>CM024467.2:49595608-50795608 GCA_014182885.2 Eucalyptus caleyi
CCACCCAAGCATGAAGTCTCCATCCCTTGTTTTTGCCGGCTCCTCCAGAGACGATGGGTTCGGAACTACTGGGCCACAAACTTTGACATACGACGTGCTCGGCAGCGATGGATTCTCATAACCGCTGACAAAATCCACAGTTTTCAAGTAACAAAGCCCTGTGCCATCGGACAATGAAGTTGAAGCCACACAAGAACCACTCACAAGGCAATTCAACCTACATGCCGATATACCCACAAAGAAAACTTGTGAGGACACCTCAGGCGCGTAGGTCAAGAACAAAGCATGATCTAGTTCCAACATCGTCGCACTCCCGGACAATCCTCTATGTTTACTTTCCTTTTACACCCTTTTCTGCCATCTTTCGGATCGATCGGCTCGAAATTCTGGCTCGGGCACCCGCACGTCGCGCTCGAGTTGTCGTAACTGCAAATACCCAGATTCCCGCAGAACCCATAGACCATACACTGATCAAGAGCTTCCCACCTCGAGGTCGTAGTCCTACTATTCCTGGCCGAGCTATAAATCCTCAAATTCCCATCAGAATCCAACCTCAGAAACCTCAAAATATCGCTCCCTTCCGCGTAATCACTACTGTAAACTACGATAGCATTACTAGTCAAAGAAGGGGGAAGATATGGACAGAATCCCTGTAGACTGCAATACCAGGGTGGATCTGTCAGATTCGCCTGGGTCGACGAATTCACCCCTTGATTCCAATACTGAATACTATTATTCCACCAGAGGGACAAATTCCCGATGCGCGAGATATTGAAGGAGTAGAGCCCACTACGCAGGGTCTGACCGACCGTGAAATTCTGCGAGGGGACGATCGTGTCCGTCGGGTGATCGAACGACGACCAGACCGAGGCCGTGCCGTTCCTGAGCACCAGGTTGCCGGAATCATCAAGAGCAGCCGAGGTCACCCCTTGCCGGCCGTGTTGGACTGCCACGGTGGAGCCCGACCCGTTGACGAGCCGGAGGTTGCCGTCGGAGAGGAACTGGAGGGACCCGGAGGAGTCGACGGCGGAGACGGTGGACCAGACGGCGGCGGCGGGGCCCCCGCCGCCGTAGGTGATGGCGGCGACGAAGGCGGAAGGGTCGGCGGGGGCGGCGACGAAGGCAAGGGAGAAGGACTGGTTGGGGGAGGGCCAGGACTGGTTGGGGTTGGAGGCGGAGAGGGTCGAGCCGGGGGAGACCTGGGCAGAGACCGACGACGGACGGAGGGAGAGGAGCGGGAGGAGCAGGAAGAGGAGGAGGGGAAACTGAGCCGCGGCGGCGGCGGCGGCGGCGGCGGCGGCGGCGGCGGAGGACATCGGTCGCCGCGCTCCGGTCATGGGACGGGGCGGCGGCGGAGGAGCATGCGCGAGTGGTGCTTTCGTTGGTGGGCTGCGGGTCGTCTCTGCTCTTCTGCGGTTTCTGCGGAAGGAAGACAATGGACGAGGAAAGACGGGCGGACAGGGGAAGGACGTGGTCCAACTTCGGCTTGGCGTTCGGTCCGCCCCGGCTGTCACGGCACGAGAAAAGTCCACCGGCGACTTTTCTATTGCTTTCTTTATTTTATTTCATTTTTTTTTTCTAGGTTTTTATTATTTATTTTTTATTTTACCTGCAAATGATTAGATAAATTGAACTTTGTATTTCATTAGATTAAAGTTGGTCTTGCAACTATTTATTTAAGCATGGGTCAGGTGTCATATGTGTCGTATTGCTCCGTAAAATTTGGGGATTCGAATTTGAGTTGAATGATTTCTTATGAGCATTTAATATTTGAATACTTGAATTCTTTAATAAAGAAAAAAGTGTATTATGCTTGAATCTGACTGGGTTTTGATAATGATTCGCGAAGGTCAAGCGACTTGACCATTCAACCACTAAGACCTTGCGAATCGTAGAGATTACTAGTTTTGGCAAACAAACCGTGCTTCATTAACTGAAGAAAATATTAGGTTTTAGCAAACAAGCTGTGCTTCATTGACTGTTTGGTTACATGTGCAATCTCACCATAGATTAGAAATCGGAGCTCTCAGAGGTGTCCTCTGTGTTTTCTCTATTTATTCATAGTGACGGCGGATTTTATGGAAGCATTTCTTGTTTTAACTTATGGTGCCCACATGCTTTATTCTCTCAATTGGTATAGTATTTTTTTCTTGCTAACGGTAATACCCACTAGTTATTTTATATCTAGGTGATGTCGAGATTCAAACGAGAATTCAAATGAAACCTTTTAAAAACTTACTTAAGTTAGAAAAGTCATTATGATTAGGAAATCGTGGTCACTATCATTGATAATCTTTTGAATTTTCTCTTTAATAGCGAATCAAGCTCGAGCAAAAGGGTTTTTAAGGCTTACAGCCGGACCATGCCCCTTGAACATTCTCCTCCACGCTATGCTTGGGAAATGAGGGGAAGTGGGGAATGAAAATTTAGACGGAAAGGGAACAAATATTACATTTTTCGTCATCTGCACTTCTCCAATCTCCGCTTTGCCACCAACTCGCCAAGCCTTTGTTACTCCTCATCCTGGTGCTGCTGCTCCCTCCGTGACGAGAGCATCGTCATCTTCTAGCGCACGTTTATGCACAAGATCGACATGGGCTGCCATAAGGACCTCCTTGGTATGGTCTGCTGGGGCTGAGGCCACCTGGCCTAAGGGCGTTTAGTAATATTTCTGCTCAAAATTGTTCAAAAAGAAATGAAAAAAAAACTATTTCTCCTTAACAATTTTGAAACGTAAGGTTAGTTTTAAAAAACATTGTTCTAATAAAAAATGAATAAATACGTTTGGTAAATTTGTGTTTTGTTTCTTTTAATTTTTTAATATTTTTATTTTATTTTTCTTACTTTCTTTCTTTTTTGGCCACCGCCTCGGCCATGGCCGACAACCGTCGACGAGGGTTGGCGGCCTCGCCAAGGGCCAACGACACTCGGCCCGCCGGAGGCGGCGATGCTCCAGCGAGGTCGCGGCCACGGCTAAGATCGGCGATCGGCCAAAGAAAAAGAAAAAAAAATAAAATAAGAAAAAAAGGGAAGAAAAAGAGAGAGAGAGAAAATTTGTTCTTAAAATTGTTAAAAAATAAAACATGTTTTTCTTATTTCTCGTTTCGTTCCAAATGTGTTTCACGAACAAAAATAGATTTCGAACAAAAACGTAAAACAAACGCGTTGTTTTTTTTCGTTTCCAAAAAAAAAAAGAAATTTTATTCATAAATAGAAAAAAGAACGTTAACAAATAGGGCCCTAATTAACATCGCAAAGCCACTTGGTGCCTTCGCCTCCAGCAATAACATCTACTTGGTCTATGAGTTTGTTGACTGCGCTAGCCTCTCCGGTTGCATGTGGAACCCTTAATAAATGTCCATTTCACTGTCCTCCGGACTTGGATATTAAGGATGCAAATTGCCGCCTATGTTGCGCATGGCCTCAATTACATTCACAACAACACCGACTTTGATATGATCCTTGTCCATAACCACGTCAAGAGTAACAGCATTGTGATGACGGAGTCACCATCATTTGAAGCCAAAATCTACCACTTTTGGGACTGCTTAGCTGTGCGACGTGGTTAACGAGAATGATGTGATTTTTTAGAGCAGGTGGGTTTGGCGAAGGGCCTCGGCAAGATCAAGCAGAGGGGGTTGGAAATTTTATGCTGTTATCAAATGATTTTGTATTCTGAAAACAAAAATTCTGTTTTGTTATTAAATACGATTAGATGTTTAAAAACTCATCTGGAAATAGAAAAAGAAAATATATTTCTAATCATAAATTCTTCTTAGGAACAGGGTAATTATCATTTGCGACCTAGGTATTTGGCCTTTTAGAATGCAAAGAGTTTTCAAATTCCTTTTTTTTTTTATAGATATTTTAGAATGTGTTTTTTTTTTCTTTATAATAAAATTGATCAAGATTTCTAGCAATTATTTTCAAGTTCACTATAATGAAAAAGCTATCTCAAAATTGTTTTTAATTTTTTTTTTTGTTTTTAATTTAAACCTCATCTTGTAATCTTATATCCGTAATTACTAGAGCACATAAATTCAGTTAGATCTAAGCGTTGCCTTAAAATTCACACAACTGCACCACTTCTTTAATTATTTTCCCTTTTATTTTCTCGTTCTTTAATTTTGTAAATGCACCGTATATTCATTGCACTTTTTATATTTAAATATTAATAGAAGAACGTGTCTCTTTGTTTATATTAATTAATCAATATTTATTTAACTATATAATTTGAGACGAAAATTCCAAATAAGGATCCAAGCTATTTTTTAAATAAGGATTTGAAATAGATATTATTTCGCATAAAGACTAAAAGTTGCTAGCTCAATCTCAAAATTAAGGATCTCAGCTTGCTAGCCAAGCCAAATGTTCTCTGGTTGGTGAGCAACATTTCAAGCGACTGGAACTTATTATGCCTTTATTTATTTGGAACTTATTTGATGTTTGTTTATCAAGAATTTGTGGTGTGGTCTTGTTGCTGGGAGAGTTGAGCACGACTCATTATGCCTTTGTTTTGCTCCTCGATCAAATGAATGTGATGCATTTGACGAAATGCTTGGTGGCATAATTAAAAAACCAAAAACATGTCGACATAGATTGCTTGTTTTCAATTGATTTGTTAAGAATTTAGATCCGATTCCAATCACGTTTCGTTGTATTCGAATTTACATGTCGATTTTTTTCTGGTGTTTTCATTGTCTATTTTGCATATTTCTCGTGACGTTTCTATGACATTCACTATATATAAAATGGTTGAGATCAATGTCATGCTTATGAAGGCTGCTGGCCATTTTTTGTGATTGGTGATGATCGGAGGTTGACGATGACGATAAAAAATGGCACTTACAAAATCATATCCACTGTTAATGCTAGCCACGTCAAGTCTAATTTCTTGTTTAGTGGTTGGTCTGAGTTTTCCCGACCATAAACCTTCCGATTATCGCATCCGAACATCGAATAGCACGAATTTCTAGTTCCTGTTGAGCCATTGACCTTCATTTTTTCTGTTATTCCCTAAAAGATCATGTTAAATTGAAGTACCGAATTTCGTCATCACGGAAGTTTCAGTGGTCTACATTCGCTTTATCGTTTGAAGCCTTGCTCAATGCACAAGGACGACGAGAGGATTACAAGTGTTTATGAGATGAGTAGAACCCAGGGATCGAACCAACCCCCACGTTGTCCAAAAGATGAATAAAAATGCGAAGGGAAAATGTAAAACCAAATTGAACATCTAATGGGCCCCGCCCAAGGGCCCAAATCTTTGGGCCCGATATCTGCATTAGCCAACTTCAAGTGCTCAATTTCAGCCCAGATCGATGATGACCAACTACGAGCGAGACCCGTCTCATTTCGAATTTCATCTTGAATTAACTCATTCGAATTATTGTTCGCTTTGACCCGTCTTATTTCGAATTTCATGATTTTGTCTTTTGGCATACATGCAAACACTTCCCGAGAAGGTTAACTATTTTAGTAGTGTTGTAACCTAAGCATTCTTTACTTTGGAGGTCCAAAGTAAAGTTTGCCGTTCTATCAAAAGGTGCATTTGTAGTTAATTTTAGTATTCACGTATATATTTTAGAATCGTTCTCTTCTCATTCGATGCTTAATTCGATTCATTTCTACTCCATTTGCCATCCTTAATAGAAGCCGCTCCTTATCTAGGCCTTTTGGAGGCTACAATCACCTCCTTGTTGAACCGGATCCTTAAAAATCAACTATCGGAAAAGCTCATCCTGCTTCCATCCGTAGCTCCACGCCAGTGATGTGAAGCTTGCAAAGTCAAAGATATCCACGTCAGTCTACACGTCATCCGGCAACACACTACGGATTGATCTCGGTCCCATCCATTTACTCTGGTCACCTGGCTCTCTAACAGGTGTGGTTGGCTATGCTTATGGAAAGACATTGTTGCCAGGACACAAACTTGGTGTTGGTGCGAGAAATTACAAGTTTTCGTTTACGATGTTTATGCATGTGTATCGAATTCGATTCATAACTAATCAATCGGGATTATGGCACATTCAATGCTGCTACGTAGAACCAGGCTTGAGTAGAACCTAGACCAAGTAAGAGGATAAACAATAATTCTTCCAGAGACGAGCACTATAAATACACAATAACCCGAATAGTTTCGACATCGAAGTCACGAGAGAGAGAGAGAGAGAGAGAGAGAGAGAGGACCTCCATCGCACTTGAGTTGAGAAGGGAAAGAAACAAAACTGAAATGGGGACGCCGGAAAGTATTATGATGTTACTTTGCTTGGTTCTTGTGAGTAGAGAGCTCCTCTGCAATGCTCAACGCATGGTCCACTATTACGATTTCGTAGTAAGACTCTTTATCGTTCACCTTTCTTTTAGTTTTTATTTTGACATTTTTTTAGCCTCAATAATCACAATCAAGAGATGCCACATTTTTTAAGCTCTTTTAGATAAAATATGATTTTTTCTTTTCCGAAAAAGATGTCATATCTATAGGGATAGTGCATCTAGACTATTGTAATCTACTTAATCAATCCGAACACTCAAAATACACGTGCCATATTTAAACAAGACAATGACGAAAGTAAAACGATTGATTTATCAAGTTAATTTAAAAAGAGATTTGACGTGCTTTTGTTGTGTGTTTATATGATTCGTTGGTTGGGTTTGTCACATCGCTTTTCAAACAAATTTCGTACTTTCATGTCTGTATTTATGGATAGACGGTCTATCATAAGATTTCGGCTTTCCGTAACTGTTTCGATATCCTAAGTTTTAAATTTTCAATGATGTGAAAATCTCTCAAAAATTCTTTTGGAGCAGCTATTATTCCAAAATTTCCAGAAGTTTTGCTCCATATTGAAGACTCTTTAATTGGCAAACCTAGGGTTGTCAACACGTAATTGGGGTAAAAAAAAAAATCTATTCAATACTATACTAACCAATATTATTTATAAAATTAGTAAAAAACTCTCAGTTTAGTGTCTTGATATAATTATCGGAATAAGCCAAAACCCCAGCTTGAAATTCAAATTGACAACTTTTCTTCCATAGTGCCTTTCAATCTCAAATGGTCAAGTCACATGAAAACCCATGTTGCTAAAAAAAGGGAAATGAATAATTTTCATAAAAAAGGAGAAGTGCCGCTTTCTGTCCAATTTGTTGTTCCAAGTTTGATTCCTAAAAAACTTAAGACATATTTTTCATGGACTAATGAAAATGGTAGAAAAAGAAATTCGAACGTGGAGTAGTTTGGATTCATTTGCAGACGTATAATTCTATATCTGTTAAACCCTAATCGGTTGAACTATGGGATGAAAACATGTAGCTGAAGGAGGCCAACTTCGCGAGGCCATGTAGCACGAAGAGCGTGTTGACAGTCAATGGCGGCTTTCCTGGGCCGGAGATTCGAGTTCACAAGGGAGAAACCGTCTTTGTCAATGTTCACAACCGTGGAGAGTACGGCATCACCATTCATTGGTACGTGAAATTGACTCATTTGATTCTACCAACCTGCGAATCAATCACACACGGAACCATTCATGGAAATTTTCTTTGGACAGTCAAACTAATTGATTATGGATGACATAATCACTTTTGATCTATTTCTTCTCTGTCATCTTGGTCCAGGTCAGGTGACCTGACTTTTGTATTTTGAGACTGATTCTAACATTAGCCTGTGAAGTAATTGCTCATCTATTGTCATATTCGCCTCAAATTTTCACGGTTATTTCACCACATAGAAAGATCTAGCGCATACTTGTGTGATTAATATTAATTTTAGGTAGGATCCACTTGATTTGAGGGTTTGTCAATGATGAAATTACATGTATATGTTGCACTCAGGATTATTTCTATCGACCATTATAGAAACTGTCACTATTTGTTCTCGAAATGGAGTTTTGATGTCCAGCTACATTGGCTTGATCAAGGGTTTTGTATGGGTCATCCACCGAGACTCCCCACGAGGAAAACCAAACAGATCAAACAGCCAGCACATAATTGTCGAATGGGACCTGGTTAAGTGTTAGCTATGACTGCAAATGGGTGAATTTATTTACCGCTATTAAAGGTTGCTTCTCTCTAACTTCGTTTACCAGGCATGGAGTCAAGAAACCGAGAAATCCGTGGTTAGATGGACTAGAAAACATCACAGAGTACCCTACCCAGCCTAGAATTGGCTTTCTGCAGTAAATCAATTTTACGACCGAAGAAGAAACATTGCGGTGGCATGCTCACAGTGACTGGTCACAAGCCACTGTCCACGGTGCCATAATCATTTTACAGCTATTGGTACCTCTTATCCGTATCCCAGGCCTCATGCTGAAGATACCATAGTTCTTGGTATACCCCTTTTACCTTGTTCTTTCATAACTTAGTCTATCTCTACCATAATAGTTAACACTCAAATCCAGGTTTAAGCCACAGGTAAATAGTCATGGTACTTCGGGGTACACTTTCATTTGGGTCCCCTGAATTTCAATTTTTTGTCCTCCTATCGATTCTTGAGCGAATTATCGATAGAAAGTTTAGTGTTTTGGTTGATAGAAACTGAAGTTCAATGACCCTAAAATACATCGATGACCCACCAAGCAAGTCACCTCGCTCAATTTTCACTTTCTTATGATTTTTTCTTCGATGCAATGGCGAAGACATAACACCTTTACAATCAATGGATGTTGGCAGCATCATGGTTCAAAGGCGATGTTATGGCTATAATCGAGGAGGCCATCGCAACTGGTGGGGATCCTAATACATCGGATGCTTTCACAAACAATGGCCAACCTGGAGATCTCTATAATTGTTCTAGCAGTAAGAAATTATTATCTATTGATTTCTCCAGGAGTATTAAAAGTGTACTAATTTCATACTGACTGCAAATGGATTTACATAACTAATCCTTTTCTTAATTTGTAGGTAGTACATTTCGTCTAATGGTCGATTATGGCAAGACATAGCTCCTTCAAATAGTTAATGTTGTGATGAACGAAGAGATGTTTTTCGGGATTGCAAACCAGTCTTACGGTTGTTGGGATGGATGCTGCACAGTTGAAGTCCATAAAGACTAGCTACATTATGATCACTCTGGGGCAGACGATGGATGTCCTACCGACGGCAAACTAGGAGCAAAGCCACTATTACAAGGCCGGAAGCCCGTTTGGCGATACCACAGCCTCATTTGACAACACCACAACCACAGCGATTCTTCAATACAGAGGCAACTACACACCCCTGCCGTTGCCTTTCTTCGGGCGCTACCAGCCTAGAACGACGAGTACGCTGCCATGAACTTCACAGTCCGGTTCCGGAGCCTGGCAAGCGGAGCTCATCCGGTCAATGTCCTGAAGGAGATCAACAAGAGGATTTTCATTACTGTCTCCGTGAATCAGATATATTGCTCTAATGCATCGTGTGCAGGACCAAATGGGAATAGAGTCAATAGACTAGCTGCAAGCTTGAATAACATAAGTTTCCAGACACCAAAGATCGACATACTTCAAGCCTACTACTGGTATTGACTAACTTGATTAGGGCTAATTGTGCTTGTCTTTTGAGAATAACTACCCAACCATCTTTCTGGTAATTAGTTGATAATTATTGCATTGGAGTATCGAGCAGGAGCTTGCCTGGAGTTTACAATGCTACCTTCCCGGACAAACCACATACTTCTTCAATTTCACAGAAGATGTCAGCAACATCTCGCTGTACCCATAGCTGGATACGGCGGTGAAGATGATAGATTACTGTGCCGCCGTTGAAATCATATTCCAAGGGACTAACGTTGGCGCCCCTGAGAATCATCCGATGCACCATCACGGCTACAGCTTCTACGTGGTCGGGATGGGATGGGGGAATTTCGACAATAATACCGATCTGAAGACGTATAACCTCGTCGACCCACCTGAGGTGAACACGTTCGGAGTTCCTAAAAGTGGACGGCTTATGATTAGATTCATCGCGGACAATCCTGGTAAGCTTACGATCCTTTCGATAATACTATTCATAAGATCTCCGTCTTGTATTTTCGTGCATTGACGTTGTCTGTTCGTAACGATTGGTGGGGCTATAACGTGAGGAATTGAATTCGCAGGCGTATGGTTCCAACACTGTCATCTGGAAAGACATACGACCTGGGGGATGGACACCGTGCTCGTCGTGAAGAACGGCAACACTGCGGTGATCTGCATGTGGCTGCCGCCTCAATATATGCCTCCTTTGATCAACGCCCCTTTTGATTTCCTTGTGAATTTAATTGGCAAAAGAAAGCTAAAAGTGCTAAAACTTGGCACAAAGGAACACTTAAGTACCAAAACTTACGAAAATGACATTTAAATGCTACTTTTTTTATTTTTTATTTTTTATGAAAAATGGGATACTTGAGTGCAATATCCAGCAAATCCCGCTGGAAATTCTACGTTGCAATTTTTTTTATTAATTTTCTCGCTTACGTGGCTCGTCGAAAGGTTGCCTCAGTAAAACACACACAAAAACAATGGCGTTTTGGTATAATTCGAATTTTAATATAAAAATTAATTAAATTTAAATTTAAAACAAATTAATTAATTAAAAAAAAAAAAGCAAGAGGGGGGAGGAGGGGGAGGAGGAGGGAGGCGGTTGGCGACCCCAACCGACCGACGGCTAGGGCCGACAACTCTCATTGGATTTGGGGGAGTGATGGTGGCCCTTGGCCAGGCCGGACAAGGGTTGGCGACCCTCGCGGGATCTGGGGGAGGTTTGCGACCCTTGCCCTAGATCTAGGCCAGGGCACACAAGCCCTCATTGCTGGTCAGTTGAGGTCGCCAAGCCTTGGCCAGGGCTCAGCAGCCTCGACCGACCCTCCTACACCTTTCTGGCGATGGTGGGGAGGTAGCAGCGGCGAGGGTTGAGCCCTTACTCGTTGGCTGCCTACCTCCTCCTCCTCCCCTTTTTTAATAAATAAATAAATAAATAATTTTTTTAAAATTTAATTTAATTAATTATTATTTTAATTATTTACCACGTTTGCACCAAAATGATATTGTTTTAGTGCTGTTTAGCCACATCAGCATGCAAAACAATGTCGTTTTGCATTAAATTCGTCAGAAAATTACCACATTAGCGTTTTGGTGATTTTCTCTTTGTTAGCATCTAACTAATTCATTTTGATATGATTTTAGCATTTAAGTGTCACTTTCGTAACTTTTGATATTTAAGTATATTTTCGTGCCAATTTTTGGCACTTCAGGTGTCTGGTGTCAAATTTAATCCCTATTAAGTTTATCCCGCGTTCAGTATGGTTAAGAGGGTGTTCTCCTCTTTGCAATGTCACTAAGATTGTCTTGGGAATTGATGGTTGCTTAAATACAGCTCCCCATAGTCTCATTGTGAAATTTGTTTCCTATAAAGCCTAATTACCTGGATTTTTAAACAAGCAAGACTCACGAGAGCCACTAGATTGAGCACCGGTGATGTCGTATCCGGTCAAATCTGGGTAAATGGATTGAAGTGGGTAGCCCTGGACCCATGGTAGGTAGGCTCAACTGCCACACTACACGTATAGGCGCAAGCCCCCTTGTTACCGTTCGTAGGACTCTCACCCGCACACGACTCGCACAAAGACTCCTAAATCTATGCCGAGCCTTTTCTTTAACCTCAGTCGACCCTCAGCAAACCGTGGACTGGGCTGATTCTGATGTAGTTTTAGCTGCATCTTGTCTGGACCACCGGTTGGCAATCAGATAATGAATGGGGCTATGTCCTCCGTCGGTTCATCGCCATTTCTGGTCGACGGGTAATTAAGATTGAGCAGCAACTTATGCTACTACATAGACCGGGATTCTGTACTTTCGAAAGGTAAATTAAAGCCTCACTATATTGTGCCTCCTTATCGTTAGCATAGTTATTTATACGAGACACCTTTGTTACGAGATCAAAGTAATTTGAACAACGTTTTCCCCTCCTTTTGTACGAATTCACTCTTTTCTTGTCTGTAGATAGGAGATTTCATTAAGAATGAAGCTTAAAACGGAGTCCTCAAAGCATCGGCAGTCGTCTGCCAAAACCCTGTCACAGGAACTACAAACAAAATACCGTTTTGCTACCACCATAAAGGAAAAAGAATGTTAAAAAAAAAAGGTCATAAACTTATTATATGTTGATCAATTTAATTCTAAACTTTTAATTTGGCCAATTGAGACATAATTTGTTTACAAAGACAAACAATCATTGCTTACTAAACTAAATTAACTAAAAATATTCTTATCATCCACAAAAAAAAGATATAAATTATTGTTGATAATGAAAATAAATTTCATTATCTAATTATTTCAAGCAATATAAATAATTATTTTTAGAGAAATATTTCCTACTAATATAAATATTTTCATATGAAGTGTGCCGCTTCCTTTGAAACATGTCCTTTTTCAATATTCAAAATAAGTTAATATGCACTTTTTACCATTTTTAGTAATTTTACCTAGCGTTGCTCATGCACCAAGAGTTCAACATGCACGTGGCCGTACCTAATGGTCTTGAACTCCTTACCCGTACCATGCATGGCTCTGGAAACGTCCACAGAAGATCCTTCAATATCTATGGTATTAATATTGGGAAAACTTTCAAAAAGGACTTGAAGTACATTCATTTTCTTAAATAAAAGCTTAAACAAAATTTCAAATAATGACCTAACATCGCCGGTAGTTGGTTGGCTAAATATTTCGGTTGATCAAAGATATTTTCATCAAAAAACAACTTTAATTTTAATTTTTTTTCTTTAGTCTTTTTGGTGATCCTCGCCCAAATCTAATGAGGTGACCCTAGCCCAGATTTGGCAAGGGCCAGCCCTCTCTTGTGGATTTAAAGGCAGCCTTACCCAGGTGAGGCCATCCCTTGCTAGCTGTTGGCAACGGCCTTGCTTATGGCCAACAAGGGCAGCTTCACCTAGGCAAGGGTGACCCTTGTCCAGCTCTCTCTGGGCATCGCTAGTGATTGGGACTAGCCATCGATGAAGAAGAAAGAGAAAACCAAAAAAACAAAAACAAAAGAATGAAAGGAATTAAGAAAGAAAAAAATTCAAAAAAGGTAAATGATGAAAATGTCATCGATCAATTGAAAAGCCAATACCTTCTTTAAAATCAATATAACCACTTCAAATCCTTAATTGAAACAAAATTCACTTCAGGCTCTTATTTAAGAAAATGATGGTACTTCAAGTTCTTATTTGGAATAAATGTTTATCTTAAGCCTTTATTTGAGAATATGAGGGTACTTTAGGCCCTTGTTTGAAACTTTTCCTTAATATTATTATCATACTTCAAAATGTCCTCATATGCGAGAGAGAGAGAGAGAGAGAGAGAGAGTTATGAAGGAGCGAGCCGTTTCTATACCTGACGTAGTTCGATATCAGTGACAGAATAGGGATTGAAAGGCGAGGGGGCAAAATGGGTCCTTCTCTATGCGAGCTCCGATGGCTTCTTGCTCTGCTGGGTGCATTGTTGTTGCTCCTCCCTCTGGCTCAAGGCGAGGACCATTACTACACTTTCGTCGTAAGTTTGAGCTTTTCGCTTGTTCTTTACTTGTCCTTTTTGCAGCTTGTTTTCGGTGTGATCATTGCCATTTGTTCTGCTTTTGTCTAATGGGGATGTTTAATGATGTTTGTGCGCGAGTGTGTAGCTGAGAGAGACCAACTTCACGAGGCTGTGCACAATGAAGAGCATGTTGACGGTGAACGACAGCTTTCTGGGGCCGGCGTTGTCCGTCCGTACGGGAGACACGGCCTACGTGAATGTCACCCATGAAAGGTACTATGGAGTCACCGTTCACTGGTAAAAGTATCAATCTCTCTTGCGCGTGCAAGAACATGGAAAATCAGGCCTTGTTCTGTTTTACCAGTCAAATGCAAATGTGTTGAGAGTTTGGTGGTAGAAGGATTTCTCTTTGGTCTAGTGTGCTAAGTATTATGATGAACATGTGAATTATCTTAGAGAACTTTCACATCGAAAAAATTGGTGTGGTATTGAGTAATTTATATATCATAATTGGCCATAACTCATTGACTTAAGTTTTTGAGAGAAAATGAGTTCAATTGGATATATTGATGAGTACGGACTTGAACTCTCTCATGATGATCTTTTCGAATGAAAGTATTGGATTTCTACTATGCTCATAACAATAACCATGTGAGTGTTGCAGTATAGCAATGTAGGCCTGATGAGAAACTTGATGGTTTGGTCCAAAAAAAGAGAGAGGATGAAGTTCAACGTTAGAGATGTCATGGCTTGGTCTAGAAAATGTGAGAGGATGAAGGTCAGCATTAGAGATTCAACAAAAAATAAATTGATAGAGAAGGATACTTAAATTGATGGGTCTAACTCAAATTTTTCATGGGCTAGAGTAAATACCGTGAGGAAAAGTTTGATTGATCTTGAAGGTAAAGCAGTCGGTTATATTCAATGCATAATCATGATCATTGTCTTTAGAGCATAACTCGACTCATTTTTCATAATAGTGGATTTGTATGTGATTATTTATCTTATCCTTCTATCATAAAACTCCTCGCTCTATCTGATTTTATCCATTTCCCTTCTTAGGATTTTCACCCCTTATCTGTTTTTCGTTAAACATTTCTCCCTTGTCTAACACAGATGTGTATCTAATCTTCTCCCCCTTTTTGGTATAATAAACAAAGCAATAAAGAAGTGAGTGAGAGAAACAAACGGGGACCATTTGCATGTGCGTAATATTTAAAGAAACACATCTATTGATATTGAAGGAAAAGAAATTTATAGTTACTAAATTAAAAGGTTTAGGACTAAATTGACACCAATAAAATGTTTAAAACTAAATTGGAAAAAAATGCAATAAATTTAAGACTTTTTCTAAACTTTTCTCAACAAATAAGTGAAGTGATGCAAAGACAAAGCCTACAATCCCCAAACACAAAAAATGAAATTCACTACTTGCAGAAATAGCATGACCATTTCTAGTAAATATGTTGTTTGTGGATAGACTTGTTCAATACCTGCTCCGACGAAGCAATCCTTGAGATTAGAGGGTTTGAGGATGTAAGAATTTTAGAAAGCTTTTAGGATGACAGAGGAGTTAGGATAAGATTACATCACATTTGAATAGATGGAGTATCACTTAGGGGTAAGCAGAAAGAACCGTATGGATTGGCCGGTTTAGGGCGATTCTTGAAGGCATTGGGTCCCTTTAGGTTTCCTAAAAATGAAATTGATGAATTTCTATCTGGTTCCAGTTTCAAGTGTGGAATGCCCCCTCGAACCACTTGGACATGACCTTTTTTAAATAAAAATTTCTATTTCTTAAAAATTTGTAAAAAAAAAAAAAAAAACCCTAATTTATTTCCCATTTTAGACTTCACTCATGCATGTAGACATGCATGATTCACATGACTCCTATTTCACTCACACACATGAGTAAGATGACTAGACCAAATCAAAACATAATGGAAGTTTCTCATTTCAACCAAATTTTGCCACAAATTGAAAAAATTTCTGTAAAACCCACACATGTAACTCATTGATTGTAGAAAGATCCTTGATTGTCGAGAACATCTTCATTTTCATCTTGAACATTAACCTTATACAAAAAATACTGAACATGCTATTGATTTCATAATCCACTTGGGAACCAAACTGAACCGGTTAGCTCAGTTTTTGGGGCAGTAGTTTAGTTAGCGGTTCTTGGGCGAGAGCCAGTTCGCTTAGGAAATGATCACCCCTAGTATCACTAGGTAATGTTGGCAAATGTTGACGATGATTTCGGTTAAGTGGGGAAGCTCATAACATTCTAAAATCTCACATTTGACGGGATTGGCTTTGTAAATGGCTCATAACTGTGAAATATTGTCAAATGGCCACCTTTAAATGAGGAGCTTGTAACATCCCAAAATTCCAAATTGGATGGAAGAGCCCTTGTAAAGCGATTCATAAATAAAACCGGTCGCCAAATGGTCAGCTTCATATATGGTTACTTGAAAGCGTTCATCGTCGAGGCTTTTGCTCCGGTGAATCGAGTCGGATCACTGCAATGTCATTCTCGTTTGTTGGGAATAACGGATCCCCGAAAACCGGATTTGACACCAAATCGAACCCCTAAATCAATGCGGAAGACGAAGCCCGGGAAAACAACACGCATTACCGATCCTAAAGCACATCACGGATTCGAGCGTACCTTTTAGCCACAGATTAAACACCGACGTTGATGGAGGAAGAGAAACTGAGCAATCCGATCCGATGAAGCCTTGAAGGAAGGAAGATCAAGCCGTATGCTTACTATTGTCTTTTGTTTTTGAGAGAGAGAGCGTGGAGAACGTACGTCTTTTCATTTTCTAAAAACAACGGTATGTTTTTCTCTCTCTCCTCCCTTTTATACCTCTTTCCTTCCACGGGCCCTATTCTCATGGGCCGAGCTTTTGGGCCCAACTTGGGTGGACGGGCCTTAAGCCCAATACCAATAAAAGCCTTCATCTCCACTCGCACATGGTGGGCCGAATATGATTCTCTTTACCTCTCTTCAACATTCATACCGGTGAATAATCCGTGCGACCAAAGCATACTTTGAGAGCTCGTTGCTATACATCTATTAGGAATATATAGCAGCTCATAATGGGCATCACACTCCGAGTAGATTTAGTATGCAGTACCCTAGATCGATCGATCACATTTATATCTCCCTTGATCTCTTTTAAACATGATATATTATAATTATCACAAATACAGTCATAATTGGTCGACCAGTGAATACAAAACCACAATGTGATTCTCCAAAATCGATCTTCCTCTTTCCTTCAAACTCTCAATTTCAGTCTAGCTTGCTTTTCTAGAAATGCCCCATTAGATCGAATCATCTCATGACCATTGGCAACACCTTAAGATAGCAAACACTAAATAGAAATCTTGAGAATAAGTAAGAGTCTTGAGGGGACTTCAAAAATTGAGGAACTCTTTTCCTCAAGAGTCTCACACGTCATAAAAGTTGAGATCAAACTTTTTGCCACTCTTTTTGGTCGTCTCATACATACGTAATATGAAATACGTATTACGGTATTAACTCCTTTCCCATGGAGCGTATGTCTACACCTTTCAATACCATACAGATGATAGTTCAGACATACCCAATGTCTAACTTGAGTTCACGTATCTACTCAATCACAAAATTCATCAGAACTCACATCTGGCATCATAGACAGATAAAGTAAATTGTGTGGGGTATTTTACTTTTGGACATCACAAGTATTATGTCATCATCTTAACACTTAGTTAAGGCGACATGCGTATTTTAAGCTTGAGCTCTCGATTATCACCTAGATAATAAGCTTAAATACTGTCTCATCTCTATTTATCACACAGTGAATAGAGACGATTACCCGTGTGAGTAGGCTAATCTTATATCTGTCTGACATACTTTTCTTAACTTAAAATAATACACTAAGTATTAAGATGCATAAAGATCACATAAAGATTCATAAACATTAATCAATGAAAAACAAAATTTCATTAAATGTGAACAATTCAGGGAAAATACAAATTCAGTACATCAGACTCTACGCAATCCTAGAGATTTTACATGACCACAAAACACATCTCTAGGTATTGGCTTTGTCATAGGATCTGCTACCATTCTATGCGTAGATATGTACTGCAAGTTCACATCCTTTTGTGCAACCATATCTTTTACAAAGTTATACTTGGTATCTATATGTTTGGTCTTGCCATGATACTTTGGATCTTTGGTGTACGTTATAGCTGCTTGGCTATCACAGTTAACCAACAATGGATTTGCAGCTTTCTCAATAACACCTAAATGATCCAAAAATTTCTTAAGCCAAACTCCTTCTTGTACCGCTGCTGATAACGCCACGAACTTAGCTTCCATCGTGGACAAGGCTATGCACGTTTGCTTCTTACTGCTCCATGATATGGCGCCATTGTTCAGAAAGAAAGCAAATCCAGAGGTAGATTTTCTTTCATCTAAATCTCCTCCCCAATCAGCATCTGAATAGCCTTCAAGTCGCAGATTCTTTCCTTGGTAATTCAACTTGAAATCAGCGGTTCCCTTGAGATACTTCAAAAGTATTCTCTTGACGGCTTTCCAATGTCTTTGGACTGGATTGGATTGGTATCTACTCACCATTCCAACTGCAAAGCATATGTCGGGTCTTGTACACATCATAGCATACATCAAGCTCCCAACAGCACTAGCATAAGGAACATGTTTCATTTGTTCCTTCTCTTGTGGAGTCCCTGGACATAGTCTATGGCTCAATCCTTCACCTTTTGCAATAGGAGTGTCTATGGGTTTACAAGTCTTGCATACGAAATCGTTCAAGAACCTTATTTATATAGGTTTCTTGCGAAAGAGACAATGATCTCTTGAACGATCTCTCGAAATCTTAACTCCAAGAATGTATGCAACCTCACCCATATCCTTCATCTCAAAGTTAGAAGACAACCATCTCTTGACAGTATTAACCAACTCCATATTGCTTCCGGCAATCAGTATATCATCAACATATAATGATATGATCACAAATTGATCCTTGGATCTTTTGATATACATAATGATCCTCATCAATCATTTTAAAATCATATGCCACTATGGCATTATGAAAACATATATACCATTGTCTTGATGACTACTTAAGACCATATATCGACCTCAAAAGTCGACATACTTTTTCTTCTTGGCCTTTCACTATGAAACCAGTAGGTTGTTCCATATATATTTCTTCCTCTAATTCTCCATTGAGGAAAGCAGTCTTTACATCTATTTGATGTAACTCAAGATCCAGACTAGCTACTATTGCCAGAATAATGCGAATTGAGGTAAATCTCACTACAGGAGAAAACGTATCTTCATAATCAATTCCTTCCTGTTGATTATACCCTTTCGCCACAAGGCGAGCCTTATGCCTTTCAATCGAGCCATCAGCCTTTCGCTTTATTTTGAGAACCCATTTGTTCCCAATAGCTCTGCGTCCTTTTGGAAGATCAACCAGTTCCCAAACTTGGTTTGATTTCATTGACTCCATTTCCTCTTCCTTTGTATGAATCCATTTTTCTTTACTAGGGCAATTAAGAGCCTTATTGATATTTCTTGGCTCATCCTCATCTTGTGGAGCAACCATAAAAGTTTCCCCTTCAATGTCAAAACGTCGACGGGGAATACTTTGGCGACTTGTTCGCCGTATGGGAGATTGTACACTTTGCACATCATTCTCCATTATACTCCCACTTGGATGAACTCCATTAATATCATTGTCTTGATCCAAGGTCTCAAATAGGGAGTGATCTTCCCTTATTTCGCCCTTCTTAGGAAACTCATCCTCTAAGAATGTGACATCTCGTGATTTAAATTCAGTTATACTCCCACTTTCCTGCTCACCAATGAACACATATCCTTTCGAGTGTTCTGAGTATCTTATGAAAATACTCTTCTTTCCTCTGGGACCCAATTTCCCAAACTTGTGAGAGGACTCATGTGTATAGGCAGCACAACCCCATGGCTTAAGAAAACTCAAGTCCGGTTTTCTACCCGTCCATAACTCATATGGAGTGGAAGCAAGCGATTTGGAAGGCACTGGTTAAGTATATACGCAGCAGTTAATAATGCATCACTCCAAAAGGTGATAGGCAAGTTAGCATGCGCCATCATGGACCTAACCATTTCCAGTAGGGTTCTGTTTCTTCTTTCCGCAATACCATTTTGTTGAAGAGTGTACGGAATAGACAACTGTCTTTCTATTCCTTTTTCATCACATAATTTTCTAAACTCATCAGATAAATATTCTCGACCTTGATCGGATCTCAATGCTTTTTATTTTCTTATCTAATTGATTCTCTACCAGGTTCATAAACCTTTTGAAACAACTTATTGCTTCAGACTTATGAGAAATCAAATAGACATATCCGAATCGAGTATAATCATCAATACATGTGATGAAATAAACAGCCCCATGCATTCCTTTCACATTCATTGGACCACGTACAGGACATCGGAATGGATTAAATGCAGAGGAAATTCAGCTCTTTTTCCTTTTCCAAATGGTTTCTTTGTCGTTTTCCTTCTAGGCAATGCTTACATATGGACAAATCGACTTTTCAATATTGCCCAACAAGCCCTCTTTGGCTAGTCTATTCATACGCTATTGGCCAATGTGACCAAGTCTAGCATGCCACACATTCACATCATTATCATATTTATTAGGAGACGTGAGAAGGGAATAACAAACATTAGCATTAACATAATCAATATCTAATACAATAAAACCATCCAGAAAATAACCACAACCATAGTAATTTGTCTCCAAAAACAAATTCACACCTCTACTACGAAGTTCATATTAAAACCTAATTTAACCAACATTAATACTGAGACACTAAATTCCGACGAATCTCTGGAGCATACAACACATCATGAAGAAACAAAGTGCGTCCACCACGCATATTCGGTTGGCATGTGCCAATTCCTTTCACTTCAGCTCGAGTTGTTTCCACATAGATCCACTTAGTTCCGGTTGGTACTCGTCGGAATTCCACGAAGGATCCTCTATCCTTCGCTACATGGTCTGTCGCTCCTGAATCCACAGTCCACAAAGGATTAGACTCAGTTAAGAACATAGAACTCGACACATAAGCAAAGTTCTGAAAAGTACAAGGGGTGCATACCTTCTTTGGCTCACGACAGCCGCGAGCATAGTGACCCTTCTTGTCACAGTTGTAGCATTTCACCCTTGCAAGCTTTTTCATGCGAGGACGCTTCCCTCTTCCATGTTGGTTGAATTTGGGTTTCTTCCCTGAAGGACTTACTTCTTCCTTGCCTTTCCCCTTATCAAACCAGTTAGGGCGCTTGCGCTTGGAGCTCGAAGCTCCATTTGAGCTAGAACCAGCATAATAGAGTTCGGCATCCGGCAGCCGCCAAAGCGGTCCTCTTCCAGCTCAAGATGACGCATTGCATCCTCAAAGGTTTTAATATTTTCATTATGAGTTAGGTGCACCTTCATATGCTCCCAACTCTGAGGCAAGGAACGAATCACTGCTTGCATTTGCTGCTCATCTGTGAGAACATGGCCAGCATCTTTCAGCTCAGTTATCATGTTTGACATATTTCTAAGATGTTGCTTCATGGTCTGACCATGAGGCTTCTTATAAGAGTCAAACCTGATAGTGAGCTGCCTCAGTCTAGTCACCGAAGTATGACCATATCTAGCTGCCAATGCCTCCCACATTTTCTTGGCATTGTCAAAACGCCGAAACTCTCGCATGACGTCATTTTCCATGCTGCTCAGCAACGTGATGCGAGCTAGAGAGTTCATTCTTTTCCACGCAGAAAAAGCTTCTTTGTTTCTTTTGTGCTGTGCAGTGGTTCCCTCTTCAGGTTCTACCATGGTCATGACAAGAGCCTCAAGTGCTTCTTGCTCTTCCAGCACATACTGGATTTTCATTTGCCAAACTTCATAGTTGTCTCCATTGAGCTTTTCACCTTTGTTCAGCTCGACAACTATGTTCTTTGTGGCTGAAGCCATTGATCTGAACAAATCAGACAAATATGCACGAATTATTAATGCCTATCATTTATGCATCCCTATTTTACATAGACCTATCATATTAATGAATAATTTTAAGTAAGGCTTCAGAATCAAAAGGTCACTATGTTTCCAATCATCCTCCAAAATCCTAACTTAAAATTATCATTAATATGATTGTCATATGCAAAACCAATTCTATGAAGCTACAAAAACTTCTAAAAAACTACCCACAGCTAATTACTCACAGCAACGAGCAATAACAGAAAGCAATAGATAATTGACATACAATTAAAAACAGTAATGCTTTCAATTAACACAATTAGGTAGTAATCATTACATAATATGTCCACAAATCATACTTGACATATATCAGTCAATACAACTAACACAAAGTCAGCACACGAACTGGGAAAGATCCTCTTTTGTTCAATTTCTTGATCTTTTCCCTTGAAACAATACAGTAATATTCGTTTACAAAATCCATTACAATTTTCTTATAGGAAGCAGCTCCGTTGATATCCCATATGCGATTCAACACATTTTGCCATTCAGGTGGAATATTGTTTATGAAAAATCGCACCATCTCTGACTGTGACATAGGACGACCATTCCATATGACCTGTTGAATTTTCCCGTTGACTTCAAGGACATGATCAATTAAGTCACCTCTTTCCCATCGATGATCAGTCAGCTCAGCTATCAACTCAGACAGCCTATCCTTTTGTTCATCGATAATTGTGCGAATAGGTGTGCGCAACCTTAGGGGAGGCATAGTTCCTGCAACAAATGCAGAACAAATAAGGGATCACATAATAATCCACATAGACTTAATTGAAAAAGAAACACATTCTTTTCCTTCTTTTTTTTTTTTTGGGTTAACGGTCAAAGTCAACGGTCGTCGGTCACGGTCAACGGTCAACGTGGTCAACGGTCAAAGGTCAGAGGGTCAACGGTCGTTGGTCGTCGGTCGTCGGACCGGTCGGACCGGTCGGGCCGGGCGGACCGCTCGCGCGGACCGATGCACGTGCCGCGCGCGTGCCGGGGATGACGTCACGCAGACGTCATCTGCACGTGCCTGCGTCAGCGAGTCGGGTCGGGTCTCCGGTCGGGTCGGGTCGCCGGCCGGTGACCGTCCGGCGAAGCGTCGTCGGTGATGACGTCATCGGTGACGTCATCACGTGACGTCGGCACCCGTCGGTCTGCGGACCGGCGCGTGCCGGTTCGCCCACCGGCGGCGTGCACGCGCCGGTTCGCCGACCGGCTCGTGCGCCGCAGGCGCTGGCCAATGCCAGCACTTCGGGCGCGTCGCGCCCACGCGCAGCGCCTTCCGGCCGCGCGTGTGGGCGCGTGCGGCGGCTCCCGGCGGCGGTCGACACATCGCCGGACTCGTCGCGACGTCGCCTTTCTCCCCATGTGATCACAATTTTATTTTGACTTACGAAAACTCGGAAAAATGGCAGAAAAGCGCTCGGGTGTCGGGATTTTCGCCCGGTTCCGTACGGCCGAAGGGATTTCGCGAAAAATCAATCAAAAACATCAGAATTGATTGGGAAAAACGTGAACTAGGGTTTTGATACCAATGTTGGGAATAACGGATCCCCGAAAACCGGATTCGACACCAAATCGAACCTCTAAATCAATGCGGAAGACGAAGCCCGGGAAAACAACACGCATCACCGATCCTAAAGCACACCACGGATTCGAGGGTACCTTTTAGCCACAGATTAAACACCGACGTTGATGGAGGAAGAGAAACTGAGCAATCCGATCCGATGAAGCCTTGAAGGGAGGAAGATCAAGCCGTATGCTTACTGTCGTTTGTTTTTGAGAGAGAGAGAGCGTGGAGAACGTACGTCTTTTCATTTTCTAAAAACAACGGTATGTTTTTATCTCTCTCTCCTCCCTTTTATACCTCTTTCCTTCCACGGGCCCTATTTCCATGGGCCGAGCTTTTTGGGCCCAACTTGGGCGGACGGGCCTTAAGCCCAATACCAATAAAAGCCTTCATCGTTCTTGTCCTAATGAACGCGGACATTCTTGGAGTGTCTTCACCTGCAAAATCAACTTGAAATTGACACGGGAGAAGGTCTCTGGTATAATCATTCGCTGTGACATGAAATTGACTCTAGATATAACAAATCATTTCGCCGTTAGGAAAGGCTGGCCTCTCCAATTAATTTAATTACTTGCGCATGGTGATACTTCACTGAATTCGCCATGACATCTCTCTCAAAAACGTAAGCAACGGGATTCATACGAAGAACCCCGCCCTTTCGGAGAAGACAGCTTTCTCAAAAACCATTAAAAAAAGAAGAAGACGAAATGGCTTCTCATATTTGACAAAACAATCACAAGTGTCTCGTCATGCCAAGCCAAAGACAATCAATGCAAAAAGAAGACTAATCATGCCCGTCTTCTCTCTCACGCGATGACTCGGGAGCGAAATCCATTTGGCGGAGGTCTGCTCAACATTCGACAGATTCATACAATCGAAGATGTCTCTTCTGTGTTCTCCAAACGAACTCAGCATTCGGTTTCGTTGTTTCGTTAAAGAGGAAACAGGTCATCACGGGCCAAAAGCTGACATTAGTTTATACCGAAAACCTAGGTCATATGATGTCCCGATCCAGCATTTAATTATGCGAAGTCGGCAAGTGCAGTAGTGATGCCCTCTCGTTCAATCTGTTGTGCACGCGACGGCTTCGATTTCGGGGGCCCAAATGGTCTCCCAGCTTTAAAAGAAGCACGTCAATTTCATATCAGCGGTTAACATGACATCAGTCTCGCGTAGTTTACTGTGCTCAAATGGCATACGGCTGACTGTTCTTTTACGTCATTAATTGGTAATCTCGTTCGGGTCATCTCCTTTCAATTGCTTTTGTGTTCGCAAGAATTCTTGAAGGTCCAAAAGTTCGATTCCGAGTTGTTGCTTCTCTGTCTAACTTCAATCTGATCAAGTAACCCGCCTATCGTTTTCGGCGTCATAGTCAACCCAACAATGGAAATCAAGGGTGCATAGAATTAAGGCGAGGTTTCCTTAGTCAACAGCTGATGAACATGTGTTAAACACATCCGTGTGAGGAATTCCTTCGGCAAGTGGAATGAGTGACAATCAGGATCAAGTGAAACGCCATCGAGTTCGCACGAGTCCGTGCTTGGATAAATTTCCCTCCACATTCTTCTATGCACTTGAGGAATTACTAATTATGGTAACATTCGTGAATCAATGATCCAAATCAATACCAAGAGTAGGTTAGCCTACTGGGGATAGCAAAACCAGCTCAATTTCTCAATGATACGACGTTCATTTGTATTATCCTCTTCACATCACCCTCACGGAAAATTAAAATTGCACGAGCCACATATGGTTGATGACTTTTGATGGAATTCAACCGCGCATGCATACCATCACGCTAAATCACTTTCGAACTTGGCCGGAATCACGACATTTTACCAGTGGTTTGTAGGGACCGGTATATCTCATGCCATGATTCTTTTGAAAAGAATTGACAAGTCCATATAGAGAAGACCAAAGGCACAACCTGATATGAACGACCCCTATTCTGACCACACAAAACCGTGTGAGGAATTCCTTCGGCAAGTGGAACGAGTGACAATCAGGATCAAGTGAAACGCCATCGAGTTCGCACGAGTCCGTGCTTGGATAAATTTCCCTCCACATTCTTCTATGCACTTGAGGAATTACTAATTATGGTAACATTCGTGAATCAATGATCCAAATCAATACCAAGAGTAGGTTAGCCTACTGGGGATAGCAAAACCAGCTCAATTTCTCAATGATACGACGTTCATTTGTATTATCCTCTTCACATCACCCGCACGGAAAATTAAATTGCACGAGCCACATATGGTTGATGACTTTTGATGGAATTCAACCGCGCATGCATACTATCACGCTAAATCACTTTCGAACTTGGTCGGAATCACGACATTTTCTTTTCGCAAGTATTTACCAGTGGGTTGTAGGGACCGGTATATCTCATGCCATGATTCTTTTGAAAAGAATTGACAAGTCCATATAGAGAAGACCAAAGGCACAACCTGATATGAACGACCCCTATTCTGACCACACAAAACCGTGTGAGGAATTCCTTCGGCAAGTGGAACGAGTGACAATCAGGATCAAGTGAAACGCCATCGAGTTCGCACGACTCCGTGCTTGGATAAATTTCCCTCCACATTCTTCTATGCACTTGAGGAATTACTAATTATGGTAACATTCGTGAATCGATGATCCAAATCAATACCAAGAGTAGGTTAGCCTACTGGGGATAGCAAAACCAGCTCAATTTCTCAATGAAACGACGTTCATTTGTATCCTCTTCACATCACCCGCACGGAAAATTAAATTGCACGAGCCACGTATGGTTGATGACTTTTGATGGAATTCAACCGCGCATGCATACCATCACGCTAAATCACTTTCGAACTTGGCCGGAATCACGACATTTTCTTTTCGCAAGTATTTACCAGTGGGTTGTAGGGACCGGTATATCTCATGCCATGATTCTTTTGAAAAGAATTGACAAGTCCATATAGAGAAGACCATAGGCCCAACCTGATGTGAACGACCACTATTCTGACCACACAAAACCGCACAATGCGTCTTTCCCCGAGAAAGCTTATCGCGTCCTCATGCTTGAGAGGAACCTGCCTAGCTACCTAGCTACCTAAGGGGTAGATAATGGATTGAGAGCACGCTTAAGCTTGACAAAATCTTGCAGTCATCTGAAAATCATTAAGGCCCCAGTGGAATCTCTCTTGCCTCTACAAGAACATCAGACAGAACGTTCTCTTGCGTAATGTCCAGGGACAATTTCATCACTGGACATATCTAAATTAACTCATTTCGAGATATTGTTCCGCTTTGACTTGTTTCATTTTGAATCTTACAGTTTTGTCTTTTAACATATAGATATTTTCTCAAAAAGTTTCCCATCTTAATAATGTTTTAGCTTGAACATGCTTAACTTTGTGGTTCTAAAGCAAAGCTTGTTATTACGTTAAAAAAACATTTCCGTGAGTTAATAATAATTTTCACATATATCCCCAAATCACCATCCTCTCATTTGGTGCACAGTTTAGTTCATTTCTAGCCAGTTTGCCATTCTAAAAGCCTACTGGAAGCTACTTCTTGTCCAAACCTTTGGGTCCCAACAACCACTCCCCGCTTTCGTCGGACCCGATTGTTACAAGAATACTAAAATGTAGCAAATGTTCAAGCGAGACTTTTATGCAACAAAAATACAATTTCATTACTAATATTATATTTAATCCATATCACTTTCGAGATATGAGTTTACGAACTACCTAAAAACACCTAAAACCAAACTACGAAGGTAACTCAAACTATCGAATTTGCAATCTTATCAAATAAGTGAGAAACAACATCAAAATCTAGTAAAATGCTACATCAATTACGGATCGGTCAAACCAAGCTTACTTACTAAGAAAACTACTCCTACATGCTAACAAAACTCTCTTCCAAAATAGATGCTCAAAGCTATTTGCATGTGAAGATTGTGCATGAAACTTTAGATATTAAGACATTTTTCGTTTGAGAGTGCTGGACATTTGAAATGCCAAAACTTGGCACGGGAGGACACTTAAATGTCCAAAATTAGGAAAGTGACACTGAAGTGCCCAAACTTAGGAAAATGACACTTAAGTGCCAAAATCGGAACAAAATTGATTAGTTAAGTGGCAACGGCAAAAAAAAATCACGTCAAAATACTGACGTGGCTATTTTCCGACGAGACAAGTGCAAAACGACGTTGTTTTGCATGTTAACGTGTCTAGACAAATGCAAAAACGACATTATTTTGTTGTTGATGTGGGTAAATAATTAATATAATAATTAATTTAATTTAATTTAATACAAAATTTTTTTTTTAAAGAAAGAAGATGATGAATAGTTGCAGGCCACTGTCTTTGAGAAGGGCCCGACGACGAAACCCCGATCGACCCTCCCCCCACTGTCGCCGGCCCTTCCCAGCAATCGCGGGGAGGCGGTGGCGAGGGTTGAGCCCTTAGTCGCCTATAACTATTTATCTTCTTCCTTCCTTTGTGTTTCTTATAAATTTAATTTAATAAATTTTTAATATTAAAATTCAAATCCGCGCAAAAAACGGTATCATTTTTGCGTTTTTTTGCTGAGTCAACTCTCCAATGAGTAATGTTGGCAAGCAAATTAATAAAAAATTCCCATGTAAGATTTTTGGTGGGATTTGTCCAATGTGGTACTCAAATGTTCCATTTAAAAAAAAAAAAAAGTGGCACAAGTGTCACTTTCCTAACTTTTGGTATTTAAATATTCCTCCGTGCCAACTTTTGGCAATTGGGATGTACTTTTTCCTTTGTCTCATGTATTGTCCACTTTGTCCCATCCCACTTCAAGCTTCACGATTTTTTCATTTGGCATACAATCAAAAACTTTCCTAGGAGATCACCTATCTTAACAGTTTTCTAGCCTAAGCATGCTTAACTATGGAGTTTCATAGCAAAACTTGCCGTTATGTCAAAAAATGCTTCCATGAGTTTATTCTAATTTTCACATATATTTTCCGGACTCGTGTTCCCCTTATTCGATATATAATTCCATTCATTTATGCCCCTTTCATCATCCTAGAAGTTTGCCAAGAGCCGTTTTTTGTCTAGAACCTTAAGTCCAGGAAAGCACTTCCCACTATCGTTGGACCAGGTTGTTACAAGATCATTAAATAGTAAATGCTAGATCCAAAGTTTTATGTAACAAAAATACAATTTCATAACTCATTATGTATTTAATCCATATTACTTTTGCAATATGAGTTCACAAAGTAAAAGAAGAGATAACATTACTCACCTTGATATACCTAAAACCAAACTACGAAGATTACTCGAATAATTGAACTTGCAATCCTATCAAATAAGCAAGAAACAACATCAAACTCGAGGAAAATGCTACCTCAATTACGAATTCACTAAATTGAACTTACTCGCTTACAAAATGACTCCCATGCATTAACAAAACTCTCTTCTAAAGCAAAATTTCAAAGCAATTTGTAATGTGTAGATTGATTGTGAAGCTTTAGATATTCCCTAGATTAACTTACTTGAAGTATTGTCTACTTTGACCCATTCCATTCTAAGCCTCACGGTTTTGTTTTTGGGTGTATAGGCAGGCAATTTTCTAGGATGTCACCCATCCTTGTAGTGCTCTAGCCTAAGCATGCTCAATTTTGGAGTTCCTTAGTAAAGTTTGCTGTTATATCAAAAGGCACATTTGTAAGTTAATTCTAGTTTACACACAAACATACACATGGGCGCGCGCGCGCACACATAGACACACAAATATCTTCCAGAATTGCTTTCCTTATTTCGATATATAGTACGTTTCATTCGTACCCCTTCATCATCCACACACAAATATCTTCTAGAATTACTTTCATTGTTTCGATGTATAGTACGTTTCATTCGTACCCCCTTCATCATCCTAGAATCTTGCCAAGAGCTACTTCTTATCTAGGCCCTTTGACCTTGACGATCACTCCATGCCCTCGTCGGTTATAGGTCTACTAGCTTCCGTGCGGTTTGCCTTCAAACCATAAACCTATTGGAGAGAGTCTCACTTTGATACGATATTGTGACATTCCTAAATTAATTCACTCGAGGTACCATCTATTTTGACCTATCCCATTTCGAGCCTCACGATATTGTCCTTCAGCGTACAAGCAAACACTTTCCAAAGCAAAGCTCGTCATTATGTTAAAAGACACCGACGTGAGTTAATTTCATTTTTCACATAAATATCCTAGAATCGCTTTCCTTCATTTAGTGTATACGGTTCATTCTTGTCCCCTTCACCATCCTAAAAGCCTGTTAGGAGACGCACCTTGTTTAGACCCTTTGACCTTGGCGATTACTCCCCACTCTCGTCAGATTGGGTCACTACAGATTAACTATTAGAAAAGCTCATTCTTGCTTCCATCCTTACCTCCAACAGCCCAGTGATGTGAAGCTTGCAAAATCACAGATATTTACATTAGTCCACATGTTATCCGGCAACACATTACAGGTTGATCACTATTCTATCCATTTGCTCCGGTCAGACCCGGCTCTTTAATAGGTGAGATTGGCTATGGTTATGCAGACACATCGTGGCCAGGACACAAGGGGGGTGTCGGTACCAGAAATTACAAGGTTTCGCGGGTGATATTTGTCCATTCGATTTGTAACTAATCAATCGCGATTATGACACAATCAATGCTACCACATGGAAGCAGGCTTGAGTAGAACTTGTTCCAAGTAAGGGGATAAAGAATAATTCTTCCTATACGGACCTTTGTCGATTCAAAAAGAGGTTAATGGGTCCCGCAAGCTGTAACGTAGCTGCACTCCTCTTCTCCCACATTCTTCTGGGTACAAAGATTGCTTTGAAATAGAGACAAAAGAGCACTATAAATACTCAATGACTCGAATGGCTTCGACATCGAAGTCCCGAGAGCGAGAGAGAGGACCTCCATCACACTTGAGTCGAGAAGGAAAAGAAGCAAAACTGAAATGGGGTGTCAGAAGAGTATTATGATGTTACTTTGCTTGGTTCTTGTAAGTAGAGAGCTCCTCTGCATCGCTCAAGGCAAGGTCCACTATTATGATTTCGTCGTAAGACTCTATCTCTCACCTTTCTTTTAGTTTTTATTAACATTTTTTAGCCTCAATAATAACCGTCAGGAGATACCGCATTTATTTTTTCAGAGCTCTTTTATGTAAAGATGATTATTTTTTTTTTAATAAAATGTGATTTTTGTGGAGATAGTGTGTCTAGACAATTGTAATCTACTTGACTAATCCGAACGCTGGAAGTACATGTGCCATATTCAGACAGGACAATTTTGATGATTGATTCACAAAGTTGATTGAGAAAGAGACTTGACGTGCTGTCATTGTGTGTTCGGATACTACTCCCTGGCTTAAAAAACCGCTTCTAGTTTGCCACATCGCTTTTCAAACGGATTTTGTATTTTCATGTTTATATCCAAGGATTACAGGGTTATGTTTTTTTGTAAACTGTTTAGGTATCTTAAGTTTTAAATTTATGAATGATGTCCAAGATAATCTCTCAAATATGCATTTAGAGCAGCTATTATGCCAAAATTTCCAGAAGTTTTACCCCCGTATTGAAGACTCTTTAATTGGCGAACTTAGGGCTAGGGTTATCAACATGTGGCTGGGGTAAAATAAAAACAATCTATTCGATACTATACTAACCAATATTATTTATAATATTAGTAAAGTCTTCCAGTTTAATCTCTTAATACAACTGACCAGAAAAAAAAAAATCTCTTAATACAAATATGGGGATAAGGCAAAAGCCCAACCTGGAATCCAAATGGACACTTTTTCTTCCATAGTGCCTTTCAATCTCAAATAGTCAACTTATATGAAAACCCATGTTGCTAAAAAGGGAAATGAATAATTTTCATAAAAAAAAAAAAAAGGGAGCTGCCACTTTCTGTCCAATTTATTGTTCTAAGTTTGGTTCCTGATAAAACTGAAATGATATTTTTCATGGAGTAATGAAAATAGTAGGGAAAGAGGTTCGAATGTGGAGTAGTTCGGATTCATTAGCAGACGTATAATTCGATATCCGCAATGTCTTTAGACCCTAATCGTTGCTCTGTGGGATGAAAACATGTAGCTGAAGGAGGCCAACTTTACAAGGCTGTGTAGCACGAAGAGCATGTTGACAGTCAATGGCAGCTTTCCTGGGCCTGAGATTCGAGTTCACAAGGGAGACACTGCCTTCGTCAATGTGCATAACCATGGCAAATACGGCATCACCATTCATTGGTACGTGACAATCGATTCATTTGATTCTACCAATCTAGGAATCAATCACACAAAGAACCATTCACGGCATTTTTCTCTTGGATAGTCGAACCAGTTGATCATGGATGGCACAATCGCTTTTTACCTGTTTCTTCTCTGTCCTCTTTGTTAAGATCCCGCGACCAGACTTTAGTACTTCGAGCTCGATTTTAACATTAGCCCGTAAAGCGGTTTCTCGTCTTTTGTCATTGTTTTCTCGTCTCCAGTTTTCATAGTCGTTTCACTACATAGAAAGGCCTAGCGCTGGCTTATCCTGTGCCAAAACTTGATTTGAGGGTTCGGCCATAATGAGCGTACATGCATCTAGTGCACTCAGTAGTAATTTTATTGACCATCAGTAAAGATGATATCGTGTATTCTCGAAATGGAGCTTTGATGTCCACCTAAATTGGCTTGATCAATGGTTTTCTATAGATCATCCACCGAGACTCCCCATGAGGAAAAACAAACAGATAGTGACTATCGAATCAAACCTGGTTAAGTGCTAGCTGTGACTGCAAATGGGTGGATTTATCAGTGTGAAAGGTTGCTTTTCTCTAACTTTGATTTCCAGGCATGGAGTCAGGGAACCGAGAAATCCGTGGTCGGATGGACCGGAAAACATCACGCAGTGCCCTATCCCCCCGGGAACTAGCTTTCTGCAGGAAATCAAATTTACGACCGAAGAAGGGACGTTGTGGTGGCATGCCCACAGTGATTGGTCACGAGCCAGCATCCACGGGGCCATCATCATTTTGCCAGCTATTGGTACCTCTTGTCCGTATCCCAAGCCTCATGCTGAAGATACCATAGTTCTTGGTATACCCCTTTTACCTTGATCTCTCTTTCATGACTTCGTCTATCTCTACCACAGAAGTAAACAGTCAAATCTAGGTTTTAGCCACGAGTAGATAGTCATGGTACTTTGGGACACACTTTCATTTGGGCCCCCTAAACTTAACTTTTTTGTACAACAATTGATTCTCGAGCAAATTATCGATAGAAGGTTTAGTGTATCGGTCGATAGAAATGGAAGTTCAGTGATCCGGAAATACATCGAGGACCCACCAAGCAAGACACCTCGTTCAATTTGATTTTTTCTTTGATGCAATGGCGAAAATATAACACCATTACAATCAATGAATGTTGGCAGCATCATGGTTCAAAGGGGATGTCATGGCTATAATCGAGGAGGCAATCGCAACTGGTGGGGATCCTAATACATCGGATGCTTTCACAATCAATGGCCAACCTGGAGATCTCTACAATTGTTCAAGTAGTAAGAAAATATTTTTGATTGATTTCTCCAAAGGATTGTCGACCCTGTTCCATTCCTCAAGAGTAACAAATGTAGTTGCTAATTTCACAGTAACTGCACATGGATTTACATAGCTAGTCCTTTTCTTAATTTGTAGATAGCACGTATCGTCTAATGGTCGATTATGGCAAGATATATCTCCTTCGAATAATTAACGCTGTGATGAATGAAGAGATGTTTTTCGGGATCGCAAACCACAGTCTCACTGTCTTTGGGATGGACGCTGCATACTTGAAGCCCATAAAGACTAGCTACATTATGATCACCCCAGGGCAGACGATGAATGTCCTAGTGACGGCGGACCAGGAGCCGAGCCACTATTACATGGCCGGAAGCCCATTTGCTGATACCACGGCCCCATTTGACAACACCACAACCACGGCGATTCTTCAATACAGAGGCAACTACACACCCCCGCCGTCGCCTTTTTTTCCGGCGCTACCCGCCTACAATGACAAGTACGCCGCCATGAACTTCACAGCCCGGCTCCGGAGCCTGGCAAGCCGAGCTCATCCGGTCAACGTCCCGAAGAAGATTGACAAGAGGATTTTCATTACCGTCTCCGTGAATCAGATATACTGCCCTAATGCATCGTGTGCAGGACCAAATGGGAATAGACTAGCCGCAAGCTTGAACAACATAAGTTTCCAGACACCAAAGATCGACATACTTCAAGCCTACTACTGGTATTGACTAACTTGATTAGGGCTAATTGTGCTTGTCTTTTGAGAATAACTACCCAACCATCTTTCTGGTAATTAGTTGATGATTATTGTATTGGATTATCGAGCAGGAGCTTGCCTGGAGTTTACAATGCTACCTTCCCGGACAGACCACCGTACTTCTTCAATTTCACAGGAGACGTCGAGAACATTTCGCTGGCCCCATGTCTGGATACAGCGGTGAAGATGATAAAGTATGGCGCCGCCGTTGAAATCATATTCCAAGGGACCAACCTTGGCGCCCCGAGAACCATCCGATGCATCAGCACGGCTACAGCTTCTACGTGGTCGGGATGGGATGGGGGAATTTCGACAAAAAAAGCGATCCAAAGACGTATAACCTAGTCGACCCGCCCGAGGTGAACACGTTCGGAGTTCCTAAGAATGGATGGCTCACGATTAGATTCATCGCCGACAATCCTGGTAAGCGCACGATCATTTCATAGCACTATTCATAATATCTCCGTCTTGTAATTTTTGAGCATCGACGTAATCTGTTCGTGCCGATTGGTGGGGCTATAACGTGAGGAATTGAATTCGCAGGTGTATGGTTCCAACACTGTCATTTGGAAAGACATACGACCTGGGGGATGGACACCGTGCTCATCGTGAAGAACGGTAACACCGCAGTGACCCGCATGCGGCCGCCGCCTCATTATATGCCTCCATGTCACTAGTCCCCATTTAAGGAAATATTGTCATTTTGTACCTCCACTTAATATTTTATTAACGCACTAGTAGATTTTCCGTAAATTTTAATCCCTATTAAGCTTCGTCTTGCGTACGATACGGTTAAGAGGGTGTTCTCCTCCTTATAATGTGTCAAAATATTAAATAATAAACTATGATTTTGCCTAATTGCTTAAATTTTTATTACAATTGGTAGTGGTGCCACAAAATTTTATATCAAAATAGGAGGTCCAGAGTACAATTTTTTCTAGGCCTAATGTGCCTTCCTTATAAATATGTCCATGCTTATAAATGTGATGGAGAGTATTAGAATATTATATAATGAACCACACTTTTATTTAGTAGCTCAAGCTCTCATAATAGTTTGTAGTGGTCTCACAAAATCTTACATGAATTTGAATTTGCATTTTGAGATCCTCGTACATCAATTGAATTTTCTTGAATTGATAATTGCTTAAATACAACACCTCGTAATTGTGAAATTTGATAACTGTAGAGCCAACTCTCCAATTGATGAGATTTTCTTGACTCAATTTAGTTTCGCCTAATTTCTAGCACTTTTAAATTCCTCATGACAATCACTAGATCGAGAACCCCCTCGTTACCATACATGAGATTCTCACTGCACATGGCTCACTCGATGACTTCTAAACCATTCTGAGCCTTTTCTTGCATTTCAGTTGACCCTCAACAACCCATGGGCAGGGCTGATTCCGACATAGTTTTAGCTGCATTTGGTATGGACAACCGCTTGATAATCAAATAAGGGTTAATATCATGAAAATTCAAATTGATACGTCCTGTGATAAATTTATTTAAATTAATTTTTTAACTATAAAAACCCTAAAGTGATACACATGTAACGAATTTACCTTAAATTAATTTTTTGACTACACAAAACTTCAAACTAGTATATTTACAACAAGTTAATTTCCGTTAAATTGAATTAATACCACGAAAACCTCCAAACCGGTATACTTGTTAATTGTCAAGTATTATCTAACTCAATAATTTAATGTAAAATATAACGGAAGCCAATGGAGTGTAAATTTATCACGAGTTGCAACGAGGTTAGATAGTCTTAGCATAATTAATTAAATAAGACACCTTTATTATGAGATCATAGTAATTTGAACAACGTTTTCCTCTTTTTTATTTTTTATTTTTGATTTCGCTCTTTTTTTGGTGGTAGATAGAAGATTTCATTATGAACGAGCTCAAAACGGAGTCCACTAAACACTAGCATTAGGCTGCCAAAACCAAATCATAAGAACTTCAAAACATAGTATCGATTTGCCACCTCCATAAAGGCAAAAAATTGTCCAAAAAAAGTTTTAAACCTATTATATGGCAGTATATTTAGTTCTCAACTTTTTGATTCTGTCAATTTAGGTAAAGTTTGTTTACTAAAAATAAACAATTGTCACTTATGGAAACAAATGAACTAAAAATACTCTTATCCTCTATGAAAAAATTTAGACATAAATTGCTATCGACAATAAAAACATATTTTATTATCCAATTATTTCAAGCGATACAAATGATTATTTTTGGAAAGATATTTTTCAAATTATCTAATTTTTGGTAGAAAAATAGAGTCCTACTAATATAAACATTTTCATTCCAAGCGTGCTGCTTTCTTGAAACATGTCCTTTTTCCAATATTGAAAATGCGTTAATTTGCACTTTTTACTTTTTTCAGTGATTTTATCTCATTGTTAATGACGCAATATTGTTGATATGTACCTATCCATCGAGTAGCGTTGCTCACACACCAAGAGGTCAACATGCGTGTGGCCGTACCTAGTGATCTGGAGCCCCATGGCCGTATCATGCGTGGCTCTGCAGACGTGCACGGAAGATCCTTGCTACGACACTAATATGAAGGAAAATTTCAAATAAAACTATACCACTCTCAGTAAGGCCTGTTGGTAATCATCCAAATATGACCAAATTCGATTTTTTGTTCTCGGAATCGTTTCGCCTAGAATCGCGTTTGGTAAAAATTTTGTTAGAATGATTGGGAATAGAATCAAAAAAAAAATTGATTTTTGTTAGGGGAACGAATTTGAGAATCAAAATCAAGAAACTTTCTTCTTCCCTTCGGCCATCTCGCAACCGCCGTCTACGATCGCCCGCCACCGTCCGCTGTCTGCTGCCGTCGTCCACCGCCGTCGGCAGCCACCGGTTCGGCGAGCTCACCGAGGTTGGGCAGGGGCTGGGCAAGCCTCGCGACGCCCAGCCCCACCGGCGAGGCTCGCCTAGCCCCGCCGGTGGCCTGGCAGGTCTCGCCCAACCCCGACGAGTCCGGCATGGCCACCGGCGGGGCTCGGCGGGGCTAGGCGAGCCTCGCCCAGCTGCCAGCGAGGCTCGGCCGACGAGGGCTAGCCTCGCCGAGGGTCAGTGACGCTCCGGTGAGGTCGTCGGCCAAAAGAAGAAGAAGAAGATGAGAAAAAGAAAAAAAAAAAGGAAAAACAAAAGAAAAAAAAAAAAAAAAAAGGAAAATGAAAAGAAAAAAATGAAAAAATGAAAAAAAGAAAAGAAAAAAAGCAAAAAGTAAAAAAATTATTTAAAAATTAAAAAAATTGATTTGGAACAAAATTAATGAACACGGTACCAAACGCAATTCTATTTGTAATCGAAATTTTGGATAGTTACCAAACGGCTTAAAATGCTTAAAATCGGTTTAAACAGAATAAAAAAGAATCGGCCCGATCGAATCTACTCTAATGAACATCGTTACCAAACGCGCCCTGAGAGTCTCAAGTGATCACGAAAATTCTAAACGAGGGCCTGATCTCGCCGGTCATTGACAGAATAAATATTTTGAACAATCAAGGATTTCTTCATCGAAAAATAGTTTAAATTCTATTTTTTTTTCTCATTTTCTTTTTGTAGTGATCGCCGACGAGGGCTTGGCGATCCTCGCTAGTTGCTGGGTGAGGACCTACAAGCCCTTATCGACCCTTGGTAAAGTGATCGTCACTCAGATCTAGCGAGGACAACCTAGCTAGCTACTAGCGAGGCAACTATTGTTTATATTTGGGGAGGGCAGCCTCACCCACGGCCAGGGTGGCCCTTGCTCAATGCACAAGGACGGTGAGAGGATCATGTGTTTATGAGGAGAACTCAGGGATCGAACCAACCACACCGTTGTCCAAAAGATAAATAAAATGCAAGGTGGGAGGGGGGAATATAAAACTATATTGAACGTCTAATGGGCCCGGCCCAAGGGCCCAAATGTTTGGGCCCAACATCTGCATTAGCCAACTTCAAGTGCTCAATTTTCAGCCCAGACCGATGATGACCAACTACGAGCGAGACTGACTGATACCGGGAGGGGTGGATGATTCTGAACTCTTGGAGCTCCAGTGACGCTTCTCCCTGCTTGGCACGATCACTTGGTGAGCTCGATGGTCGATTTAATTTATCTGGGTCCATTGAATTTAGCAGATTTTCTCGTGGGTCCCTCGTCAATCGATCAAATTTTCCGTAACCTTTGTCTTTTGGTATTTTTTTTGGCCACCTTTACGGTTCATTTTTCGCTCGAATCATCGGAGTCGAGGCGTAGACAATGAATGCGTGCGCGGGCTCGAGGTGTAATGGAATGCCGGGGCTTTTCTTTTTTTCTTTCTTTTTTTTTTCTTTTGTGGGATATTCGAAGAGATGGGCCTTTTTGAAATGCAGGAAATGGTTGGGGTGCCGGCATTGAGGCAGATGGGAATTGGAAGTTGCGGAGCGTGATATCTTAGGCATGCCATCGCTAGTTTGGCTTCAGTTTTTTGCGCATAACGTCGTCTAATTGTGTTCTTAGAAGCGGCGCGACCATGCTGATCGTGTCGCCGTCCTGCCCATCTTTCACTCAAGCTAAAAGGTGAAGACAAGTTGAATATCGTTGAGTAATTGTGTCTCTCGTTCTTGCTGTGGCTCTGACAATTTTTAGAAAGAAAATTTAGCTGTCCGGTGGGCGAAACAGGAACAAGTCTCGGAGCTACGGCCTGGAGGCCTTTAAGATTGTGGGGAAGTCCATTTTCATGCTTAAAGGCTGAAAATGGAGTATTTGGACCAAAGCCTTTTAGGATTGGTGAAAGAGATGGTCTCATCATTGTTGACCATGGGTAGAGGCGTAGAAAATCAAATCTCTTGCTTAGTGAGTGAAAAATTTGGATTCTTTCTTGCTTTCAAATTCTTAATTTGGTCTGTTAGTTTCTCTGCTTGTCTCTGATAATGTTACAATAGGGTCTTAACTGCATTTCCAGATGAGTTTTTTTTTTTTTTTTTGGGTAAAGGTAATATATAAATAGAGGAAAGGCCAAATGTACAAAAGATCAAGGCACCAAAACTTGCACCTTGCACTCAAGATGAGAACATTTCCAGATGAGTTCGTGGCCATGTTTCGAGATAAAACAGGGTACCCAATTGTGGAGCCTGCTCACATGGTAAAAATTTCTTTTCTGACATTAGTTACTGAGTTTATGAAGTAAATTCTGCTACATGTTGACAACTTTTTGTTCTTTGCGATAGAACTGAAGAGTTATTAGAATATCGATTTGCTGTAAGTGGATTTAGAAGCAATTATGTTGCTCCGTCTCTTCACGAGCTGGATAGTTCTTTCTGTGGATAAAGATAAAACATTCTTACATTCGTACAAGCTGGATAGTTTTTTCTGTGGATAAAGATAAAACATTCTTACATTCGTGGTGGTCAGTTCTTTATTTGTAACTTTGGTTCTCTAATAAATTGTATCCGTGTACTGGGAAAAGATCTATCCAGGTTGACGACATGATGAACCCGGCATTCATCTCTTTTGATTTATAATTTGTAGATGATGGACTTGTATCTGCCTGAGTTTTGCTTTTTCGCCTGTGTTTGCTTTGTTTTCTTCATCTGTTGCAGTTTTCTGTTCATGAAAACATGATCCTATAACATGATGCTCACTATTTACTGCTTGAATTTTTGCTACTCTTGGTTCATTTCTTCATGTGCCTTGTCCGTACTAAGAAAGATGGTCCCCTGATATGCATTAGGCAAAGAGTCTTGGCTTTAAATCTTTTAGGTGAATGAATGTGGTCTTTAACAATTTCAGGCTTCAAAATTACTCAGTTTGGTTATTTTGTCTTCAAAATTTGTCTGATCCATTGGGAAAGGCATGAAAGATTTTGGTTGTGGTGCTTGTATTACCAAAGCTTCCGTTGGTGTCCTTACGTTTCTGAGGTGAACCCAGGCATGAGAAATTGCGCGCATTAGCTCATTCCATTCTATTAATCAGGAGCTGGCAGAATCATCAAGAAAGGATGCATTCGATTCATGTGTTCTCCAGGGGTTACTTGCATAATTGTCAGCCCATTCTCTCTCTTTCCTGGGAGACATTGGCACAAGGTAATTCAACTTTCCAACTTCTTTTATTGCTTCTCTGTTGCGCATAGAAGAATTACAGAAGTGATGTATATGGGGTTATTTCCAGGGTATTCCTTCTTTGACAGCCGAAGCTGCAAAGGAGCACCCTGCCGTCTCTTATGACTGCACCTCTCGGCTTGCATGAGCTGCTTGTGGTATGATCAATATTCCTCTGTTTCCTTATACTCATTGGTGAAAGGGTCTGAAGATATGCAAAAAGGTTAGGAAGAGTTGCGTTTGTGTATTAGAAGCAGCTGAAAGATACAGCTTATTGTTCCTATCAAGCTCAATTGCCACGCATTCGAAAAGGTTCTTTTCCTCAGAAAACCTTTAAGGTTACCATAAGGAAGAAGTTCTACAGAAAACATATGCCAATAACTCGGCAATGTAAGCAACATTGTTTCATCTCTTGTGCAATTTCCTAGTCATTGTAAAGTAAGCTCATTGATGCAGGACGTTGTTAATGACAGGATCAAACACTGTCTGAGCCATGTAGAAGGAGATGCAGATGAGGATGGAGTTTGTGCAGGTACAGGCAAATGCAGATTCTACTAGTTTAATGGTGCAACATTTTCCCTTTACTGGACATAGAATTGAAAAAGTCAGAGGGAAATGTTGGAAAATTGCTGCTCAGCGTGTTTTTCCTCTGAGCTCGATCCAAGTGCCAGCGATATTACGTGGAAATCATGTGGTTCCCATAACCAACTGGGTTAAGGCCACAAAGTGATGATTATGCCGAAAATTACTGGCAGTCCTTGTTCTGGCATGTGTTCTTTGGTCTCAATAAGGAGTTCTAGTTCAAACTTGTGGAATGTGTGCTTCATCAACTTGACTAGCTTTGGTGTGATCATTGCAACAGAGCTAGATGCAATTAGGTCTGGTAAATACGTAGATGAGAGTATATGACATCATGGGGTTTCTCCATCGTAAGAAAAACTTTGTGATTACTGTGTGCCGATTTCGTACATCTTATAGTCATGCCATCGAACTTATGTCAGTTAGAATTTTCAGGTTACTTGAGTCTCTCTATCAACAAGCAATAAAATTGCTACAAAGATCAGACAAAATTGATGCATGGTTGACGACTATAAGATGTAATTTCATTTTCATTGTGATGCGATTATGGGTCATGAAGCCATGTACAAATACGAACTGGAGAGGCCTCTCCTTGCAATAGAATGCTTGCTGTAGCTGGTATTTTATCACTGTGGTTTTTCTACTGAATCTTTGATCTGCTTATTGTCACTTTAGGCAGTTGCCGGACACGACTCCACTGACACCCGCCGAATGATTATTCCACAGAATCCGCAACATCGCATTAAATAAAGAAAAAATGGAACGATGATAGGACCGCTTATGCACTGCAAAATAGGTCTCCTAGCTTTTTACGTCTTAGTCCATCAAATTATCACTTGTGCATAATTTATTTTGTAAAAAATAAATAATTTTAAAAATATTTTCTTAAATGAATGATTTTTTAAATCATTTATTCTTTTAGAAAATTGTCTGTATAAATTGTCGTCCATCCATAATGAAAATATTTTTAATTAAATAATTATTATATAAGTAATTAATTTTAGAAAAATATCTTTAAATCATTTATTTTTGTTTTGTAAAATAGACATGGATTTGAAGGTAATTTATTTGTCTTCCACAAAAATCAATTTTCAATATTTTGCGCATCTTCATTTTTCTCACCCTGAAAAGATACAGAAAAAATCGAGGCTAAAAAAAAAAAAAAAACTCGAGAAAATTACTTTCTTTCTCACATCTTCCCCGAAACCGCAAGACTTTTCCCCCCTGCAAAATGCCGATCTTTTCCCATTCAACCGGCGCACAGGTTCTCAGATCCAAGCTCGCTTGACTCCGCCGGGGGAAGGATTCGACACTGTCGCCTCGGAGATCGCCGTCGCCGTTCGGTTTCCGCCTGCTCCGCCGGACCGAAACCGCGCTCGAATTTCATGGTAATCTTCTCAAATTCCCATTCTCTCTCCGGAAGAACCACGAGGTTCCGGCGACGGACGGCCGGTGGGCCGGCCGGTGGCGGTTTCCCGGAGTCGTGACTGACGCTTCCCGCTGTCGCCGTGCAGTCCTCAGGGGATTGATCGGCGAAGATGATGGCCGAAGATCTGGGCGTGGAGGCCAAGGAGTCCGCGGTTCGCGAGGTCGCCAAGCTGTTGCCGCTGCCCGAGCTGTTGCAGTCCATCGCCTCGATCAAAGCCGACTACATCGCGCGGCAGCAGGTGATCCGCGAATCCCGAATGTCCGAATTCGAGCCGCTCGTTCCGATTCGGGGCGGTGGTCTTTCGTCCCCTTTGAAAATCCTTTTTTGTCATCGGGAGAGAGTCGTGTTCGCGTTGTTTGCTATTCGTAACGTCGCTTTCTTCCACATTGCTAGGCAAATGATGCGCAGCTCAGTACGATGGTCGCCGAGCAGGTACATTCCTCCGATACGTAATTTGCCGTCACGTTGGTTACCTCGTGTTGTTTTCTGTTATCGTTTGGGATCTTAATGAAGTCTGCGGTGTAGTTGAGCATGTGCTGATTATGCTTCGCCCGTCGATCGCAGGTTGAGCTGGCGCAGTCTGGGCTCGAGTCTCTTTCTTTTTCTCAGAAGACTATAAACCAGCTGAGGGAGAACTTCGTTTCTATTGAAGAGTATGGAGTCTCTTTTCACCGATAGAACAGATTGTCTATTACCGTTTTTGGAACTTAAATAGAGCAGAGATTTGGCGGTTTTCCTAGGAGAATTTCTGGTCTCTGTTATCGGCTAGTTCATACTATTTTCGGTGTATCTTTAGCTTCATGCTGTTGGTTGTTGGCCTCTTGTATCAGGTTATGTCAAGAATGTCAAACATTGATTGAGAATCACGATCAAATAAAGATTTTGAGCAATACCAGGAACAACTTAAATACAACCCTGAAGGTCAGTCCTTTTCTTGGCATTACAATGATCAGATTGTCAATCCTTGTCATTTGTGGACTCATGCAGCCACCATGCTGATTTTTTTCCCTTCCCAGACTCCAGGGTCTGATGAGAGTGAACTCATGAAAGCCAAAAGACTTTCTTCTTCCCTTGCTTTACCTATTAAAAGACTGATAAAAGCCTTTGTCACAACTATTAGATTGTGCCTTCATCTAACATTTTTGGCCTTTGGAGCATGTGGTAGTGGCCTCACAAATTTTTTTAGGTATCAGAGTGAGAGGTCTGGAGCCCATCTTTCCAGGCTTTTTGTTTGCCTCCCTAATTGTATATTTCCACACTTCAGTCTCCTGTCAAATTCCAGACTGTGCTTGGATTGTTGCAACATTTGAACATTAAAACACATGCCCATCTAGGAACTTATGCTTTTGTATTAGTTGGTTGTGGTGTAGCAAAATTTTTGCTACCTTATTCCTACTTGCCATCTCAGTGATGGAAGGATTGGGCTACGTAATTAGTTTAATTGATCTTTTTGTAGAAGGCTGTTGTCCAATAGCATGTGTGCTTGAGCTAGTCATATAGCAGCTTTACTGCAGAAAGCTTATTTTCTCTATAATTAAATAAATATATATTGCTGCTAGATAAACTGGAGGTGAGATTGGATTGCACTGAAGGTCATTAAATATTCATCTAGAATACAAAGATGGCTACTGTACTAGAACCAGAATGTTGTCAATCTTTATCAATCTGCATTTCTTGGTGTCTTTGGACCTTTGTCCATCCCTTCAAGAGTTTTTGGCAAACTGACGGACTTGGTGGTCAAATGCAGGATGTAGAGGGCATGATGTCCATTTCTGTTGAAGCAGCTGAAGCCCGGGGTTCTTTGAGTGATGATAAAGAGCTGATTAACACTTATGAAGTTAGTGTTTTTCGATAAATTTCTAGTGCAATGACTTGATTTTGTGTGAAAATGTATTGATTTTGTGTGAAAATGTACTTACATGCTTATTTATACTTTCAAGAGGTTAACTGCTTTAGATGGGAAGAGAAGGTTCGCATTAGCTGCAGCAGCATCGCATAGAGATGAGGTTGGCAGACTGAGGTTGTCTTTCATTCTCTTGTTTATCATGGATATTTAACGTAATTATAGGAAATAATAGTCAAAGGCAACGACTTCAGAGGCTTTTCTGCTCTGTATTTTTTTGTCAATGATCATTTCTATCGGGGATGATGATCAAGTACTTCAATCTTAGTTATCATTCCATTGCAGTTTGCAAAAAAAAGATGGAAGCTATAGTTGCCCATTAGTCAGATATACTGCTTACTTTCTGTTAAATGTCAGCATAGGCATTTCAGAGCAATCAATTTAAGAATTTGATAATCTCTATAGTTTATTATTCAATACTGCCACACTCTTGATAATTGCCATTATGTTAAAGGTTCTCTAAGTTATGCTGATCACAAGAAAATATCTCTAAGTCATGTTTGGTCCTTAAGATAAGGATTGACTCACTTCCTCTTAGCTTTTGCTTGTTAGATGGGAAACCTGTAATCATAAATAGTTTTTGCATGCAACTCTTTTATTTGTCAATTGAATGACTTTCTTATGATGCAGTGATTTTTCTGATTTCCTCTTTTAATACCAGAGAATATTTTGAAGATGTAGATCGCACATGGGAGACATTTGAGAAGACATTATGGGGCCATGTCTCTAACTTCTATAAACTTTCGAAAGAGAGGTAGTTATTCTTTAATGTGAAGATTAGAGAGAATTTTTATGCTGTGCGAATTGTCTGTTGTCCCAGAGACTAGGGGTTATTCATGCATTTCTTGCTCATGTTCGTAATTTATATAAATTGTGCTAAGCTAATTACTTAAAGTTACACTTTGATTGTTGTGTATTGCACTTGAGATTTGTGTGTTGCCTTAATGGATTTTACTATCATTCCATTTGCCTTTCTATTTGACTCTGATGAGGAGCTCGACATGTGTAAGTATGTTTAATATTGTGTTAAATGAGACATCTAAGGGTTCTTGGTCTGGGTGGTTGTGGAGAGCTTCCTCCTAATCTTGGCTGATGAGACAAATGATGATGTTTTGCTTCTTCTCATGCTTTTCCCACTTCTGCTTGATAAGCATATGTGTACCCATTCTGGCTAGGCTAATGGAGGAGATGAACTCAATTGGTGCCGGATACTAGTCATAGAAACATGTATATGATGCAGAATACTATTGTAGTTTGGCTTTGCCGTAGTAACTAGAAAGATGTTTTGATTGGTAAGAAATTATCGAATAATTCTAGATGACTTAAAATGTTAATGATTGTACGCCTTAAAGGATTTGAGGAGCTTGTTTTGTTTAAAAGTAACACGTGTTAAGACCAGAACTCACTCCAAAGATACTGTTGATCTTTAGGTCAATCAAATAGCAAAATATTGCCGCCAGTGATAGAAAAGGATGTCTCCCCTGGAGGTTTTATAAGATTGTGTTTATGTAGCATTTGCATGAATTTACAATGGAGAATATGGTTTTCCGTACTTGGAAGATAGTTGGATATTAGCTACTTGATGTATTATTAATTGCCTCAAGAGAGAAAGAAGGATTACAAAGAGGCCTATTCTGTGATTCTATTACCACCTCAGGGACATTTTGCTTATGGGACCTAATATGCACTAAGAGTTAAAATTAAAAGCTAAAAGCTAATACCAGAACTCACTCCCTATAACGTTGGAAGTCATGAAGCTGATGAGCATGCGCAGTAATTTGTCAGCAAAGGCATCTAAAAGCTAAAAGCTAAAACCAGAACTCTCCAAATATACCTTTTTTTTTTTTTTTTTTTTTTTTTTTTTTGGTAAGACTCCAAATATACTATTGATCTTCAGGTCAATCAAATAGGAAAAAATATTACAGATATCATCCCTGGAGGTTTCACTAGCTTGCATTAATGTAGCACCTGCATGAATAGATTGGGTTACATTGGAAGATGGTTTGATATTATCTACTTGATATATTGATAATTGCCTCAAGAGAGAAAACAGGATAACAAAGAGGCCTTTCCTGTGTTTACGTCCTTGAAGACATTTTGCATATGGGACCTAGGAATAGATGCCTTTGCTGACGAATTACTGCTTGTATTCTCAGTTTTTATACTGAACATATGTACATCACTTTCTATACCTCTTTGATCTAGAACTGATGTACTTATGCATTGTCTTTTGCAGCCCCCAAACTCTGGTTCGTGCTTTGAGGTATGTTCCGTGAGGGCATGCTCTATCAATGTTTTTGATCTTAGGCTGTTGCCTCCCATTATATCACTTCTGTAATATTTTTCTGCCATGTACTTTGGTGGCAAGACTGCTATGACTTGTTGCATATTTAAGATAATCAGTTCAACATGGATTTATGATAACCCAAGAGTTATTTGTTGGGAAGATGTGGTGGTGACTTATAATTGATAGTAATATGAAACTGACCAATCTAATATGATGGCCAAGAAGAAGGCTGACCAATCTAATACAATAAATAAATAGAAGCTGTTTATAGTGGGTGCACATGAAGCAGGTTCTTGTGCAACATGTTGCAGACACAAAAGTTCTTGAGCAAGAGCAATGAGCTGTGATTCTTTCCAATTTCTTATAAAAGTACCTCTACATATGAAGCCATGATGTTCTTTCACCAATGTATGTCACACAGGGTTGTTGAAATGCAAGAGATCCTTGACCAACAACTTGCTGAGGAAGCAGCTGAGGCTGAGGGTGGTGGTGCGATGGCATCAATTGCAAATCCACGTAGAAGTGCCAAGTAACTCTTTTAAATGATATTATCTGTTTTATATCCAGTGTTATCATTTTTGGTCTTCTTAAAACAGTATTGGCTCTTTGATATATCAAATTAGATGCATTTTAATTTGATTCAACAGGAACATGTACTCTTGTAACAATTCTGGTGATTAATAACATTTAGGTATCTGTTTTCTCATTGCTTGCAGAAAATCTACCAATTCAATGGCTTCCTCCCGAAACCTTACACAGCAGAAGTTGAAGGTTCAGGGAAAAGGATACAAGGATAAATGCTATGAGCAGATCAGAAAAACAGTGGAAGAACGTTTCGATAGGCTTCTGACAGTGGTACTTCAAAGATGCCCATCTTTTGCGATTAAGAAAGAATTTAAGTGTTTCAGCTTTGCAATATCTTATTGTGTTGTCTGATGTCCATCAGCTTGTGTTTGAGGACTTGAAAGCAGCACTGGAGGAAGCTCGTATGGTATGCTAAACTGATCCGCTCAATCAAAGAACTGATACTTCTATTTTGATCTGTTTTGTTGATAGGTTCACCTTATAATATGATCTTTAGATAATTTTTGCTTATCTCAGCATTGGAGTTGCTTAACCTAATGAGATCAGACTTGATAAGGGCCTTTTCGGCCAAATAAGTTTCCTTGCTCAGTTGATTATTATATAGATTGTTGGTGATGTGTGTAGCCTTTCCTTTCTACTAGGTAATCCAGTATCCTTAACCTCCTGGCTGTCTCTGCATCCCTACCACCTTTATCACTGAGTGGTCATTTAGGGGCCTTAGCTGGTGATCCGGGCTGTTTTCCTCTTGATGATCTTGTCATTTCTCCCCCCACCTCTGCTTTTTCTTTTCTTTTCCTCAAAAAATTAAAAAAGAAAAGAAAAGGAATTTGTCCATTTTTCATGGTCTTAAAGGCATGCAGAAACACATAAGAACTCTTGAATGTAAATGGAAAAGAGATATAACTCTTTTATTAGCCGATGAATTGGTCGTTGTTCTTGTTTCTTTAGTGCCACTGTTGCCATGCTCAGATGATAAGTGTTCTTTCTGTTATTTTTCCTATTTGAGTTGGTTTGTAACTCTTCATTTGACGCTTCCTTTTCATGTGGAGATTGGAGAAGAGCTGGGGGATATATATGACTACGTGGCTCCCTGTTTTCCTCCAAGGTAACAAGTTAGCTTATCTTTATCAGTATTATGGTCGATTTGATTTTGATGATTATGTTAGGACATCTTTTCAATCTTAAAGTTGGTGTATTTTGGGGTGTGGATCTCAGCCTGACTCGTCTATGTATCAAGATGAGGATAAGTGTTCTTGTTGTATAAATCTAGAAAACTCGAATGCCAGAACTTTATTCTTTACATGTCTTTTGGCCAGCTGTAGCTCTTTGTTGTGTGAAAAAAAGAAGGTAAGTGCATTTTCACTGGCAAACCTTGTACAGTTCTGTTCTGCAATAGGACACGGACTTGCAATTGTTGAGCTTGAGATGTAGTATCCTCATACACACACTTACACTATGTTTTGTCCGATAGACTTGAGTACCCCCCTTTACTATAAGAGTTGGAGTACCAGATCAGTGTAACTATGACTAAAAAGTTTGAAAACTTTTACTTAATTATGATGAATGTCAGGTATCATGTATGTTGAGTTAAACCTTCCTCTTATAATGTTTCTTTGCTGAGATTACAATGGTTCTTTTTAAAGTTCACCTCATGTCTTTTTCATGGTCAACTAACAAATATAAAAACTGATTTATAATTTTAACTTGATCCTTGTTTGGCTGTTGGGGTTTGATGTTCATGTAAAATCAATAGTATAGATAATTAGATGCATTTGGCATACCACACATAACTCAATTGTCATTTGCTGGATGAAGTAGACATTTACATGCGATCTGTTTCTTCACCGGAAACCTTTTATCTCTCTGATCTGATAACACGTGCAAGATTCAACTGCTAGATTTGTGTATTAGGCCATCAGTTGCACATCTATGATTTGTGTCCTTGGTGCTTATAAATGACTTCTGTGATCACATTGGCACCTTTTTGCATGTGACCCCACACACGTTTTTTTTTTTTTTTTTTTTGTTTTCCCTTTTTCCCCCCTTGTTGGTTATAGATCCTATTTCCGGTGCTATCTATATTCACTGAGCCTCATGACCATTTTATCCATGTGCAAAACTAAATTTTTTCCCCATATGTTGAAGACTAGTTCTGCATACATCTAAATTGATTCTACTTACTCTCTATAATGTGTTTCAATTACAAGTCTGCCGTGTTTTTCTTTCGTTGATGTCCTTCTATAGAGACAAATTGTCATTATTTTTGTCTTATGGGCAGATATGAAATATTCCAGCTCATGGTAAATTTGTATACTGAGCGGTTCATTCAGATGCTTAGATTGCTCAGCGACCGGGCAAATGAATTAACAAATATAGAGATATTAAAGGTACTTTTTTCTCACGCACAGCAACATCATCCTACGCATGTTCCTTAGTTTTCATATCCAAGACAGGACACAACAATTTGTCTTAAATTCTTACCAAAAAAAAAACAATGTCTTAAATTGAACTTTCTTCATCCCCATGAGTCTGCCAAAAAGCTTCATTTTTTCAGTTATATTCGCTGGCAAAAGATCAATCACATGTTTTTCCATCAGCATCAAATTATTATCTTTTGCTTAAGAAACACACAAAGTCCACATTTTCTGGAGTTCCTAGTTGTCTGGCATCTCTCTCTCTCTCTCTCTCTCTCCCCCCCAAAACACCCCCAGGGCCACCACAAATAAACATTTATGTCTAAGACAAACATGCTTAATCAAACAGTCTTTTATCTTTTCTGCCATCATTTTGGTTTGATAAATGTCTTTGGCTTTTTGGGTCATCCACAGCAAAAGTCCCTAAAATATGGGAGTTGTAGCAGTATCCCTCTAAAGTTTGGGATGTGGCATTGTAAAGCGTTGAACAAGTGAGGCCTAACTTAATGAATTCAAGAGCTTTTATGTCGCGTCTTCTTCAAAGAAGAGAAGAATAACTGAAATTTGATATGACTCTGTCGTCCAATTCCAAATCTCATTTATATTGCTCCAGCTACGTAATGTCAAATTTAAAGAAACTGGCAGAAAGCTTTAGTTTTGAAAAAAGGGTATCTCAATCAGCACTTAATATTATTACCTATCTTTAAGTTTCTGGCCTGAGTGAATTTTAGTTACTGCCAGACAGTTGTTATCGGTACTTATTTTTTGTCACCAACACTCTTAACAGATTAAGGAATTTCCAGCAACAACTTCAGTTTGTGAATGGTGGTTGGTTAAATATGACGTGATCCCTTTTTGGCACTCTTTTTGGCAAAGCAGTTGCACAATAGTAATGCGTCAATGCACTAGAAATCAGGGTAATCAATCTGTAAAAACTCGTGATCATTTCCAACAACCTCAGTAAAATTAAACTCCTGAAGAAGTTAATATGCAAGCCCCCTCCTTGGACCCCCAAGAACACATAATAGGTAGATGTGATCTAAGTAGCACCAACACCGACATGCAATAGGCGATATGACATGGCATAACACGCCGACATTTCTCAAAAATAGAAATTTTGACATGTTGGGACACGTTGTATGTTAAATATATATTTTTATATATACATGATTAATTATTATTTTTATGATTATTTTTTTATAAATTAACTTGATACAAATCCACAAATAAATAAATAGAAAAAAAGAGCCTAATTTTGGGGTGGCTGGGTATGTGACTTAAGTGTGTGTGTATATATATATATATTGGTAGATTTACTTTTTGACCCTTTTTTTATTTTTTGAAAATGTTTAAAATTGACCCATGCGTGTCAGCATGATGTGTCGGGATTGGACTCGCCACATGTTGGATGTATAACATTTGTTGACTGCGTGTCGGTCGTGTGTTGGACACATGATGGTGTCTGACAAGTCCGACACATGTTTGACACCGACACGGAGGCCCCTGGAGAGGGTCCATGCTACCTTGGATGTGATAGTCTACTTGGAAAATGCTAACCATTCAGTTGAAACACTTGTTTGTAATTTCATGCAGGAAACTAGCTGTATTTTATCTTTCTTTTTTGATTGATAAACAACACTTGATTAATACAGTACATATTGAAGAGTAGTTCAGTGCCAAATTTCAATCATTAGGGGTCATATTATTGCAACTTTTGTCACTTAGGAGTTCAATGCAAGTAACATTCTTTTTGGGGGACTGTGATATGACTTGTATGGACAAGTCACCTGTTGTTCTTTCATTAGTCAATTGTGATGCTGATTCAGTGCTTTTAGGTAACTGGTTGGGTTGTTGAATACCAAGATAATCTGATTGGGCTTGGTGTTGATGAGTCCCTGGCACAAGTTTGTTCCGAGAGTGGTTCCATGGATCCCCTTATGAACTCATATGTTGAAAGAATGCAAGCTACTACACGGGTGAGTTCATCTCCTTATTTTTGGATTATGGACTAGTCTTTTTAACTTTTAGTAGCCATTCATCATGGTATTATGTTTTACTTTATGTATCTTTCCAGAAATGGTATATGAATATTCTCGAGGCTGATAAGAAGCATCCACCAAAGAAAACTGAAGATGGGAAGTTGTATACGCCAGCTGCAGTTGACTTGTTCAGGATTCTAGGAGAGCAAGTTCAAACTGTCCGAGACAATAGCACTGATCTAATGCTATACAGAATTGCTTTGGCTGTTATTCAGGTAAGTTCGGCTGAAATATTTTTAAATTGGTTGCTCTAGTGTCACTTCTTTGCAGTTTCCTTCTACAGCCCAAGTTGGACAAGACACAGTCCAAAGAAAGATATTGGAATTGTGCAACTGCATAATTAAGTGATTATTTTTGTAATTATGCAACCATGGTATGTCTTGTCACTCCTTGTGGGTCATCATCTCAAACAATCTCTAGTTGAGACATTTCTAGAAAGGCATGCATTATTAAGTGATTATCATTTCATCTGGACCATTTAGACATGAATATTCTTAGGCTACTAGGAGCTTATGTTTGTGCTCTCTGTCTACACCTTGAGAGAGACATTATTAAGTGAAGCTGTTACTCTTGCATTTGTTGGTGGTTTAGAGAGATAAATTGAAATCAACAAAAACTATGTGGGCTTAATAGGAGCTGGTATAGATATGCAATAGTGTCATTAGTTATCTTGACTTCCTTGCAACTAAGAAGCAAGGAGATCAAATGGGAGGCTCGTATGTACATGGGATAATGTTGACGACTTTTGTGCTATGCCTACACTCCAAAACCATGTGAACTTCCATAATGTTGGACAGGAACTTCCTTTTGTTATATATCATATTTCAGGTTTTCTCGTTTGGTCTTGGTTTGTGCACCTCATCATTAGGTTTATCACCAAAATGACACCTATCCTGCATTCAGTCTTGGATGCTTTTCTGTTCTTCATGTGGTCTTATTGTATTTTGCCACGTGAGTTGAGAAAATTTCCATCTTGAGTGACTTATATATTATCTTTTTTTCATCTCTTCTTGCAGGTTATGATTGATTTTCAAGCAGCAGAGAGACAAAGACTTGAGGAACCGGCTTCTGAAATTGGCTTGGAATCACTATGTGCGATGGTTGGTCCCCTTTAAGAAATGGCTTTTCTCCTCTCTCCAGGTGTTGTTACATGCTCGTGTTTTAGAACTTATGTTTCCCCTTCCTCTATGACAGATAAACAACAATTTGCGCTGCTATGACCTTGCAATGGAGCTAAGCAACAGCACTATGGAAGCGCTTCCACAAAATTATGCAGAGCAGGTTGGCCTTCGTCTCCATGCTGCATGTTTTAACCCAATATTAGGGATAGTGTAGGTTTTATACTTCAATGTTGTTCCAATGGGTCATTACAACTCCAGGTCAATGCCAATCTTCTAAAAATGTTAGCATATTGGCTGCATAAACCTTTGTATCAGAAGTCGGGGGAAAAAGTGCTTTATCTATGTTGTAAGCAGATCAACTTGTGCATGTAGAAAATGTAGAGCTTGATAGATTGTTGCTTGTCATAGCATGTGCCTAGAAGGTTGTATTGCCAGATGCAATGTGAAAAATCGAACGCAAGACTCGTGATCAGTCCTTTAGCATTTCAACTATTATAGTCATTACATCAACCAGCTCACTGGCAAAATTATGAATTGCATAAATTGAAATACTCTGGTATGACTACATTGAAAGGAATTGAGGGTTTGCCAATCTTCTGAAGAACGGTATATCCATACTAAGTATAACATGACCTGATTAATCTTCGCACTAAGGTACTATGCACCCACAATGAAAGACACTTACATTCATATCAATTTGTCCATTGAAGTTGTATTGTATCTGCATTAATATATACTCTGGTAATTACTAATCTTTTCAGTGCATTGACAGGTCAATTTTGAAGACACATGCAAAGGTTTCTTGGAGGTAGCAAAGGTATACTGATGCTCATGAATAATATTACCCTGACACTTCCATTGAGGTCCCATACCCTATCTATACAGTATGGCATGAACATGCATTTGCATACAAAACACCTCATCCCAAAGTCACACTGACCACTATCACATCCTGGTGCAAAACATTTACCACAACAAACCATCATAATATTATCGTGCAAAAACTATTAAACAATAAGGAAAATTAGTATGTCGCCTGCAATGTAGAAACATTCAACCCTGTCTTACAACCTTAGAATAATTATTTATATGCTATGTATGTCTACCTGGTTGATGTTTTGCGGCATTAGTATATAACTGATTCTGATACTTGGACACAGACCCATTCCAAACTGTCGTAAGGAGTCCAAGAACTTGATTTTACACTGTCTGTTCTATTTGACTAGTGCTTGACAGGTTCTTTTAAATCACTCCGCATATCTTAGAATAAGTCTTGTCTATGTTTAATTTCCCTGCTACACCGGGAATAGTAGCATTTGTGATGCATCTTTCTGGACTTCTGAAGCTGCCAACTGAAGGCTTGTCGTTAATGGCAGGAAGCTGTCCATCAAACTGTTAGTGTTATATTTGAGGATCCAGGAGTGCAAGAGCTGCTTGTTAAGCTTTATCAGAGAGGTAAATTCAATATACCAGCTTGATTATGTACTTTACGGATTGTTTACTCGCAGCTTAACTGTATGTCTGGAGTGACTTTTGCTTTTAGCCTTTTGCTTTAACCTTTTCTTGTAGCATTTCAGTTTGAATATTATTTAGCATCGAATACTCTAGCCCTTTGAAATTATCTTGTAACTGTATATCTTCTGTTTACTTTTGACAGCTAGAGTTCTTTGTCATTAGTTTTGAAGGAACTACTTTTGTGGATAGCACAAAACAACTTTTGGACGATCTAAACACATTTCAGAAATTCTCAGTGCAAAAGAGCAATGCACATGTTCCATAACATGTGTGTACTCTATTCCTCACCTAATGGAGTATCTTGGGGGCTAGTTGATTTTCTTTTTCTTTTGGGGGATGAGAGATCGTATAGGTGGATTTTTCTGCTGATTTTTCATGTTAGGCAACATAAACTGAGAATTTCTACCAATTATCTTGAAGTTTGCTGAAAGTTTTCTATATTCTTAAGTTGTTTAAGCTGTTTTTTTCCCTTCTCTCTCTCTCTCTCTCTCTCTCTCTCTCTCTCTCTTTTTGTGTAATCACCAGGTCACTATATTAAGCTTCTGGTGCAAAAAGTAGTCACCACCATCATAATGGATCTATCAAATGTTACTTTTTTCAATTAAGCACTTGGAATCTGTTTTTGCTATTTTTCTTTTCCCAAATCATAATATGCAATGAACTTTACATGTCAGAGTTACTGTCTCCATTTTGAAAGTTGTAGTTATCACTTGTTGTTGGTTGTAGCAGGCGTTATTCACTTTGTGCTTGGCGATCACTGTGAATATGGGTTTCCTATCTTCACAAACTCTCGAAATGGTTTTGTGCCAAAGCAGCTTATCAATTTAATTTACTCTGACATGGGGCTTATATATATTGTAATAATCCTTTTCAATTTGATTCTTGTTTTTTCTACTTGGTGCAGTTCAAGCCCTTAGATTAGGTGCTTCTTATTGTTGGTGCATTTGAGTCTCAGTTTTTGTGATCCTAGTTTCTAGACTAGCTCGTGGATGCCCCCAGCCTAGTCATCATTTGTCATCTCTCAATCTTCTCTTCGTGCAGCAGTTATCCATTTAAAATATTCATTTCCTCTGCATGTCCTCGCTGTCACTATCAAATATCCTGTTAAATGCATGGCTGGCCGAACTGTTGCTCTGTAGTACTTATTGTAATTAGCTTTACTACTTTGGTATTTTTGGGAGATCTGGTGCTTTATCTACTGATAATATAAATCCTTGTTGATCCTTCAAATTATATTGCTTATGCTTTCATATTTATGTGTACTCTCATGATTTTGTTTCAGAGTGGTATGAAGGACAGGTTACTGAGTATTTAGTGGCCACATTTGGTGATTATTTTACAGATGTAAAGATGTAAGTTCTTTCAGTTTGAGCTTGCCTGAAGTTGTTTATTTCATAGGTGGTTGAAAGTCTTCTTATACCACAAATATGTAATAGTATATGGACTAAATCACGGGATTAGATGGACTAGAACTACCAAAAGTCATAATTCTCCATTTGTATAAGGTAGATGCATATTTTTTGGATAACCTAAAATGCACAAAAAATGGTTTGCCTATCCCAATTTGACTCTTCTTGAGAGCCAATAGGTCAATACGATTCAGTGAGCTTATTCCGACATTGTCTAAATGAAGTAGTTCTTGTCTTGTCTGGGAAGGAACAACAATAGCAAATGTTCTCTCTCTCTCTCTCTCTCTCTCTCTCTCTTCTTTGGGGGAAAAAAAGGATGCAATAAACATTATATTAGTGAAGTGAGCTGCTTGAATATTTTCATGCCACCGAATTCTATCAAATATTGTTTCTTTGTGAGGTTCCTGCTGAATGTGCTACTGGAGTTGCATTTAGCTGGGATATAAGCAGCATCCTAGTTTGCTCTGGCTGATTTTGTTCTCCTTTTTGTGATTGTGTCGTTAGAGTGTCCAACTCGAAAGCTTAACCCAGGAGGTTGAGGGAGACAATATAAATATAAGGCCCATATAGAACTCATAGGCAATTGTGTGAGATACTTTTAACACCTGTTCTCACCCGAAAATCGAACTGTGAATGGCACGACACGTCCAATAGATGAATGGGGAGCCTGACATGCGAAATAAATGGGGCGAAACTTGGCTCTAATACCATGTCAGAATGTCCAAATCAAAATCTTAAGCCTATAACTGTAGAGAGGAAACATGAAAATAAGGCTCATATAAATCCCATAGACAAAAGATGTGGGATACTTCAATAGGAAATAAGCATGAGGCTGGTTGGCTTAGTTTTCTATGTTGGAACAGACAACGTTTGTGCCTTGAATTTATGAAAGCGACCTTTAGAAGGAATTGGTTTGGTGGAACTTGAACAAAGAATTATTGAATCTGATGCCAAGGTGTTGAAAAATAATCTAAGAACTGCTGCTAGACTTATTTGTAGGGTCCCATTGCGTGCATCCAGTATTGATGCTTGACTTGACATAATGTGATGGCATATGTTATGGATTTAATTATATAGACTTTTATAAATCATGTGGTATACAGCCCAAGTTCGATGCAAGGAAAAAATGTACGATTGTGGTAGTTGATCAAATTCGAGTTGTTGTTATGTAAACTTTATTCATTGCTTTCTCTCTGGATAATAAATTGTTGTTTTTATTTTGAAGTAAAAATGTTTGGTTGAAATTGTGGGTTTCAAAAGTCACAGGAAATTTTTTCATAAATAATGAATTCAAAAAGAATCTGTCACATAACAATTATCAGAGGACAAAGTGAAAAGAAAGACAAACTAAAGCAAATAACAATAATAATAAGTTATTTTTTTATATATTATGAGTTCTCATTATATTATTGATCAATGAGCAAAATATCATACTATAACTTGCTGTCACATTCATGTAATTAGGTCCTCTTTCTTCTGATCCATTTGCTCCTCTGCTCGTTTGTCATCGTGCTTCCATTAACCACCTATCTTCCTTTGCTTCAATTGTACTCAGTTGTACCCACTCAAGAGTCCATTCTGTTAAGATCCAACTTCCTTCAATCCGAATAACTGATTTCCTTTTGCCCATGCTTCTTTCTTGTTTCATTTAACTAATGGAAAAAGACAATGGTGACATAAATGTCACGTTCTTTTCTGGTGGTGTCCAATAGCATTCTCTTTGCTTGAATGCACCAGTGGAATGTGTGAAGCGTTTTTCTTCAGTTCTTTATGGTCACAGTCTTGGTAACACAGATGAATGATGATTTGATCTGATGCAGAAACATGAGATGCCCCAAATCAAAGCTTCTTTGCTTTTCTGTTAAGCAAGCGTAGTACAAAAACGTGTGACTAATCTCAATATGTTGGATAAATGATGAAAATCTCATTGGGTTTGCTGTGTTGTTTTGCTTGGTTATAGGTGTGCTGATGGCTGCCTATTTTAGTCATATTACTTTAGAAACAATTACTTGTCATCCATATCTAGAAAATTATCATGTGATGTGGCCTGAGTTCCAAGGCTAACCTTGTGCTGGTTTCTTGTATAATTGACTCAAGGTACATTGAAGAGAGATCATTTAGGAGGTTTGTTGAAGCTTGCTTGGAGGAAACAGTGGTTGTTTATGTTGACCATCTTTTAACACAGGTTGGGCATTGTCTCTTTCTTATGTTAATATGCTTTTCCATGGCACTAATCTAGGAAATAAAATTCCTGTCTTACGAGTGTCCTGGAAAGGTTCATCTGGGCATTGTCCATAGCTAGATCATTTTTACATGAATATCAACCGTGCTTCTGGTGTGCTTTCTTTGTAGTCTGATGAATTTGTAATGGTTGTGATTGTAGAGAAATTATATCAAGGAAGAAACCATCGAACGGATGAGGCTGGATGAAGAGGTTCTGATGGACTTCTTTAGAGAGTACATAAGTGTCTCAGTAAGTGTGACTTCGATCTTGTCAAATACACCTATAATTCCTGTAGTGTAGTTGCATCTGCATTTTATTATTTTGTTTGCTAATGCTTTTCCATCCCTCGGATGTCTTTGAAATTTGCTACAGAAAGTTGAGAACAGAGTCAGAATACTGAGTGATTTGAGAGAACTTGCATCTGCTGAAAGCCTTGATACCTTCACCCTCATCTACACCAATATTCTCGAACATCAGCCTGACTGCCCGGTATGTTGCTTCAGCATGTGTAATATTTTAGCATAGTTGGATAACCTGTTTTGATTTGTTATTTCTTAATGCAAAGCTTTATGAAGTGATGTTAGAACAGGAACTTGCGGATTTGCTTCTAGTCTGCAATGATGTGCATTGAACTTGCTGAAGTTTTCTAATGATTTTTTATGTGTAATATTCTCATTCCTTAATGACAGCCGGAGGTGGTTGAGAAGCTTGTTGGACTCCGAGAAGGGATACCAAGAAAGGATGCGAAGGAGGTATGCCCAGATTTTCAGTTAATTTGTCTTGAGATATTAGGGGACAGCGTTTGTTGATTACTTTATGGGAAAATGATACAAAATGGTCCCCGAACTTTGGCCCAATATGTAATTTGGTCCTTGAATCGTTCAGTTTATTATAATTTTTTCCCACAAACGCAGTGCGAGTTCCCGCTTTACAGCTCAGTTATGGGTTTGGGCGGTATTGCTAACTGCTGATATACGGTTCTTGAAATTGTTCTTTCAAATGCAATCAGTTTTTCTTTCTTCAAGTCCCTAGAAAGCTAATAATTGGGAGGGTTCAGGTCTTGTCTTCTGGTTTTAAGCAGCACACATTCTTTATCATTATACCATGATATTGGCAATACTGAATGCATCTGATTCATTGATGTGAGTTTCACCAATCACCATTATTGTGTTCCACAAATTATTGTCCAAAATGGACAAGCTACACATTTGGTCCATGGTTGAGCGAATAACCAAAGGAAGAATGACATAGCAGCAGAGATCGCATGCGTGCCCAGAAAAAACGATTAACTTGCTGGCTCATAAAGTTTGTCTTCTGTTGTCCTTTCTTTGCTTTATTGGAGGAATATCATAGGGAGCTAGGGAAACTCTTAAAGATTCAATTTGTCATATTTGAGCATCTAATCAAACTGCTTTCCAATCCTCAGATTTTGTTTAGTTCTGATTTTACATGATGCTAAATGTGTGCGTGAAAATTTCCTGTAGCGTGATCCAATGAGTATTTTCTTGTCGACCAGGTTGTTCAAGAGTGTAAAGAGATTTATGAGAATTCACTTGTTGATGGGAACCCCCGAAGGCAGGTTTCCTTTTCCCCAAGGTGAAGTCCTTATCAGCTTCCAAGGGCTCTTTGTGGAGAAAGTTGACTTAGTCCTGGCGGAATCTGCATTTTGTATCTATTGGACATAGCTCAAACATTTTGTTACTGCTAGTGATTTAGTGCTTTCCTCTCGTAATCGATTGTAATTCTTTTGACTAAATTTTCGTAGGTTATCCTAGTCTTTCTTTTGTTTCATTTTTTTTGGAATTTTTTTTAAGGATATTGGATTATCATAAGGTGTAAATTGTGTAACTAGTGGGCCACTGAAGTTTTTGCGATTGTAACTTCTTACTGCACCGGAGGAGCTCTCCTTTCCCTTTGGAATGCAGTAGCGGTTGAATCGGGAATCTTCGCTACTTTTCTAAACTCTCGTAGGTAACTTGTAGCGCACCAAACGAGCACTGTCCTTTCTGTTTGGTTGAAGAACTCACCACAATGCGCGGTGGCTGAAAAAAGGGGAGCTTTTATTGGGTATTCTCGACCGATACCAGCCGTCAAATCCTTTAGGTTTTATTTAGATCCACATGATTTGACAGCTCATATGAGCATTTACTTTCCTCCTTTCTCTGCAAGGCTTGCTGGCTAGCTCGTGCAGTCAATGAGAGGTTCTGTCGCCCTATTAAGCTAGCTTTGAAAGCGGATATTTGAACTGGTGACTGCTTCATGCGACGGGTAAACTAAGGAATCAATGAAAATTTATTTCGTATAACAAAATAACTGGAGGACAGAGAAAATTTCAAAACTAGAAAGTCTCATTAAAGAAAGAAAACAAATGGGGAAGAGAGATGGGCCAGGGAGAGCCAGGGGGACAACAGGTGGACCATCACAGGGCCACGGTAAGGGTGGCACGGCCACAGGGGACCGCTCCTGACGATGTTTCAGGCCGTGTGGACCCTAGCTTGAATTGGGCGGCAGATGATTCTGTTAGGTAAGGATATGAAATATTTTATGTCACTCAGAAGGCAGGTTTTAGTGATTGAATTAAAGTAGATAGGCTAGCTGATCAATCTTTTAATGAGTATTCACCAGTAAATGCAAAGTTTCAGATGAGGGAATACTATTTCATGGAATACTATTTGCCATGGAAGAAGATGATTGCAGAGGGCTGACATGAACCCGAAGAGCCAAAACTTAAGCTTTGTCGCCCTTGGCCAGCTTAGGAGAGCTCAAATGTGGATGCGTCGGACCATGTTTGACTTTTGGCTGACTTCTCTCCCTCTTTCGTTTCCTTCACATTTTTTTTTTTTTTCCGGTTTTCCTAATATCAAAATTTACTCGAGATTTTATGTTCTACTTTTTCAAAATTATGCGGATCTAACTCCATGTTAGCCTTAGTTTTATGTAGTCAATTTTGTCGAAAATCATTGATGTGACGGTGCAGTCATTATCAACCATCTTATGAGACATATAGTCACATCCATGATTATTTGTGACGATTGGCTAGAAAGACTTTATTGGAATCTTGCATAAAACTTTATGCTAGAAACTTTCGGAGTGGATTAGCATTCAAACAATAGGTTATAATTGATTGAGTAATTTTTCCAATTTTTTAGTATTACTTTCGAATGACATTTATGCTACAATTCTTTTTTTCACTCTTCCATACACAAGCAACGATTAATATGTGACAAAATCTACCACTTGTTAGTAATCTATGTGCTGCGTAGATCATATCCTTTCTTAGGATAGTTAATCAGACTGAAATCCATAGAATCAGTGAAACTAATTTACAGACTTGTGGACAATGAGAAGTTCTTTGGTGAGAATCTTCAATCATTACAAAAGATTTATAAAAGGAATATATATATATATATATATATAAAGATTATAATTTTTTGTTGCTTGATCGCACATATTTGAAGAATAATCTACAAACAAAATTGCTTATGTAGTTGATAGAGATATATATAGAGTATATGACTAGGACGTGAATGGAGCGACCTAATTGAATATACGATTTAACTGGAAAATTTAAAAGTATCGTGACCTTTATCCGATTAAAGGAGAGTTTGGACATATACATATATAGAGGCAATTTTTCAAATCTTTCTTGGTTATAACAGTCATTTGATTATCTTACACTGGGCTGGGAAGGTATCAAGGCTGCGATAGTAAGCAAACGTGAGATCTCCGAAAAAATAAGCCTTCCCCTACGCATCTAAAGAAATAAGTGAAGCGATGCGAAGGCAAAACCTAACAATCCCCACGCACAAAAACAAAGTTCACTACTCGCAGAAAGAGCGTGACCACTGCTAGTAAATGTGTTGTCCGTGGACAGACTGGTTTGGTACCCGATCCGACGAAATGAATCCTGAGATTAGAGGGTTTGGACAATGTAAGATTTCTAGAGAGCTTTTAGGGTGATGGAGGGGTTAGGATAAGACCACATCACATTCCAACTAGTGGAGTATCACAGGTAGGGGTGAGTAAAAGGAACTGCTTGGACCAGATCTGATGGCTGGTTCCTGAAGCCATTAATCTGGTTCCCGCTTCTGGGTGTGGAAATGGCTTCCCGAATCACTCGGACTGGACAGATTATTTTAAATCTTTTAATTTCTTAAAAATCTGTAAAAAAGAAGAAGAAAACCCTAATCTCTCTCATTTCAGACTTCACTCACACACGAGTCGCATAACTTCTATTTCACTTATGCACGTGAGTAAGACGACAAGAACAAATCAAAATACAACAGTAGTTGCTTATTCCAACAGAATTTTGCCACAAATTGGAAAAATCTATGTGGAACTTGCAATAGTATATACCAGGAAAACAGGTCATGTGATGTCCCGATCCGGCATTTAGTCATGCGAAGTCGGCAAGTGCAATACTGGTGCATTCTTGTTCAATCCGTTGTGCATGCGACGGCTTCGATCTCGGCGTTCCAAATGGTCTCGCAGTATTAGAGGAAGCACGTGAATGACATATCAGTGGTTGACATGATATCCGTCTTGCGTAGTTTACTGTATTCAAATGGCATGCGATTGTTCTTTTACGTCATTAATTCGTAATCTCTTTTGGGTCGTCTCCTTTCTATTACTTTTGTGTTCGCAAGAGCTATTGAATGTCCAAAAGTTTGATTCCGAGTTCAATCCGATGAAGTAACCCGCCTATCGTTTTCTGCTTCATAGTCGACCCAACAATGGAAATCAAGGGTGTATAGAGTAAGGCAAATTTTCCTTAATCAACAGCTCATGAACGTGTAAACCACATCCGTGTGAGGAATTCCTTTGGCAAATGGAATAAGTGACCATCAAAATCGAGTAAAATGCCATCAAATTTGTTCTTCATTTGTATCCTCTTCCCGTCACCCGCCCGGAAAATTAAATTACCCGAACCATTCATGGCGTGAATGACTTTTGATTGACTTCGACTGCGCATGCATACCAGCATGCTGAGTCACTTTCGAAAATTGGTCGGAATCACGACATTTTCTTTCCAGCATGTATTTACTAGTGCGCTGTAGTGACCGGCATATCTTATGCCATAATTCCTTCGAAGAATTTGCAAGTCCATATAGAGGAGAACATCGGCACAACCTGATGTGAACGAGCACTAATCTCACCACACAAAACCGCACTTTGCGTCTTTCCCCGAGAAAGCTTACGCGTTCTCATGCTTGAGAGGAACCTACCTAGCTACCTAGCTACCTAGCTACCTAGGGGGATGATAATGGATAGGGAGCACGCTTAAGCTTGACAAAATCTTGCAGTCATATTGAAAATCATTAAGACCACAATGGAATCTCTGTTGCCTTTACAAGAAACTCAGAACAATCTCACGTAATTTCCATGGACGGTTTCATCACGCGACATATCGATTAATTCATTTGAGATATTATACTATTTGACCTGTCTCATTTCGAACATCACGTTTATATCCTTTGAAATATGGATAGACACTTTCCTAGGAAGTTACCTATCGTAATAGTGCTCTAACTTGAGCATGCTTGACTTTATAGTTCCAAAGTAAAACTTGCCATTAAGTCAAAAGACATTTCTTGAGTTAATTTTAATTTTCACATGTATATTCCAAAATCATTTTCCCTTCGTTTGGTGCACACTTTAGTTCATTTCTAGCCCATTTGCCATCCTAAAAGTTTGCTAGAAACTGTTTCTTATCCAAACCCTTTGGTCCCCGTGATCACTGCCCTCCCTTGTTGGACTAGGTCATTATAGAGATACTAAAAGGTAGCAAATGCTCAATCCAAACTTTTATGCAACAAAAATGCAATTTCATTACTACAAAGCACTTTGATATTATATTTAATCCATATCACTTTCGAACTATGAGTTCACAAACTTAAAGAAAATATAGCATTAATTAGCTAGAAACTCCTAAAACCAAACTACAAAGGTTACTCGAATTGTTGAACTTGCAATCTTATCAAATAAGTGGGAAGCAACATATATAGTTAAATTCTATATCAATTACGGATCGGCTAAACCAAGCTTACTCACTAACAAAACTATTCTTACGTGATAACAAAAATCTCTTCCAAAATGGATATTCAAAGCTATCTACATGTGAAGCTTGAGCGCAATACTTGAGATATTGTGACATTCTTGAATTAACTTACTTGAGGTATTGTCTGTTCTACCCCATCCCATTCCGAAGTTCAAGATTTTGTAATTTAACATACAAGCAAAAGCTTTCCTAGGAGGTCACCTATCCTAATAGTGTTCTAACTTCAATATGCTTAACTTTGAAGTTTCATAGAAAAACTTGTCATTACATCAAAAAGGGCCTCTTTGAGTTGATTCTAATTTTCACATATATATTTCAGAACCGCTTTCCCCCTTCGATACACAATTCGGTTCATTCCTATCCCCTTTGCCATTCTAGAAGTTTGCCAAGAGTCGCTTTTTGTCTAGACCCTCTGACCTTGGCAATCACTCCCCGCCTTATTTGGATTGGGTTGTTACAGAATATTAAAAGATAGTAATTACTAGATCTAGATTTTTATGCAACAAAAATACAATTTCCTAACTCTACTATATTTAATTTATATGACTTTTGAAATGTGAGTTTACAAAGTCAAATAAGAGATAACACCATTCATCTAAAAATGTTTAAAACGAAACTATGAAGATTACTTGAATTGTCGAAGTTACAATCCTATCAAATAAGCAAGAAACAATATCAAAAATCGAGGAAATTGCTACCTTAACTTTGAATAAAATAAACCAAGCTTACTTGCTAATAAAATGACTTCCAAGTGCTAAAAAATCTCTTCTGAAGCGGATATTTAAAATTATCCATAAAGAGGAGATTGATTGTGAAACTTTAAATATTGTGACGTCCCTAGATTAACTCACTTGAGATATTGTTTGCTTTGGCTCGTCCCATTTCGAGCCTCACAATTTTGTTTTTTGGTGTAAAGATAGGCACTTTTTCAAGATGTCACTCATCCTCGTAGTGCTCTAGCCTAAGCACGCTAAATTTTGGAGTTCCTAAGCAAAGCTTACCATAACATGAAAAGGCACATTCGTAAATTAATTCCAATTTTCCCACACATACACATCCCATAATCACTCTCCCCAGTCCAATGTACACTATGATTCATATCTATCCCCTTCATCATTCTAGAAGCTTGATAAGAGCCGCTTCTTCTCTAATACCATATTGTGACATCCCTAGATAAACTCACTTAAGGTACTGTCCACTTTTTGCTAGTCTTATTTTTAGTCTCACGATTTTTTCCTTTGGCATACGGGCAAACACTTTTCAAAGCAAAACTTCTTGTTACATTAAAAGACGCCTATGTGATTTTTTAGATGAATATCCTAGAAGTGTTCTCCCTCGTTCGGTGCATATGGTTCATTCTTGCCCCTTTCGCCATCCTAAAAGCTTGCTGTGAGTTGCTCCTTGTCTAGACCCTTTGACCTTGGCGACCGCTCTGCCCTCGTTGGACTGCGTTGGCACAGATCAACTATTTGGAAAAGCTCATTCCAGCTTCCATCCTTACCTCAACAGCCTAGTGATGTGAAGCTTGCAAAATCAAAGATATTTACGTTAGTCTACACGTCATTCAGCAACATATTACAGGTTATCACTATTCTATCCATTTGCTCTGGTTAGACCTGGCTCTCTAACAGGTGCGATTGGCTATTGTTGTGCAAGCGCATCGTTGCCAGGACACTAGGGTGGTGTCAGTACCAGAAATTACAAGGTTTCGCACGTGATATTTGTCCGTGTACATCAAATTCGATTTGTAACTAATCAATTGGGATTATGACACAATCACTGCTGCCACATAGAAGCAGGCTTGAGTAGAACTTGTACCAAGTAAGAGGATAAAAAATAATTCTTCCTATACGGATCTTTGTCGGTACAAAAAGGGATTAATGGGTCCCACAAGCCGTAACGTAGCTGAACTCCTCTTCTCCCAAGTTATTTTAGGTAAAAAGATTGCTTTTAAAATAGAGGCAAAAGAGCACTATAGTAAGACTCTTTTCTTTCACCTTTCTTTCAGTTTTTATTTAACATTTTTTTAGCATCAATAATCACAATCAGTAGACACCACATTTATTTTTTAAGCTCTTTTATATAAAGATGAATTTTTCTTTTTTAAAAGATGTGATATTTGTGGAGATAGTGCGTCAAGACTATTGTAATCTAGTTAACCAATCAAAGTGCATGTGCTATATTCAAACAGGACAATGTTGACGATTGATTCATAAAGTTGATTCAAAAAGAGATTTGACGTGTTTTTATTGTGTGTTTGGATACTATTTTTTGGCTCAGATGCCCAATTTGAGTTTGTCACATTGCTTTTCAAACATATTTTGTATTTTCATGTTTATATCCAAGGAGAGATCTGTTCATTACAAGGTTCCGATTTTTGGTAAACTGCTTTAGTATCTTAAGTTTCGAATTTATGAATGATGTCCAGGAAAATGTCTCAAATATTCATTTAGAGCAGCTATTATGCCAAAATTTCCAAAAGTTTTACCATATATCGAAGACTATTTAATTGGCAAACCTAGGGTTATCAACATGTGGTTGGGGTAAAATGAAAACAATCTATTTGATACTGCTAACCAATATTATTTAAAAATTAGTAAAAACTCCAGCTTAATTTCTTAATAAAATTATGCCGATAAGCCAAAACCCAACTTGGAATTTAAATTGGCACTTTTTCTTCCATAGTGCCTTTCATTCTCAAATAGTCAACTTATATGAAGACCCATGTTACTAAGAAAGGAAAATGAATAATTTTCATAAAAAAAAGAACTGCCACTTTCTGTCCAATTTGTTGTTCCAAGTTTGGTTCCGGATAAAGCTGAAAACGTATTTTTCATGGACTAATGAATATAGTAGAAAAAGAGATTCGAATGTGGAGTAGTTTGGTTTCATTTGCAGACGTATAATTTTGTGGGATGAAAACATGTAGCTGAAGGAGGCCAACTTTACGAAGCTGTGTAGCACGAAGAGCATGTTGACAGTCAATGGTAGCTTCCCTGGGCCGGAGATTCGAGTTCACGAGGGAGACACTGCCTTCGTCAATGTTCATAACCATGGCAAGTACGGCAGCACCATTCATTGGTACGCGAAAATCGACTCATTTGATTCTACCAATCTAGGAATCAATCACAAGAACCATTCACGGCATTTTCCTCTTGGATAGTCAAACCAGTTGATCATGGATGGCATGATCGCTTTTTACCTGTTTCTTCTGTGTCCTCTCTGTTAAGATCCCGCCACCAGAGTACTTCGAGCTTGATTTTAACATTAGCCCATAAACCGGTTGCTCGTCTTTCGTCATTGTTTTCTCGTCTCCAATTTTCAGTCGTTTCACTACATAGAAAGACCTAGTGCCTGCTTATCCTATGCCAAAACTTGATTCGAGGGTTCGGCCATAAAGAGCGTACATGCATCTAGTGCACTCGGTAGTATTTTTATTGACCATCAGTAAAGATGATATCGTGTATTCTCGTAATGGAGCTTTGATGTCTACTTAAATTGGCTTGATCAATGGTTTTCTATAGATCTGTTGTGACCTTCCTGGAGGAAGTTAATGGATTACTAAGCACAATGCTTAGCACGGACTCTCCTAAGTCCTACCAATTGCAACTTGGTACTCGAATTATCTAACCTTTCGAAGCCACCACTATTCAGTTTTGGATCAATTAGATATCCAAGTAAAATGTGGGAATACATTTACTTTCGCAAACCAATAATTCATGAGTACGGGGACTTGATACCTTTTCTCTTTGTTCTGAAAATGTTTTGCATGTTACTCTTGCTGATTCTTGCAATATTACACCGGTAACATATAATATATGATTATGCAAATGCACAAATGATAAAATGCTATCCAATGATCATAACCATGAACGAATTATAGAAAATAATTCAATAACTCGGATGTACTAAAAACAGCAAGTTATTATCATTGCTGCAAGATATTTTAGTTAAAGTTAACTAAAGGAGATGGGTACAAACCAGAAGCACGTTGGGGAAGCAACTAGAAGGATGCAGCAGCAATGACCAGCAGCAAATAACAGAGATGATGTTGTAGTAGCATCAACGAATAGCAGCAAAATAGTAGCGACCAGTAGCGAACAACAGTAGCTAACAGCAAGCAGCAGTAGACAGCAGCAAGCAGTAGTAAACAGCAGCGACGAGCGGCAAAAATTGACGATGAACAGCAGTAACGCAGCAGCAATCGGCAGCAGCAAACAGCAAAAAAATTATTCATGGACTGAGGACTCTAGAAATGGACTGCATTGTGGTATGTGTAGAGGACTTCAGCATCATGGGATCGCTGGGAAGCTTATTGTAGTGAGACAATGACGTGAGAAAACTCCTTCCCCTACTGTGCTCCTCTCCCCTCCTTTTATAGTGGTTCTGAGCACCCCATTTCATGGGCAATTTTCGAGTTTCCTTTTCCTGTTGCCTTAATTCATGGTCTGCAAATTAGCATGTGATTTGCAGCCAGTTTAATCTCTCCTCGAACGCTTTGATTCCTTCCTTCTATCAATTTTCTTGCCTTCTTATTCACCTGATTTCTTGGCTCTTGATCCTTGACCGGAAATTTGCTTCCACATTTACCACGATTTGAATATTTGCCAAAGCAAGAGTGACTAGTCAGAATTCCCACCTTCCATGCATAATCAATCAAATTAATCCTCCCTTATTTTCCTTTTATTTGCTTCCTACGCTGGCCAGTCCTTGCTTTTATCCCACAATTCCTCCATTTAGTTGATTGAAATTTGCTGGATTGATTAGTCTCCTTGTCGCATATGAAAATCTCATCATACGCCACAAGATGATAGATTTCTACGCTCGAATTTAAACCGTGCATTGATTTCTTTCCATAGTGCTGCGAATCCCATTTCATCGACTTTGCGATCTCACGGCCAAATTAATATCCGATTGCCCCCAATCATGCGCCTGTCATCCATTTCTTGTCAAGGACAGCCCATAGTTTCCTCTTTGTTCCGCTCAAAATCTTGCAATGGTCAAGCTTGGTCAAGCTTCTTGATCCTTGCATGTTGACTGAAATACGTAGTCGGATGGACCGGAAAACATCATGCAGTGCCCTAGCCCGCTTGGAACTAGCTTTCTGCAGGAAATCAATTTTACGACTGAAGAAGGAACGTTGTGGTGGCATGCTCACGGTGATTGGTCACGAGCCACCGTCCACGGGGCCATCATTATTTTGCCAGCTATTGGTACCTCTTATCCGTATCCCAGGCCTCATGCTGAAGATACCATGGTTCTTGGTATACCCCGGTTACCTTGGTCTCTCTTTCATAACTTTGTCTATCTCTACCACAGAAGTTAACACTCAAATCCATGTTTGAGCCACGAGTAGATAGTCATAGTACCTTGGGACATACTCTCATTTGGGCCACCTAAACTTAACTATTTCGTACACCAATTGATTCTCGAGTGAATTATCGATAGAAGGTTTAGTGTATTGGTTGATAGAAACGGAAGTTCAGTGATATGAAAATACACCGAGGACCCACCAAGCAAGTCACCTCGTTCAATTTTCACTTTCTTTTGATTTTTTCTTCGATGCAATGGTGAAAACGTAACACCTTTACAATCAATGAATGTCGGCAGCATCATGGTTCAAAGGCGATGTCAAGGCTATAATCATGGAGGCCCCTGCAACCGGTGGGGATCCTAATACATCGGATGCTTTCACAATCAATGGCCAACCAGGAGATCTCTACAATTGTTCAAGTAGTAAGAAAATATTGTCAATTGATTTCTCCAAAAATTGTCGACCCTGTTCTATTCCTCAAGAGTAACAAATGTAGTTGCTAATTTCACAGTAATTGCACATGGATTTACATAGCTAGTCCTTTTCTTAATTTGTAGATAGCACGTATCGTCTAATGGTTGATTATGGCAAGACATACCTCCTTCGAATAGTTAACGCTGTCATGAACAGAGGGATGTTTTTCAGGATCGCGAACCACAGTCTCACGGTTGTTTCGGACCTTGTTTTGGCCAAAATATTGACTTACGTATAGATATACGAAAATCACAAATTAGGTTCAAGAACACAATCGTCATTCAAATCATCCACAAATCATTATTCATAATCATTGATTTTAAGCACGTAAAAGTTCCTAATCTTGAATCCTAACCCAATCGACTGACTCGATCTTGCTTCATTGGATTCGAGACCTCGAAGTTACCTTTTAACTTGAACTCGAACGCGACCGATTGCGATGGAACGGTTGCTCATCAATGATTGTTGGAGCTTCATCGAACCTTATGGATCATCAAGGATTAGTGTTAATCTACAGGAAGTATGCAAAAGCAATCAAAGCAGAATCCGTGTTAACCAAAACCTAAGGAAAAAAAAAAAGTGATCCGCTTAGCTTTTCTTTCCGAGCTTAATCTTCCGTTTTGCTGAACACTCATGAAGATGAGACCGAAGTTTACTGAATCTCAGATCGACTGGATTTTGTTCATCGTTAATCTTTGATCTTTGATTTACAAGACTCATCAATGGACGTTTCGGCTTTAAACTTGATGATCGCAACCGCTTCTCAAGAGTTGCGATTTAAGAGTTGTTGTACTTTAGCTGGTACATCTATGATGGGGTGCGATTGGACCGCACCGGTTCGCCTTGATATGGTATGATGGGAAGACACCCTTTTGAAAGGGTATGAAGGGTGTCGTATATAAGTCTTTTGTAGAAACTCGTTGGCACCGGTTGGTAGAGCATACGATCAGAAAATCCTCTCACTCGTTTGTTCTATTTCCATCAAAAGGGAAAAGGCATTCCATTTTCACTTTTACGAAAACAGTTTGCATTTACGCCATGAAAATCGGGTGTTTTCCTCGTGATCGCATCTAGACCAACGTGGAGTAATTTCGTTTGTGATTCATCCGCAATTCAACGTTTGTTCCGGGGTTAAATGCTGTTTACACATCGGAATCGAGTAAGTCATCTTCTGTCGACTTGAATTTCAACAATGGTATCTGAGCTTGGTCGTGATTTTTGCCTTGTTTTTTTATTGAATTTTCTCGTTTACCATTTGATATTGAGATCAAGAGTATGAAACTACACTGTTTGGATGTCTAATAGTTGGAATTGCCATCTGAAAAACTCGAAATCGAACCGAAGTGAAGAACGGGTTTGGGGTCGCGTACACCCGTACGGTTTTGGTCATTTTTCGAAATAATTTTTTTGGTCAAAACTAATTTTTAAACATACATGTCGCGACCTCCCTGAAGCGGGTTGGGACCACCTAAGGGTTCGGCTAATGGATTGCTAAGCCTAGACTTAGCTCGAGCTCTCCCAAGCCCATACCAATTCGCGACTTAGGGTTTAAGTTCTTAATATGCAAATGATGTTTATCATGGAGTCGCCACTAATCTATTTTTGGTGGGTCGATTAGAAACCCAAGTAAAGTAACGGGAGAATTACTTCACTCCTACGAACCAGAGATTGTGAGTTCGGGGACTTGGTTACGCTAGATTTCTCTAACGCCCTTTCGGTACCTTTCTCTTTAAAAAAAAAAATGTTTTGCAGGCAGCTTGGATTGATTTTAATTCACTTTCCTAACATGTAAGGTGATCATGCGGGTGCGCAATCCACCAATTTAGCATTCAAGAAATCCAGTAAGAAAAATGCAGGACTTACCTCATGGCAATGAAAGCATCTGCAGTGTTAGATCAGAATTCACATCAACAGACCTAGATATGATTTCTAATTAACAGGCAAATTCCCCTTCTTTTTTTGGTTTTCACTTATTTAATAAGAATCATGCAATATGCAATGCGTGCTACTAATCTAACATAGAATGGCATGACAATGTGTTCTAAACTACATGACATGAGTAAAATATTATTATTATTTTTTTTGTGTTTTCTTATTGAACATGCAACAATCAAATATGCAAATCAAAATGACCTAATTATAATGACGGGCAATTTTTAATTATATGAGCCTAATTTTACATGACGTGCACATGATATTTCTATTCCTAAGAATGCAATTCGTCCCGAAAATTGAAACTAATTTATCTAAAGACAATTTTTTGTATTTTTCATGATATTCGAAATTAAGAAAAATGCAAATATTACCTAGCTAAATTAAAATTCCATCCAATTTAAACTTAGGATTAAGTCATGCTAAATCCTACTTTAAACTAAGACGTTGTTTTAATCTAGCAATTTCTAGCCTAAGATGCAAATTGATCTAATCTTAAAATGAGACATGTAATTCTATTCTAAAATGCATGATGAATTTTTATGGAAATTCGTAATTAAAAAAAAAAAAAAACACTAAAAAAGCCACTAGAGTGAAAATTAAAGGGACACGTTATCTCTTCTAAAGCATGCATTTTAAAAAAACCTATTATGCAACCTACAGTCAAAACTAGCATCCTAAATTAACTAATTTTTTTGGAATTTTTCTGTTGTAAAAATTTAAAATCGAAAATCCTATTCTAAATTGACACGCGCAATTCTTAAAAAAACTAATATCTTGAATGCATTTTTTGGATTTTTTATTTTTTTAGTTATTTAAAAAAAAACGAAATAACTAAATATACTAACCCTAGCCCTAATCTAACTTGCATTTTTTGAAATTTTTGAATTTTTTTTTGTTTTGCAAAAACAAAAGTTAATTCAAATAACCCAATATCCAATCCAATCAAGATAAGATTAATACACAAAATCGACGAATCATATCTCGCGCATGAGATCGGATTGGTCAATTTTAAATTAAATCGCGAATCAAATCTCGGGCATGAGATTGGATTGTCGATCTTTGTAAGAGATCGTGAGTCGGATTTCGGGCGCGAAAATCGGACTCCTAATCCCTAATTTGAGGGGTTATTTCGCATTGGAATTTCAATCATGCATGAATGAATAATCACACTAAGAAGCTATATAAAAACAAACTATAAACTATATAAAAGAAGATAAAATAATAATAATAAAAAAACTACCTAGTCCTCCCCTTTTGCTTTTTTCTTTTTTTTTTCTTTGTTTTCTTCTTTCTCCTTTCCCACGCACGGTTTGCTCGTGGATCACCGAAGGGGAAGCCGGTCGTCAGTCCGGAGGGGCAGCTCCGGCGTTCGGGACTCCAGCGAGGACCGGTGGCAGGTGGACCGGTGAGGGGGTCCGGCAAGGGCGGCGGGCGGCGGAGCACGGGTGCTGGGCGTTGCGGACGCGGGGCTGGCGAGCGGCCAAGGCGAGGCGGTGGCAGCTGCAGGGCACCTGGTCGTCGCGGGTCAGAGCGGGTTGAGCAGGAGGTGCGGCGGGTCGACGGTGGTGCTAGCGCCGCGGGCTACTCGCAAGGGGACAGCAGTTTGGAGTTGCAGATTGGGCGGCGACGGAGGAGGAGGCACGGAGCAGAGCTGGAGGCACGCGAGTGCAGGCGTCTTCGTAACTTCGGGGGCGCGGAGCAGCGGCGTCCGGAGACGGTGGTAGGGCGTCGCGGTGGAGGGGCAGATCCGGCTCGGGTGGAGCCGAGGCAGCGGCGTCGACGCTCGGGGCTCAGGCGGAGTTGGGTGGTGCTGCGTCCGGCGAGCAGGGGCGAACGTTCGGGTGCAGAGGCGCCGAATTCTGGTGTTGCTGCAGTCGGTCGAGCGGTGCTGCTTGGTTGCAGCGCTCAAAGGGGGGAATCGCCTCGATTGGCGTCGGGCCGTGGGCGTCGCCGGCGAAGGGCACGTCGGAGGCGAGTAGCGCAGGAGGTCCGGGCGCCGCAGCGCGTCACTCAGGTCTTCGTGGCGGTGTGGAGTCCGGTGGCTTGATCGGTGAGGAGGGCTGGTGCGAGCAGCAGGCGGCAGGCTCGCGGGATTGCAGCGGAGGTGGCGCGGAGAGACCGGTAGCGCAGAGCTCGGTCTCGGGCAGCAGCGAACAAACCAGCGAGGAAGAAGAACCCGCGAAGAAGAAGATCCACAGTGTTTTCTTTCTTCCCCTTTTTGTTCTGCCGCACACACCCTTTTCTGACTTCACTTTTCTTTTTTTCTCTCCAGGTTCTCTCTCCTCCTCCTCCCCTTGTGTTGCTCGAAGTCTTCACTTTAAGAAGACAATCCCTTCTTCTTTTTTTTTTATTTTTCCTTCACGTTCTTTTTTCTTTCTTATTTCCCCCTCTGACTTCACCTTCTTTTCTGAAGAAAGAGCCCCTTCCCAATGTATTTTTTTATCTTTCTCTGGCATTCTTCTTTTTTTAATCCCCTTTCTTCTCTCCGCTTGCGTGAACGAAAGGGAAGCCCCCTCACAATGGACTTTTTATTCTTTCTTTTTGCTTCCCCCTTCCTCTAGCAGGGAAATTTTCGTGCATGGACGGGTATGCATTAATGAGGAAGTTCCTTCTGGTGTTACTAAAACTGACATATTGTATAATATTATGGATATATTATAATAATACAATATGGGCATATTATATAATATGTTGTGAGCTGCTTTTGCTTCTTTGAAGATTTCTCCCGAATCCGCACTCCACCGAATTTGTGTATGCAATCGACCGCGAGCCCTGCTTCTTATTGTCCTCTTAGTACCGATGCAAATGCGGCTACATGAGATGCAATTTTAATATTTTTTCTTAGGGGTTGAAGATTAATCCCTAAATTTTTATGCAATTAATTACTAAATGATTAGTCAAAATTTAGGTGTCAACAATACATGGTGCAAGTACTTGTCGAGACGAGTTCGGCAATGGGTCGAGCACCACCGAAAGACGTAGGATGCGCCCACACGCATGGCCAAAAGCCGCTGCGTGTGGGCGCCACGTGCCTGAAGCGCTGGCAAAGCTAGCACGTGCGCCACATGCGTCGGTCAATGAACCGGCAGGTGCGCATCACGCGTCGGTCACGAACCAATGTGTGATGATCTCATCGTGACGTCATCGCCGGCGGCAATTGGCCGGCCGACAACCCGACCCATGACCCGACCCGACTGTTGACCGGTCAATGGTTGGATCGGTCAACCAGTCCAGCGGTCAAATCGATCGGACCGGTCATCGGTCGAACCAGTTGGACCAGTCGGATCGGTCGGATCGGCCAGGAGCCGTTTGGCTCGCTGGCGCGTGCGCCACATGCGCCGCGCACTCAGGCGACGCATGCAAGCTCCGATTGGAGCGTGGTCAGAGGCGTTGGGTTCGTATGGATGTACTCTACACCGTGGTATAATTATTTTTTAATTTTGAATTTTATAAGTGAATGAAAATGCATAGGAAACCCTATGTACGCGTATTTTTGGGGTTTAATACATAGTTTATTTATTTGTAGTTTGTATTTTCTTGTGATTTAGAAAATACAGTAGCTAGCTTGTGTGCAAATGATGTCATATATGCTATGTAGAGTTTGGTTCGATGACATTATGTATATAGTTTAATATACTTGGAATTTTCTAGTTGCTAGAAAATTTGAACAATGGTAGGAAATCCATTACATGTTGAATTGCAATTTTGATTATAGTTGAAGCATGATTGTTGTTTATACGTTGGTTATTATCATGCTATTTTTTTTTTTTTGTTAAGGAAAATGTAGAAATTACATAAGGTCATGTAATTATTTTTCCTAGTGGGAGTTCGTAGGTTAGTAGAATTTGAAAGAGTTCTCACCAGAACTTAAAATTTGCGCAAATTAAACTAATTAATGATAATAGAACAACTGTACATAGAAGTTGATTGGGAACATAGTGAACTTTTACTTTTGTGTCTTTTGTTGAATTATCATTAATTTAGTTTGTCTTAGCTGCAAATTAAATATGTGTGTTACTCTGTAAAGTGTGCTAGTATTAATTCTGCGTTTATTATATCAATGTAATATAACAATTGATTATGGTTTCGGCATCCAAGACCATTGTGGCTGACCTCAATAAGGGTGAGAAGTTGAACGGTGACAATTATGATATTTGGCACCGAAAGGTTCAGTACATCCTTGAGGAGTAAGAGGTTTTGGAAATCCTCAACCATACCATGGATGAACCTAAGCATGGAATTTCAGCTCAACACAGGAGAGATCTAGAAGCTTATCAAGCTTGGAAAAAGAAAAATAACATTGTTGAGCTGTATGCAAGATGATCTCATGTGTGAATTTGAAAGTTATGATAAAGCTCAAGTTATGTGGGTTGCCTTGAAAGATAAATTTGGGGGTACATCTGCCACTAAGCTGAGAAGACTTACCATCAAGTTTGACACATTTCGAAAGTGCCCAAATGTAACGATGAGGCAGCATCTTCGGGAGATGTTATATATGATACGTGAGTTGAAGTCGGCAGGTCACTCCCTTACTGATGAACATCAAGTTCAGACTGTTATAAGGTCTCTTTTTGACAATTGAGAGCATATGAAGATCAATATGATACATAATGAGAACATTGTCACTTTTTATGATATTGTGCGTCAATTGGAATTAGAGGATGAGCGTCCAGAGGCTGCGAGATCCTTTACTTATGCTTATGTTGCTGAATCGAGTTCCCGCAAGGCTTCGGGCTTCAAGCGCAAGAGGAACCTTTAGTTCAACAACAAAGGGAAGAAGACTGATCAGGCACTAAAAAGAGTTAAGACCTTTCAACGCAAGAAGCGTGGTGGGAAGAAGGATAAGGCCAAGATGGAGTGCTACAATTGTGGTAAGATGGGTCACTTTGCTCGTAAATGTACTCAATTATTTTGAGTAATACTTTTGTTTTTAGTACTGTAATACTTGCTGAATATCATCCAATATGGACTGTAGACTTAAAAGCAACAGACCACGTAGCTAGAGGCGAGAAACATTTGTGGAGTATCGTCGGATACTGCTTGGAAGAAGATGGATATATGTTGAGAATAACTTAAAAGTTGAAGTGAAGGGTATCATCACATGTAAATTAATCTTACGCGGTGGTCGAAAGTTATTTCTACATGATGTTCTTTATGCTCCAAATATTCGACGAAACTTGGTCTCGTAGTTGTTCTTCTTAGCTTATGTTATGTATTGAATTTTCATGGTGATTTTGTTGACATTTTGTATGGAACAATTTATTATGATTCAGGTCATGTATCGAATAGTTTTATGGTGTTAGATATTGACTATGATCAGTATAATGTTAATGTCGATGGTTGTTTTTTTTTTTTAATTGTATATTCTAGTAATGTTGAGATTGATGCAAGTACTTGGCATACTAGATTATATCACATTGGATTGCAAAGAATGCAAAGATTAGTTAGAGAAGGCCTTCTAGGGCCACTTACTAATGTTAATCTATCAATATGTGAACATTATTTAGTGGGAAAAGCAACTAGAAAATCATTCGGTAAATGAATTAAAGCTGAATTTCCATTGCATCTCATACATTCTGACATTTGTGGTCCTTGGAATGTGAGGGCGAGGCATGGAGCCTCATATTTCATCACTTTCATAGATGACTTCACACGTTTCAGTTATGTCTTTATGATGTCCCATAAGTCAGAAGCATTAGACTGCTTTAGACGATATATAGCGATGGTAGAGAATCAGTTAGACAAAACAATAAAGGCATTGAGAATCGATTGTGAATGTGAGTATCTATCGGAGCAATTCAAGGCTCTTTGTGATGAAAAGGGAATTGTACGACAATTGATCATTCCTGGCACTCTATAACAAAATGGGGTAGTTGAGAAAATGAATATAACCGTATTGAAAATTGTTAGATCTAAAGCAAATTTACCTATCTCCTATTAGAGAGAAACGTTATTGACTGCTGCTTATATACTTAACCGAGTGTCCTCAAAACTGGTCACTTCCACCCCTTATGAATTATGGACTAGTATAAAACCAGACTTGAGTAGTCTACGTCCATGGGGATGTGCAGCTTATGTTCATGATTCTTCCCATAAATATGGTAAATTAAGTCATAGAGGGAAGAAATGTATATTTATATGATATTCTGAACACTCCAAATGGTACGTATTCATAGGTAAACAAGCTAATGGAAGTGTGACCGAAATGGAGTCACGGGATGTCACGTTCTTGGAGAATGATTTTCCTAGTAAATGTGAGATTGATAATGACTTCAAATTATATGAGATTGAAGATCTTGATAACACATTCACTGATGTTGTAGAGGGAAATGAAAATTTACCTTAACATATAAGATCTTGTGTGAGTGTTGCATCGCCTAACGAATTGAATTCAAGAGAAATTAAATTGCGTAAAAGTAATCGTAAAAGTATTTTTCGTCGTCGTTTTGAGATTGAAAGGGAAGCATTTATGATTGTTCAAAATGACGATGTCGAGCCTAAGATTGTTCAAAAGACTCTCATCTTCTAATAAGGAAGAATGGAGAAAAGTTTTGGAATATGAGATGGAGTCAATGAGAGCAAATCATGTCTGAGACTTGGTTGATCTACCACCCAATCGTAAGGTCATTGGAAACAAATGGGTCTTCAAGATTAAGCGAATGGCGGATAGATTCATTGAAAAGTATAAAACTCGCATTGTGGTGAAAGGTTATACTCAACAAGATGGTATAGATTATGATGAAACTTTTTCAATAGTTGTAAGGTTTGCCTTAATATGTCTTATTCTAGCCATTGTTGTACATTTGAACCTTGAATTACATCAAATGGATGTAAAGACGGTATTTCTCAATGGAGAACTAAATGAGGAAATTTATATGAAGCAACCAATAGGTTTCATAGCTAAAGGTCAAGAGCATAAAGTTTGCAAGCTTTATCGCTCAATATATGGCCTTAAGCAATCATCTAGATAGTGGTATCTTTGTTTTCATCAAGCCATAACCACTTTTGGTTTCACGATGATCGAGGAAAATCACTATACATATGTCAAGTGGTCCGAAGATAAATTTTTGATTTTATCATTTTATGTGGACGATATTCTATTGGTTAGAAATGACAAGGTTATCACCATAAAAAAATGGTTGTCATTTAATTTTGAAATGAAGGACATGGGAGAAGCTGCTTATATATTATGAGTTAAGATCGAAAGATATCGATTAATGAAACTCCTTACTTTATCACAATAGTCTTATATTATGAAGATTCTTGAATGTTTGAATATGCAGCATTGTAATCCCATTGATACCCCTGTCATGCAAGACGAAGGCCTAAGTATTGAGATGTGTCCTAAGACTCCAGAATAAATTAAAGTGATGAAAACTGTTCCTTATGCTAGTGCGGTCAGAAGTTTGATGTATGCCATGATATGTACTAGACCCGACATATGTTATGTCGTGGGATTGGTGAGCCGATATCAATCAAATCCCGGTCAAACACACTGGAAAGCAGTGAAGAGGATCCTGAGATACTTGAAGTATACTATGGACTATCGATTTTGTTATTAAGGGAATGATTTACGCCTATTAAGCTATTTAGATGCCAATTGGGGTGGAGACTTGGATGATCGTAAATCGATTTCTGGATATGCGTTCTTGCTCAATGGATGTGCGATTTCTTGGAATAGCAAGAAATAAATATGCACAGCCTGATCTACGATGGAGGCAGAATTTATTGCATATTCTGCCGTAGTGCAAGAAGCAGTATGGCTAAAACGTTTCTTAGAAAATTTAGCCACTGTCACTGAGGTTCCAAAATCGGTGATAGTTTATTGCGATAGTCAAGCAGCCATTGCCTATGTGGAGGATCCCAAGTATCATGGAAGGACAAAATACATTGACATAAAGAACAACTTCATAAGATATATAATAGAGCAGAAAGAAGTGATCCTACAATATATTTCAACCAATAAAATGGTTGTTGATCTATTTAAAGGCTATTCCTAGAAACATATTCTTGACCCATAGGATGTCACTAGGATTGCGTAGAATGTGATATCTGTTATTGTAGAGGATCATTGGTTTATGTATTTGTGGACAGATGTATTGTATTTGTTTGTTTATTAGTGATTTGATGTTTTATCAATAAGTACAAATCTACTATGAGACTAGCACAAATACACATATATTATTGAAAAGTATGCCAGCAGGCAATAATTGGTTCACTCATATGAGCAATCGCCTCAAGTGCTTTAGATAGCACGTTGAGATGAGATGTTATGTACAAATAAATGCTGAAGAGCAAGTCTATTACATAAAATATGTTGCCTTGATTGGAGTCAAGATGAGGTATGTGATTAGTTTATAATAAGACCGAACATGATAGTCCTACAATCATGTATGCCTGTAAGATACCTGATGCAAGTACTTAATTGGGCGCTATAAAAAGCGAGCTGATATAGCACTCGGGCTAAACATGAGTACGTGAGAAGCACGTGACTATATTTAGGTTAAGATTCGTATAATGAATATATTTGATAAATGACATATACTCTTATAGAAAGAGAAATCCACTATAGCATGTAATTTATACTACATGTGCATTATACGACCGACAAGGGAAGGTGAATAAAATTATCCCTATTTACTCATCGTGTGAACCGGTAATTTATAATCTACCTCAATTTTTGTACCTTATGTTACTTCGACTATGTTCTCGAAGTGAAAGATCAATATTGCTACTTTAGCATGTTATCGGCGATCATGAATAGATATAACCTTATGGGACGTGTTTAGGAAAGCGGTTATTCTAACATGGAGAGAGACATGAGTGCGAAGGAAGACTATTATTGTTTTACATCTATCATAAGTATTTATTGGTCGACCAATTATATCATTTTATGTGGTTGCGGATATAATTGTAAATACATGGTGTTTTTTAGAATAGTCAAGTATAACCTTTAAGGGATATGTATATTTGGACTAATGTAACAAAATATGTCTGGAGCACTGTGAGATATTGATTGTTTATTTCTTTTTGGGGTTGTAGCCATTATGTCATCCCTAACAGATGCATAATTTGAGCTCCCAAGTACAGGTGTACTCACTGGTCGCATGACTTATTTGCTAGTATAAATTGTTTTGTAAAGTTAATGAATGTTGAATGCCTTATATTCTTGATAGAGCAATATCAAGCCCATCATCTTGGAGTGGGAGATGTTGTACTTTAGCTGGTACATCCATGATTGGGTGCGATTGGACCGCACCGGTTCCCCTTGATACGGTACAATGGAAAGACACCATTTTGAAAGGGTATGAAATGTGTCGTATATAAGTTTTTTGTAGACACCCGTTGGCACCGGTTGGTAGAGCATACGATCAGAAAATCCTCTCATTCATTTGTTCTATTTCCATCAAAAGGGAAAAGGCATTCCATTTTCACTTTTACGAAAACAGTTTGCATTTACGCCGTGGAAATCGGGTGCTTTCCTTGTGATCACATCCAGACCAATGTGGAGTAATTTCGTTCGTGATTCATCCGCAATTCAACGTTCGTTCCAGGGTTAATTGCCGTTTACGCATCGAAATCGAATAAGTCATCTTCCGCCGACTTAAATTCCAACAAAAGCGTTTCTTCAGATTCTCTTAGCTGGATCTTGCTGCTGTAATTTTTCTAGAAATCAGAACGCCAGCAACTTCTGATGGTCGAATAGCAAGAGGAAAATCCTTCGAACTTGGAAACGGAACTTCAGAAATCTCCACACGGAATAAGCAAAAAAAAAAAAAAAAACTATTGGAATCTTGAAGAACTTGGGAAAAATCGAGAAATCAAGCTCGATTTTGTTTGCCGAGCCTTCATTCGATCAAATCAAAAATATAGATGAGAGAGAAATGACCACAAGCTTCATCAATCTCATTCATAGAAAACAAAATCAACCGCTCCCTTTGTCTTTTGGCTAGAGAGAGAATTAGTGGAGAAATCATCCACTTTGCAGGAGCTAGACCGAATGTGGAGATCACCCCAAGAGAGAGAATTGGTGGAGAGGATCTTATTCAGAGAAAAATCAGTTGTGGACATTTTCTATGGCCAGAACTTGAAGCGAAGAGTCACTTCCGAGAGAGAATTTTGCTCGCCGCTTTGCTCCCCTTCCCCCTTTTTCTGCTCAACTGCGTTTTGAGAGATTGAGTAGAGAGAGAATTTTAGTAAGAGAAAGTAGATCCGGAAAAAATGACCCCCCTAACTAATTGGTTTGTTAAATTTGTTGAGAGCACCCTAATCGAGCACGTGTCTATTTCAATGGCCACGATACATTCTTAACGAATGGATGATGATCAATCGTGTACTAATTGTGGTCTTTTTTTTGTAATTTTCATAACATGGGGGGTCGATTTCCAATTTCATAAAATCAATAACAAAATTGGAATTTTGAAAATAAAGGGCGTGTATGCATTGGCCATGAAGTGGGCGAACAGATGGTGGTTTCCGGCCAAAATATGGCGGGTCGGAGTTGACCGGGTTGACTTTTGTTCGACTTTTGACCGGGTTGAATTTTCAAATATTTTTATATGAAGCAGTTCAAATGAGATGCAATTAGGCTATATTAAGTTGACTAATTTTGCACAAAATATTCAAATTCATTGAATTCCTATTGAATCGAGGCCACAAACTAGACTCGCATCTTCAATTGAACCTCAACTGGCCAAATTGAAACTCAATTACTTCAATTGCACTCTAGTCTAGAATGGGCCAAGTTGGATTACGTAAATTGAAGCACCTTAGCTAGGCATTCTAATATTTAAACACGCTAAATCGACCAAATTAGAATGCATCTGAGTGAATCTCCCAAAATTGACCCCGAATTTGGACTCATCTTTGAAAATGAGTGAAATACAAATGTCCATTCACAAGTTATGAATGATCAATTTTGGTCCCTTAATTAGGGCTCAAACAACAATTTGTATTTTGACTTGATAAATTGTAAAATTGAATGCTCAAGCAATTCCTTAACCGAATGTCAAAGAAGGAACTACACCTAATTATGACTAGAATAAAAGTAATTTCATTTTTGGTTGATTTAAAGCCTAAAACTAAAAAATTCAGAAATTAAGGTTCTTAATAGAATTTTGTGAATTTTTTGACACAAAAGTCAAATTAGCATTAAAAGAAATGTATTTGTGCATTTTTTTTTTATTTTTTTGGGGTCAAAGGTTTGACCAAAAATCAATCATTTAGTTTTTTTTTTTTTTGGTAAGTATCAATCATTTAGTTGATTTTTCTTAAAATGTCAATTTTTGGTCAAATCTTTGAATTTTCAAGAAATTAATTTGACAAAAGTGAAATTAAAGCTAAATGGAAATTTTTGGTAAAAAGTCAATTTTTTGACCTGAGGTTGACTTTTGGTTAAAGGATTAACCAAAAAGTCAACTTGAAAGTCAATTGTTTGACTTGTCGGGTTTTTCTTGAAAATGAGCTAGAAATTGCTTTTAAAAAAATACAAATGAAAGAAATAAAAAAATGACACTTTTTGGTCAAGAGATGGGGCTTCGTTGCGATTAAAAACCCAAATCTCAATTTTTTACCTTTTAATAGTGTGTCAATTAAAAATAAGGTATGAACAAGCCCTTTTAGCCAAATTGGCTGGTCGTTGCTGATGATAATTTTTAAATAATATTTTATTTTTTATAATTATTTTGTTAATTTGTTAATCAATTTTTCCTCTCTCTCTCTCTCTGTTTTTTTTTTTTTTTTTCCCTCTTCCCTCCTCCTCCCTTTGGCTTCGGCAACCAACCAAAGGGGAGGGCCGACCGGTCGGGAGATTGAGGTTGTCGAGCAAGCTTGCCCAGCCACTAACGAGGCCTTGCCGTCCCTAGTTTGGCGAGGCGAGCCCCCTTAGGATTTGGTGAGGGCTTGCCTTACCATCGTTGGGAGAGGGTGAGCTCCCCTAGCCATTGGTGGGGCGAGCCCTCGTTGGATCTGGCAAGGGGGGCCTTGTCGTTGTTGGGTCTAGTGAGGCGAGCTCACCCTCGCCTGGCCACCTTTGTTCGGCGACTACCAACCCTCCCTTTTGGCTAGTCGTTGGAGCCAAACGAAGAAGGAGGGAGGAGGAAGGAGAAGGGAGGAGAAAGGAGAAGGGAGGAGAAAGAAAGATAAAAAAAAAAAAAAAAAAATTAATAAAATAATTCGAAAAATAAAATATTATTAAAAAAATATCGTAACCGTTGGCCAGTGGTCACATCAACGTCGATCGGCCAATTTTGGGTAGAAGGACTGAACTAGCACAATTGAAAAAAGGTTTATGATTTAATTGGCCAACAAAATAAGTTTAAGACTGAATTGGTAAAATTACAATAGGTTCAAGATATTTTTGGTAATTTTCCCGGTAAAAAATTATCAAGAAAAAAAATTGTAAACCTATTGTATGACGGTTAATTTAGTTATAAACTTTTGATTTGGTCAATTTAGACATAATTTGTTTACGAAAATAAATCATTATCACTTACTAAAATAAATGTACTAAAAAACTCTTATTGTCCATGAAAAAGTTTAGACATAATTGGTTATCGATAATAAAAATGTATTTTATTATCTAATTATCTCAAGCAATATAGATGATTATTTTTAGAGAAATATTTTTCAAATCATTTATTTCCACGGAAAAAACGGAGCCCTACTTTTATAAACATTTTCATACGAAGTGTGCCCCTTTCTTGAAACATGTCCTTTTCCAATATTCAAAATGCGGTTTATATGCACTTTTTTACTATTTTTCAGTGATTTTATCTTTGTGGTATAATTTACGCCTTATTTTTGTTAATATATATATATAAATGGATAAACAATAGACAAAAAATCAAAAAAATCAAAATTCCATAAAAATGAAAATTTGAAAAAAATCCTGTAATTGATTCCATTAGATCTTTAGATCCTTGAAGCAATTTTAGAAAATCCTTTTCAAATAGACTCCTCTAAGTTGTGAATAAAATTTGAAAAATCCTTAATTTTCTTTTTTTTGGAAACCTAATTGAATAATCTCTTAGAGCTTTACAATATGGGTTGTTTTTATGTTGTTTTCATTTTTAGAGACAATGTTTAGGTCAATGCTTGTGCATTTCAATTTAATTCATAATTGATTGCGCAAATTCAATTCATTGGCCGTTGTTTTTTCTTTTTAGCATGGTTAGGACTATAAACATCATATGAACGCTTTAGCTGGCAATAGTCAAGTTTAGGTACTGGAAGAGCTCTAGTTAAATAGCTAGTATAAATAAGTCCTCAATTTTGAAATCTCTGGTTACGTATGCATCAAGACGATACTCTTGTGTCTTGATTAGGATTTCTAGTTGACCCTCAATAGTGACTAGTGGTAGCTCCTTTTGAACACATAGATTAGGAAAATTAATTACCTCTAAACTTATTCTCCTAGGGTAGCCCCTTGAGGTAAGTACCTCTAAACCAAATATGACCAAATATGGTAGGTAGGCCCAACCACCACACTATATGTATAGATGCGAACCCCCTCATTACGGTACGTGCAACTTTCACTGACGCGACTTGCACAAAGACTCCTAAATCCATCCCGAGCCTTTCTTCCACCTCAGTCGACCCTCGACAAATCATGGACGTGGCTAATTCCGATGTAGTTTTAGCTGCATCTGGTCTAGGCCACCAGTTGGCAATCAGATAATGAATGAGGCCATGTCTTTTGTCGGTTTGTCGGTTCATCGCCATTTCTGTTCGACGGGTAATTGAATTTTAGCAGCAACTTATGCTACTACATAGACCAGGATTCTGTACTTTCGAATGGTAAATTAAAGCCCGACTATATCGTGCCTCCTTATCGTTCGCATAGTTATTCATATGAGACACCTTTGTTACGAGATCATGGTAATTTGAACAACATTTTCCTCTTCTTTTTGACGATTTCGATATATATATAGATAGAAGATTTCATTAAGAACGGAGCTTAAAACAGAGTCCACAAAATACCGGCAGCTGGCCGCCAAAACCACATCACAGGAACAACAAAACAAAGTACCTATCTGCTACCACCATAAGTGAAAAAGTTTTCCAAAAAAAAAAAGTTGTAAACTTATCGTATTGATCAATTTAGTTCTAAATTTTTTAATTTGGTCAATTTAGACAAAATTTGTTTACAAAAATAAACAATCATCACTTACTAAAATAAATGAACTAAAAATAAATGAACTAAAAATACTCTTATACCACCCGCCGCGGTGGCTCAGCTAGGTAGGAGTTAGACTTTCATTGAGGAGGTCTAGTGTTCAAAGCTCCTGCAACGCAAGTTGCAGAAAGGCTAGCTTGAGACTCTTGGCGACTTACCCGGTGGCACGTGTGTGGTGACTAGCACGTGTTGCCCCCAATGGTTTACCTTCGGCTGCTGGCCGTGCGGGGTTCCCTGGGTCACCAAAAAAAAAAAAGAAATACTCTTATTGTCCACGAAAAAATTTAGATATAAATTATTGTTGATAATGAAAATATATTTCGTTATCTGTTGACACCTAAATTTTTGCGACCCAATTATTTATTTATTGCATTAAAAATTAGGGATTAATCTTTAACCCCTAAAAAAATTATTATTAATTAATTGTATAGCATATTATTTTAGGTGCATTTATTTTTAATTTGGATCAGTGACGAATGAGTTTGACTTGATGGTTCTGAGCTTCTATTTGGCGAGTTGACAAAAAATTTGGCCAAACCCATTATTCCTTTGATGGCTAAAGTTATGCATGCAAAGATTTCATAATATTTTTTGTATAGAATTGAAATGCGCATGATATTTGAGTAGGGGCTGAATCTTTTAGCTATGGGAAAGAAATAAAGGGGAAAAAGGAAAATGAAAGAAGATCTGCAAGTTCGCCTCTTAGTGCAAGGAAAAATATATAGATTACAAGAAGTGGGATCGGTCAACATGGGAAATATAATCGAGACCATCTTTAGGCACCCACGGGCACAAGCAAAAAGGAAAGAAGTCAGAGTAAAATATAGTTTGAACATTCCTGGGAGGAAAGGAAATTGGACACGGCAAGATTTAAATCAATTAAGATTGTCTCAAAGAGGAAAAGATGCGTAAGAAGCAAAAAGAAAGCAAACATAAAAGCCAAGAAAGTAGACTCTCTTCGCGGGGGTGGATTCCGAAGACAGAGAGAACGCACGAGAGAGAGAGAGTTGCGGTTTTTCTTCCTTGAGTGTGAGCCTTCATAGCCGCGACTGGGGTCTACCAACTTCACGACTCAGCGCTGCTAAGGCCGCCACTGGCTTTTGCTGGCGTCGCCCTCCACAGATTCGAGTGGTGCCGGGTCTCATCCTCTTGAGCCGTCATCTCCAGCTGCATCTATGACGCCGAAGCTTCTGTCCCGACGTTGTTGCTGACTTCGTTGCAACGTTGAGGCCTGTTACTATCTCGTTGTGCTGATGCCACCTTGCCGTGTGACGAGTCCCGTTCCGACGCCGTCCCATCACCGTATCGACGTGCTGCTTCACCAAGCCTCCTGTAGTACCAGTGAATCACCGTTCTCTTGAAATCTGCCTGCGAAGAGAGAGGACACTCTGGCGAGTCAATCCCTGTGAAGCCAGCATCTCTCGCTTTTGTGATGCAAGTCGGACAAGCGTACAAATAGCAAGCAACGGCCGCTATTCGCATCTTGCAGTCGCCGACGCCCCGGCTACTGTCCAGAACCGTTCCTTAGTCGAAGCAACCACCACAGCAAGCTGTTCTTGCGCCATCACGTAGAGCCGCCCATGGACTTGACGCTGAACCCGAGCTGTCGTTGAGCTCGTCCTATTCCCTGCGAAGTTTCTGTTTTGTAGGTCCAATGGCAAGAGCCGCTGTCACCACTTGCTGCGGTTGTTCACCGTTGCTCCCTGACCCGTTGATCCTCCACCGTTGAACGCTACCCCACCGAGTTGGCGGTCTTTTATGCATTTATTTTCAGGTTCCCGCGAGTCCCAGTGTCACTTGCGTACACTTGAGTTACATCGGTGACCAGTCCTGGACGTTCAAATTTTCACGCCAACAACCCTCCTTTTTGCTGTTCAAGTCTTCTGGTGGACGTCCCCTTGCTGTGTTGGTCAAACTTTGTGACTTTGTCAGGCCGAATCAGTGAAGTATTAGCCACCACTCAAAATTCACTATTACTTATTGAGCGAGATATTATCATTGAGCAGCACGTCACCTTGAACCGCCACCCGTGAGTCATCCCACCATCCGTCGTTCGACCGAACTTGACAACGTGGTCCACGACACCAAATATTAGGTAAAAATCTCTTTTAATTCGATTTTTATATATCTTTATTGCCTAATTTATAAGATTATGTCATATGAATATTTGAATGATACCATCATATCCACAAAATATCAATTAGCCTTTTAAATTAGGAAATCTTCCTAATTTCGCAACACATACATATGATTGACAATCCGATTTCATGCTCGAAATATGACCCACAATCGTACGGAAAAATCACCAATCCGATCTCACGCTCGAGATATGATTCGTGATTTTATTTAAAAATTGGTCAATCCGACCTCATGTACGAGATACGATTCATCAATTTATTTCCCGAAATTAAATGGACATGAATGATATCATGCTTGATTTGGTGCCATGCTATTCTTGATGCCTTTATTTGATTGCTCCCATAAAAGAAAAACCCAATATATATTTGAGTTAGATTAGGTTCATGTTAGAATATTACTTGTTTTAGGTTTATTTTGCATGTTTAGAATATGAAATTTATTTATTTCGAATTTCTTAAATAAAAATCCAAAAAAAAAAAAAAAAAAAGGTACATTCATTTAGGATGTTAGTTTTTTTTTAAAAATTTAAATCACACGTTTAATTATTTGGCAATTTTAATTTCGAATTTTTATAAAAAATGAAATAAAAACACAAAAATCATGCATATGTCATGTAGAATTAAGGCATTCTTTGCACGTCATTGCATATTAGGATAAAATTACATGTTTCGTTTTAAGTTTAGATTAATCTTTTAAATAAATTGCATCTTATGTTAGATGTTGTTAAGTTAAGATAATATCTTGGTTTAAATTAGGGTTTAGCTTGACCTAATCCTTAATATAAATTATATAGAATCTTAATTTAGCTAGATAATTATCACATTTTTTCTAATTTCGAAATTCATATAAAAATAAAAATAAAAATATAATTATCTTTAGAAGAAATAAATTTCATTCTTTAGTATAGATTGCATTTTATGCCATATAGGTAAATCATATTGTCATGTCATATCATTTCATGTTAAATTAGTGGCATGTATTGCATGACTCTCATTAAATAAATGAAAACAAAAAAAAAAAGAAATTGCGTGTTAATTAAAAATCATATTTAAGGTTATTGATGTGAATTTTGATCTAACAACGCAGATGCTTTCGTTGCTACGAGGTAAGTCCCTGCATTTTTTTTTATTTGCTTTCTTGGGTGTTAAATTGGTGGATTACGCACCCGCATGATTATCTTACATGTTAGGAAAATAGATTTAAAAATCATTCTAAGCTGCTTACAAAAACATTTTTGAAAAATAAAAGAATGGTACCGAAATGGCATTAGAGAAGTCTAGTGTAACCAAGTCTTCGTATTCAAAGTCTCTGGTTCGTAAGAGTAAAATAATCCTCCCATTATTTTACTTAGGTGTCTAATCGATCTACCATAAACTGATTAGTTGCGACTCCTAGATAAAATCCATTTGCATGTTAAGAAATTTGAACTTAAGTTGCGAATTTATATGAGCTTGGGAGAGCCCGAGTTAAATCTATGCTTAACAATCCATTAGCCAAACCATAGGTGGTTCACACCTGAAAATTTGATCACAACATTATCTAATTTTTCAAGCAATACAAATGATTATTTTCAGAGAAATATTTTTCAAATTATTTATTTTCTAGTGAAAAAAATAGAGCCCTACTGATGTGAACATTTACATTCAAAGCTTGCCGCTTTCTTGAAACATGTCCTTTTTTCAATATTCAAAATGCGTTAATATGCACTTTTTACTATTTTTAGTGATTTTATCTTAGTGTTCTTGACGCAATTTTCTTGATATGTACATATCCATCGGCTGGCGTTGCTCACACACCAAGAGTTCAACATGCATGTGGCGTACCTAATGACAACGTTTAAATCGGACATTCTTGATATGTACCTATCCATCGGCTGGCGTTGCTCATACACCAAGAGTTCAAGTCTTGAGCTCCTTACCCGTACCAGGCATGGCTCTGAAAACGTCCACCGAAGATCCTTGCAATATCCATGGTATTAATATTGGAGGAAATTCCAAATAAGGATATGAAGTATCATCATTTTTTTAAAATAAGAACTTGAAGTAGATTTTATGTCAAATCAATGCCTGAAGTGGCTATGTTAATCTCAAATAAGGACTTGAAATGGCCATGAAAAGTTTCAAATAAGGGCTTGATCTTGCCGGTCGTTGGTTGGCTAAAGATACCGACCGGTAAAATATTTTCATCAAAAAATAACTTTAATTTTGATTTTTTCTTTTCTTTTTTCTCCTTTCTCTTGTCTTTTTTGTTTTTTGGCGAGCATTGACAAGACGACCATGACCTAGATTTTGTGAGGGCTAGCCTTGCCTGTGGTTGGAGAGGGTAGCCCTCGTCCAGCCCTCTCCAGTGGCTAGTCTCGGCCACCTATGAAGAAGAAAAAAAAAAAAAAAAAAAAAACAAAAAGAAAGAAGGAAAAAGGAAAGAAAAAATTCAAAAAAGGTAAATGATGAAAATGCCATTGATTAACTGAAAAGTCAGGCCCTTCTTTAAAATTGATATTGTCATTTCAAGTTTTATTTGAAATAAAATCTACTTTATGCCCTTATTTAAGAAAATGAAAACACTTCAAACCCTTACTTGGAATTGAGTTTACTTTAGGCATTTATTTGAGAAGATAAAAGGTACGTCGGGCATTTATTTGGAATTTTCTCTTAATATTATAGCGGTACTTCATATATATATATATATATATATATATATATATATATAGGGAGAGAGAGAGAGAGAGGGAGAGAGAGAGAGAGAGAGAGAGAGAGAGGACTTATAAAGGAGCGAGCCATTTCTGTCCCTGACGTAGTTCGATATCAGTGATAGAACAGGGATCGAAACGCGGGGGGCCAAAATGGGTCCTTCTCTATGCGAGCTTCGATGGCTTCTTGCTCTGCTGGGTGGACTGCTGTTGCTCCTCCCTCTGGCTCAAGGCGAGGACCATTACTACACCTTCATCGTGAGTTTGAGCTTTTCGCTTGTTCTTTTCTCGTCCATTTTACAGCTCGTTTTCGGTGCGATCATTGCCGTTTATTCTGCTTTCGTCTACTTGGGATGTTTAATGATGTTTGTGAGAGTGTGTAGCTGAGAGAGACCAACTTCACGAGGCTGTGCACAACAAAGAGCATGTTGACGGTGAACGACAGCTTTCCGGGGCCGGCACTGTACGTCCGTAAGGGAGACACGGCCTATGTCAATGTCATCAATGAAGGGTACTACGGAGTCACCATTCACTGGTAAAAATATCAATCTCTCTCGCACGTGTGCACGTGCGCGCGCACACAGAGAAAAATATATTGTTTTTATTGAACATGGAAAGTCAGGCCTTGTTCTATTTTACAAGTCAAATGCAAATGTGTTGAGTGGTGGCAAAGAGATTTCTCTTTGGTCTAATGTGCTAAGTATTAGGACGCACTTGTAAGTTGTCTTAGAGAATTCTTACATTAAAAAATTGATTAATGTGGTGTTAAGTAATTAATACATTATAATTGGACATAACTTTTTGGCTTTAAGCCTTTGAGAAAAAGCGGGTCTAATTGGATATATGAGTGCCGGACATCCGAAGTGTCAAAACTTGATATATGAGAACATTTAAACACCAAAAATTTAGAAATGTATACTTAAGTGCCAAAATCGGATAAAAAAAGGATCAATCAAATGCCAATGATGAGAAATTCAGGCTAAATTGTTGCAAAATGACAACATTTTGTACACTGACGTGGTTAGATAAGCCGAAAACAACATTGTTTTACATGCTAACGTAGCTAGATAACCCGAAAATAATGTCGTTTTGCCTCGAATTTGAATTTTAATATAAAAATTAATTAAATTAAATTTAAAACTGAATTGAAAAAGAAGAAGAAGAAGAAGACGAAGAAGAAGACGAAGGTTGTAGCATTCGATGAGGCTGTGCAAGCCCTCGCCACCGCCTCCCTTTCTATTGCCGGGAAGGACATAAAGCTGCCTCCCCCTCGCCACCACCTCCCCACCTCTCGCAGTGTTCGGTGAGGGCTGTGCAAGCCCTCTATTGGAACTCTCTCATCTCTCTCTCCCCTCTCTCATCCCTTAAATTCCGTCTTGGTAAGTGCAACCTCATTTTCTTTTTACTTTTTGCCAGGTATTATTGGGGAGTTATCTAGACCCACTCCCTATATCGGAGCTCTCTCATCTCTCTTGCCCCCATCATCTTTCCTTCACCTTTAGACCAAATACTTTCTTTCATCAAATACTTATTCCTCTATTTTTATTTTTCTTTTCTATTTTTTAAAATTGATTTTAAAATTATTTTAATTAATTTTTTATTTTATTTTCTTTTTATTTCCTCCTCGAAGTCGTGGGGAGCTTGCCCAAGGTCGGTGAGGCTTGAGCTCGCCCAAAGCCGACAAGCTTGCTCGCTGCTACCTCGCGAGTTGCGGTCTAGCAAGCCTCACCACTACTCTTGAAGCCTTAAGCTCATAGATTGTGACTCACAAGGCCTCAAGCTCATGAGTCAGTGGTAAGGTTGGAGTTCGTCCGTAGTTGGTCACCGGTCATTGTGGTGCTCGGTGATCGGCCAAAGAAGGAGGAAAAAATAAGAAAGAAAAGAAAAATAATTAAAAATTAATTTTAAAAATAAAAAGAAAATTATTGAAAAGAGTGTAAGGAGGGAAATCAAATCAAATTTTCTTAACAAAATTGTAGAAAATATTTTCTAATTCATTTTCAAGTTTTCAGCCGAATACAAAAAAATATTTGAAAAACATTTTTCAAAATCGACACATTTTCTTCGAAATGAATGAAACCTTATCATCATCATCATATTGTCATCTTCATCGATTATAAGGCACAGATAAGAAGGAAAGGGACTTACGAAGAGTAGCTCGAAAAGTTGGGTAGGACTTTCGGACGGCCCATGTGCTAAGTCGTGCTCAATAAGGTTGAGCATCGATGTGGTACGATTTTCGCAGATGAGAAGGAAAGGGACTTATCAAAAGTAGCTCAAAAAGTTGGGTAGGACTTTCTGACGGCCCATGTGATAGTCGTGCTCAATATGGTTGAGCATTGATGTGGTGTGATGCGATTTTCCACTTTCATCTTGGAATTGCATTTGTTTCGCCTCCATGTTATTTCGAATATTTATTTTCTGCGACCATACGATTACAGAAAGAGAAAAAAAGCAGAAGAGCTTTCCTAACAAAAGCAAAATCATTCTTAAGAGTTCAACATATAAAATTTAATTGCTAGAATTGATACTCATATTTCCGAATTGCTCTTATAGTTTCTTATGCTGACAGGCATGGCATTAAACAACCAAGGAATCCGTGGTTCGACGGGCCGGAATATATTACCCAATGTCCAATTCCTCCGGGGACCAACTTCACTTACCAAGTTCTATTCACTTCGGAGGAGGGAACCCTCTGGTGGCATGCACACAGCGACTGGACCCGCGCCACAGTCCACGGTGCAATCATTATAAAGCCCGCCCTGGGTACAACTTATCCTTTTCCGGAGCCCGATGATGAAGAAGTCCTCGTCTTTGGTATGTCGTTTAATACAATGAAAAGTGAAAAAAATCATATAGATTGTCATTTGTTGTGTATTCGCGAGCACTTTGTCAGTATAGATTCTGCTTGCAGCATCTTGGTACGACGAAGACGTGATGGAGTTAATGATAGAGGCCCTTTCTGAAGGTGGACAGGCGACATTATCAAATGCCTACTGCATCAATGGCCAGCCTGGTGATTTTTATAATTGTTCCAGAGGTAAAAATGATTCAAATATATATTTATATTTGTGTCTATACCATCATGCCTCTGGGAAAAGACATTGATTTGGTCTCTGGAGATTAAGTACGCCTCTAGGAAATTTGCCATGGGTAAATCAATGCTAGAATTAGACCATTCTCATTGAAATCTAAATCTGAAATTGGTTCTTGACATGTTACAGAAACCACGTATAGAATATCCGCTGATTATGGCAAGACCCATCTTCTCCGTCTAGTCAACTCGGTGCAGAACACTAACATGTACTTCGCCATCGCTAACCACAGCCTGACGGTGGTCGGATTGGATGGAGCCTACATTAAGCCCCTGGTCACAAGATACGTCATGATAACCCCAGGTCAATCGATGGACATTTTGGTCACGGCCGATCAGCCGCTCGGCGAGTACTACATCATTCTCTCACCTTTCTTTGATGGCCAAGCGGACGATTTTGACCACAGCATCGCCAGCGCGATCTTCCAGTACAGCGGCAACTACACTTATACCGGATTGCCGGCGTATCCGAGCGATTTTCCAGGATGGGAGGACAAACAGCCCGCAACTTTTTTCGTCAAGCAACTGAGAAGCTTGAATTCAGCGGAGCACCCCATTGATGTCCCCAAGGACAACGAGATCACGACCAGGATGTTCATCACGATCGAGGTTGGCCTCAGGCATTGCCCAAACGACTCGTGCGCGGGACCGCTAGGAGATCGCCTCGCCGCTGCATTGAACAACATTTCTTTTGCAAACCCTTCCGTGGATGTACTCCAAGCATACCACAAGTACGACACGCTATCCTCTTTCCTGCTTTTTGCTTCAATTTGGTAGGGCTAGATAGATCACCTAGAGATGGATGAATAGGTGATAGTGCGGAATAAAATAAAAATTAAAAAGATATTGCGACAAAATGACCTCTAACCACAACTCGAACAACTATCGGATCTTATTGGTGTGCAATTAACCCTTATCATAGGTAAAATAAAGAGAGTAAAGAATAGAAAAATTGCACACAAATGATTACAGTGGTTCGGCTGTTATAAGCCTACATCCATTCTCCCTTGCCAATAGCCGATTGACAGGTAAAATAAATACTCAAGCTCATGTGAACAATTTCTCACACACTCTTAACCTCTAAAAGATTACACAAAATAGCTCATAGAAACGAATGTATATGATTGAAGATCACTCAAGACTTATAGGAATTATAAACTTCACAATTTCAGCTTCTTGTTTCCTTTCAGCATCTAGACCTTCTTTTATAATCCCCATTATCCAAGTTGACTATTAGACTTAACTTTAAAGGATCGCTCACCAATCTACCCATTGGACTTGAACGTTGTCAGAAGATTTGATTGCTTCAAGGTTGTTGAGATTGAAGTCTCTCATTGATTTTGCCACCCATACAGTAGATGGAGTTTCCATAAGAAGAGTGCTCCAATTGGAAAGAATATTTTGCCTCTTGTAGATTGATTTATCCAAATCTTGCTATATTCCACCTTGAGAGATTTGGATTGATATACTTTCCTTCTTAAATAGATCTTTTAATTCTAGGAAGGAATCCACCAAATTTCCAGCCGTTGCACGAAAATTATTTTCCTGATCAATATCCTAGAGTATCAAATATTAAGGATATGAACTTTTGCATGACTTAGAGTCTGATTCTTTAAATCTGATGAGTAACATTTGATAGTGCTCATCAAAGTTTTCACATGGAAAATCTTACCATCAGAATCAAAGAGCAATTCAAGAAAATTTTGTTAATCATCAAAACTAATAAGGGAATTTTCCTCAACAATCTTCCCCCTTGTTGATGATGATAAAACTTTTATAGCAAAACCAATTTGAAAGAAGTGATTTTGATAAAGCTCTGAAAGTAGCAGGATCTATTTCCAAAGTGCAATCTTAACATGGCTTGATGTATCCTCTCTTCTTGCATTAAAAAAAAATCACATCTTTGTTATTTTCTCTTTCGCTAAAGTTCTTCTTTTGATCAGATGATCTGAAAGATCTTTTCCTTTTAATTTTTCTTTCTTTTTTGGCCATTTCTTCACCATGAGGGTCATTTCCTCGTCATCTTCATCCTCATCCTCAGAATTTGTATCATTAGAATCACAGTTAGATTTTAACACAATCATTTTCTTACTTCTGGATTCTCCTTCTTCATTCAGACGTTCCACTTCATATGATTGAAGTGTTCCTACAAGTTTGTCTATGGAAACCGATGAGATCATTTGACTTTCCTGGATGGACATTTTGATATTGCTCCATTCCTTGGATAGCCTGCGAAGGATTTTGTTTACTTTCATGGAATCGAATATTAAAGGTCCTTGTTATGTTAGGTTGTTGACGATGCTGGTGAATCTACTGAACATATCAATCACTGATTCATCCGTCTTTATTTTGAAGGATTCATATTGCCCAAGCAAAATATTTATTTTGGTTTCCTTCACTCAATCAATTTCTATGTATGTCACGTGCGACCTCTCTCAAATTTCTTTAGCATAGTCACATGACAATATGCGGTTATATTCAGTAGAAGATAAAGTACAGTATAAAAATTAAATTGGCATCTAAAGCTTCTCTCTTGGATAATTCTATCTTAGACATGGCATCAACTTCGGGTTTTTTGCTATCTATGTCCTTTTTGGAGGAAAAGGCTCTAGGCCTAACACCTCTCAGAACTACATCCCACTCCAAGAGATTCTTGGATTTGATGAATGCTTTCATTTTATTCTTCCAGATGTTGTAGTCATTTCCATCATAGTATGGAACCCCTATGTCACTTTATCCTTCCATAAGTCTTGGTGCAATAATACCAACCATCAAAAGATCATTAACTTAGAAATCATAAAACATTTCAATGAAGAGTAACCGAGCTCTGATACTAATTGTTAGGGTTAGATGGATCACATAGAGGGGGTGAATAGGTGATAATGCGGAATAGTTAGAGGTTACAAGATTTGAGTAATGAATATTCAAGCTTGTGTGAACAATTCCTCAAACACTCTCAACCTCTAAAAAGTTACACATAATAGCTAATAGAAACGGATGTATATGATTGAAGATCACTCAAAACTTTGAAAATTATAAACTTCAGATTTCAGCTTCTTGTTTTCTTTCAACATCTCGACCTTCTTTTATAATCCTTATTATCCAAGCAAAATGTTGGATATAACCTTAGAGGATTACTCATCCAATCTACCGATTGGACTTAAAATTTTAAAAAATTAAAATTTAAAAAACTTAAAATTTTAAAAATTAATTTAAGTTTTTTTTTTTTTTTTTAAAATTTTAAAAACTTCTATATTTAAATTTTAAGTTTTTTTAATTTTAAGTTTTTTAAATTTTTTTTTAATTTTAATTTTTTTTTAAATTTTAATTTTTTTTTTTTTTTTAAGTTTTAGGTTTTTTAATTTTAAGTTTTTTTAAATTTAAATTTTTTAATTTTTGAAGTTTTTTTAATTTTAATTTTTTATTTTTAGAATATTTTAAATAAAACTAAGTTTAAATTAAATTAAATTTATTTTTATATTAATTATTTACACATCGACACAAAAGGACGTCGTTTTTGCATTTTTTCGCCATGTCAGCGTGCAAAATGATGCCGTTTTGCACTCAACTCTCCGGAAAATTGCCACGTCAGCAATTTGGCTGGAGTGGCACTTAAGTGTTCCACTTTACTCTGAAACTAGCACTTAAGTGTACATTTCCGAAGTTATGGTACTTAAGTGTCCCTCCGTGCCAAGTTATGGCACTTGAACTATTCTTCTGCCGTCAAACTTGATAGTGAGCCTTCTTAACTTAGTGGTAGACGTACCCCCGAGCTTGTTTTTCAAGGCAGCCTAGATTGCTTGAGTTTCATCAAAACTTTCAAATTCACACACGAGATCATCTTGCATACAATTCGTCATCAATGCTATTTTTGTTTTTTTAAGCTTAATAAGTTTTTTGATCTTTTATGTGCTGAGCTGAAGTTCCATACTCAGGTTCATCCATAGTATGGTTAAGGGTTTCCTCAAGGGTCTAACCCATTCGATGTGAAATATCATAATTGTCACTATTTAGCTTCTCATTCTTATTGATGTTAGCCACAATAGTTTTGGATACCGAAACTATAATCAATTGATGGTGCATATTAACTTATTAAACGCAGAATCAATATTAGTACAATTTCTACAATAACACACATATTTAATTGACAACAAAGACAAACTAAATTAATGATTGTTCAACAAAAGGCATCGAAATAAAAGTTCACTATGTTCCCAATCAACTTTTGTGTACCATTGTTCTACTATCATTAACTAGTTTAATTTGCACAAATTTTAAGTTCTAGGTAAGAACTCTTTCGAATTTTACCAACCTACGAACTCCTATTAGAAAAAAATAATTACATAATCTCATGTAATTGTCACGTTTTCTAATAAATATAAAAACACATAGCATGATATGAATTAACGTATAAATCAATCATGTAGCAATTATAATCGAAAGCAGAATTCAAAACCATAGGGTAATACAGGTTAGAAGGAATAATCAATGCACTTATAGCCTAAAAATACGTGTATTTAGGGTTCAATATGCATTTTTATACCATTAAAAGCCTCAAACATGTAAAATAACTATACTACAATGTAGAGCACATCCATACGAATCAAACGCCACCAACCACGTGTCGGTCGAACCTCACATGTGCCCACACATGCCAGCAAGCCAATGGCGTCATCACGGTTGGACTTGGCCAGTCAACCTGGTCTGACCTTTGACCAGTCAACTAGGTCAAGTCCTCGGGTAGGATCTTTAGGTCGTGTCACATGTCAAGTCGGTGGTCAGGTGGGTCGATGACATTATTGATTACATCAGTGGGTCGGTTGCTGATGGTTTACTAACATTATTGATAATGTCAGCACGTGCCGATTCGTCGACGCGCGTATGGCACTCACGAATTGGGCAACCCAAGTGCGTGGGGCATGTGGCACTCACGCGTCGTGGATTCTGGCCATGCGCGTGGGTGCATCCAATATAGTCTAATGGTGTGCCACTCGCCGTTTTGATTGTTTTGACGAGAACTTTTATCTCGTATATTCAAAAATTGATTTTGGCCTAAAAAATATTCCAAAAGATGGCCAAAATAGAACTGTTATCCGCAACCTCCAAACCCATTTTTTGCTTTAGTTCATTTTTGACGATTCATGTTGCAATCTCTGAGCAATGAACATCCAGACAATATGACTTCATCTTCTTGATCTCCATATCAAACATTAAGTGAAAAAGTTCAACGAAGAAAAAAGGTAAAGATCATAATATAGGCTCTGATACCAATGTTGGAAGTATAATTGATGGAAGAAATGACTAACCTCTTCAATGCGCAATAAACGAATTACCCAAGAATATATGTTGAATCATGGACGATACGACTTCATGATGTTTGAATACAATCAAAAGGAAAGTATTTACATTCCACATCGTTAATGCTGATTGTCTTTTCAAAGTAGAAATGGAAGCCTCTATGTTCTTTGTTCACTGATGATAGAGAGAAGATAGAAGAGACAATTGTACTTTCCGAACATTCTTTCTTCGACCACAATTGCGATTATCTTTAGAAGTTCATTTATATAACTTCCCTCAAAAGATAACTTCCTTCACATCCCTTCAAAATGTGTCTCTCTATCATATCACATCAAGACGAATCGGCTCATCTTAATCACACTCTATCATGGATGTACCAACAAAATATTACAGATTTGAACTAAATTGACATTACTATTAGCATAAAATTTGATGAAGTACCAACGGAATTTCACTTCAACATGTTTACACTAGCTTTGGTGTCATCCTTGTCTTTGATTTCTTGCAGCAATATCACCGGGTATTACACGGCAGATTTCCCTGACCTGCCGCCTGTGGGGTTCAACTTCACTTCCGACGACTTAGGGACGGCCAACGTGACAATGGTGGACAAAGGAACGAAGGTCAAGGTGTTGAACTACAACGCGTCCGTCGAGATAATCCTCCAAGGGACCGATGTGTTGAACTCCGCCGAGACTCACCCGATGCACCTGCATGGGTTCCGGTTCTACGTGGTCGGACTGGGCGAGGGCAACTTCGACAATGGGACCGCTCCAGAAACCTACAACCTATATGATCCCCCCGAAATGAACACCGTCCCAGCGCCTAGGGACGGGTGGGCTGTAATTAGATTCAGGGCAAACAATCCCGGCAAGTTCACTGGTTGCGCTCACGCTAACTTCACAATAGAGAAAAGACAGATCAATTTTTCCTAACTCGAATTCTTTTTGGGCAGGCGTATGGTACTTTCACTGTCATTTTGATCGGCACATGTCGTGGGGCATGGACATGGCATTCATCGTCAAGAACGGAAACACGGCTGAGACGAGCATCCGGGAGCCTCCGGCGTACATGCCTCCTTGCGAGGCCGACTCATCACTGCTGACCGCCCTTCGTTCTTACTTGCAACAGAAGGCTTGAGTAATTTTCTCTTCATGGTGTGGCTGTCGTGGGAAGTTTGCATTCGGAAACAGAGACTTAAATGTAGCCCATTGTACCTGTAGACGCCTTTTTCCTTTTATGATTAATTATAAAGGGAAAAATAAAATATAGCCGCCCATTTATTCAACTTATGGTGCTGAATAAAAAGTGCATTTACAATGTTAAATGATGGGCTTTCAAGTCTCAATGAATTCCAGATACGGAGTCAAATTAACAAAGTAGTATATCAAACAATTTTCAATGAAAATGTGAAATTGCCATGCTGTCATGGCCTGGGCCATTGGCCCAATTCAAGGGCCCTTGGGGCGTGTAATACTCGATCATGAGTAGCACATTATCCGACTCCAGCGCGCAATGATCCGATTGCGAGGGGCATGTACAATTTGCAGGACCGTTAGTAAGAAAGCAAGAATGAAAAGTGGCCCTGAGTTTCAAGTCAGTTGTATCAATCAATGATACAAACAATGTGCATCAAAGGACTATTGGGATAGGAGAATTTGAGTAGTAAAACCCCCCAAAAAGAGCTTTACAGACATCATATGTTCTAGTATGAGTAGACGAAAAATAAGAAACATACGAAAAATATTCCTAAGCTATGTCGACGCTTGCTTGAACCAAGTAGCCCACACGGAACTTTTCGTATCAGCCCTTCCACGTCTTGGTGGCAAGGCTTCAAGTAGCTCACGTGGAATATTAGATGGATTTTCAACCAAGCGGCCAACTGAGGTCGACGAGCGACTTTGCCTACTTTCACCAGCATTGGCATTGGCCCTTCATACTTTCGGATGAGTCGCCTATCTTTTTATAAGGGAATACAACTGTTTCAGAAGGATCCTCAACATGGCCGGGTCGTCTACCTAGTACTCATCACTCTTCTCTTCTCCTCTGATCGGTCCATTTCGTCATCGCCTCGATGCCCTCTCAGGATAGGCACAAGAGATGTCGCTGTTTTGCCTCCCATTTTTGCTGATGTTGTAGGCTTGTGGGCATTTACTCCTATGTGGTACCACCAATGTTTCGGAAGTGAAGGCTGTGAGGCTATCAGTGTTATGGCTAGAGATATATAATCTAGAGGGGGTGGATAACAAGAGGGGGTGGATAACAAGAGTGTGTGTATCTTAGAGAATAAAGCTTTCTCGATGTTTGATATCTCACACTTTGAATCTTCCACAGTTACATGTTGATCTTCTTATTAGCCTTTAAGGTCCTTACTACTTGTTGGAAAATCTCCAAGGTTATTTTAGTAGTTAAGACAAAAGTTAGGATAGGTTGGTTCCTACTGGAGATAGGATAGGATTGAATGTAAGGAGATATGGTCTGGATAATTATCCCATTGAGGATGGATAAAGGTGAATAAGATTTCTCATATTCATGATATAAAAGCTATTTTTCTCAAATAACAAACATCTTAAATAATAAAACTAAAAATATTAATATATACACAATATTTGAATTATAATATTAAAAATAAGATTCAAAATAACAAAAAAAGTAATTTTCATTTTTATTTATTCCTCTATTTATTTATACATTCAAATTTATTTCTAGTCTATAATATATATTTTGTGTGTGTGTGTGTGTACACAATATTTGAATTCTAATATAAAAATAAGATTCAAAATAACAAAAAAGTAATTTTCATTTTTATTTATTCCTCTATTTATTTATACATTCAAATTTATTTCTAGTCTATGTGTGTATTTAGTATCTATTTTATTACATATTTTAGGTATAGTTTATTATTTGATAAAAATTTTATGAAGGAACGATGGAAGTGAATAAAAAAAGAGATGGAAAAATAATAATAAAATAAATAAAAATGAAGTAGAAAAACTCAGATATTAAATGAACAAATTTATACTTCAAAGAATCTTTCTAATTCTCGAAGAACGAGGAATAATTAAATTTCTAAAAAAACCTACCCTCTCCTCCTCCGTATCTTTGGTTCACGTAGAAGTTCTACGACTCCTCCATAGTTTTTTAGTTCATGTCAAAACTCCATGAAAATTATCTTGGTTCACGTAGAAGTTCTATGACTCATCTGTAGTTTCTTAGTTCATGTCAAAACTCCATGAAAATGGTGAAAGAGTTTAAGCTTCTTCTCATTCATAATCCCCTCCTCCTCCTCCTCCGTATCTTTGGTTCACGTAGAAATTCTACGACTCCTCCATAGTTTTTTAGTTCATGTCAAAACTCCATGAAAATGGTGAAAGAGGTTAAGCTTCTTCTCATTCATAATCTCCGTTCATTTCAAAAGTTCACGAAAGAGTCGAAACTCCTTTTCCTCCATAAGTTTGTGGTTCATGTTGAAGTTTCACAAAAGTAGCGGGAGAGCCAAAACATAATAATTTTCATAATCACAAAGGTGAAAATGATCACATTTTCTCTCTTTTACTAGATTTGGCAGTGAATTATGATAGATTTTTACAATCTCCGTCCCACAATTTTCAGGTTTATTTACACTAATATGTCTTAAATACTAGACAATAGATAGAATATGATATGAAAATATCCGGTTTTATTATTTTAATTCACCAAATAATGAATAGCATATAGTAAAATCCCTGGTTTTTATATCCTATTTTATTAAATCCTATCCTGGCTAGATAAAGGGACCGTGGCCGGCTTTTGAAAGAGGGAAACTAACGCTTTCTTGCCAAATTTTAAGAAGATATTCGACTAATTCTGAGTGGAATTCATGGGTAGAATCTGGGAAATTCGTGAACCGAGAGCATATTCTAGGCCACATATTCTCGGTGGAGAAGAGGGAAAGTGGAGCTTTTCCTTCTAGGCGGTGGAATTACCTTCCATAAACGAGGGCTCCCGTGTTTCTCTTACTGATCCGAAGCTTGCATATTGGGAAGGGGCTGGTTTTTTCTATTTTCTGAGATGTGCATTTTGGCCATTCAAAAGAGCAACCTGTAGACACATAGTAGGGGCTCAAAGGCGACGGTCAGGAAGGATTCTCCATCAACAAAATCCGTCCATTGATATTCTAGAAATCAGTATACGTTCCCATCATCATCGCTTCATCATACTCACCTTTCATATATCATCTCACGAAACTTTACCTCTAAGACACACCACAGTACGAGGATACACGCCCCGTGAGAATCCATGCGTAGCGACGAGGCTCCTCCCGCGGTCGTTGCTGCCGCGAGAAACCCTGCTGTCGCGCCTCGCCTTGCTGCCGAGCCTAACAGGCCCTCACCTGTTCCGCAGCCTCAGAAACACCAGCGGACGAGTTCCAGGCTCGCCCATCAAGCTGTTCGGCTACATCTAGTGATCAGCCCGGCATATGCTGCGTCCTTGCACGACCAGACCAGTCTTGCCACCGAACCCCGCAGTGAATTCGTGGTGGCACTGCGAACTCCTGCACTTGAATAGCAACTCCGGCGATGTTCCAACCCAGCTCCGGCGCACCAGACTAGCTCTTGCCGTGACATGCACCTAAACCACCAGCTACCACAGTGACGGCACCGATGAAACCCTTTGTCGGCTTATCCATTTTTCTACAGCATATCGACGTCTTCACAGAGCTTCAAGCTGAGGTCTAGCGAGTTCGCATGCTCAGTAGCCCCCGGCGGTCACTGTCCAGTCACTGATCTTTCTCGCCACGCGAGTCAAATCTCTACTGTCAAGCCCCCTTCCCACGTTCGAATCAAAAGATCAATTTAAGGAGTTTCCTAAACGATACTAAATTGAATATTTAACTACCTAAATTGAAATTAATTGATTCTAATTCGATTTAATTTAATTCGTTAGGCATTACCAAATAGGTCATTTCCTTGGTTGAGTCGGTTCATATATTTTGAAAATTGGGAAATTGTTCTTTTGGACTAAGATTGGACCCCCAATTCAATTTCTCCTCATTTGGGCAAATTAATATCTAATATAATCATCAGTGTGTGTGTGTGTGTGTGTGTGTGTGTGTAAAGAATAAGTGTACCGAAAGTTCTAAAGTTTATCACGAAAGTGTAATTGAGTTCTAAAATTCTCGTGAAGTGCAATTGAGTTCTAAAACTCATCACGAAAATGTATTCGAGTCCTAAAACTTATAAAATTAATTCAATCAAGTCATTCCATTGATTATACTTTTTGGAAGTTCTAGAATTTAACACTTTTTGAGAACTCGATTGCACTTTTGAAAGTTTTAGGATTTGATGGTACTTTCACTTTTGTGACAAGTTTTACGATTTCTAATGTATTTATCCCATAAAAAAATTGCATTGCATTTAAGGCAATAGTTTGCATATTTTCCTAGTTTATAACTTCATGTTTTGGGAATTATGTACTGATTTAGAATTTTTTTTTTTTTTTGTGCTACTTTAATTCTCATCTCACTTAGACTTTTCCTCCACCTCTTTATAAAGTCTAGGAGTCAAATCCCATACTTGAAACTAAATATCCCAATTTAGGATTTAATATAAATTATTTAATAATTTAATTTTGGTGCATCACATAAACGAATGATACAAAATGATTGAATTGCATTTAATTCAATATTGCATTTAGTGTTATATTGCATTCATACAAGTTTCTTAATTTGAAATTGCATATCTTAGGTGTCGCGACCTACCCCTCGGGGGGAGGGAACAGGTTTAGGGGTATTGCCTAAAGGACGGACCTAAGGCCCATGATTAGGCACGGGCTCTCCCAAGCCCATATCTCGCGTGACATTAGGATATTCTTAAGAAATTTTGCGCAAAAGGAGTCGCCACTAGCCTATTGGGGTCGGCTAGAAACCAAGTGAGGCATGTGAGTGTACCTTACTTCCTACGCAACCAGAGAATCTAGGGTCGAGGACTTGATTACACTAATTGACTAATTAGTGCCATTTCGGTACCTAATCTTGTTCATTTTAACAAAATGATTTTTTTTTTTGCAGGCAATTTGAATTAATTTTATACCTATCCACTACCATGTGAAGTGATCATACGGGTGCGCAATCATTAAAATAACACAGCTACCAAAATCTTAATTACAACAAAATTAACACATGCAACTAAACAATTGCAAACATAGTTAAACATATAAATTAAACACGCAATATAATCGACATATGAGCAAATAAATGCCTAATTATACTAAAAAGGCATTACATAACTAGTCCTAACCAAATCTCATCATTTTTGGATTTTCGAAATTTTTTTTTAACTTTTAATTTTTTTCAATTTTTTAATTTTTTAATAATAAATTAATAATATTTTTTTTGGGCCGGACCGGGTCGGGTCCGGTTCGAGAATGGGCTAACCAAATGAGCCTAGCCGGCAACAAGAGTTGGCTCGTCAAATGAGCCCAGCCGACAGCCCTAAAAAACAACAAAACAAAACAAAACAAAAAGAAGGCCCCGCCCAGGGAAGCAAATGGAATCAGACCAGCTCCTTTTGCCAAAAACGCAGGTAGTGCGCTTCTAAATCCGACAATATTCGGCCCATATTTAATTTACAAAGCTTAGACCCAAGCCAATTTCCTATTTTCCTCTCTTTAAGCCCTCTTCCAAGCATGGCCCATCCCCACTGCTCACTCGACTCTCCTTATCCTTATCCTGCCCAGAACACGAGCTCTCCAATTTTCAAAATCAAAACTCAAGTCAACAACGCAAAAAGTCTGTTATGGATGGGCATTAAGTGAAAATTTTCACCACTAACACCCACACGTCATTTGAGCACTACCCATCCCCAATCATGACTCAACAACGAAACGAGTAACATAAAATGGAGCGTATTAGTAAAAGCTCATCCAAGCAAACGTGAGAAATCAGCGTTCGCCAAGATCACTGGTTCACTTCCTCGCCAGTATCCACATTCTATGAGAACAATGCACAGCATAAAACAACACCGAGGCGCCACCAAACGAGACTTGCATGTTGAACCGCGGTGACACAAAAAATATTTTGAGGTTAGAGAGAGCTCACCGACAATCATATTGCATAGCTAACACGTTCGAGCGACTTAAAATCGGAAGAAAATACGTACGGCCTTGACGCAAACATTTTGTCAAACAAGTGGTGGGCGTCAAACGATCGGAGTCCCGGACAAGAACAAGACTCGAAACCGGGTCAAAGCTCAACATGAATCAGCAGGGAATGCTTAACACTAACAAAGGGTGGCATAAGTGAACCCGAAATGCAAGCCCTGGCTCAGTAGCTCGCGCAAAAGTATGAGAGAACAGGGCAAGACCCAGGCATAAAAAGGGGTTCAGCTGGGCGTCCCTACCCGGCTCGGGGATGACGAATGGAGGGCGAGCTCGATAGATCGGACCACGTCCAGTCTCCTCGCACGCCTCCAAGCCGAGACCCTCAGAAAAAAATGGCTCGTCCCACGAAAAATCGAAAAAAAGGAAAGAAACGTGACCTACCGGAGAGTTGGCACGGGGAACGGGAGCCGCGGGCGCAAAAGTGCGGCTGGGATTCAAGCGTGGCCGGACTGTCGGAGGGCTGCTCGCTCTAAAACTCTCTCCTTCGGCTATTCTTATGGTCTCTTCACCTCCTCCGAATCTCTCCGGTGCTCTCTGTCTCTCCCACTTTCTCCTGGTTCGGTCTCTCTCCGTTTCTCCCTGTGCTTCCTCTCTTCCCCCCTTTTGTTGACTGTGCTGTTGCCTTCCGTTTTTATGCTTCTGTTCTCCCCCTCTTCTGCAGGTACCCCGAGCCCTCTAAGGTCAACGATTAGGGCACGTTGCAAAAAGTGTCAGATTCTGATTTTTTGTTCTCAGAATCAGTTTGGGATGAGAATCGCGTTTGGTAAAATTTTTGTTCCCGGGAACAATTTTGGACAAGATTTGAGAATAAAAAAAAATTTAATTCTCTATCCAAGAATCAGAAAAAGAATCAAAACGGTAGAACCCTCGCTTTTCCCTTTCGTCATCCTAGTTGCCGTCCGCCACTACCTGCCGCCGTCTGCCGCCGCCCGCCGCCGCCGGAGGCTCGCCAGGCCAGAGCGAGGTCCGGCGAGCTCGCCGGAGGCAAGCTCAACCACCGGCGAGGCTGGGCCTCGCAAGATCTAGCGAGGCCCAGCCTCGCCGGTGGCCAGGCCGGCCTCGCCCAGCCTCGGCGAGGTCGGCCTAGCCACCGGCAGGGTTGGGCGAGCCTCGCCGGTGGCTAGGCAAGCCTTGCCAGTAGTTGGGCGAGGCTCGCTTGGCCACCGGCGAGGCTCAGCCTCACTAGATCTGGTGAGGCCGAGCCTGGCGGGCTGGGCGAGCCTCGCCCAGCTGCCCGAGGCTCGGCCGACGAAGGCCGACCTCGCCGAGGGTTGGTTGCGGGGCCGGTTGTCGGTCGGCGACCGGCCGATGAAGAAGAAGAATAATAATAGGAAAATAGGGAAAAAAAAAAAAAAAAGAAAAAAAGTGAAAAAGTAAAGAAAAAAGTAAAAAGTAAAAAATTATTTAAAAATCAAAAGAAATTAATTTGGAACAGAATCGATTAACACGGTATCAAACGCAATATAAAATTTTTTGGACAGTTACCAAACACGCTTTTTTACTTAGAATCAGTTCCCGAGAACAGAATAAAAAATAATCATTTCTTAGTCAGAATCAGCTCCCGGGAACAAAATCGTTACCAAACGCGCCCTTAGTATGCCCGGCTCTTGCCCCGCCAGCCTGTCGACCGGTCTGCTTTCCCAACCTGCAAATCACGCCGGAAGCCTGCCACCTTGATCCTCTGCTACCTACACTCGCTGCTGCAGCTTCTGTGCCTCTGCAAGTCTGCGTGAAGACCACCAGGGGAGGAAGACATTCGGGCGCGGGCCGAGCCAAGGAAGAAAGGAAGATGGGCCGACTCATGCCTGGGCCCTCGTGAGGGGGAAAAAGGAAAAAGAGGCGGGCGGTGGGCCGAGCCTCTAGGTTTTTTTTTATGTTTTTTTTCTTTTCTTTTCTCTTTTTTTTTGTTGTTGTTTTGTTGTTTTTTTTCTTCTTTTTCTTTTTTAGTGACTAATTCATAATCTTGTATGCGATTGAGTCATAAATACAATAGTAAAATTTCGGTGTCAACATTAGGTTAATTTATCAAATATTAAGTTGTTGGTTGTGCACTCGCATGATTACCTCTCACATATTAATAACTTAAGATTAAAATTGATCAAAACTGCTCACAATTTTTTTTTTTTTTTGAATAAAGAGAAGATGTACCAAAAGGCCATTAGTTTATTCTAGCATAACCAACTCCCTGTATTTATGAATATCTAGTTTGTGGAAGTAAAATATTCTCCTGCATTTTACTTTGGCATCTAATTGACCCATAATAAATTAGTAGTGAATCATAAACAAGTTAAATTGCATGTTTAGATGGTTTGATTAAAACTTCAGAGTTGAGATTGGCATAGGCTTGGGATGCTAAATGATAGCATCACGGGGTTGCAACTCTTGCCTGGTCCACTATCATATTTTAGCCTACGCCCTTAGGTTGGGGCATTGCATGGCCGATCATCCATGGATGAATATGAACTCCACCGCTCTTTTATTGTTGAGTTGTCAACTTTGGAAGGGCAAGTTAAGAGATTGCGAGTTTACCCTCCAAATGAATATAATCAAATTTGGTCCTATGAACAATGGTGATATCAACGTTATTCTTTAAAGGACCCTTTTTAACGGGAAAAGTATTAAAAAAAGTCATAAACCTTTTACATTTGTGCCAATTTAATTATAAACCTTTTATCGGTACCAATTATATCATAAACATTTTCACTTAGTGTCAATTCAGTCATTTCCAGTTAATTTTAGCCAGATTTTGCTAATTGGGCTTCGGTCAACTGCATGGCACAATTGATACTAACATGGACAACTTTTAATAATATTTTATTATTTTATTATTTTATTTTATATTTTCGTTTTCCTTTTATTTTTTCATTTTCATTTTCATTTTCCTTTTTTCATTTCTCTTCCTCCTTCCTCCAATTGGTTGCCCATAGGTGACGGCCAATGAGCCTCACAGCCACTGGTGAGGCTCGAGCCCTCCCTAGAGGCCTTGAGGGCTGCTCGCACTAGGCGGCGTGGCTCGCCCTCGTCGGATTTAGTGAGGGTCAAGCCTTGCCCAACCTCTTGTGAGGCTACCTAGAGGCTGCCCTCTGGTGAGGTCGAGCCTCGCCCATGGCCGATGAGACTCGACCTCGCCAACATAGAGCAAGGCCACCCTAGGCCAACTTGGGCAAGGGTGAGCCTCGCCGCCCAGTGCGAGCAGCCCTTGCGATCTCTAGTGAGGGCTCGAGCCTCACCAATGGCCGTGAGGCTCATCAGTTGTCAACTCTGTTCGGTCGCCAAGGTCCGGTGATTGGTTGGAGGAAGGAGGAGGAGATGGAAAAAATAAAAAATAAAAAAAGGAAAATAAAATAAAAAATCCAAAAAAAATATTATTAAAAGTTATTTATATTAATACCAGCTGTGCCACGTCAGCCGATTGGTATCTAGTCAGCAAAATTCGATCAAAATTAGCTGGAATGACTGAATTGACACAAAATCAAAAGGTTTATGATTAAACTGACACCATAAAAAATTTTACAATTAAATTGATACAATTACAAAAGATTTAAGATTTTTTTTTTTTTTTACACTTTCCTCCTTTTTAAGTACGGGCAGTGCTCTTCTAGCTAGATCTTATAATAGCCCTAGTAGCTCGTCTAACCCATCGCAACCAATATAGCCTGAAGCACAAGTTGGGCCAATTCACGCGAGCAATTTCTTTCTTGGGCTCGGAATAGTCCATATAGATTTGCTTGTACATCCCTGCCCATTGATAAGGTCTACTTTTTTTTTTTTTTTGGGTAAAGATGATAAGGTCTACTTTCAGCTGCATTGTCTTGACTTTTTTTTTTTTTTTTTGGGTCGGTTATTGTCTTGATTTAATAAACTCATAATTGTCCCTTTTGTCACTTGACCGGTGGTAAAGATGCAAGAATAGATAGATCAAAGGGCACATCCTCAAATTCCAAACCCCTGATATCTCTGCTGTTTTGCTGCGCGCGAGTACCTACCTAAGATGGCAATTACCTTGGGATGAATTCACGGGTCAATTTCGCATTGCAATCCAAGAGCACGTGCGAATACCAATACAGACGTTGGCCGTCCTCCTTTCTCCCGCGGTTAATACCTGAGGTCGAAGAAAAGGAAGTAGCCGAACTACAGTCGTCATCTGTCAGTCAAGCAGATCTTTCAGAAGTTCGCTCCACGAGAAAGAGCAGTGGACAAAGTTACCGCGGCGGTTTTCGGGCGTTTTCTATGGGGGTGGCGTCTGCTCTTCCTTTTTCTAATTTTCTTTTTCCCCCTTGTTCCAACTAGAGGCAGAGAAGAAACTTCAGCAAACCATACAAATTTAGGTGGAGGCTTTTCTTACTTTATGGTTTCCAGAAGGGGATTAAATCGAAAATATAATCTTCGCAACGTGATTCGCACGTGAGGTTTGTTTTATGGACGCATGTATTTTTTAATTTTTATTTCCCTCTCCCATGAAAAATGAAATTGAGAAATGAAAAACCACGATGATCTTTGTTTAGGTGTAGAAGAAAAAAATTCTAAATGATTTTTAGGAGTTGGGATCATGACACTTACGATTTGATGATTATTTACTCGCACTCCATTTGTTTCATGAGAACAAATAACTTGGAATATATATATATATATTTTAAAATTGATCGCTTGTATCAATTGAAATAATTAATCAAAGGAAAGTTCGGTTAATAATTAATCAAAGGAACGTTTTTTTCATTATCAATAATGATTTATGTGTAAATATTTTGTGAACGGTGGAAAATATTTTTTGTTACTTCCTTTCGGTAAGCTATACAAACGATCATTTTTCTTAAAATATTATTCAAATAATTCATTTTTTGTGAAACAAATGGAGTTTAATAAGGAATTATCTTGTTGTTGAAAACAAATGTGATTATGCGAAAAGGGGAATAATCCATTATGTCAATGAATTTATTTATAAGTATAAATATGGTTTTATGTATCTATATAATTATTTGAAATATCGATGCCAAAGTTTTTTTTTTTTTTTTTTAAATCCTCCTATCACTAATGGCGTTTCTATTTAAGTGATATTTTTTTGTCGGTAACTTTCTTATTCAAGTGACTCGCTCCTTTAACTTTACAAAAGACTACTTGATTAGTCGAAAGAATTCCCGGATGCTCTTCACCAGTTTAGGTGTTTTTTTCTTTCATATGATCGAGAAATTTATCTTAATTATAATAAAATAAAAAGTATTGCACAGCGTGCAATTACAATAGTGTTTCGTTCACGATTGCTTTTTATATTCTCTCGTCCTCGGATTCCCTAATTTTGTCTAATTTCAGCAATAACTTTTTTTCCCGATTGTTGATGGTCACCCTGATGTTATTTTAGTTTAATATCATTTTTTTTTCTGCTTGGTCCGGTTGCCTGGCACCACATCCCAATATATCCGAAAATTATTATAGGAGTACGGTGTATATACTAAATTGAACCTGGAACCCCAAAGATGGTGGACCTATTTGAAAATTATATGGGATCCGCTATTTTTAATGGTTCAGATTTAATTTAATATGTAAATACAATAAAAACCATTCATGTCTATGCGTGGAATTGGTGTTAGTTTGTCGCGGTGGGCGTGTTTCTCCAGTTAGAGTAGCGACCACTTCTTTATTTTGTTTACCAACTTCCACTTTTCTTAAGACGTTTGATTTTTTTCCTTTTTTTTTAAATTCTTTTCAAAATAAATTGTTTTGCAAGTACTTTTACGCCATCTTGGAAAGTAATTCAATTACAAATACTTCCGGCTTCGGGTCCTCTGCCGTACGCCTATGCGGATTATGCGATTGAGTTTTTCAATATGCAACTCTAGTAATTAAGTCGTTTTGTATTGTACGATTTGTGCAATTGAGTCATCTTTGTCACTAAGGTGTGTTTGGTAACATTTCGATAAAAAATTGTTCAAAAGAATATAAATAGAAAAAACCATTTCTATTCCGGAGAATAATTTTTGAACAGAAGAACACGTTTAATAAACTTGTATAATTTATGTTCGTGGAATGAAAAAGAACAAAAACACGTCCCGGTAAACTTGTATAATATTTTTGTTTCTTTTAATTTTTTAATATTTTTATTTTCTTTTTCTTTTTTTCTTCCTTTTGGTCGGTCGTCGGCCTTGGCCATGGCCGGTGACCGATTGACAAGGGCTAGATCTAGCGAGGTAGAGCTCGCCCAGCCACCGAGAGGCTCGGCCTCGTCGTTGGTTGGGCAAGCTCAGCCTCACCTGGGTTGAGCGAGCTCGAGCTTGCCTAGATTTGACAAGGCCGAGCCTTGTCGGTGGCTGGGCGAGGCCGAGTCTCGCCGGGGGCTAGCGACGCTTCGGGAAGGTTGCCGGCCATAGTCGAGGCCGGCGACCGGCCAAAGAAAAAAGAAGAAGAAAAGAAAGAGAAAGAAAAAATAGGAGAGAGAAAATTTGTTTCTAGGAAGTGTTCCCGGGAACAAGAATGTTTCTGTTCCTGGGAACAAAAGTGTAAACAAACGCGTTTCTATTTTTTTTTTTTTTTATTCTCTATAACAAAAGAACATAAATTGTGTTCCAGGGAACAAAAAAAGAACACAAACAAACGCACCCTAATCCATTCAATAAATTGATGTCTCACTTTATATTTGTTCTCCCTGTGTGGTGTGCGTGTTGCCCCCTTTCTGTGTTTAGGGTTCTCCCGACTTGATTGATATCGAGTCATGTGGCACGCATTAGATAGTGGGTAAAGTTGGAATGGAAGATAAGGTTGGTACGTGCATACAATGTCCTTCTCCCCCAATTTTAGTAAGGAAAATATTAAACAGTATCTAAAAAAATACTTGTTAAGGATAATTGATTGCAATTTGAAAGTATAAACATTTCCATTTGAAGGATGCTTGCTCTTTTGAAATTCGTTCTCTCTCAATTTTCTGAGTGCATTAGCATGCATTTTTACTATTTTTAATGATTTTATCTGGCGTTCCCGGGGCCATTTTGTGAATAGACTAGGGTTGTTCAGTTTTTATTTTTTCAAATGTGTATCACGTGCAATTGGTACCAAATTTTTGAACGACGAACTTCCCCCCTTGGAAACTGTGGCGCAGAATTGGGAATATTGATGTAGATGGGGTCACCAAGAGTTCAACATTCCTCCTCCCTCACTTTCTTCGAAGCCAAAGCATGATGAAGTTATACCTAAAGGTCTTAAGCCCCGTAACCGTGCCCTGCATGGCACTGAAGGCGACCACGTGAGCTCCTTTGCGGTATCTAACACATGCTGGTATTATAACCATACTTCAAAACGCCCCTCGTACCGGAAGAATCTGCACCACTAGCCAGACTCAGAGAGAGAGAGAGAGATTCGAGTTATAAAGGAGCGAGAGCGAGCCGCTTGTGTCAGTAGCATCGTTCGAAACCAGTTCAACAGAGCAGCCACCGTAACCCGGGTGGCCAAGATGGGTTCTTCTCCGTGCGAGCTCCGATGGCTTCTCGCTCTACTGGGTGGACTGCTGTTGCTCCTCCCTCTGGCTCAAGGCGAGGACCATTACTACACTTTCGTCGTAAGCTTTCGAGCATCTCGCTTATTGACCCTTGTCCATTTTCGGCTCATTTTCAATGCCATCGTTGCCATTCGCTCTGGTTGTGTCTTCCGGGGTTGTTTAAGGGATGTTTGCGACCGTGTGTGCATGTGTGTGTAGCTGCGAGACACCAACTTCACGAGGCTGTGCACGACGAAGAGCATGTTTACGGTGAACGAAAGCTTCCCGGGGCCGGTGATGTACGTCCGTAAGGGAGACACGGCCTACGTCAACGTCTTCAACGAAGGACACTACGGGGTCACCATTCACTGGTAAGTCAACGGAGGCGTTGTTCTGCTTTTTACGAGTCAAATGCGAATGTGTTTGAAAGTTGGGTGGCCGAGGGACTTTTTCTCTGCTGGTCTAGCTAGCCGTCCGGTTAATTAGACGCCAAACAAAATGTGATCGCAGCTCTACGCACTGCTTTTTTTCCGTTGGAGCAATGCTAGATATGTGTTGTAGGCACGATGCACAGATTCTGTTCCGCGAGTAACGAGGATGACATCCTAATACGAGGAAGGAGTATTTGAACGTTGGTACCTGAAAAATCATCTGATCATTTTTCTATGTTATTTTTATTGTACTGCAAAAAACTCTAAAGTATGAGTATTTCGATAAACTATGCATACTGCAACATTGATATCCCAAAAATTGTTTTGTGTTAGGAAAACTCCTCAACTATGCCTGCTATGCCATCAATATCCTTAACTTTTTTCTGCGTCGCAAAAACTCTAAAATTTGTACCGATGTGTTTTGTGGTATATGAATGGTGTTGATTGTTATGACGATAGTGTTGTGATGGTTATTATAGCTTGTGATTGTTTGGTAGTATTTTTCTTATTATATTAAGTTGGGAGGCACGGGCATGGAAGGGAAGGAGGTTTTATGAAGAGCAGCTAAAAAGTTAGGTAGGATTTTCTGACGGCCAATAGACCCCATAAAGAAAAGCTCGCGGTCAAATTTTGGGCACTAAAAAAAAAAAAAGCGAGACAGAGACACCGTAGGTCCAACCAATTTTTTACATCCTTTTTGACGTCAACCAACTGTCCAACCTTTCGGCCTTAATATTCTCGTTCTGCTGTATAGCATTGAACGCATTATAATCTTTTTACTTAATTTCATAAGTTTACGTGGCACGATGCCATCCCATGTGAAGACAACAACAAATGAGCCACTGTATCTTACTTAGGAGGACTTCTAATGAAATAATGCCACGTCACTTAGTAAATAATCCGTTTTTGTTAATAATTAACATATCTAGAATTGGTCAACGCGTTATATTTACAAGGCCAGGCGTGTTCCTTTACCCATTTAAATTAATTGGAGCCTTTGCTTCTGAGAACAAGGTCGAGCTTAACGTGCGATATTGAATTGCAAAGAATCGATGGTCGTATTTGCGAATTTGCTTATATAGCATTTTTTATACTTGCAGGCATGGCATTAAGAATCCGAGGAACCCATGGTTCGACGGGCCTGAATACGTTACGCAGTGTCCAATCCCTCCGGGGACTAACTTCACTTACCAAGTCTTGTTCACCTCAGAGGAGGGAACCCTTTGGTGGCATGCACATAGCGATTGGACCCGCGCCACTGTCCACGGCGCAATTGTCATAAAGCCCGCCCTTGGCACCACTTATCCTTTCCCAGAGCCCGACGGTGAAAACGTCCTTGTCTTCGGTATGTCCTTGTATGATACGATGAATGTAGAAATCATGTGTATTTGGGAACACTTAGCATTGTGAAATTCCGCTTGCAGCATCCTGGTACGACGAGGACGTGATGGAGTTGATGGAAGAGGCCCTTTCTGAAGGTGGACTGACGACATTGTCAGATGCTTACTGCATCAATGGCCAGCCTGGTGATTTTTATAATTGTTCCAGAGGTAAAACTTATTCAAATACATTCGTTGTCAATATACCATCAGGCTTAGCCATTTTGATGTGATCTTTCCAGAGTAAATTTTCCATGTGTATACTGATTCTAGAATTAGATCATTGGTGTTGAATCTAAGCCTTGAATTGATTCTAATTTGTTACAGAAAACACGACTAGAATATCCGTCGATTATGGCAAGACCTATCTTCTCCGTCTAATCAATTCAGTGCAAAATACCGACATGTACTTTGGCATTGCAAACCACAGCCTAACGGTGGTAGGATGGGATGGAGCCTACGTCAAGCCCTTTACCATGAGTTACATCATGATAACCCCGGGTCAGGCGATGGACATTTTGGTCACAGCCGACCAGCCGCTCGGCGAGTACTACATCATCCTCTCACCTTATTTCGATGGTCAAGCAGACGATTTCGACATGAGCATCGCTAGTGCGATCTTCCAGTACAACGGCAACTACTCTTACACCGGATTGCCGGCGTATCCGACTGATTTCCCCGGATGGGAGGATATAGGGCCCGCGACTGACTTTGTCAAAAAACTGAAAAGCTTGAACTCGCTGGAGCACCCCATCGATGTCCCCCAGGACGACGAGATCACGACCAGGATGTACATCACCATCTCGATCAGCATGATGACATGTCCAAATGCCTCGTGTGAAGGACCAGACGGTAATCGCCTCGCCTCCGCGTTGAACAACATTTCTTTTGCAAACCCTGGCCTGGATGTGCTTCAAGCATACTACAGGTACAAGTTGTGAATTCTGCTATTGCTACTCTCTTCCCCTGCTATCTGCAACAGTAAATTTGCTACTCTCTTCAAAATGTTCATGCTAGCTTTGGGGTTATCCTAGGTCCAGTCTAAAAGTGAACAACGTTTGTACAATGGATCTCAGCGTATCTAGATAATATATAATTTACCGTCTTTGATTCCTTGTGTTTGATTTCTTGCAGCAATATCACCGGGTATTACACGCCGGATTTCCCTGATCTGCCACCTACGTTGTTCAACTTCACGTCCGAAGATCTATTGACAGACAACGTGACAATGTCGGACCAAGGAACGAGAGTCAAGGTACTGAACTACAACGAGTCTGTCGAGATAATCCTCCAGGGGACCAACGTGATGAACTCAGGCGAGACTCACCCAATGCACCTGCACGGGTTCCGGTTCTATGTGATCGGAATGGGCCAGGGCAATTTCGACAACAAGACCGCTCCAGAAACCTACAACATGTACGACCCACCCGAAGCGAACACTGTCCCAGTGCCGAAGGACGGGTGGGCTGTCATCAGATTCAGGGCAGACAATCCTGGTAAGTTCACTAGTTGACGCGAATAGCATGTGGTACATGATCTGATCAGAAAAACTTCAAAATAGAGAGAAGAAAGATCAATTGTTCCTAACTCGAATTTGTTTTCGGCAGGCGTATGGTACATGCACTGTCATTTCGATCGGCACATGGCATGGGGCATGGACACGGTATTCATAGTCAAGAATGGGACCACGGCTGAGACAAGCATCCGGGAGCCTCCTGTGTACATGCCTCCTTGCGAGACGGACTCGTCACTGTTGAGCGCCCTTCATTCTCACTTACGGCAGAAGGCTTAAAAATTGTCTCTATATGATGTAGTTGTCCCGGGAAGTTTTTATTCGGAAACAGAGAGACTACATTATAATCCAGGGTACTTGTCGATTTTTATTTTTTTTTCATTTTTTGAAGAAAAAAATGGTAGTTTTTCGAAGGAAGAAAATTATAGCCCCTACCCAGCTTATGGTGCTGAATAAAAGTGCCTTCACGATGTTAGTCGACGGGCTTCTTAGTTTCGATGATATCCGGACAGAGTGAAATTAACATGTTGTACATCAAACAATGTTGAGTAAAATTGCGAGACTGGCATTTTGTCACTGTCTGGGCCGTTGGCCCACTCCAAAGGGCCGTGTGGTGTGTACTATACTCGGTCACGAGTATTACACCAATAATCCGATGGTAAGACGCATGCACAGTCTGCAGAATCGTCTGTAAGAAAGCAGCAATGAACAGGGGTTATGAGCAAAGGATCTATGCAGTTGGATCAATCAACGGTACAAATAATGTGCGAAAAGGGACTGTTGGAATAAGAAAGTTCAAGTAGTTGACCCCTTCAAGAGCTTTACAAACATTATTAATTCTTACATTGAGTAAATATTGCAGGTGTCTTAGATGTCACATCATAGTCTCGGTTAACATTGATCAATCCTTAGGTGAAAAATTAGGTATCTACGAGGGGCTCATGGGCTCCACTTGTCCCAAGATTGGGCTGTTGCTGCTGAATGTTTAGCTAAAACGAAGTTTATCATCAGGCAATGGGATCCCAAACTAAAGGATTCTATTGTAAATGCTGATGTCTTTGTTGGTAGAGTTGAGACTACCAAGCGAAATCCAATTTTTCATAATTCTTGTCATTGCTGGAAATCTCAGTAAGAGAAGTGTTGGCAAAATTGCTATTATGGATGACAACTTTTTTCCTCTAATGGAGGAGGAGGATGATTTGGATGATACACCTGCTCTCATTAATTGGACTCTAGGAAACTGGGGTTCAGGAATTGAAGGCTCCATCTATTGGTGATAGATTCTTCATATTCCGGTCATAATCTTGGTTGGATTTTGGTTGTTGTATGAGGGCTACAATCATGTCACAATTGTATCAGCATGCTATCAAGTTATTCTTTGCTCCATTACCAATTGACATTTGTTTCTATGATATAGTTTTATATGCATCTAATGCTGTTCTTGAAAGGAAGTCTTTATGGGAATCTCTCTCTAGTCTTGCTGCTGCTGTTACTTCTGCTTTAAGTTATCATGAGGGTCTTCAGTACTATTAGATTTTTTCCCCCCAAGCAAGAACTTCTGATGATGCTTATGTACCTGATATGGTTGACTTCAATACTACATTAGTTCAATCTGGTTTGTTTGTCTTAAATTAAATTGGTTGCTCTTTTACTTGGACCAGTTGTAGGCTTGATGTCCTGTTGCTAGGATGATAGATAGAGTTCTGGGTGGTGCCTGGCTTAATGTTCATTTGCACCCTTATGCAGAGCTTGTGCCATCCGATATATCTGATCACTGTATGGCCCTTGTATGGTTTATGGAGCCTGAATTGTCATTTCCTAAACCTTCCACATTCTTCTAGTTTTGAAGTAAACATTTCCATTTCCGAAGGAGGCTTGGCATTGTGGTGAACAGAGAGTGCCTATATGTGTCTTTCACTCCCAACTGGCTTAGGTGAAGGCTTTAGAGAAGTTTGGCAGGGAACGTTCTAATTAGATTTCTCAACAAGTCCAGCAGTGTAAAAATCCACAGTTTTATGGATACAACTTGGGGATCAAGACCAAAAATATTGTACAAGTCTTTCAAGCTTAGAAACTCTAAGCAGACTTGAAAAGTCTTATTTTCATAGTATGGTTCTAAAGTTGAGGGTCATAAGAACATTGGAGCTGAGGCTATTTCATATCATGAGGATCTTGATTCTGATGCTGGCCATGATGGTATTGATTTGAATTCCCTGAGGAACATTGCAGTTGCAACTTTCTATTAATATGCACCCCCTTCTTACAAAGCCAGTTATCTATGATGAGACTGAGGAGGTGTTGTGGTCTATGAATAGGGAAAATGCCCCAGGGTCAGATGACTTTTCGGCCTCTTCATTCACTTCAGCATGGGTTAGCATGGGTTCTGATTTTGTGAAGCCGCTTCCTTCTTTAATTCTTCCAAGTTGCTTGGTAGAGTTAATGCTACAGCCGCTTCTCTTGTGCCCTAAGGTAGCCAATCCTGTTCTCGTCTCAGAGTTCAGGACCATATCTTGGTGCAATATTACTCATAAGTACATTACCAAAATTCCAGCCAAAAGCCTTTGTAAGATCTCAGAATCTGCATTTGCTGAGGGCAGAAATGTTGGCGATAATATTCTTTTGGCTCACGAATTTGTCCAGAATTATCATAAGGCTGGGGCTTCCTCAAGATGCATGATTAACGCTGATCTTCGAAAAGCTTATGATTCTCTTAATGCGTATTTTATAATCAATATCTCGTGGGCAATTGGGAGTTTTTGATGCCTCTGTTTCTTGTATTTCAGCATGCGTCACTCCCCTTTTTCAGTTAATATAAATGGGTCTTTGGAAGGTTTCTTTGTTGGGAAGCGAGGGCTAAGACAGGGGGGATCCCTTATCTGCTTGTTCTTGCTATGGAGGTGATTTCGGGAGAGAAGGATTCTTCATTCTCTAGAGTCCAAATGACGCCCCCTTTGTTTTGTCGATAATCCACTTATCTTTTGCCTTTGTCCAACGAGCATTCGAAGCGGAAAAGAAAAGGAGAGCATTGTCTGGCCGGCGCATAGATGCGTCGTTGCTCCTCTCTGTCCTAACATATGTACAGGCGAAACATATACATGTGAACTGTCCGTCTTGCCTGAATGGGGGTGTCACGGAAGAAGCGGCAACAGTTCACCAAAAAGTTCAATCCGTCCAGAATCAACATCTTCGCCGAACTTGACTAACTAATACCGAAACAACCCCAGCAGCAATCAGCGACAATATTCCAGCAATATCAACCACAACCGGTAAATATAATGCATGACAAAGCAAAAACACTAACACTCACAATTTTTACGTGGAAAAATCAATATGGGAAAAATCAGAGGGCTGCTTGAAATTGCCAATAATTATTAAGAATATCAGGATATACAATAGTTTATCTCTAATCACATTAATAGTACAACAATATCTTATCAAGATTAATATAAAGAAGCAAGATAGATATAACCACGTGAAACGATTTAAAGGAGGATTTCATCCAACAAAATAAACCAACCTTTTCAACGTCTTCAGTGATTTTGGCAGGAGGATTCACTAACGGAGTGCTAAGCTACATTCTTTAACAACTTAATATTAAATCAACCTCAGCAGTAACCAGCAACAACATTCCATCAATATCAACCACAACCGATAAATAAAATGCTGAAAATTAAACACAAAACAGAAAACCAACACCTACAGTTTCTACGTGGAAAACCAAGTACAAGAAAAACCACAGGATTAATCAAAACTTCGACTAATAACAAAAAAATAGCAGGGTACGTAATACTCAATCTCTAGTCACACATATAGAAGTTCAATATATTTATAAGACAGTAATATCTAACCACCACAAAAATTGATTAACATAAAGAAATAAGAAAGATCTAACTTGAGAATAATTTTAAGGAACAAATCATTTCATCTTAATCTCACCAAAACCATACTTAAATTTCTGCCATTTTCGATGAAGTTTCACAATCAAATCTGGGCCGTAAGAAATCAATCACTTCTCTGAACGGACGGTTTCCCCCTCTCTTTATTTCCCCTTCTTTTCCTGCGATCGCTCCTCTCTGTCTCTCTCTGTGCTGTCAAGAACGTTCCACCGTCTCTGTTTCTTTCCCTGTTGACTTTGTTTGAAAGAGCTGGGCCCCATGAGGCGGACCCAGCCCATTAGAATCCAGGCAAAAATATTCCTGCGCACTGCCCGATACGTGGCTTAACCCTTGCACGATGCGCGGGCATTGAATTCGCTGCAACCGATCCAATCAAAGTCATCTCTTTTAGTCAAGCATGTTAAAGAAGTTCAGACATGAGCGGTCTTGAAATTCAAGGAAAAATAACATTAGAAGCATCAAAACTTTCATACGAAGATTATTTGAATGTCAATTTTTTTTTATTCACTTAAATATCACATCGAAGTAAAATTGTTTACTTAGTGTCACTTTTGACCAAACGTCCAGCATGAAATTTTTTTGAATTTTTTGTTTTTGTTTTTATTTTATTTTCTTTAGGACTAGTAAGGGTCATTGTCAGCTGCGAAACCCTTACCATTGGCCATGAAGGCATTGGGCGAGGTCGCGATGCCCTTGCTAGCTCTAGGTGGCATTGCTTGTGGCCAATGAGACCCCGATGCCCTCACCTAGGGGTGTGCAAAATACCTGGGAACCGCCCGGACCGCCCAGAACCGGACCGGAACCGTCCGGAACCGGCGGTTCTTGAGGGAACCGGTCCGGTTCCCGGTTCCAATTGTTGAGAACCAGTGGGAACCAGTCCGGTTCCCGGTTCCGTGGGCGGAACCGCCCGCCCGCCCACCCGGACCAGACCGGTATCTATTTATAATATAAAAAAATACTAAATGAAAGTTACGAAGCCCTAATTCGCGTCTCATCTCTTCCGGTCTCTTCCTTAGTCTTCGATTCTCTCTCTGTTTCTTCCTCAGTCTCTTCTCTTCATCTTCGATTCCTCACTGACCATCCACGCCGCCGCCGCGGCTCCTCCTCCTCTTCCTCATTCACGTGTAGTTGACTGTTATTTAATGTTGAGCATTCGTCTATTAATTATTGTTTTAGTTTATGGAGATTGGAACTTGGAATTTTAGAGCTTAAAACTTGGGAACCGGACCGGACCAGTGGTCCGAGAAACCAAAATTGTTTCGCGACCGTTTTACGTTGAAAACTAAAAATTTTCGTGTCAAGATCGGTTCCATGGATCCACCCGGGAACCGGACCGGACCGGCGGTCCGGTTCTCGGGTGGGTCCATGCAATAAATGGGTGGATCCCGGTTCCAATTTTTCGGAACCGGTCCTTAGCGGGCGGTTCCCGGTTCTAGGTCGGGAACCGCCCGCCCGGACCATGCACACCCCTACCCTCACCTAGGGCCTTGGCAATGAGGGCAAGGCGGGCCTCGCCTAGATTTGGCCATGAAGAGTGCGACCTTGCTAGACACGTCAAAATGAGTGAGTCCGGTTCGGTCAAAAATGGGTCGACCCATATTTGACCTATTTAATCCGTTTTGACCCATATTCATGTAATGTAAATCTAGTAACTCATACCTGACCTAACTCATACCCAATCCATACCCAACCTAACGCGTATTACTAAAACCTATTAATATTCTAGGAAAACCCACACCTATTATATGCTAATTGGATTAAAACTTCAAATTAAATTAAAAATAGTAAATAAAATTAAAAAATTTTAAAAAAAAACCTATAAATTGAAATATTTATAAAGAATTAGACAATGCACATGTTTCTGTTTGAAGTGAATATACTATTGAGTAACGAAAATTGTAACATGAAAAATCTTTACTAAACCTAAGAAAACTCATTTTTATGACATTTTTTTATTAAAAAGGTATTGCTAAAGCACTTTTATGCAATACGAGTTTAATGGAAAATTTTTATAATTATTTTTTAAAATAATTTTTTAAAAATCGAATTTTTTATTTTTATTTTAAAAATATTATTTTTATAATATTATTTTTTAAAATAAAAATTATTATTTTGTTTTTCTCTTTTCTCTTTTTTTTTCTTCTCCAGCCAGTTGCTTGCCACGACGACAGCCGGCAACTAGCCACAGGCGAGCTTAAGGCTCGAGCCTCGCTCAACGTTGGTGGGGCCTCAGCCTCACCAAATCAGCGAGATCGAGCCTTTCCTGACGTTGGGCATCGAGTGAGGCTCAATCTCGCCGACGACCGGCGAGGCTCGAGCCTCGCCGAAGGCTCGATCTCGTTGATCAGACGAGGCTAAGGCCCTACCCAACGTTGGTGAGCTTATGTCTTGCTAGATCCGACGAGGCTTAAGCATTGCCAATCGTTGGCGACAACGAGCTTGCATGCCAGCAAGCTCGAGCCTCGCCTAGCCTGTCACCGACGGTTGTCGTGCCGGCCATCAACTAAGGAAGGAGGAAAAAGAAAGCAAAAAAGAAAAGAAAAGAAAATTGAAATATGAAAAGTAATTATAATTTCGATTTTTTTATTAAAAAAACATTTTTATAAAGTTAAAGAGGGAAAAATTGTGTGGGGCTTGAGTTGGAAATTAAGAAATGGGTTCTAAGATTCTAACTCACTTGATATTTTAAATGGGCCGAAAATGGGTCACAAGTTCTTACCCATTTTGACCCATTTTCAACCTATTTAAATGAGACTCACTTTTTTAACTTATTTTTAGCTAGGTTTTTAAAAGCCTTGAACCTATGTACAACCCATTAAATAAAATATGAGTCTAAAAATGGGTCCATGACCCATTTTGACACCTCTAGACCTTGCCAACCCTAGGTGAAGTAGCATCACTTGTGACTGCCTAGAGCTAGCGAGGGCCCTCACGGCCTCGCCAGCAGCCCTTGCAGCGATCGGCGAGGCCTCTTCGGCCTCGCTTAGGGCCTTTATAGTCGAGGGTGAGGTAGCCCTTGCCCCATCTGGGCAAGGGTTTCATGGCCAGCAAGGGTTGCTGGTGATTCTCGTCAGCATTAAAGGGAAAAAAAATTGTTCATGTCACGTCGAAGAATCCATGTGGGATGATTGACGTTGCCACGTTGGATGATTGACATTCACATCGAATTTTCCGGTGGATGTTCCAACAAGATAAATTAGAATTGATACTCAAGTAAGCGATTTTTAAAATTTGTGGCACTTAAGTAAGTGAAAATTTTTTTGGCAATCAAATCAATGTCGTATGAAAGTTTTGGCACTCTTAGTGTTCTTCTCTCCAAAATTTGGTATGTTAATCATTAGTTTGCTTATTACATTGAGCTTCCTCTTATGATAGGATTTAGTCTCTATAGAAGATTTATGCGGCAAAAGTACGCTTCAAGTGCCAAAAGTTGGTACAAATGGTACTTAAGTGCCAAAATCGGAGAAAAATAGATCACTTAAGCACCAATCCAGCCAAAATGTTGACGTGTGCAATTTCCAGCGAAATAAGTGCAAAACGATGTCGTTTGAGGCCGAACTTCTCCTCTTTGAAGGATTCTCAAAGGGGGTTCGGTCGACAGGATTTGTCCTGTATTACTTAATTACTTAATGTTATCTATGAAGCTAATGACACAAGAACATACCTAGTCAAAACAGAGACCTTTATGATTTGAGGCCGAATTGTGTTCGTTGGAACGCTATGTTGCCCTTGCACACACTATGTGTTGATGATTAATGGTTTGACTACATCAGTCATTTGTTTGACCATATAATTAGCAAAATCATTTTGAGTTTCTTCCATTACTTGCCTCATAATAGCAAGAATGACTAGTGTAAGGTCCACTTGCCTTCTTTCTTCTACACGATGCCTTGAGACATCGACATCAACACCTTTGTGAACTCGTTTCGAGAGTGTTGGGCTGATGACAACTTGGCTTGTGTATTGTTCTGAGCTATTATCACTTGCTCATTAGTTGTACCATTCAAGTTGATTCGGCTTTGGGTCCATGGTGAGGTATCAACATCTGGAGTGCTAAAACTTGACACAGAAGAACACTTAAGTGCCAAAAGTTTGGAAAATGACACTTAAGTGCTAAAATTGGAGCAAAATGAATCACTTAAATGTCAATTCGGCCAAAATCTGGCCAAAATACTGACGTAGCAATTTTTCGACGAGGTAAGTGCAAAACGACGTCGTTTTACCTCTGAAGTGATAACAAATTAATATAAATTAATTTAATTTAATTTAAAACTAAATTTATTAAATACAAATATTAAAAAAAAAGGAGAAGGAGATGGCCGAGGGCGAGCCCTCGCCGCCGCCACCACCGGGAAGGGGCGACGAAGGAGGGGAGAGGATTGGCCAAGGTCGCCAGCCCCCGACCGACTAGCGGCGAGGGCCCGCCAGCCCTCGCCCAAGTTTGGGGCAAGGATTGCGGCCCTCACCGCCTTCCCAGCAGCGAAGGCTCAGCCCTTAGCCGCTGGCTCCTCTCCCTCACCTTTTTTATTAAAATAATTATCATTATTTATTTTTATATAATTAAATTAATTTTTATATTAACATTCAAATCCGCTAAAAAATAACGTCGTTTTTGCTTTTTTTTGTTAAGTCAGCATTCCGGCGAGCCACAAGAGGAAAAAAATAATAAAAAATTGTTACATAGGATTTCCGGTGGGGTTCGCCGGATATGGCACTTAAATGTCCCTTCGTGCCAAGTTTTGGTACTTGAACTGTACTTTGTTCGATCCATGGTATAGCACTCTCTTGACTAAACACAATATGTCCCATCAGGCGTGCCAAAAACATGTTTCATCGATTTTGATCCCCGTGTTATGTTTTGGTTTTATTATAAGGGACTCGGTTTCTGTGTTCAACTTGGACAAAGGATGTCAAATGCAAAGATGAATTTTATTTATCAGCTTATATATACAACCCTGACGATTGATATTTGGGTGACTCGAAGATTAACCACTCTAGGCACAAATTACACCAAAATCTAATCAATGATGCTAGGCTTGTGAAACAACATCAAAGTTCAATCAACGATGTTGGAGTGGATAGAGAAGAGATGCAGGTTGGAATTTAATCAATTATGGGAATATAGAAAACTATAGCTAAAATGTGATAAAGTAAAGATAACGTAAAGATAATCATTGTGTTGTTCAGGAGGTTCTCAATGGTAGGGGTACGGTATTTATAGAGTGGATTGATTGTTCCTCAGTTAGCCGCTCTTTCTTGGACACTACTCTTCACATTCTTCACATTTTTCACTTCTTTTTTTTATGACCTTGTCCTTTAATAACCGCTTCCTACTTCGTTGACAATGCATGTGTAGCTTGTTCCTTAAGCAAATAACCGCTCCCTATTTTTATGCACATTTCTCGTAGCAGTTATTCTTGAAATGGCTAATAAGAACACCTAGAGAGGAGTGAATATGTGTTAAAAGAAATTTTCGCAATACTTGATGAAAGTAAATTGCCTTTAGAAGATAATAGACTGAAGATCTAATCAACTATAAATAGTTATATAAAGCTACAAATTAAAGTATGGAGTTCAGGGAAAGAAAATAGAAACACAAAGTTTATAGTGGTTCGACTTAATTCAAGCCCACGTCCACTCTCTCGCACTGACAGCCTACTGGCTGGATTTCACTATGAATCAAATAAGTTTTTATAGTCTCACATCTTTGACTTCACAATGTAGAGACTCTACTATACTCTTCCAAAGTCTCACAAGTGTTTACTCTCTCTTTTGAGTACAAGTTAAGCTTGACAATTGAAATAGCAAGAAACTAGGAAACTTCAGATTTTGAAATTTTTCTTTCACGCATACACTCAAACAACTTGAGAGTCTTCCTTATATACTCATCCATGCCTTTACTACCGTTGGCACTTTCCAAATGAGTTCTTCAAATTTACCTGTTGGACAGAATCAATCAAGGAGATCTTGAGTCGTTTTAGGAATGTGATAAAAGCCCATCAATCCTACTTGCCCATACAATCATGATCTTGGTTTCCATAAATAGAATCTTCCAAGTATACTTCGCCTTTCAAAAGATCTGATTATTCGAATTGATTCCAATAATAATAATTGATCATAAGATGCTATATCCAGCCATAAAATCTTCCACAAATCATACGAACCGAATTCTTGAAGATAAACCCGCATCTGGATAAGTCTTCACTCTTCGATCTGGATTATGTCAGTGTGGTCAGATTTTGAGATTAAAGTCTAGTAGTCTTCAAACTTTGACAGTAGCATCTGGAATTCTTCAGACTATAACACTTAAATCTGCAAGTCTTCAGACTAGATTTTTGGAAAGGTTTTGTCAATTTCAAAACAATAAATGAATTTTCTCTAACAATTCTCACTTGAGTTCTAATGTTAATTTTGCTTTATCTTTAAATTCAGTGCACTATCCCTATAACCTGACATGTGACAATTTTCCAAGCCATCGACTCTGGAGTTGGCTTCCAGAACCCCTTCGACGCTCAACTTAAGTAGCCTTCCCGAAAGTTGTTTTACCCTTAACTTTGTAAGTCAAAACGGAGCGTTTCACCTAGTGATCTCTTGTGATCAACACGTGGTTTCAAAGGTAATTTTGGGTATCAACAAAAACAAAAGAGTATACAAGTTGTAGATTTAAGCACATCTCATCCAAAAAGACTAGATTTGTCACAATATCAAAAAACAATTAGTAGTCAATCATTGGAACCATTGGTGATTGGCACACGCTGAGGCTTTTCCCTCAAGAAATTACAGCTTGTAATGCATGCCTAGATTTGACTTCCTTATCTCCATCACCATACGGAGATGATGACAATGATAATAATATGTTGAACCACCATAAAATGAATGCATTTAAAAAACTTTCAAATCTATATTCAGATCAAGAGAAAAATACTTTCAGATTTAGATATACACTAAAATCAGGAGATAAGAGTTTATGCCAAATGTCGAAGAAGTCATAGTTACATGTCTCGAGCATCATGTGAGTTGGACTTGAGATGATATTCTCACAAAATTTTTAGCTACTAGCAAATTTATCCACCGTGACAAGTGAAGAAAAGCAACAACAATGAGCAAATAATAATAATCATAGATTAGATTGGGAGAGAAAAAATAAAGGAAATCAAGGTCCTAGAAAAGGAAAGTATAGTGAAGCAGAGCCTCAGTTTCAAATTGGAATATGAGAGCTTACAAATGAAGTTTCTTTGAGGGAGGATTTTTTTGGAAGAGAGGGCGTTGCCAACAGAGAAATTAGGGCTTTCCCTTAACTCATGAATTTATCAAGGATTTTTTTTTTTTTGGGTCAATCCTACTTTATTCATACTCCAATTTTCACTTTTAAATTTTCGCTATGTATCCTTATATGGCGTGAGAATTGAAATCCCCACATGAAAACTAAATCATCCCCACCCCACCCCTTCTAAAAAAGTGAACATTCGAACTCTCCACCTCCATCTTCCTCTTCTCACGTGGAAAAAATAGCTACTAGATAAATTCCAATGATTGATTTTATCAAGGATGTTAGGAGCAACTTATATCCTTGCAAGACATCTGAAGAGGGCTTGTTTGAATCCCGAGGTGGAACGCCCACCGAAGTTCATTTCGATTGCGACAATATCACTCTTCACAATGCATTGAACCCTATTTCGCAACACGACTTGAACTAGAGGACGCGCACCGACGAAACTAGTATAATCAGCCCCCAGTCGAATAGGGAAAGAAAACAGCTGTTTTGCCACATTTTCAAATATCGAAAACGGGGGATCGTGATTCATGGGGCAGACATACGCGCAAATTCGCGCCGGTCAAAGTTGAGATCTAAAATCACGCTTTTAGAAAAAAGCAAGAAGATGTAATCGTCGCAATATATTAGGGTGTGCCCACCCACCAAACTTGGTTTGGCCTTTTAATTCTATCAACGATTTTGTGGACGGCATTACACAAAGCTTTTTCCTTCTTTTTCTTTTGTCTTTTTAGAGCATTTTGCAAGTGGCTAATGGAGTTCGAGTCGACGTGACTGGTTCATTGAAAATCGGACTCACTATGGTCTCTGAGCAGCCCCTTTTCAATGTCTCCGAGCATGTGACTGGTCCACCAGAAATGATGGTCTGCACGAACAAAAGATCAAGTTTCAATATAATGCATGTGAAATTGAGGCCGTATTACCTGTAAAAGCATCACCTTGTGGATCTGTGGCGTCAACTCTGAAATGTGCCCAGAATGCAACAATAAGGTTTCGTCGAGGACCAAAACCGGCACCCATTATGTTACCACTTATTGTTGCCGTTAACAATCTAACATGACATCTGATGTGTTATGTATACTTTCGAACATTATTGATTTATATACCAAGAGGTTTGAGACGATATCATTTCATTGGACCGCTCAAATGATCGAGCTTAATTTTTTTATTCTTGAGGAAAAAGTTAGGGTTCCTTTTGCTTCCGATCTTCATCGCTCTTTCAAAGATTAAGATAATCGAGTTTGTAATTAGAACAGTCAAGGTGATGGTAAAACAAGGGTTTCATGTAGCTTTCATTTCATTTGATTTAGATCTTTAATTAAGGTTCTTCAATTTTCATGTTACAATTTCCAATGTCTTCTCTCGGTTGCATTTGTTTTACTTCTTGTTATTGTTTGCACCAAAAATTGGTCATGCCGTCGATATAGATAAGCGCACAACTAGGATGTGGAGTATTAAGGACATCACCCATTCTCAATGAGTGCAAGAATCATTATCGAAATTAACACATTGATGACCATTGCTGGACGATGACAAATGGTTAACGATAGTCTACAAAATTATCACTTAATAAGATGAACAGATTATCAGCTAAGGCACAAGGAGAAAGTTCAATGCATAAAGGGCGTCAAGATGCAGTTACAAGTTGAAAGTCACCAAAGAATATAGTGACGGAGGTCATGGAGCAACTAGAAAGCAATCTCAAAAGCAACTGCTTGAAGATAATGTCATAGCATTATGAAAGTATGGGTACAAGACTTCTCGGAGATGAGGTAACATGACTATAACTGCAAGAAAATTGCTAAGAGACGGTTATGGTACAACCACTATAAATATTATTGTTTGTCTAGTAGAAACTTCCCTCGCACAAACAAACAAATTTACTATCTTGCAATCATCCTTACTTTTTCTGCACTGTACTTTTAGTTTCTAAACTGGCATTGTTGATTAAATTTTGGTGTCTTTCTAGGCTATAGTTTTCAAATCTGCATTGATGATTAAAATCCATTATGTATCTCTATCATAGATGTTGTGTCATCAATTTTAAATTCCGGTATAGCATCTTTGTGTTCTTAGAGCTTTATTGTCGATTAAATTTGTAGTATAATTTGGATAAAATATTCAAGAAACAAAAGGCACTCCACCAGTCGAGTATCATCAGGACCAAATATCACAGTATTTCAAAGACTAATGTCGTTATCTAGGGGTGCACCACTAATGCTGTGCAAGCATTATCCTTAAAGATAATTTCGCCTCTCAAATATAAAACTTAGTGCAATAGGCTCTAGCAGTTATCCCGTAGGATACAATAGATATTCTTCTTTATTCTACATTGAATCATAAAAGCAATGGGAACGAAAAATCATACGGAAAACCCAGCAGAGAAAGGAAAGAAAATGGCAGGATTGAAAAGAATTTTCTTGTTGAGGTGTGTGGCATCGTATTAGGTTCAGAGAAATAATTGGTTTGTAAATAAGAGAGAGTGGTTTTTCCTTCATCAATTCTTGCATCAAATAAAAAGTCATTACAAAACCGTTTTAAATTGTTGGAGCTCAAAACCGTTATGAAAACCGCCACAAATTGACGGCGGCCATAACTTCTATCGACGATGTTTCAAAACCGTTGAAATAACCAACAGCTATTGCGTCACTGCTGCAGCCGCTTCTGCATCGGAGATTCGGAGGCAACTGGTTCTGCATCAAATTTTTATTTCTTTTGTATCAAAATGCCGCTCACGCAAATGATGTTGATGAGGAGGACGAAGATCTGAGTGGAACCAACACTGATGATTTGGAGGAGACCAGTTCTGAGAGAAGTCCTAAAATAGTTAGATACGATCCAATGAGTGGGATCACAGGGAGAATGTAGTTGAGTTGAGCATGAGATCTGTTATCTCGCGCCCAATTCACGAGCGCCGTGCAGAAGTTATCAATATTGAATGGCAATAACACGTGGTGGCTGAGGGGTCGGTATAAAGATAAGGAAGCTTAGTGTGTGGATGGATGTGGTCGGAGCTTGTTTGCTGGCTGGATGCGATCTGAGAAGACTTTTGCCATTAAAAGAAGTGGAGAACCACGTAGCTATACCAGAAGCCTTAGAAATAGGCAAGCAAACGCTACCTGGCTCTGCCAAGGAGTACTCACCCATGTAAAAGTTCAACAAAGTTTGAACAAGTGTGTTAATTTCTTTTGGTCTATCTAAAAACTCAACAAAGCAGCTAAGTGTGCGAGTTTTGACAAGTTGCGACTCCTTAAACATAACTTCTGCATTGTTTCACATTTTTATCCTATTTTTATGTTTTCTTTTTCTTTTTCTTTTTTTTTTATAAATAATTTTTATTTATTTTTTCTTCCATTTTCCTTTTCTTTTTCCTAGTCAATCGCTGAACTGGCCATAAGCCAACTCTAGCCTCCCTCGTCGGCCTGTGGCAAGGCAAGTGAGGCTTTACCTTGCCCAAGACTAGATCCGACAAGGGCAAGGCTCAAGCTCGTTGGCCTGGGCGAAGCTCGAGCTCCGTTGAGGTTGGCGAGCCATCGGATATGGTGATTCACATCTTCCTCGATCGTTGGGCAATTGGCTATCGTCAAGGCATGTGGCGGCGGAGGAAGAGGAGTAGGAAGAAGGTGGAAGGAAAAGAAAAAGAAAGAAAAATTAAAATTAAAAATCAAGTTTTTAAAATAAAAATAATTAAAATTTCAATTTTTAAAAATATATAAAATTACAATTAAATGTTTTTTCATTTAAAAAATTAAAATTTGAATTTTTTATTATTTTCCCCAAGAAATCGAATTATATGACGAACATTAGAAAATATTTTCCACTCCACTTTCAAATTTTAGTCGAACACTTGAAAATATAGTTATTTTCTTGGAAAAATATTTCCTAAAAATCATTTTTCAGAAATGTGATATTTTATGCGAAATAAATGAATCCTCATTGCGTTGTATATTTTATAACAATGTTAGTATGGATTGCACCGTTTGGAACAAAATCATCCTCAGTTCTTCTCTTCACCCTTTCATGCAACATAAACACCATTTCGCTTTTATAGTCATCTGGGTTAACTTTAACTAACTTGTGGTCTCTTCTTCTCTTTTGTTTCTTATCTTCCAAAATCAAATGTAAGCATAAATACAATTGATGAAATATAAAAATCAATCGCCACGAATATTGTTAATAGAATATAAAAATAGGTTTGTAGACAACACCCCATTCACGGAATGGAGTCCTCCTTATAAGATTAAGCAAGATTCTCGGGACCGTTTTTGATTGAATATGTTAAACTCCAACTCTAATGAAGATTCTTTTCTTGTTAGGAAGCATAAGAAAGCGGGAAAGTACAATCAAACAAAAATAAAATATGCCGACAATGACCAGTAGCCTTTCTTCGTTAATTAAAAATTGTGCCATCTCTTTCTCTTCTCGCGATTCTGTCTTAGACTTTCATATATCTCTGCTTTGCCAGTTCGAAAAATTGAGAAAGAATGCCGACCCATGTCGAATATTAGCAACGCGCGCCCATTGGATCCATGTGACCCTGGAATAAGCACATCACACATTGACCTACATGTAAATGGGCTCACCCGCTAATTGGTAACTTCTGGACTGATCTCAGGGTAAAAACACCGGTTCTCCAATGCTAACTTGCGCAGCTTGAAGCGGCAGATTTTAGGTGAAACCAGATAAACATGTTCCATATTTGGATTGTGGGATGAACAGTAAGGTGACAGCATCTTTGCATCCCTTAGGTTTCGACGCTCCCTTGTTATTCTTTCCTTTTCATACTTTTATGATGTGATGAAAGGGCTCACACGTTCCTTTGGTGCGAACATTACCGGTTCAGTCCAAGAAGTTGACCGGAAGATAGGTAAGACATTTGATCGCAGCTTTCAGCTTTACGGGACGACCGTTTGGTTCATTATGATCGGGTAGGGCTATAAATAATAAACATAGATGGTCCAAAGTCTCTACTCTCCTTTTAGAAAAACCAAGAGAAGAGCCTGTCTCTTCGTTGTCGTCGCACACACCAAAAATGGTTTCGATAAGCACTCATGAGACATGGTCCTTCTTACTTTCAGCTTTCCTCATTGCCCAGTTGCTCTGCATTGCTCGAGCCGATGTCCATTTCTACGACTTCATCGTGAGTTCTTAATCCCTATTTCTCTGATTGTCGCAGCCGTTTCATGGACAAGAATGTGCTTCGGACTGAGTCATTTACCCCTTTTTTTCTGGTTTTCTTTTCGCCATTTTTTTTCTCTTTCGGCGGTGGTGTGCAGTTGAAGGAGACGAACGTGACAAAGCTGTGCAAGACAAAGAGCATCATGACGGTGAATGACAGTTTCCCGGGGCCGACAATCAAAGTGCACAAAGGGGACACGGTGTACGTGAATGTTCATAACCAAGGCGATTACGGCGTCACGCTTCACTGGTAAGCGAATCTTCCTTTGCCTTCCTTCTTTTATAATCCAGCACTTTCGTGATTGGTCCATATCGATTAGCTATCTTCCTTTGCCTTCCTTCTTTTATAATCCAGTACTTTCGTGATTGGTTCATATCGATTAGCTTTCTTCTTTTTTTAATTTTCTGTTCGTGGAAGTCCAAGTATAGTTTTATCATGTCTGCACTTATTAGTCAGCTATACTACATTATTTTCGGGTCAACGTTCGGGACACTCTAGTGGAAATCTACCGGGACTTAGAGTTAGTGGAGTTGTAGTCAAAAAAACTTCTCATTTTTTGTCCTCTTCAAGCTTTATTTTTTGCTTAGCTGTACCTTAGGCTTCCTATTCTCTCCTCCTCGTCTTTGAATATTCTCTATGGATTTATTATCTCCTGAACTAGTGCAGTAACTCTTAGCTCAAAGTAACCAGGTTTCTTTAAAATAATCGATAGCTTTGTTAAGATATTTATATAGTAAATAACGTCTTTTAGAATTATAGTCATCTCACAAAATTATTTGAAATTTGAACAGATTATTTATTTATTGTTGTCGATGGCGAACTGATTTTTCCCCTTCGCCAAACACACGTCCACCTCCTTTCCCGTTTGTTTGATTTGTTTTCTCTATAAATAATTTCTCACTTTTATTTATCGTTTAGGGTTCTTTGTGTGTTTTCTTTTTTGACGAAAGAAAGTCAACTGAAGCACAATAAGTGCAATCTACCTTGGAGATTGAGAGAGAAATGTAGGGCTCAGCGCCTCGTGGTGGTGCTTTAATGTTGTGGCATTCAATATGGCAACATCTTGGTTTTGACATCGAAAACCTACCAAAGAAACTACGTCCACGAATTTGTCCGTGATTATTTGATTGCACATCGTCCTTTTTCCGTGGAGGTCACATATGTGTGTTCAACCCGTCAAACAAATCGCACCGCGTTTGGACACCAACCCGCCAGGTTAGGAATGACTCCATGTTAATCTCATAAAATCGCAAGGCTCGAGGACACTCGGAGATTGCATAATTAGTGCAGTCTCTTGGGTCCATCCTTGATTAGATCACATGGATAGGTGGGCGAAAACAGTCTTGAACCCTAAGGATGTGTGCAGTTTGAATGCATTCTTATGTCATGATGAGCCCCGGACCTTAACAAAGAATTTGTGCACTTCTGCATTTCATTGTCAAATTGTTTGGTGGTGAAATGACATTCTTTTGACTATAATATCGGGAAAACAGGCGGGCGGCATGATTCATTGGATCTGAGAGATGGGTTTACCATGTGGGTGAAAGACAAAAAGTCTTCCATCTACAATGGACGCAAAGCCAAGGAATAATTTTATTAGTCCTTAAATATAAATATTTTGTCAATCAAAAATTAGTTGCAAGATCCAAAACTAATAACACCACCCTATGGTCTCCCTAACTAGGGACGGGTTGCACGATAGACTTCATCTGAGTGGTGGAGCTATGACTGAAATTAGGTCTAACAAGACATCTTAGAATTACCCATTCAGATTTCCGACACGAGGTATCGGACTTCCAACGTCACTTGTCATTCTATGCTTTAAGTACGTGTAGAGCATCCCATAACTCTTCCTCGATGGTCAAGACATACCAAGCAAAAAAATCTCATGTTCGCCGTCTGCTCTGTCGAAAGTAGTGCGAATATGCTGAATGAATTGCTAAAACTAGCCTATTTGACAGGCTGATGGAGTATCAATTCAGTGGAAATGGTCCCCGGACTGCACAAATGCAATGTGTACCTGAATATATAATCAGGCCTCATTAAGTAGCTCTTCCATACAAGGAGACGTCACATTATCTTAATTAAATGGCTATATTTTAATGCAGGCATGGAGTAAAGCAGCCAAGGAACCCGTGGTCGGATGGACCAGAGTTCATCACCCAATGTGTGATAGGACCGGGAACAAACTTCACATATGAAGTAATATTCTCCAACGAGGAAGGAACTCTTTGGTGGCATGCTCACAGCGATTGGACAAGAGCTACGGTTCATGGAGCTATTGTGATCTCACCAGAACCGGGAAAATTGTATCCCTTCTCAGAGCCCGACGACGACAAGGTTATTGTGATCGGTACGTGAATTGATCTCCTTGGTTCTACTTGTTCTATTGCTATAGTGATAGAAAAATAATAGAATAGCTATGCCATGAATAAAATTGGATTTATAGTTGACTAAACAATCGAACCTTATATTATAAAGAACATTCTGTAAATGATTTTGGGAGGTAAATAGGTATTTAAAAAATATTTGAACTCAGAACCTCCTATTATGATATCATGTAAGATTTTATGATAGATGAAGGTATGATTTAATATTTCATTATGCTATCAATTGGAATACAAACTATAGTTATCTTAAAAAGTATTATTACCCTCTGGTTATAATATATATCTGGTTTTTTTTTCCGCCTTGGTGAATATATGTGTGACCATTCTTTTAGTGTGCTTAATTTAATATATAGCTTTGTTTTTGAGTATCGCTATCCTTTTGGCCAAATAAATAGCTGCTTGGTACATGGGGGACTTGAAGGAATTGGTGGACGAGGCAATGATGGATGGGAGCGACTTGCCCCATTCAGATGGTTACACCATAAACGGTGAGCTTGGGGATTTCTGCAATTGCTCCCAAGGTACTTCCACCAAACTTAACAAGTTATCTTTTAGATTACCTGCTAAATATATATTTACCATGAAGTATTGCGATTTTCGGATAATTGATTGCACGTAACAGAAAAAAGAAATGGTACATCGAAAACTACAGGCCTTTTTTTTTTTTTTTATGTAATCTCTTGACAAGTGTTTTGTTAATAATGTGATTTTGAGGTATGTTAATTTTAGTGCATTTCAAGTTAGAGCTTTGATTGGGTTACCTATAGTAATAAAAAAATGTGACATATCAAGTTAGATTGATACAACATTGTTAGGAGGCAAGAACCTTCGATACCTAGGTGAGATACGAAGCCAACTGCCAAGCCAACGAAGAACAACCATAATAACACAACGGAGGTTATAACAAGAGGATTTAAAAAACATGGCAATACCGAGATTTACATGGAAAGGCTTTCTATGTGAAAAAGGAAAAAAAAAACTACGGGGTAACGGAGTCCACTAACCGACTTCAATCAAGAGTAAAGGATTCTAATCACATCCAAAACTACAAATACACAAGCTTCCCCTTCTACAAGAATTACACCCTAAACTCCAAATTACAAAGCATGAGCTATCACTCCCTAAGAGCAAACACAACGTACTTGAAGCTTGATGCAACCTTATAAAAGAACAATGAATACAACAAACTCTTGTCTTCAATTTGAATGTGATGCAACCTTGGAAGTATAAAAACCCTAATCCCTCCTTATCTCTTTTCACTCTCGCGCTCTTTCTCACATGTCTCCTCTAGTCTTCTCAAGACTCTCTCTCTCTCTCTCTCTCTCATGTCTCCTCTAGTCTTCGCAAGACCACATTTTAGGACGAGCTAGAAGCTATCTTAGAAATAGACACACAACAACACCATGGGCTTAAGTTACAACTCACGGGTCTAAGCCGAATTACCAAGCACACACACTTTCTTAGCCCAACACAGAAGCTATTAGGAAAAGAACAACTTGAGTGATGAAATTAACTCAAAATTGGAGGAAAAATTAACCAAACAGTCCTAAACTTATTGCAATTTTTCTAATTTGGTCATAAATTTTCTTTTTCCAGTTCAGTCCTAAAACTTTTGCAATTATGTTAATTCAATCCATTTACGTGGACAATTTTTTTAATAATATTTTATTTCATTCGAATTTTTATTAATTTTTTCTTTCTTTTTTTCCTCCTTCTTCCTCCTTCCTCCTTCTGACTGGCTAGAAGCGAGCACTAGTGAGGCTTGTGCTGACCGTCCTCTAGCGTGGGTAGCCTCATCGTCACTGGTTGAGGCTCACCAAGGCCAAAAATTGTGTGAGGTCTTGGCCTTCGACCTTGTAGCCTTTGGCAAAATCAAGAATTGCCTATGGCCGGTGAGGCTCGACCCTCTCCAAATTTGGTGAGGTCGAGCCTTGCCTAGCCACTGCCAAGCTTCCTTAAGGTCGACAAGGTCTCTTGCTAGCCCTAACTCTAGCTGATCGCTAGTGAGTTAGCAATCAACTAGAGGAAGGAGAAGGAAGTGAAGAAAAAAAGAAAGAGAAAGAAAAAAATTAATAAAAATTTGAAAAAAAAAATGTTATTAAAATATTGTTCATGTTAGTATCGGTCAAACAACTAGTGTTCACATAAGCACCAGCACGTCAAAATTGGCGAGCTTGACTGAATTGACATAATTACAAAATGTTTAGGACTGAATGGCCAAAAGAAAAAAAAGTTTAGAACTGAATTGGAAAAATTGCAATAAATTTAGAACTATTTTTGTAATTTTCTCTAAAAATGGATAGTCAAATTGAATATTAAGCATTTGATAAGTGTGAAAGCTAGTATGAGCACCTAGAGGGGGTGAATAGGTGCGAAAACAAATTTTCGCAATGTAAAGAAAATGATTTTTCTTTTTAAACCAATTCTGTTTAGCAATAGATTATGAAAAAAATTAGATTTTAATAATCAAATAGAGTTATGATCAAAGTAAAGAGCTTAGGGAAGAGAATAAAAACACAAAGTTTATAGTGGTTCGGCTTGATCCAAGCTTACGTCCACTATTTCGCACTGACAACCCACCGACTGGATTTCACTAAGAACCAAAAGAGTTGTTACAGTATTGCTCTTCCTTGATTCCACAGTGTAGAGACTCTGCTATACTTCCTCAAGGTCTCACAGAAGTATAAACGCTCTTTTGAGTACAAGTTTTTGCTCAACAATTGAAATTGACAAAGAATAAGGAGCTTCAGACTTTGGAATTCTTCTATCGCGCACACACTCGAATAATTTGAACATTTTCCTTATATACTCCTCCATACCTTCATACCCGTTAGCACTTACCAAAGGAGTTCTTCCAATCTATCTGTTGGATAGAATCAATTAGGGAGATTTCGAGTTATTTAAGGAATATGACGATAGCCCACTAATCCTGCTTGCCCATACAATTAGGATCTAGGTTTCATAAGTAGAACCTTCCAAGTATGCTTCGCCAATCAACGGATCTAAATTATCCGAATTGAAATCAAAACGAATAACAAATTCCAAGATGCTATCTCCAACTGAGAGATCTTCTTCAATTGATAGAATCAAATCCTTAATAAGATACTTATATCTGGATAAGTCTTCTTCAACAGTCGATAGAAACTGTCAACGATGATAGATTTTGAATCTTGAGGCTGGCGGTTCGGCAATCTTCAAACTTTGACTAAAGAGTCTGCAAGTCATCGATTAGACTAATGGAAACGTTTTGTCATCTTCAAAACACGCAATGAAGTTTTCTCCAACAATAAGAAGGTGTCACATAATAAATCAATTATGTAGACTCGCTTTTGCTAATTAAGTAACCCATCTTTTCTATGTGAGTGTACAAGTCTCATGCAATTGATAAAATTGGGGTTAATGTTGTTCTCCCATCGTTATGTGCGCAAAATATACATATAAACTTCTTTTGACGTAGAGTTGACAAAACAAATTTAATTTTTGCATAAAAAGGAATAATGCATGGACATTATTTTCATAAAGGTTCATCGAAATTTTCGGTACAGAAACAACGCATCACTGGTACGTTGATTATGGAAAGACGTATCTCCTTCGAATAATCAACGCAGTCATGAACGCTGAGCTCTTCTTCGCCATCGCTGGCCACAACCTGACCGTTGTCGGGATGGACGGAGGATATATTAAGCCGATTGCCACGACTTACGTCATGATAAGTCCGGGACAGACCATGGACGTGCTGCTCACGGCTAACCAATCTCTCGGAAGGTACTACATCGCCACGAGGCAATACTCTAGCGAAGACGCCGAGGTCACTGGATTCGACCATAGCATCGGATCGGCCATCTTGCAGTATAGAGGGAACTATAGCTTGTCATCACAACCAGTCTTTCCGAACGCCACACTCCCACTCTATTTGGACTATGGAGCGGCGCTGAGATTTACGAATCAGCTGAGAAGCTTGGCAAGTGAGGATCATCCGGTTGATGTTCCTCGAGATATAAGCACGAGGATGTTCATAACTGTGTCCATGGGCGAGATCCTTTGTCCCAATAGCTCTTGCACTTCGGTGAGTGGCAACAAGCTTGGCTCAAGCTTGAACAACGTAAGTTGGGTCAACCCATCCCTGGATGTGCTATCGGCCTACTATAGGTAACATCATCTCTCTCTCTCTCTCTCTCTCTCTCTATCCATCTCTAGATTGAACCCTCGATACTAATGTACATGTGGCAACACTTGCCTGCCACCTGGGGTCAGGCAAATCTAGTTTGTGTATAATGACTAATAGGTGAATGCACATGGAATTCTCATTAATGGGTTTCTTTTTATTGTGCAGAAATCTTAGTGGGACTTATACAACAGATTTCCCGGATTGGCCTCCTTCCATGTACAATTTCACGGGAGATGATTTGCCGGATAGTGTCGACATGACGTATCAAGGGACCAAAGTAAAAGTTCTGAATTACAATGAGACGGTAGAAATCGTTTTCCAAGGTACGAACGTGTTGAAAGGCTCCGTCAACCATCCCATGCACATGCACGGCCACAGCTTCTACGTCGTTGGGATCGGTCACGGGAACTTTGACAACGAGACGGATCCTGGCACGTACAACTTGGTCGACCCGCCCTATGTGAATACGTTTGGGGTCCCTAAAAACGGTTGGCTGGCGATAAGATTTACTGCTAACAATCCCGGTGCGTACCTCCTTTTTAATTTCAATACCCGTACAGGACACTTATGCATCATCAGTTAACGTTAATCCTATGGTTGGATTGGACAGGCGTGTGGTTTTGGCATTGTCATCTGGACCGGCACACGAGCTGGGGCATGGACACGGCCTTCATAGTGAAGGACGGAGGGACTGCAGAGACGAGCATCCGTCCGCCCCCTGCCTACATGCCGCCATGCATGGACATGGGATCTCCTGGCATATCGATGCAAACATCAAGCATCGATCAGGTGGAAATGCAGCAGCTATGATATCGTTTCGTTCCATTACACTTATTCTCAGGATTACCGAGGATCACATCTTGAGGGCTTCATCAATTGATGGTCAAATTTTGGGAAGGATGGATTTTGCTCATATTTTTAGCATTTTCCTCCTATATTTACTCACAAACTATACCATTCTTATCATTGCTCTTTTAATTAACAATCCTCTCGACTCGTAAAGAATTATTTTGGGCATTTGTTGACCTTGTTATTGACGAAGCGAATGCCAATCGAGAAAGGAGCTCCGCTGGATCAAGAGTTCGATTAGTTGAAGATATCTACCCAAGTGTCCTTCAGCCTTTGTTCATCCGTCTTGCCCGACGCCGGATGGGGCCCCGAAATTTTGCTTACGCGAACTATTTGAAAAGGGTCTTGTTTCAAATGATTTTTTATTCATTGAAGAAGATGAATTCCCCATGAACTCGTTTTGAAGTGGCTTAATTGGATGAATAAAACCCCGTGTGATAGAAAAATCGAGGATAACCTGAAATTTGGAGGGCAAAAGCTCGAATATTCTTTCGCAAGTTCTAAATCTTGACGACGACGGTGTTGATACGAACTCAGCCCAAATGCTCGTTTCTTTTAAGCCCGAGATCTAGTAAAGAATCGATTGACTCGGGTGTTCCTCATGTTTTGAATTTTATGAGTCGATGTTCATTTGCCAGGCCATCCGCCTAAACTTGAGGCAGAAATAAATGCTAATAAAATTTCGTAAGAAAATAGCCAGAGAAATCTATGAAGATCTAGTTGGGTCTCAAGAAGAAAATCAATATTTTACTAGCAATCACAAGCTTCATGTTGGACGTAATACCAGTTTAATCCGATGCAAAGTGAAGAACCTTATAAGGGATAAGGTTTCGACATGCTGCGAATCATCTTGAAAGAGAGATGTGCCTTTGGAAATATGTACACTAACGGTGCATGGTTGTATCCTCAGCAATTGTTCAAATTTTAAAATAAAAGAAGGTGTACTTGCTCTTTTTCTTCTTTTGAGCTTGACCATCATTCCCCCCACCCACCCGACAAGCTCAAACTCAATAATGCCTCTCTGCCACGCATGCTGCCTACGACAGTACAAAGGGCGTTGTGTCCAGTTGTTTGATTCTGTGAAGGATGGGAGGCATTTGCGTTTTCATGCTAGATTGAGAAAACAATTATTTTCACTAGAAAAGTGAAAATTATTATGATTTTCGGCCTACAGAGATTAATTACTCAGATTTGCTTATGCACTCTTGCACTGGAGATTGGCATTAGACTGGCTAGACATCGGTGTTTTTCTGATCAAAGGAATTGGCATAATCTTCGCAAAGGCATAGGACCAGTAACACATGATATCTAAGCACTAGATTTAGCAGTCATGGCTTCCACGACTGATAGTACTTTAAGTTAATGTGAATCTAATTGCTCTAAATATACACACACGTGAGATAAAATTATTAAGATATACATATAAAATGTTAAGTGAAAGACCCACATCAAGGATGTAGTGTAATGCTGAGCAATTAATATATTATGATCAGTCTATCATTCATTGATCAAATTTCTAAGTGAAGGCGAATCTAACAAATACATGGACGGTTTTGGATAGGGAACTTTGATTGTGCATCTTCATTGTAAATAAAACAAACATCATCGCATGGGGCATGCTTTTCCGATAGAAGTGTCATCCCAAGCTAACTCGTAGTGTGGGATTTGAATGGGCGGCTTCCAATACTCCAATTGACCGAGCCAGTCGTGGGCTAAGTTGATCGCGTGTTTGAATGTCATTGTCTATTCGTATGTCATTTTCTATTCGTATGCTCGATCCGAATAGACAATGACATTCAAACACGCTTTGCTGCAAAACGTTTCGTCCGCTCTATACTTGCGCACGTCGACTTGACTGGAGGATGGCGAATGCTTACGAATCAACGACCGTAAGGTCCAATTGGGGCAATAAGATAGAGCTACGCAACGAGGTAGTGACAGATCGGCTTTTGGCATAATCTGGACGTTCACAGACAGTTGTCGGCCGCATGATTTGCACAGGTTGGTCTGGTCCCTACTTTTAAAATGGCCCCCTCGGTCAATTTTCGTTTTCCAGACTGGTGCAACTTGCCCATCTTACTTGCATCCGAAGTGCATATTTGCTCTTGCTTTAAGCCCATTCTCGTGCGCAGAGTCATGAAACACGTCGAGGTCTTGGTAGGTCTTGGTAGGTCTTGGTATTCTTCCAACAGAAGATCGTACTCGTGAGAAAATGGAGGGGGACAGCTTGGGAAAATACAGCGAAAGGGCAAAAAGAGAACAGAAAAAGGGTACAAAAGACAAATAAAGGGGAAATAGGAACAATCGATCTGGACCGGATGAATATTGTCGTGCCGATGTGTCGATCTTTCGTGGTTTAGGTCTTATGAAGTAAGATTACCCCCTAGGGAATCACAAACTTCATTCATAATGGCTACTGTGTTTGTTCTAAATCTACTGTATGGCTTCTCAATTTCATTCAATAAGGCCAGCTCTTTTTAAGGGGAAAATTGTAAAGATGGTTAATGGTCACTATAAGGATGTAAGGTAAACAACTTGCTTCTCGTGAGATATAAAGGGTGAAGATTGTGATTAATTTTGCATTCGGTGGCACAGCTACAAAATTTCCCACGCAACGGTGGTGCTGAACTATGGTAAAATATCTGGCTTTGAAAGCACTCTGCCAAAATCAAGGTTTGAAACTTGAAACTAGTGGAATTAAGTGGAAAAGTTTTCTAAAAAGTCCTAAACCTATTACACTTTTGTCAATTCAGTTATAAACCTTTCAATTTTATCAATTGAGTCTTAAATATTTACACATTTTGCCAAATTGGCTCTAACTAATATGAACAAATTTTATTATTTTTATTATTTTTTTTCTCTTTTTTATTTCTTTCCTTTTTTTCTCTATTATTAATTTTTTTTTTTTATGTTTTTTATGTTTTTATTTTTTAAGGGTTTGAGAGATAGCTAGCAAGGGTGGCTGGCTAACCCTTGCTGGCCCTAACCAAGGGCTTGCGCGCCCTTGCTTTTGTCGATGAGGGCTGCGATGCCCTTATCCAAAACTAGAGAGGGCTAGACACCCTTGCCCAGGGGCGAGGGTCGGCCGGCCACCCTCACCAACCTTCTCTCCAAACTCTAAATAAAAAAGCATAAAAATTCAAAAAATTATTAAAATATCATTAAATATTATTTAAAAATTGTCATGCTAGCACCAATTGTCCATATTAGAAATTTCCAACTAAAATTGACTGAATAAACTCAATTGGTAAAAGGTGAAAAGGTTTAGGACTCAATTAGCAAAATTGAAAGATTTAGGACTGGATTGGCAAAAATGTAATAGATTTATGATTTTTTAGACAATTTTTTCCAACTACAATACGGTTTTATGGTTGTGATCGATGGCGACCAATGGTGGAAAGGTTTGAATTATACGTTTGGAGTGCAACTCTTTTGTCTGTTATTTTCTGGGTCGGAACAGCTCTTCTGTTTTAAGTTATGGATTTTCTGTCAGAAAAGTTAAAATCATTAAGAATGGATTTTTTATTCATTGGATGAAAAGTTCGTACAAAGTAAAAAATAAAAAAAAAAAAAAATCTTTTTCAAAGGAAAGTTCATCAAATGCCAAGAGTTCGTGTGCGTCGCTGTTTGTATACTATTTTTTGAGGTGAAGCATTTCAACCTTGGATCCGAGGTAATAATTATACGGATCTCTATTGAACAAACTTACTTTTGTCAAAATACTGAATAAATTGTAAATGTAAAGTAATAATAACATACCGTAGATATATGGGAAAATTAACAAAAAAAAAAAACTATTACCAACAAAGTCTTAAACTTATTGTACAGATGACGATTTAGTTCTAAACTTTTCAAGCTAGCCAATTTAGTTTTAATTTTTTTAACAATTTGTCCATATAATCCATCCGACCAATTTTGGCAACAAATCTTTAAAATGGACGTCAATTGTTTTACATGATATGATCAACTCTAAAATGGAAATTTTTTGTATTTTTTATTCAATTTCAAAAAGGAAAAAAAATAAAAGTAACAAAATCAGAAAAACAGAAAATTTTCTAAAAAATTGGAAATATTGTCAACATCGATGCTAGTTATACACAGTATATCAACATCCACATCAGCGGTTTTCAGTCGAAATTGGCCAGAAAGACTAATTGTTAAAATGTTCAAGACTAAATTGACCAAAGACTAATTGTTAAAATGTTCAAGACTAAATTGGCCAAAGACTAATTGTTAAAATGTGCAGGAATGCTAGCTTTGAGTCTCTTGGCGACTTACCCGGTGGCATGTGTGTGGTGGCTAGCACGTGTCGCCCTCAGTGGTTTACCTCCAGCTGGCGGCCGTGCGGGGTCTCCGAATCACAAAAAAAAAAAAAAATTGGCCAAATCGAAAAGTCTATGACTAAATTGGCATTTGTACAATAACTTTAGTTATGATGATTATATATCAAAATTATAATGTGACATTTCTCAATGATTGTTAAAAAAAAAAAAAAAAAAAAAAAAAAAAATAGATCTCTTACTTAAACCTCCAATATGTTGCATTTGCAAAATTTTGCCTCTTCACTTATTCAATTACGATGATAATATTAATTTATTGGAAAATTACTATACAAGATCTTGCTCAAACTTCAATATCTATGCGCATACATTTTACTATCTCTCTCCCTCTCTCTTCCCCCCAACCAAAAAAAAAAAAAAACCGTCTACGCAGGGGTCGCCAATGTTTGATGACCTTGAAAATCCAATCCTCAACAATCGCCAACCTCAATCGACCTCCAATCAAAGTCGATTCTAAATTGAGGTTGGCTCGAGCCCCATGCCATAAATCTATTGGCACGGATCGAGTCAGAGTCTTAAGCCTTGCGCTCAATCTATGCTTGAGAAGGAGAGAGATGACGGCAGTGTCCACGACGGAGTGCACGCAATGACGAAGGTGGCTGTGTGTGAAGCAGTGTGGCACAAAGCTGGCTATGAGTGCACATCGGGATTTTTTTTTTTTTTTTTTGGCAATTGACGGACATATGACATCAATATCCGATGCTTATGAGGACTGTGACAGTACATGCAAACGAGGCATGAGAACAATAATAACCCTCATTCCCTAAGTTGGGATAGGGTATTTGCAAAATCATTGTTGCTTGGGCTATTTTTATCATATCCGGAGTACAAAGGATCACTAATCTAGATGTCTCATAACACAAGGCATGTCTAAAGAATTCTTTACTAATTCATGGGTAATAATCGTAATGAGAGGACTACTTGGAGTGGAACTAGCACAATAATCCACCGCCATAACCCTCTACTTAAATTTGAGTTCCCTAGGATAAGAATCGAACCCACAATTATCGGTTTCTAAATTGAAAATATGGGAACATCCTCATCACTAGGGCAATTTCAAAATTGGTCATGTCCATCAACTTACTATCTCTCATACAAAGTTTATCGAGAGTTTAGAATTTTCCATGGAATAAAATATTGAAAGTCTCTATTAGAAATGGGTGTGATTATTTCAAGTATCTCACTTGTGAGATTATGTATGGACGCCATCTTCTCACCTCATTAATTGCTTGACATATTGTTCTACATCCATTTCAAATCGAATGAGTACAGTGAATTATCATATCTGCTTCAAAAAGATGGTTGAATGATTGATGACAGAAGCACAAAATAGGGTTGATAGATGCTGCGAAGTGAGGTTACGAGCTTACTACATGCACCGATATTTCTACGTTCCTCACACCAAGAAGCCTCCACTTAACATTGTTATTAAATCGGAGAATTCGTCAATGCAATCAATTTATGACTAGCCGATGACTGCTCGAAAGGAAAACCTAGAATGCTTCGTCCATTCAGAGTCATGTCTTTCGCTTGACTTTTGATATTTTTCAAATCCCAAGGCATGCGTGCAAGCAATAAAATTGAATGACGACGACACACAGATTGAAATAATATTTTATCTTATTTCTCGTAAAAATTCGGTGAGTATTCTATAAGTTCTGATGAGAAATGTTGAGAAGGGTTGATTTGACTTTTACAGAAGTTAGGAACGAAAAGCCTTCGCATTGACACTTTCAACAAACTTTCTTACAAGATGAAAAGCATTGGTACCAACAATTCACGTGAGCACGACTGATTTTCCCGCAAACGGTGGCCTGGAGAGAGACCACGTGTTCTTCTGCTATAACCATAGACTCGCGTACGGGCGTGCCGGTCCTTGGATGGAAAGTACTGAGAGCCCGCCGGCTCGAGATCACATGTTCTTCTGCTATAACCAAAGACTCGCGTACGGGCGTGCTGGTCCTTCGATAGAAAATGCTAAGAGCCCGCTGGCTCGTGGACAGTGCCTGCAACGAGGACCGATCCGACTTCGTTCAAATAAATTGTCAGCACTGTCTCCTCGTCCGGATCGCCAATTTTTTATATCAAGTTTAGAATAAATAGCCATACAGATATAGTTTGGTGTTTTTCATATCACAAAAAATAAAAAATAAAAATTCAAGGGAAATGTGTCACTATGGATTTAATTAGATTTTTTTTTCCCTTTCTCGAATGAGTTGCCTTTTCCTCCACCCTTTTCATCATAAGAAAAAAAAAAAAAAAAAAAGAACTTTGGTTAATGGAGATTTTTTCTTATTCGAATATGCCGCTCTAATTGAGGCATAGATATAAAGATATCGTTCCGACACCAAATTATATCTGTATGGCTATTTATCCTAAACTTCTTCTTGTGATATAAAAAATTCCAAACTAGTGCATAAATGATACATTTATCCTCTTTCTAGATTCCGTAAAATGATTTTTTACTCAAAATAACGTCGTTTTATGTTAATACCATTTGTTTTTTTGTGCAGATTTTTAACAGTACTCATTGACAGAACCTTGATGAAGGGTAAATATATTACACAAGTACAAGTTTGGAAATTTTTAGTGTCATGAATAAAGTTTATGATAAATATATCATAATATGCATATTTTAGATTCCTTTTGTAGCTTTTGCTCTTATAAGAATCCATACGCACGACAACATGTCTATTTTGAGTCATAATTATTGCTCGTTTGGAGCTAGTCTGTTACAACGTCCCACCACAGTCCTAGCAGGAGTAGAGCTGGGTCATCTTATGCCATGGAATGGAAGAAATTACGTTGTGGATAAATTAAGGTTTACTAAGGTCGAGAAACGATTAGGGGGTATTGGACCCATAACTAAAGGACCCAAATCGCTCCAGAGTAAGTCCTACACCATTAGGCCAACCATCATGTAGTCCATTCACAATTATCTTGTGGACTGTTAACAAGTGGCCTTAAACACCAACACAAAGAACCGCCGTTTTATTTATGCACCACCTTCCTTGCGTTAATTGCAATTGATGCATAGCAAATCAACAAATCTTTTACTTGGGTTTTTCTTGCTCAACAGGCGGCGCGTGGCTCAGTTAAGTTAACTAACATTGAATACACAATCTTCAAGAAAGTGTTTCGTTCGGGGCTTCTCTTGGAATTCCATCCAGAAATGGCGTGTGCAGCCGTCAAGAACTGAACCGAGTTAAATGGAGTGTGTTGAATCTTTTGCCTTCTCCTTCCTCTTTGTCAATAGCTATGGCGTTAAATGTCTGCAGCTGTGTATGTCTTTACTTATCTGCATCGCTGTTTTGGGACGACCGCCTGGAGGTTTCGAGGTACGCGTCTGCCCCATCTCTCTCGGTTTGGGAGCCTAGCCTAGACATGTTTGAAACACAAGAAGCACCACATCTCTCTCGGATCGATTCGGAATGAATTTTATTCATTTGGATGAAAAGTTTGCACAGAGTAAAATTCTAATTATGGTTTTCCTCTTCAAAGGAAAGTTCATCAAATGCCAAGAGATCATGTGCGCTGGTGTTTGGATACCTCTTCTAGAGGTGAGGCGTTTCAACCTTGGACCCGAGGTTGGAATGAAGTATTTTCAGATAAAGCACTAGGAACTTTCCAACAATTATATTGATCTCTGTTGAATAAATTGTAATGTATAGTAGTAATAACACAGTGGCTTGCATTTAGAATAGTGTGCATCTTTATAGATACAAGGGAAAATTACCAAAAGAGTTCTTTACCAAAAAAAGTCTTAAATTTTACTATACGAATGCCAATTTAGTTCTAATCTTTTCAATTTAGCTAACTTAGTCTTAAATTTTTTGACAATTTGTCAATATAGTCCTCTTGACTAATTTTGGCAATAAATTGGCCAAATCAAAAAGTTTATGACTAAATTGGCATATATATAATAAATTTAGGTATGATGATCATGTAGAACAAAATTATAATATAACATTTCTCAATGATTGTTGCAACAAAAATATAGATCTCTTACTTCAACCACCAATACGTTGCATTTGCACAATTTTGTCTCTTCACTTATAGGATTGCAATGATAATATTAATTTGTTGGCACGTTAGTATAAAAGATCTTGTCCATACTTCAATATCTATGTGATTACTTTTTATTTGCTTGATATGTGCGGCCACGACGACTTCTGTCTTTGCCTCCTCTGCCCGCCCCTCCCTCTGAGAGAGAGAGGTGACGGTAGCATCCTCGGCGTACTACATGCGACGACTGACACAGTGGGGTATGAATCCTCGTATGAAGACGGCTACGGGTGCACGTCGGGATTTTTTTTGGCAATTGACAGACACATGACAGCGTGACTTTCGGGGGGAGGGGAAGTGACAGGGACATCCTGTCTGCCATGTGGTGGTGGGGAGGGAAAGAAAAATAAATTTGGGAATGGGGGATGGTGGGGAAATGGACGAGGGAAAGAAGAGAGTAGGGGTGGACCCGGCGGGAATTTTTTTTAATCGGAAAAATAAATAAATGAGATTAAAAATAATTTCGAAAAATAAAAATTATTGAATTTGAATTAAATTAATTAAAAATAAAAATATTCATTTAATATACAATATGTCCCAACGTGTCGAAATTTCCTATTTTTTAAAATGACGTGTCGACGTGTTGTGTCATGTCGTGTTGCGTGTCCGTGTTGCGTGTCGGTGCGACTTAGATTGTGAGTAGGGTCACGGTACATGCAAACGAGGTGTGAGAACAAATATCCTTCCTTCCCTAAGTTGGGATAGGGTATCGGCATCTCCAAAAACATTGTTGCTTGGGCTATTATTATCAAATCTGAAGTACAAAGGATCGCTAATCTAAGTGCCCTATAGCGCAAGGCATGTCCAGAGAATTCTTTACTCATTTAGGGTAAATCATCGTAATGACTCGACTATCTAGACTGGAACTAGCACAATAATTCCCTGCCCTTACTTAAATTTGAGTTCCCTAGGGTAAGAATTGAACCCACAACCATTAGTTCCTAAATTGAAAATATGGGATTGCTAGGGCAATTTTGGAATGTGTCATGTCCAGACAATTTAATATCTCTCATACAAAATTTAATGGGAGTTTAGAATTTTCTGTAGAAACGAATATCAAAAGTACTTTACCTATTAGAAATGGGTGTCATTACTACAAGTATCTCACTTGTGAGATTATGTCTAGACACCATCTCAAGAAAAACCTCACCCAATTGCTCACCACATCGTTCTAGATCCATCCCTGCACCAAGAAACCTCTACCGAACATTGTTATTAAACCGCAGAACTAGTCTGGAACGCAATCAATTTGCGACTAGCTGATGACTTCAAATGCTTGAAAGAAATATCTGGAATGCTTCGTCCTTTCGGAGTCAAACCTTCTACTTTTGATTTTCAATATTTTACAAATCCCGCAGCACTCGTACTTTGATTTTTCTTAATGTGATATGCTCGCAAGTGTTGAAATGGTATGACAATGATACGTGGATTGATATAATGTTTTCTTGTACTTTCAGTCGAGATTTGATGAATATTCTATTAGTTCTGATGAGAAAGTTAAGAAATATTAATTTGACTTTTAAGAAGTTAGGACACAAAAGTCCTCCGCATGAGCACTTCAACAAACTTTCTTGCAAGTTGAAAAGCATCGTACCAAACAATTCCCGCGAGCAAACTTTATCTTCCCGCCGATGGCAGCCGCGAGGGCATATTATGTCCTGCTACTAATTTCCTGGTGCTGCTCCTGGCCGCCTTTATGGCTTTTCCTCATTCGCAATCCACTTTCAACGGCACGAACGCCTCGACCTGGAACGCACGATGAACACCGGGGAATCTTCGCTGAAAATCAGCACATGCATGTCAGAACGATATCCATAAATCTACGCGTTGACACACTCGAATAAGGAAAACATGCCTATTAACTAAGATTCCCTTTTTTTTATTTGCTATTATTAAAAGGGTAGTGGGAAAGGCTGCCCATCTTACGCGTTGTTATAAGAATTCTACACGCGCGACAATATATTTGTTTTTGAGTAATAATTACCGCTTGTCCGGAGCTAATCCGTTACTGCCGTCCCACCACGGTCATAGCGGGAGTATAGCCTGATTATCTTATGCCACAGCATGATCAAAGTTATGTCGCGGATAAATCAAGGCTTTCTAAGGTCGAGAATTGACTAGTGAGTATCGTGACCCCTGACCGAAGGACCCAAATCACTTGAGAGCAAGTTCTGCACCATTAGGCCAACCATCATTGTGGTCCATTCGCAATTATCCTATGGACTCTGTTAACAAGGGGCCTTAAACACCAACACAAAGAACCATCGTCTTACTTATGCACCACCGCCCTTCGTGTCACTTGAGATCAATGCATTGCAAATCATCAAATTTTTTTGGCAAAATTGTCCAAAAAGTCTTAAACCTATTACACTTTTGCCAATTTAATTATAAACCTTTCAATTTTACCAATTTAATTATAAACTTTTTCACTTCTTACCAATTGAGTCGATCCGATCAATTTTGATTGGAATTTGCTTATGTGAATGCTGGTCATCCTACGTGGCATGGGCTACACGGCAAGCGCTAACATGCACAAAATTAAAACAAGTTTTTAATTTTTTTTTTCTCTCTCTTCTTCCTTTGGCAGGTTACCCAGCCTTGGGCAACTAGCCAAAGGCTGCGATCGACGAGGGTTGGCCTCCCGGCCTTAGGCAAGGTGGCCCTCACCGGGATTTGGCAAGGGCCGACCTCACTGGCCTTAGGCAAGGCTCCCAAAGGGATTTAGGGAGCAACGACCTCATAGGCCTTGGGTGAGGTTGCCCCTCACCTGCTTTGAGTGAAGGGCCCGCGAGGTCGTCCCTCGCTTGATCCTTGCAAGGTCGCCCCTTGCCAAATCCCAATGAGGCTGACCTCGCCTGAGGCCGACCCTTGCCAATCGCAGCCTCTGGTTGGTCGCCAAAGGCTAGGCGATCGATCAAAGGAAGAAGAGAGAGAAAAAAATAAAAATAAAAATGTTAGAAGAGATATTTAAAAAATAATGATTTTTGTTTATGTTAGTGCCGACCATGCCACTTAGGAAGACTGGTGTTCACGTTAGTGAATTCAAGCAAAAATTGACTGGATTGATTCAATTGGCAAAAAATGAAAAGATTTAAAACTTAATTGACAAAATTAAAAGGTTTAAAACTGAATTGACAAAAGTGCAATGGATTTAAGACTTTTTGAACAATTTTCTCTTTTTTTTTTTTTACTTGGGGGTTTCTTTGTTAACGAGCGCCCCGTGGCTAAGTTAAGTTAACTAACATTTGAAAACACCATGTTCAAGAGAGAGCTCCGAAATTTGAAGAAATACACAAACTTTTAAGGGACCATAGTTTTATGACCAAAAAAAGGGACCATATTTCCTTCGGATGGTAGAAATTTTTACAATTTTTCTGAGCGTACTCAATAAGTGGGCGTCTTGATTCGACGAGACGGCCACGCGATGCGCAGGAAGCATGTAAAACTCTCTCTCTCTCTCTCTCTCTCTCTCTAATCAAAGATTTGACGGGGACGAATGCCGGAACCTTGGTCTTCCCCGCATCTAACTAAAGACTTTTTTTACGCCCGCAACCCCTCTCCTCCTCTTCCCTCATCTAACTTCTCTAACCAGAAGTCATTCCCCACGTGTGAGGCACGTTGGAAGCAGGAGGAGGAAGCAGCCGCCTCACCTGGCTTTGAAATGGAGATCGCACCACCACCTCCACCTCCCTGTATTTACATCAACATACCCCCGAACCGGATAGCATCGTATCCGACATAGAGGCCTCGCCCCCAGCATTGTCGCCGCCCCTGACACTCCCATTCCCTGGTCCCCACGGCCAAAATACGGGAGAGAGATCCGATGAAGATGGAAGGCAGCCGCACTCCCACCGCCTCGGCTCTGCTCTCTCTCCTCGTCGCCGCTGCCTTCCTCCTCGGCGCCGCCCATGGCAAAGTCCACTACTATGATTTCGTCGTAAGTGACAATCAAATCCCAGATGAGGCATGCATGCGCATCGCTCCACGTTTCAACGCCCGTATCATGTGTTCCGAACTGAGCATTGTTCACTCTGTTTCCTTTATCCGTTTGTCTGGTGCTCTATTCTTCGTACCTTATTTTCACGTCGAATGACGTCGTGATTGCTTGTCTTTGGTCTGTTGCAGCTGAGAGAGAAGAACTACACGAGGCTGTGCAGCACGAAGAGCATGCTGGTGGTGAACGACAGCTTCCCAGGGCCCGTGATTCGAGTCCAGAAAGGGGACACGGTGTTCGTGAACGTGCAAAACCAGGGCGATTACGGAGTCACCATCCATTGGTACGTGCCTCCGCCTGATCTCGTTTCGTACACCGGATCGTGTTTTGTCGTTTCCGGGGCCCTCTCTTGGCAATCCATCCGAAAATGAAAATTGCGGCCGTCAAGTACTGAATCGATTTAAATGCTCCTCGTCGGTTCCTATTCCTGCTTCTTCCTCTTTGGCCCTAGCTATGGCTTCCTTCGCCATAAAGTCTGCTGTCGTGTATCTGTTACTTATTCGCATCGCTGTCCTGGGACCACCGCCTGGGAGGTTTCGAGGTTCGCGTCTGCACCATCTCTCTCAGTTTGGGTGCCTAGCCTAGACATATTTGTGAGACACAAGTGGTACCAGGACACGTTGCTGGTCAAAGGGATTTTGCTAGGGTTCGATTCGGACATCGAATTTGCATTAACTGAAGTTATCACTCGTTTCGTAGTGTATAACATAATTGAAGAGGAAAATACCAAATAAGCAACGTTTCTAATTATTGATATGGTTTCGACCCAAAAAAAAAAAAAAATTATTGATATGGTGCGGTCTTGATGTTTGGTCCCAGAGAAACTAGGATCATCAGACCTAGGGGTTGTGTTTTGATGTTGTATGTGAATTCAACCGTACAACAAGCCGGGATGATCGGTTTGGTCATTTCACTTAAAATATTATCCTTTTGCGAAATGTTACTACTGAAAAGAATTCTTTGTAGAATATCACTTCGAGATTGAATATCATTATTTGGCAATTGAGTGCTAAAGATCTTTGAATTCTATTGCCATCTCGACTGGAACACTCGTATACCATCATGGAATAGACCGTTTGAGGACCCCGGTCAAGGCGTCGTGGAGTGGTTTCTGGTTGTTTGGGACTTGGATCAATCCGTGTTATAGACCATATAGGGCTTAATTCCACCGGTAGGATATGGATCCATACCTTGGAATGGCCTAGCTTGATTTACATGAGCTGACCTCATTTCCGTACGATTTGGCATTAGGGCGTCGTTAACTTTTTCTAATTATGCCATTGACGTCATGGTCACTGACTGTCGGCCCAAAACTAAGATCGTGCAGTTCTAATGATGAACTGGCGGGTTCAAGAGGAGATGATTGCCACCATGCAATTTATATTTCATCTTTTATTTCGATGACGTTTCTCATTTGCAAACATTTTCATCCAAAAAATAAAATTCTATACGGAAACTACTTTGTCTAAAATGACATCTCTCGTTATTTTATAATTTTTTGCAAGAAAATCCAGGAATATTTTTGAGTGGCCCGACCAATGGCTACCGGGGTCGATTAGAAATGTCCTTATTGAGTTTTCCAACGTGATAAAAGAATTTATGTAGCTGTTAACACGATAAACATGTGTGTGGATGTTTGTTCAGCATTAGATACAAGTCAAAATATCAATTACTGAAGTTGGGTATATGTATCAACGATGAAATTAAGATGGAGACTTCCAACCGTCGGCCAGACCAAATTAAGATTGTTGACCAACAATTAGATACTTTATGACATTATGTTGGTGACAACTAACTTATGTCAATTTCAATTTACACACGAGCAACTAGAAACACTAATTTCTCACGAACCATACAAGAGTGAAAAGACCCGCGTTGACTAAAAGTAATAACCCATTTGCTTTTCAATCAAAATTTCATTCTTTTTCTAAGTCAATTGCACTCATTTTCATTTTTGTCAAATTGTTCTCAGGCACGGTGTGAAGCAGCCAAGAAATCCATGGTCGGATGGCCCGGAATACATCACTCAGTGTCCAATTTTGCCAGGGACTAACTTCACGTATGAGGTCATATTCTCGAAAGAAGAAGGGACTCTTTGGTGGCACGCGCACAGCGATTGGACCCGATCGAGCGTTCATGGAGCCATAGTGATCTATCCGGGCGAGGGAACCTCCTATCCCTATCCAACACCCGACGACGAAGAGGTCATTGTTCTCGGTAAGTCGACTTAAGTCATCGAAAAGCTTTGGATATCTTAATTATGAAATCTTTCTTGCATTCTTGACTGCGAATCCTCTTCTGTCCTTGTCCATAATTTCGCATATCTCTCAGGATCATGGTACGAGGCCGATGTTAACCAAGAAGTCGCCGAGGACCTGGTAACTGGCGCAGACACTCCTCGTTCCATTTCTTATGTGATCAACGGTCAGCCCGGCGATTTTGCCAATTGCTCAAGAAGTAAGCCATGATATCAAACTTATAATGTCCTCATAGCTACGAGGGGCACTTAATTGGAAACCAAACTAAGCTACCAATCGGCTGTTCTTTTTCTTTGTTTTTTTCCCTGGCTCGCAGATTCAACGTACCGCAGGGTGGTCGATTATGGCAAGACCTACCTCGTCCGCATCGTGAATGCGGACATGAACGCGGAGCTCTTCCTAGCAATTGCGGAGCACAACATGACTGTGGTCGGAATGGACGGCAACTACGTCAAGCCCGTGACAGTGGACTTCGTCGTGATAAGCCCTGGGCAGACCATGGACGTGCTGGTCACGATGAACCAGACCCCGGGCCACTATTACGTTGCCATCAGACAGTATGACTCGGCCAGGCCGGACGTCACAGACTACGACAAAACCAACGCCACCGCCATCTTCATGTACAGTGGCAACTACACCACGCCGGCCAGTCCGGTCTTCCCTCATAGCTTGCCGACATACGAGGACTTTATCGCAGCAGACACGTTTCTGGGAAAGCTAAGGAGCCTGGCCAGCGCCGAGCACCCAGTAGACGTGCCGATGAACGTAACCACGAAAATGTACATCTCAGTCGAGATGAATCAGATCCTCTGCCCGAACGAATCATGCGAAGGGATTAACGGGAATCGGCTCTCGTCAAGCTTGAACAACATTAGCTTTGTGAACCCCTCGACTGATGTACTTCTTGCCTACTACAGGTATGGCTACACCATCGCTATAACTTCAACACTTTCATTTCCTTCCAACTTCTTGTACGGTGGATTCTACGAGCGTATGAATCGTTAATAAAATGCACCAGGAACTTGAGCGGATACTACACCCCGGATTTCCCGAATTGGCCGCCTACTATGTTCAACTTCACGGCTTCGGATCTGCCATTCAACACGACGGTACCGATACAGGCGACGAAGGTGATGGTGCTGGAGTACAATGAGGAAGTGGAGATAACATTCCAAGGGACCGAGGTGCTGAACGCCTCGGAGAACCATCCGATGCACGTCCACGGGTACAGCTTCTACGTCATGGGGTCGGGCTACGGGAACTTCGACAACGAAACCGACCCGTTGACGTATAACTTCGTCGACCCGTTGGAAGTGACCACAATCGGGGTACCCAAGAACGGATGGGTAACCATCAGATTCAAAGCAAACAACCCCGGTGAGTTTTCCATCTCGCGACATTTCTTGCCCAATAGAAAATCGAGGATCGAATCGAAACGCTCATTTTTTTCCTTGACAAAATGCGACAGGAGTATGGTTTTGGCATTGCCATCTGGACCGGCACCTCAGTTGGGGCATGAGCACAGCCATGATAGTGAAGAACGGCGGGACTCCAGAGACGAGCCTCCGGAGCCCTCCGCCTAATATGCCGCCTTGCCAAGCCTCTTTCGTGACGTATCTGGAGCCATTCGACGACCAAACGGATCAAATAAAACTCTTCTCCAATTGAATTTTGTACACCTCGCCCCCCGCCGTGTGATGTAGTTGCATAGGAGATATATCCATATGTCAGTAATTACGAAAATCTACCTGAAGCCTAGCCACATGGAGTGTCCATTTGTATGCGACAGCCGGTGACTGGGATCTACTATGTGCTAAGAATGAGGATGCAATAAGTTCTTAAGGATTGTGTTTGCCCAAACGTCATTGGCGTTATGATTATCGAACCATGACGGTAAAACCGCAAGACCGACAATTCACCCATCCGACTATTGGAAAACTGCCGACCAACGTGGGATCGCCACCTCCATCATTAATTGAACATCGACTATCCACAGCAAACCTTCACTACTGGCTCGCCATTTTCAGCCATCACCGAAAGCCATCGTTTTAATAATAATACCATCAAACAATGCCTTGAGCATTAAGAACAGTTGAGATAAGTCTGGAGATTCGAATACATTACCGGAGAAGCGATGATATGCACACTTATGATCATCATCCATTTTCCTCATCGAAGATAGCCAATGAACCAACGTGAGATTATACGGTGCCCAGAAAGAACAAAAAGAAATGGTCAGATTTGGCTCTGGTGATGATGAATATGAATTAAATGGAATTAAATGGACAACAAATCAATCCTTTGTAAGCTATATTATTCACACATCCAGCAAATCCTGCACTGACTTTTATCCATATTCTCATAGGCACATAATCGAATAGGTTATGGGCCATTGGTTGGGCGAGAGATTCTAACCATTGTGAGCTCAGATTCCGAATTAAATTGAGACTATGACGAATGTGGGTTATTCACACTTGAACGAGAATCTCAGCACGCTCAATTTCACATCATCGGAGAAGGCATCGTTCTAGATAACCATTCTACAGAGCCAAACCGAGTAAAACAATGGAAAACGATTGAAACTACCTGGTTTATGACGTTTGTACTGTGACGGACAATCGAGTCGGCTACAAGATCGTTTGCGGTTCACCGACGAACGAAATCTTGGCTTCTCGAAGAATTGTCGAACGAAACCTGTTTTCCTCTGTCACATGATGTATGGGTTAATACCTCTAAATCTATTTCCCCCCAATAGTAGTCACGACACCCTCGAATCTGCTCGGCCAAGAGCAGAATCAAACCGAGACCAACGTGAGGCCGGCTCTTCAGTAAACACGACTAAGATGAGGAACGGCAAACTCCAGCAAACAGCGGCTAATGGCGGTTGCTGAACGGTAACTTGATTATCTAACAAAAATAAGGTGTCGACACACGTGAATAATTTTTGTAATTTTTTCTTTATTTTTCTTTTTTCTTTTTCCTTTTCTCTTCATGCTCATCAATGGCCGGTGACATCCATCAGCCTCATGTGAGGGCCCGCCTTCACCAGACTGGGCAAGGGCGTGGGTTTCCCTCACCAGATAGGCAGATAGGGATTCCTCGCCAACACAGGTGAAGGCATCCCTTTTCAGAGAGCAGGGCTCCTTGAGGCTGGCGAACTTCCACTAGCCATCAACAAGGCTCAGTGATGGCCGATATGGGTGTCAACGGTTTGGTTCGGTTCGATTTTTCAAAAAAACGGAACCGAACCGAACCGTTAAAAAAAATTTCCGAATCGAAAATTTCGGTTCGGTTCAATTCGGTTTTTCGATTTTTGAGTTTTCGGTTTTTGGAAATCGGGGGCTTCTGTTCGTTCTTTTGGAAAAAGCAACACAAAAACGAAAGAGAAAAGAAAGCTTTATTGGGAAAAGTCAAAAAGGAAAAGCTGTACAGCAACAACTGTAGAGAAGAGACAAAGAGGGAAGGGACGTGAAGGACAGGCCAGCAGAGGGAAAAAACGGAACACTGTTCATCTTCTTTCCCCCGCTCTCGCTGCCTGCGTCCGCCGTTCGCAAGCCCAGCATAGGTGGCCTAGCGGCCGGTCACTGCCGCTCCGCCGGTCTCGCCCGCGATGTGCAGCCCTATCGCCCGATCACCTCCGCCATTGCCCGCTCAGCCATGCCGGAACGCTCGCCGCCTCCGAGCGTCTCCGCCTGCAACCTGACGCTAGCAAATCCCGGGCCGGTCACCCCTCACTCGCGAGCTCGCACCGCCGCTCCGCCAGTGACCCGCGAGCCCGACCCCTGCAGTCGTGCCACCACTCACCCGTCCCTTGCGGCCTGCAGCTCCTCCCTCCGAGCGACAGCACCGCAGTAGCTTCCCCTCCGCCGCACCTAAGTGATCGCCGTCGCCGTTGCACGTCCAAGCCGACCAAGACGAGACACGAGAGGAGAGGACTCAGCGTCGGGAGAGAATAAAACCGAAGATTTGATTTTATCGGTTTTTGGTTCGGTTCGGGTCGGTTAACCGATAAAAACCGAACCAATTAAAAGATATTGGTTCTTCACGAGAACCGAACCGAAAACCGAACCGAACCGAAAAAATCGAATTTTTCGGTTCGGTTTGGTTCGGTTCCTAACACCCTTAAAATTGGCCAATAGAAGAAAAAAAAGAAAAAAAATTAAAAAAAGAAGTTTAAAAGATTAAAATATTATAAAAATTATTCACGTTAATACCAATCATATTATATAAGATGGCTAGCGCTAACTATGTACCATTATATCAATAATTTTTTGTTGTTATTAACAGATTTATGATGAAATTGACAGGTAAGGAAAATGTTTAGAACTAAATTAGTACAATTAAAAGGTTTGTGATTAAATGAATAAGTTGTCAAAATATTTATGCTTAAATTGGCACAATAAAAAGGTTTAGAATTGAACTGAGCCGTGTAATAGATTTAGGAATTTTTGAATAATTTTCCCTAAATCTCTCCATATAACACTTTCTTATACTCAAAGTGACAGTGGACTCCCCCATGTTTCGTCTGCCAACCGATGGTCATTGTGCAATTTCATGGGGGCATTCATCACTTTTATCATGAAGGCCATTCTAATTATTTCACACGCTTGAATTATTACATGATTCAATAATTATTACAATTTTATGTCTCGAATTATCTTTTAATCGAAGAGTAAAGATACATGATGGTGTTTGGACCCACATTAGAGCCCACCGTAAATTCTGGTATAGAATTTGATTGATATGATTATCTATCTACTATAAAGTGAAGTTGGCGTTGACGACAACATTTACAATAATAAAACTAAAATAGTCTTACCACAGGTACAATTAGTACATACAGAGAAGCGGTAGTACCAGAGCTTGAAAAGATGAAAGTACAGAACTGTCTAGTACTATCGTTGAATCTTTGGTTACTTGAAACTGAGATTACTCTGATGCAATCGATTGGAGTAATTCAATAATCACACATGTAATCGCTTGAGGACGGATCGACCAGGTTAGATCAAAATCAAGCAACGCCGAACCCAGTCCGATATGCGAAAACTGATCCAATAGACGGTCTCATAGGAAGCAAAAGACAGGAAGGAAAAAAAGAAAAAGAAAAAGGAACCTTCAATACCCACCTCAGCGAACCCAGAATGCTAAACTTCTGAAAAGATCATAGATGACAAGTTTGTGCAAGGCTCAAGGCAACGTCCATTGCACAAGCATACTCACTTCACTCAGAAGAGACAGCTCTTGTAATGGGCATTGACCTGAGCCTTGCGCAGACCCTGCCAACGCAGAAACGACTCCAACGAGAGAGAGCTCGAACCCTCGGGGAGACTGGAGAACTCTTTCGGGCTTTATTCGAAGGCTGTGTGGATGGGTCCACTGGACCTGACCTGGGAGAAAGGTTGCGGAGTTCACTTATAAGGGTTGGGCCATTGTACTACCGCTTCGGGGTTCGGTACTATCACATGGAGGGGACTGTGTACTATGCTCGAATCTCGACCGGATCTGAAGCATCGGGATCCCACGGTACGAGGGTGTTGATAGAGAGAGCATGAGTATGATTATGATTATGAGTACTTCACATTGCGGTACAGATATACTGCATTTGAAATGCACGAGCAGGTCAATGGGCATCCCGGTCTCTCTCGATCCAGATCGAATCGCTCGTCTTCTATGCACGTTAAAGAAATTGGGTCCTCACATGGGTCCCACCTTGGATGACAAGGGTGAACTGCATTCCGATCCGTTTGGGATTTTCTTGAGCACCCCAGATTAATCATGAGAAAACATTGGCCATATGAGATGTGCTGACACAATAATGCAGCATGTGTCACAAGTAAGGCCAAATGTCAGGGAAAAAATTTCTCTCCCCTACACGCTCTATCAGTCTCTCTCTTGCCGAACTCCCTCTCTATCTTCGCTGCCCCTTTCTATCCCACCGACTTGTCCGACCGACAAATCACCACACCGCTCCTCCAGTTCCTGCTTGTCCTACTCTCTCTCTCTCTCTCTCTCTCTCTCCCGCCCCCCATCTCCCCGCCCAATGCACTCAACTCTACTCTCTCCCTCTAACAAACCACTCTCTCCCTCGTCCGACCAACGAGCCATTGTGCCGCCCCTCCAACTCGTCCGTTGCCTCCATCGTCGCCAAATTGCTGCCCCTCCACATCTATGCCCTCCCTCTCTCCCTCTAAGTCGCGACCAAACCCTCGTCTCACAAACCAAGGTGCAGCCTCTACCTCCGCCTTGAAAGGTACAACACATATCGCAATCTCAATGCCCTTTCAATTTATTGCACTGGCACATCTCATATAGCCAATATTTTCTCGATTGACCAGAGTAAAACCATGCGCACTGTATTGAGTTACTTACATGTGGCTATGACGGGCTTGTGCCACATTTCTCTCAGGCGTCTAGGTGGCCCGTTGGATGATGAGCTGGGAACACGACAAGCTCTTCTTCTAGGATATTGGGTGGTCTTGCTCCACCATATTGGTAGATCCGCTACATACAGCATTTCCCGGCACGTAGCCTCCGCTGTTGTTTGGCGGTTGGAATATGGCAACATTAAGTTCCGCACTAAAACCCGCACTGGTAATTTTGTATTGCACTCCGAATGTTTGCGCCATGACCTCTTCGCCCATTCAAATCTGGATATCGAGTTTTGTTATGGGGTTAGACGGGTAAAGTTTTTGGTGTTGAGCTAATTGGCAAAACGAAGCGAATGGACATGCTAGTTTGATTTCATTTGGTTTGCAGACGGTTGTGAAAAGTGAAAACCCCACATTTGAAGAGAAGTTGTGTTCACACTTGTTAAAGGGCTTAGGGAGTTGAATCTTATGGTGTGGAACAGCACCATCCTCACTTTTGACAACCTCATCAGTGGCGGAAAGTAATTGCTTCCTACCTTGAATGCATTTTGCTAACAAAACTGTTGTTGAGTTGTTTTGGATTTTGATCCTTGAGATGCTAGTGTTCTTATCTTAGTTGTGTTTTACATGGTCTCAAGTACACCTATCCAAATGGGTTATAAACCCATTTTATAACTCACATATGATGAGTTAAATTGTTATATGTATTAGTTATATTATGAATGGGTTTAACCATAGCATGAGTTTCATATAGATTTACAGCTTACTTAAACCTAACTTAACTTTAATGCTCTTTTTTCATTATCTCTCACCCTCATTCTATCTTGTGCTCACTTATTCTTCACTCTCGACTCAACTTGGGTATGAATTTTCTTATATTGGATATATAGGTTGAGTCAAGAGTGCGGAGTAAGTGAGCACGAGAGATTTTTGGCAATATAGGCCGAGTTGAATATAAGTTGAGTTGATATGAGTCAATAGATTTGCATTTCTTGAAAATGTGTCATAATTGGTTAAATTGGTTTATTTTAGTCGGACCGGTCCGTCTTACCCGTTTGATGGGTCTAGTTTCAAGGTTTCGGCTTCATAAGGTTCTTTTTGGAGCTTCAAAAATACAGCTTGACCTCTTTGGACTAAAAAACGGGCAGATTCGATTCGTTGAATTTATTCCTCTTTTCTTATGCATGAAGAATTATGCATTAGGTTCAAAAGAAAAATACAAAACCAATGTCAGAGGATGGAGTTTATAAGATTACCTCTGTGTAAGAATAGCGATATAATTTCTCTAATTCACTTGGGCTCCTGGCAAAGTTCTCGGTAGTACTATTCACACACTTAGTTTCATGGAACGATATAGGCAACCAACCATTTGGCCTTCCACTTAGACAGCAGAATATGCTAATCTTCATGGGTCACTATAACCAATTTCGGCGGACCTCATCAAGTATATGTTCAAATGAACTCAGTCCCCCGCAACTCTTTAGTAATAGAAAGAAGAAACTTGAGCAATAATCCAAACGAGTCATATTTTGGAAGTGTAACATTATCTATGTAAACATAACCACGGCCTTTGCTTCGCCTATAGTACTATTACATATTGGCTAAAGTTCCACATTCTCTAAAAAAACATATCTTGTCAAAGTAAATCTGAATTCTAAGGAGAAGGTGCGTGGAATGCCTTTTTCTTTTGGCACTTCTAATAACTTCAACTCTCCTAGAATAGAAAAGAAATATTGTTACTTGTTAGCACCTAGCATTATCACATAAATTTCAATTGACACGTCTATGGTAACCAATTAGAGACAAGTCGATCTCATATGACGATGATAATGCTGATCAGAAATAAAACAATCATGTCAAATTAATTTGCTTCTAAATGAACAAAATAAGGATGCATCTTATAGGTGATCCTTCTGCACCAAGCAATATTTAAGGCAAATATGGACTCCATACACCATTTCGAGCATATCTTTGAGTATCAAGCCCTCAACGAGAATAATTTCCCGTAGTTTTACCGTGGTGTCAATTTCTTGAGCCAAGCTTCATATGAGAATGCAACAATGTATAATCCGAACAAAATCACCAACACTAGTCTGGTTTTGAGATGGTAATTCAGCAATGAAACATGGTCATTCTTAACTTTGATGGGGAAATTTGTCATACGCCAAATTAATTTCTTTTCCAACTTTCAAGGAAGATTAAATGGGATAGAATCAAATCATCATATACATCAACAGAAAGATAATCAATTAGCAAAACTGTGTCATGCAAGATTGCATCTCAATCTCAGGCATGTAGCAACTACAAGTTGCTGAACTAGAAAGAAAATAGATGATCAAGTTGCACTATTTCTCAAGGGTAGGTTTTAGAAAAAAAAAAATGAACCTGCATAGTGCTCAAAAGCCTCATAGCAACATATGCTTGAGCATCTTTTCCTAAGCATCTCTTACACACGCATGTCTCTAGAGATTAACCGAGCATCATGTCTTCATGTCGACTGTTATTACAGTACCATACTGCGACGGCCATGTATACCCACCAGCAACACGGAATGCCACACTTCAGAAGAGAAAGATGACAAGTTTGTGCAGGGCTCAAGCCAGTGTCCATTGCATAAACGTACTCACTTACTAAGAAGAGACAAGCTCATGTAATGGACATTGCCCTGAGCCTTGCGCAGACCTTGCCAACGCAAAAACGACCCAACGAGAGAGAGCTCGGAGTCGGGAGAGACTGGAGAAAACTTGAGCTGAACGAGGCCGCGACTCTTTCCAGCTTTATACTAGGGCTGTGTGGATCGGTCAACGTGATCTGACCTGGGAAAAAGATTGCACAGTTTAGGGTTGGTCATTGTACTGCCGCCGCGAGGTTCGGTATTACCATTTGGAGGGTTTGTGTACTATGCTCTCGACTCTTGGCTGGATCCAAAGCATCGGGATTCCAAGGCCCATGGGCTTGGTGTAGATAGAGCATGAATACTTCCTTTTGACTTCACGCTGCGGTGCGGATCTAGTGAAGTTCTTGTCCCCTCCGTGTGTCCGCGCTCATCCAGATCGAATGGCTCTTCTTTACATTAAAGAAATTGGGTCCGGCAAATGGGTCCCACGTTCGATGGTGCATGTGAACTGCATTGGGATCCATTTGAGGTTTTTTTTCAATGTCTGAAGTAACTACGATGGCAGCCGAAATTGGTGGACTTATCTCAGGGAAGGAAAGTAAGGGCACTATACTTAGCCTTTACACGTGGCGGCAAGGGGCTAATGCCACGTTCTCTCGGGCGTCTAGGTGGCCCGTGGAATGATGAACATCGGAACAAAGACAAGCTCTTCTTCTTCTAGCTCTAATAATAATGCAGTTAAGGAGCGAAAGATTTCATTTTGAGGGCGCAAAGTACGAAGAGAAAGAGGACGAGGTGATTCATCAATCGGCATCCATGGCTGTTTTCATTACTTCATTCTCTCTCTCTCTCTCTCTCTCTCTCTCTCTCTCGTTTAGATCATTTATTGCTCATCTTTTTGTTGTTGTAATTGATAAGTCATCGTGATCTTGAATGATTCCTTTAACTACAAACGTTCCTCATGTTCGCATGAGGTGTTCAAATCTCAATGGTGTCTTTGTAACGGTTTCCATGTCTTCAATACCCTAAACAGCAAGCGAACCGGGAATTGATGGATTGATGAGAGAAACAGAGGCAAGCGCGATCGGGTGTCTGGTAGGGTTGTGCTCGCTGGTGTCCCCGTCTTGCGATTTCGCAAGATCGCTGTTGGCCAAGATCCATGGATCCTCATGGCGGAACAACCTACGCCGCGGCAGGAGCGAAGAAAGAGGAGGATGACGACAGCAATACTCCGAATGATGAGCTGCCAAACACCCTTCTTTTTATAGGTTTAAGTGATCTTAAATGATCATAGCTCCGCTTGAGCAAGCTGCGAAAAAGACGGAAGAACGGCAAGTGTGTTTTGCTTGATCAATCATGGGGTTTTGAACTTGTGACTTGTCTTTCGACGCAGAAGCTGTAATCGGAGCGATCTTGGAAGATTGTCAAACAGATCTGCTCGTGGACATTACAAAGTGTCCTGTCATTCAAAAAACTCCAAACCCGGCAGCTCTTGTGATGTGACGGTGAATGCATAAGAATTTCATATGCGATCCAGTAAAGCTAAAGATCAAAGGAAGGTGCGGAACTAGAATTACACAGTAGACACTACATGACTATATGTAAATCGAAACTGACCTCACGACCTGCACAGACTTTAAGAGAGAGACAAGGGCGGCGAAGGGAGTTTACCGCCACCTTCCTGGCAACTGTCGCCAAGTCATCGGCGACAATCGTCAAGCCCACCCTAGGTTTAGTGTTGGGTCGTCGGATCATTGCAGGGCAAGCGAGGGAGTCTACTGCTGCCAGCGTGGTCTTCCGTAGAGAGACGATAAAACAAGAACGAGAAAGCCTGGAGGCCACTCTAATTTGGTGTTAATAGGGCGCTGCAATTGTGCTAGCCTGCGTTGAATTTAGGAACTATAAAAGAGCAACGATAATCCATTGTGAGGCGCTGCAAAGGACCGCGAAGGGATGCTTGGTCGCGAGTGCCAAAGACACAGGCTAGCAGTTCGGCCTCCCAGTTGCGTCGGGGTCCTACCCTAGCCACGGCTGACTTTGGACCACGATATGGTGAGGTTCAGGGGAGAGCAATCGGATCGATTCATCCCGGAAACCGAATTGAATCGGTTTTACCCGATCGCTTCTAGGTCAGTTCACGCAGGTACCACCTTGATTCCCGAGTAAAAATTGGGTTCCATTTAATTATCGGGTAGAAGTCGTTTGAACCGGTTTCGAGGCCGGTTAGGTGAGGGATTGCCGCAAGCCCAACGACCCAGTAAGGCACATGGATTGCAGGCGACCTTTGGCGTGGGCTTGCCACAAGCCCAACCGTCTCTCTCTCTCTCTCTCGACCATGTGAGTCATATTCTTTTCTCTTTACGATTTTAAATGACATATTAGCCAATTGTTTCGTTCGATGCTGACGATGTAGAAAATCAATGTTAATATTTGACGAATATGAAGGATGTAATTGAAGATCAAAAGTTTCATAAATGTGATTCGACCTTTGAAAAAAAGTTTATTTATCTGTACACAAAAAATCACATGAATGAGGGAAAAGTACAAAAAAATACCTAAATTTATTGCACTTGAGTCAATCTCAAACTTTTTAATTTACCAATTAACTTATTAACCTTTTGATAATTGACCAATATAGTATCCATCCGGTCGAAAATCACTAACATTAACGCCAATCTTATTACATAGCACAATCAGTACTTACATAAATAAATTTTATAATTTTAAATTTTTTTGAATTTTTTTTTTTTAACTTTGAGCTCGACTAGCCACAGACAAGGGTTAAATCTAGGTGATAGCATTATGCCCTCACCAAGCATGAGCGAGGGCCTTTGAACCTTTGTCCAGATTTAGGGAAAAGCATGAGCGAGGGCCTTTGAACCTTTGTCCAGATTTAGGGAAAGGTCGACACCCTTGTTTGTTGGCCAATGAGGGCCATAATGCCCTTGCCAAGATCCATGCTAGGGTGCTGAGCCCTTGCCTAGATCTAAGCAAGGGGCTTGGGAGCCTCGCTTGGCCAGCAAAGGCATCATGGCCCTCACCTAGAGCCAGCAAAGGTGTCATGGCCCTTATAAGGCAATAGGTGAGGGTAGCGGCCTCTTCTAGATTTGAGCAAAGGCCTAACACCCTTACTTGTGGCCAGTAAGGGCGCGAATATGGTTAGCAAGGCGAGGAAGTTCTCACCAAGTAAGGCTCACCTAGCAACCTAGTCAACTTGTAATAGAGAAAAAAAATTAAAAATTGCTCACGTCAATACCAACGGTATTATATATAAGGATTGGCATATATATTAATGATTTTCAATTAAAATTAATTAAATAGATTATATTAACATATCGTTAAAAGGTTTAGGACTTAATAGAAATTAATAAAATATTCAAGATCAAAGTAATAAGAATGTAATAAATTTAAGATTTTTTTGACAGATTTTTGGATGCACGATGGCATAGTCCATCTTCATCATAGTCATCATGCGAGAGTCATAAGGCAATGATAACTGTTTACAACACCCTGCGAATTGCAAGTTGTTCTCATTTTTAAGAGCATCGTTTATAATTTTACGAGAAGGGAAAGAGCCAAAAAGAAAAGGTCAACCTCGCACTTCCCTTTCCTCCTACATATATGATATAACACCGGCCTGCGAAAGCGAAACAGGAGAACGGAAATCAACGATGGAGGAGGACTCCGACGCCCCGAAGGTAGCCGGCGAGATCGAGACCGCGTCGCCCCTGGAGCCGACGTCGTCCGAGAAGAGGAGCGTCCGGACGAAGGTGCCGGAGGTCGAGATCCACCTGTACCGGCAGGGCAAGGGCCCCGTCGACGTCTTCAAGGCCAGCCTGGGCGGGTGGGAACAGGACCAGCTCGAGGTCCGGGACATCCTCGACAGGTACGGCCTCAAGTCCATCTTCGCCTTCAATCCCGGGTCGGGCCGCGGCGCCCCCATCCGGTTCAACCACAGGAACGGCCGCTCCATGCTGCCCTACAAGGACGGCGCCGTTATCTACGTCGACGGGGAGCCCAAGGTGAGGAGGCCCGCCGGCGTTCTTGATTTGCTATCGTGTCTTTTTGGGTCTCTCTGTTTCTGCAGAATCTTGGGTGGGTGTTGCTCGTTCTTGTTGAATTGGCTTTCGATTGCGGGTCGGCGTGGAGGGATTTGAATAGCGCGATGGGAATGCGGATGCTGTGAGTGGGTTGACGTTCTGTCGTTTGAATTGTGATGTCTGTACTGGGTATTGTTTAGAGAAAGGAAAAAGGAAACATGCATGATTTCATCAGACTTACTTGGGTGAATTTTGGGACTTTGTTCTGATAGCTTCACTGTCTTGCTCATGCCAACTGCAACAGAGCGTTGTTGATGGTTATCTCTAGCTATAAGTGGATGTTTCTTTGTTTGAGTTAAGCAGACAGCTTGTCTCTGTTACTAGAATTGGAAACATCAAGCTGAATGCTATTGAAATTCAGCTGAATGATTGTTTTGTCAAGGTGGCCAAGGTGGCCAAGGCCTTAGAGTGAACATTGAAATTTGGATTAGTCTGCTGAGGGATTTGATATTTTATGCTTTCTGGTTTCAAATGGTCCCATCCAATGCACCGCACACTATCGAAATAGAATATGTCCTTTGTTAGTCACTGTCCATCTTCCAAACAGAGCATGGGATATAACCAGTCTATGTGTTTTCTTATCCTATCCTAACAGGAATTGACATTCCGGCTACCGAATGCAGCCCTAGAATGTCACTCGACATCATTGGAAAGTTTTCCAAATAGTATGGAGTCGTGTGCATGTCATGAACTAATTGATGATTGCAGTTTAGATAACTGATCCCTTGCAGGTATCCAGATGATATTATAACAATGATTGGAAGACTTCCTTTTCTCAATCCTGATATCTAGCGACAGGAATGAAGGTTTAACTAGAAATGGAAAAGAATGAGCTTCATGTGTTTGCACCTACATCATGTGCACATTTTCATTTGAAAGTACTGTTTCCATAGCTTATTTGCAGTGCAGAATGTAAACTGACTGACAAGTTTTCATATGTTATTGTCCTTTAGTTATGTATGCATGTCATTTCTGCCTCAAAAGCGTGGCCTACTGAAGTTACTTATGATGCTATATCACCATTTCTAGTTTCCCTGCAAGTGAATGATCCTCCATGTAGCTTGCACATGTTATTTCCCGTGTATTGGGTTGATCACTGTATGTACTTACATTATATCGTCGCATAACGATACTACTTGTGCTTCAATTGTAGGACTCTTTGGTCAAGCCCATTACCAAGATCTTAATTGGCGTAGCAGTCACGGCTCTCTTGCTATCATTAGTTTCCAAAGAACATCCAGAGTGGCTCCACAAGTTGAACATCTTTGGCGGTAACTTCCCTCCATGGATCCTAGCATGTGTAGTCATTGTTTTCACTCGCATGAGGAAGAGAACTAAGGACTTGCTGAAGAAGTATGGTTGGTGAAGCAAGGGGACTCCGGCATTCAACTTCTGGTTTGATTTTCGCCAATGTCCTCGAGTCTTGTCCGAAAGACATGCTAATGACTGATTTATTTTGGAATTTGTTTCTGTAGTGAAGTGAGCAATAACGGGTTGTAAACAAATCCTTTTTGGAAGTGAAGGAAATTCTGCAGGCAAAAGATTTGTCACTCGTACACAGTTCAGATGCACAATGTAATGCAAGAATTTTTGAAGCCCACTTGTGTACGATATCCCTATTTTTTCTACGATTGCTTTGCACTTGGTCATGATGATAGGTCGTCTCGTAATGTCCTCTAAATCATATTTATGACATGTTACGATGTTTTTCTACTTAGTTACGACTATGCGTCATTAAGTTGTATCGTACACATGAGGCTCCGTACAGTGTCTGCTCTCAGTATATTTTTGTGCTTCCTTGTTTTATATCTCCACAGTTACAAAGTATTCCACTGATTGCTACTAGAACATGGTTTTTTGGATGATTCAACAATTGATGCAAGAAGATGAAATAGACACTGCGCACAAGATTTAGTTCTTTCTGAACACCCTCGGTAAGAACTGTTTGGTGTTTACACGGTATGTTCCCTCACACTCGCGTGACGACACTGTATATGCGGGAGGTACAATCAAGCGAGAGAATGGGAGAGAAGTGTACCGAACCTCAAGAAGGATGGATGATTTCTCTGGTTCGGTGACAATAGTTCGGAGGAGAGAACGGTTCACGTATCGCAAGACTTGGAATCCTACTCCTTCCGAGAGCGTTCTAAGCTACGACACGTCCGTCATTGATTTTCTTGGTTCTTTTTTATTTGAATCGTCCTGCAACGCGTTTGTACGTACAGCAGAGCTACTGGAGTCGTTGTTCCTTGTAAAGCTATTACTACTAATAAGCCCGTCTGGTGCATGCTTCCCCACTGAAAGTTTGAAAATGACACGTACGTGAGGTTCATACAGTTTTTCATATCAGTATCCGCGAGCATTTCACATTAAAAAGAGAGGAAAAAAAAACTGAAACAGTGAGTTCGCAAGATTTGCAACTAATTTTTTTAAAGCGAACTAGTTTTCTTTTTTTTTCCCAGTTTTCCAGTATCTTTTTGGGCAACATCCGCAGCCAGCGTCAAACAAATCCTTGTGTACACTTGACCAGCACGCATGACTAACAATCCCATCACATCAGCGTAGAATTCAATTGTAAGATAATTCATCAATGAATCAAAAGGCATCTTGATGGCAAAAAAGGGTAAAACCAGTACACCAAATTCAAACACTCCGTTTTGATAACAACCAAAAAAGAAGCAGCCGAGATTCTGCATTTTGCAATCAAAATATAGGGCGACTAATGCAGGATATCTTGGTCGAGAAAATTAGTTGCCGAGGGCGTGGAATGGCAGGAGGTATCAACAGAATCCCAAAAAATGAAGGAATTCTGCAATCATAGATATTTTATAATATTCTTGTCAAGTCGTTCTTGATCAGCATGCACATCCGCCTCTTTGCTCTGAGTCTGGAACAGCATCTGGGATGCCCTGGAAATATCTGCAAGCAATTTTGAAAGATCACCACAAAGCAAAGAGAATTGATTATACAATGTTCCAGCATAAGCCTTGTCAAAACAAATATTAAATTCTCCTCGAAATCACCCAACATTTAATAACAGAAGCGCAAATATAATGTGTCCCATGTAAGGGCAAATTATAAACATAACTTTCTCATTGAAGACTCCATTGATTTCAGCACTTCAAGTAATTTGTACAACAAACTAAGAAAAGTTACGAATGGATTGTTCCAATTGCACAAATTTACATGCATATCATGCTACACTTTCCATCACAACCTTGAAAAAATTGATCTCCTTTTGTTTTCATGACCACACCTACATGGCGTGGCATGCATGTATAATTACATTCATAGACAATATGATGACATCTTCCATCACATGTATCATTTCATCTTGTGTCCTAGACCTAAAAAATTTCTCATGTTTCACCTTACACCTCAAAAAGAAATTTTTGATTAATTGATTACACTCAAATTGATCTTGTAAAACAATTACACCTCCATAGTTGCCATCAACAATGCTTCCATTTATTTAAAAAACAAGGTTATATTTGCAGATCAAAGAAAATCTCTAACATTTGCAGAGTCAAGAGAAAGGAATCCTGGAATAGGACGGTGAATCATAGAATCTAACTAAATACATGGTACAGAGGATGAATACAACATAAGTACCTAGTAACCTAGTACATATTAGAAAGAGAACAGAGTAATATGAATTGGAGTAAAATGATAAAGACTTGAAGATTGACAAACACCCCAAATTTTTTTCAATAATGACAAGCACAATGTTTCAACCCTTTAAGATGGAAGTAACTGTAGTTCCAAGTTGCACTCTGTTTTTATTTCATTAATGGAAGGAATATTCCTTATCATTCAGTGAGTTGTCAACGCCATATTTTTGCATCTCTAAGTCATATGATTCCAATTTCATTGATAAGGCTAAAAAAAGAATGTAAAGTTACCTTTTAGAGAAATCCGCATTCAGATTACTTTAAAAATTCCAAAGTCTAACATATTTCTGACAAGATATACTGAACGTGATATATCTCATCTACGTAGTTCTATTAGCCAAACAAAAGTGGCTCAAGATGCTGTAGACCCTTATGAGCAATTAGAAGATTTAAATCATAAGAGTAGCTTGAAATTAGATCTGTTTTATCATTTCAAGATCATACGCGTTTCTGTAAAATTGACAAAGCTAAAAGTGCATCTTTAATTGTCCTTATTTACCAGGTCACAAACTCCAACATTGATTAGCTTACCTAGATCACTCCTCCCCAAAGAATTTGAAGGTTAAGTTTTAAATTTCCTCACTCAAGTTTTTTCCTTTCCACTTAATTCCATATTTTTAACAATTAAAACATCACAAGATTTCCTGCTTATTGGTTCTCAAAAAAATCAAATGGTGATTTCCTGAATCTAGAGTCAATCTTCTCCAATATAATTATATCAAATTGAATCAATCTCACGTGTTAGATAACCATAGAAAATGGAACAAATCAATTACATATGCCATAAGCAAACAAGTTACACTTACATGTCATGTTCATGATCGTTAGCAAGAGCAGCTTTAGCAATACACAAAAATGAGGCATCAACATTGACGTCCTCCTTAGCAGATGTCTCAAAGTAAGGTATGTTCCCTTTTGCGGCGCACCAATCCCTAGCTTTCTTCTCGGAAACCTACAGAAGTTATCTTTCAGTAAAGGAGCAGGAAGCAAATGATTTCGGCCAGGAGAACAACAACAAGTACTTACCACTCGACTATTGCCACCATCTATGTCAATCTTATTTCCAAGTAATATGAAAGGAAAAGTCCTTGGGTCTGCTGGGTTCGCCTGTTATGATAATAGTAATAAAAACCATGTTATGTCCATTGCCTAATCAACATATACATATATATATGTATGTATGTATAGAGAGAGAGAGAGAGAGAGAGAGAGAAGAGCTTGTACAGAACATGATGGTTCAAATAAAAAGTCACATAGTCGAGTTGTTCAGGAGAAGGTAAATAACATACAGGGGGACAAAAGAAGAACATGGTCAAAGCTTTTATTGCTTAAAATGAGCCAAATCGCCTTATCCAAGAGGGCAAAAAGGAAACCTTTACCACGAACCTGTTTCAAAAACTCATCATGCCAGTTATCAAGAGTGTCAAACGATTTCATCACATTCACATCATATACTAAGACACAGCAGTCCGCTCCTCTGTAAAATGCAACCCCGAGGCTCTGAAATCTTTCCTGTCCAGCCGTGTCCCATATCTACAATCGCAAAACACCCCATGTATGGTAAAGACATGTATCAGTCGCGACTAATTCATCATTGACAGGAACAACCATTCTAACTTTAGACTCACTTGCAGGGTGACCAGCTTATCATCAATCTGGAGTTCTTTGGTAACGAAATCAGCACCTATCGTAGCTTTATACTGCTGACTAAACTTCTTGTGCACATATCTGTGTAAAGGGTCAAAGAATATCGCGCAGGCAAAACCGAAAACCACTGTGACAGAGCATACAGTTCCCATTAAGGACCAACGGAAAGCAATGCACTAAAAGTTTAAAGAAAACGAGTCAATGTCCCCGTCCATCACTCCTCCACTGGGAAAAAAACAAGACTTTATTATTAAAAAAAAAAAATGGCAAAGCCAGAACCAAAAAAGCGAAAGCGAGATGGTGCTAGCTTCACAATGCCCAGCGGAATTCAAACACGTTAACACAAACGCGCTAATTGGTGGAAAAACACGACCAACCCGCAACGCACGGGCTTCCAAAGTGGCCGAATCTCGCTGCCCCCCCACGGGGGTTGAAAAGGAAAACAGAGAGATTCGACGAAATCACCATTCCGCCATCCGCCATCCACCATTCACCACGGCCGACGCATCGGGGGAGACTGACCAAAAGGATACTGGTTCATCAACGACGTCTTGCCAACCCTAAACCAAGAGCAAAATCGAACATCAACCACAAACCAACCCAGCCCAACCCGGGAAGCAGAGAAACGCAACAAGAAAGGGAAACCCTAAAAAGCGCACCCGCTGTCGCCGAGGACGATGACCTTGAGCAACGTCCGCCTGCGCACTGACATCGGAGGAGATTTCGAATCGAATCGAGGGCCGGCCGGCGTCCGTCCGTGGGGAGGATGAAGGAAGAATCAACCGGAACCAAAAAAGAAAAAGCTCCCTTTTTTTTTTTTTCCAAATCTGGGAAACGGAGGAGATCGCGACAGGCGAGCACAGCACGGCGAACGAGTCGGTTGAGGACGAGGGAGCTGGAAAGGAGCGCCGATTTCGATGCCACTCTCTCTCTCTCTTTCTCTGCAAAGTTGTTTCAATTTGATGTGCAGTGTTATGAGTGAGGAGGAGTCGATTCTGTCCCCTATTTAATTGAAAGCCGGCCGACATTAATGACGACGTCGATGGGGGGGACGAGGGAGGAAACACGTACGGCGGCGCTCGTGTTCATCGACGTGCCGACTTGGGACTCTCGAACGGATTTTATTAAATTAGTGATTGGAAAAAAACGGATACTTTACTTTTCGAACGTGCTTATTTTTCTTTCTCGTGATATACATATATATTATTGTTAAAAAAAAAAAGATATGCATGTACTAATTTCCCTTCGTATATTACCAAAAGAAAGACCATCGACAGCATTTTTATCAATTTAGTTATAAAATTTTTTTATTTTAACCAATTTTGATTTTAAAGCTTTCAAGAATTTATCATTGAATATTTCTAATTAATTTAAAAAATAAATTATTATATAAACATTGACCATCCTAAATGGTAAAGTTAACGTTTGATGCAAGTAAGTTTTTCCTTTTTTGGTAATTTTTTAAGAACATTTTTTAATTTTATATTTTTTATATTTCTTTTTCTTTTTTTCATTATGTCTATGTGGGTCACCAGCAAGGTCTTCACATAGGTCTTGCAAGGGCGTTGGCACCCTCTCCCAAAGTCAATGGGGCTACAAAGTCCTTGAGCGAGACCATCCTAGCCTTGCCTAGCCTTGAGCTTGCCCAAATCTACAGAAGGCCTTAATGCCCTCGCTAGTGAGGGTTGGTAGTGCCACTCATCAACACAATGAAAAAAATGTAAAGAAAGAGAAAAGAAAAGAAAATTTTAAATTTTTACAAAATTAAAAAAATTGTCAATATTTAGTGATGTTCATGTCATTTAAAATGGTCGACATTTATATTAACGATTTTTTATCAAAATTAACTGAAATAACTTACTAGACAAATTATGAAAATATTGACTGATTGATATAAAAATAATGAATTTAAGTATTTTAAGGTAAATTCGTGGATGTTCTTGTGTGATGGAATTACGTGAAAAAAACCCAAAACATACTCCACTTTTTAGTCAGTTTTCACTTTCGTACTCCTATCTTTTAAATTAGAAATTTGGTATTTAGTTTTCACTTTTATTGACCGCTTTGCACCCTCACGCTAGTTATACTTGTGAACTTTCTTAGATAAAAAAAATCGTTCCTTTTTTCGAAAAACCTCCACCCAAATAATGAATTCATTACACCTATTTAAATCTCCAAACCAAAGCACGACCGCCACCGTCGTCGGCACCCGCCACGAACACCTTCTGGTTCTGCAATTCTTGAGTTGTACCTGGACAAACGTTCACCATTTCGTGATTGGCGTTTATCAAGAATAGAAAGTAATCATACCGCGAAAGATGCCCTGTCACACGCCGCATGGCGGTAGCAACCTTGACCCGACTCTCTAAATCGAGTTAATAGTCGCGAGAGTTATATCGGGTCTCATACCAAAGTTATCAATGACATATCGCAGCTCGCCATGGTAAGTCGCGTGCCAGTCGTGCCGGACCGCCCCTAAATGTCTCGGACATCAGGATCGGGATGAGCCTTTTTACGCCGATGCAGACGCAAAAGAAATCAAACTCCTGTGGGAACGGTTCTCCGAAGAACTACCACCGTGTGTCTCTCTTGAGTTCCTTTTTTCTGGCCAGAACCGAAAAGAGGTTGTTCATGAATGTCATCAACGATTGAGTCTCCCTCTGTATTCCCCTTCGTGGCGAGCGACTTGAACTGCCCGTTAGCCCGGCAGAATGTGTAGAATGTTTCGCTATGTAATTCTTGACCATTATTTTTGTACCGTCTCCTCTTTTAGAAAGGAAGCTGCGATTTTATTTTCGATAATCAATTTTCTCTGTCATATTGCGGGCAATGTTAAGAAATCGACATGAATATACCATGAAAAACTCCTAACATAATATTTTGGAACTTGCTCACTTGAAAAGATTTGTTAGACCGAAAGATTATGTTAGAATATTTAAAAAATAAATCACGCATTCATATAATAGTTTAAATTTTTTGGACAGTTGATAATAGTATCATATAATCTCACAAAATTGGACGTGATTTTCTTTCAAATTGCGTGAAAAGGGATGTAAAGCCTCAAAGAAACATGGACACATTGTAGCTTAAGTATGAGAATTCAACGGCAATTAATAACATTGAACGATCTCAATAACACTACGCGAGTATTATTGCAGCACCAACCGTAATTATGGAATTGCCAAAATAGCTCAGAATCCCGATCACTCTTTATGCTCCGTCGATCCTCCATTTACTTGGTGAATTGATCATTCTCGTACCTCATTCTGCAATCTACAAGCTTTACCTGTGCCCCAGTATTGGATGGGCACCCATTTATTAAGTCGGCCCTACCCTAGCATTTTGTAGGCACAAATTGCAATAAAAACACGAAAGAAGCCAATTACAAGTCGCATGGCCATAGCAACCTTGGCCTGAGTCTGTAGATTGAGCATAAAGGCTGTAGCCAGTGATTGATGTTTCCTGCACCAGCTCATCAAGGACGCTATTCATTTCTTGGCGGAAAGGAGAGCTATAGGAGAACTTAATGCCATTGCAAATTTTGTACATTACGAAAGTGTAAGGCAAACAATATACGCTGAACCGAATGCAAAGGAACCAAATTCCGACTCCCAGGATTCCTCGGAAAGCAGCCATTTTGAACCTGTATATAATCCCTTAATTTCGCTGTAAGATTGCTATGTAAAGAAGCGGCTGACGAAAATCACAGTGAATTGCGTCTCTTCTCTAGTGCTATATAAAGAGGCCGTTCGTGAAGTTCATCATAGTTTCCGATGCGCGTAGGATGTTCCAGCTTACGATGTCTTCCTCGTGCTTTTAAGAGGAATCTTCCATCCACGTGTTTTTCATTTTTGGCTTTGGAATTCTTAGTATTAGAGATCAGTCTCTGCTTGCTTTCTGGTCACATTGTCTTTATCTAATTTGTATCGTTCGGAATCCTCCCCTACGTGCTCATGCACATTATGATTATTTTCGATATCAAGAGATATATCATAAAAATTAAAAATTTATAAACAATATTATAATTAAACTAAAATTTAGATACTACATTAAACACATTAAAAATTTTGAGACAACATTACACATTATGTTAAAGTTCATGATTCATTTATATTATCTTTCTTGTTGTTTCGATGTTGGTGTAATGAGTCCTTATTTAATATAAAGTTAGTCCAATTAATGACAATGGTTTTTTTTTTTGTTAAATTTTTAATTGAGCATTTTGAGCCTTATATTTTTCTTGGGAGTAATTATTTTAACTTTTGAGAGTGTATACATCTGGTAATTTTTAAACTTCGATAAACATAGTGAAACGAACTCTTCGACCGAGAGGTACAATCAAAGCTACAGTTAATTTATCATTAACAAGGAAAAAACTTTGCGTGGGAAATGCAGCATTTACAAAAATGTCGAATATAATTTCCTATGTACATATCTTGGCAATAATAACACTAAATGCTATCTTAATTGCGAGTGATGACTAGTAATCTTTTTTTTTTTCTGTCAACTTACTAATTGGTAATATTCTTCCAAACAAATATCATCCATTCTCATCATAATGACCCATTTCCTTTTTGAGGTAGCCCAAAGGGCTGGGTGAGGCTTGCCCAAGACAATGAGGATGACCTCTCTGACCCTCACGTCTGGATGGGAGGAAGAAGAATAAAGGAAGAAAAATAATAATAAATAAATATATTGAAAAAAGTATTTAAAATATTAGTAAGAATTATCTATGTTAGCGTCAGTTAGCCAAAATTTGTCAATTGATTGAATTGGCATAAATACAAAAAAGTTAGAACTCAATTGACAAAAACAGGTTTAGAATTCAATTTGCACGATTATAATAGGTGTTGAGCATAAACCTAGCGTTTACCAAGAACAGAAAACAATCGTTGTGGGAAAGGCGTCCATCACAGGCCGTGTGGTGACAGCAACCTTTGGCCTGACGGCGTAAATTGAGTGATTCGGTCCCATGTACCATGTCATCGACGACAACATCCACCTCGCGATTGTAAGTCCCGCGGAGTTTGTACTTGAGCCCCATTTCATATCTTGAACATCGGAATGACGTCGGGCCAAGCTTTCACGCCGATGCAAACACAAAAGAACCAAGCTCCAGTGGCCACGGCTCTCCATAAAATCGCGGTTGTATGTCCCTCTCGAGCTCCTTTTTAAGGCCAGAATTAGAGGGAGGCTCATGAACATCAGCAATTGAATCTGGTTCTCCAGTTCCATTTAGGCAAGCTGATTAATTGGTAATAGCCAGCTATAAAAATGGGTGGTTCGTGCAAATCGCCATATAATCCTCCGTCGCGGTAGAATGTTACTGTGTAATTCTTCACCAGTATCCACTTTAGTGTGTTTGGCTCCTAGTACTTATCACATAAACCAAAGATGAAATGGACAAACACATCATTTTTTGATGATTTTTTTTTCTTATGTGTTGAGGGTTCTTGAGGAATCCGCCATATAAATATATTATTTATGCTTAGATGAATTCTTGGTATTTAAGACCAGACTACGTCAAACATTATATATATATATATATTATATATATATATGTATATAATATCATATACAATATACAGCATTTTATACATATACATATATGTATTGTACATACATGTATGTATGTATGTATATTGTATATGTATATGTATATAATACATCAATGAGCATTTTATATAACTCTAAAACAATTTGCAAAACTCGCCCCCCATGAAAGATTCGACGTGATTTTTTCAATTTGCAATTAAGAGACATAAAGCATCGAAGAAAATATGGACAACCATTGACAGAGGCAAAGAAAACAGGGTTGATGTATGGCAAAATGACGCGTCAAATTAGTAAAGCTGATGCTATGCTGCAATCAATCCGAATTTTGACCACAAGGAAAAAAAAAAAAAAAAAAAGCTTTCTAGGCAAATCAAGCCCTGCCAACGCAACTTTTAACATATTTTGAACTTCTAAAAAAATCAATTTTGAACTTCTAAAAAAATCAAATAAATTAGCTTCTTGAGCCAATACAAGTCCCCAAGCCTATTTCTTTTGATGACATTATTCAGTGTAGTTTTCACATACTTAACCTCGTAAAATTCCTTCTTTTCTTCCAATAAGAGACTCTTTTCCTGGCACTTATGTTACGTCTCTAAACATATTGAAATTTTGGACCTTTTGACAGGTTAATCCGCTAAGGATCAATATAAATGTTCTGTTCATATGCATCGGATAAAACTCTATCTCATAATATCGGAAGCAATAAAAGTTGCACATTACATAAGACATTTGAAAAATATATTAGTAACCCCACAAGATTTTCATTCCATGCCAAACAATTTAGAATCCTCGTCACCCTCTTGATGCTCCATTGATTTCCATATCTCATTCTACAATCTTTGAGATGCACCTGTGCCTTGGAATTTTCCAGGTACCAAACCATGACCTCATACCTAGCATTTATCAAGCACAGATTGCAATCAAAACATGGAAGTCACCTATCACAAGCCGCGTCACCATGGCAACCATGGCCCAAGTCCATAGCTTGAGCGTAATATTCGTAGGCAATATTTGACGTCTCGTGGACTAGATCATTGACTACCCGATCCATTTCATGGTTGTAACTACTCCTGAAGGGGAACTTCAGCTCGTTACATGTTCAGCGCACTTCGGGTGCATCGGGCAAATAGTATACGTAGATGCAGATGCAAAAAAAGTCAAGACTCCGATGGCCAGGATTCTCTGGAAAACAGTCATGTCATCGTATGCCTATTTATAGTTCCTTAATTTGCTCTAAGCTGGCTATGTAAACAAGTGGCTCATTAAATTCACCATTAATTGCGTCTCTTGCTAGCGCTATATAAAGAGATGGTTCGTGCATATCATCGTAGTTCCCGATGTTTTCTTTATTTTTGGGAGTTGAAATGATTGGTACTTGAGACGAGTCTATGTTTGCCTTGTCTTTACATTTTCTAATTTAATTTGAATAGTTGAGATTCCGCCTCATCTATGTGCGCGCAGCGTAATGTAATTATTATCAGTTTCAAATCTCTCAATTTGTAAATGCGATTTCATTCTCAGTACTAGTTTTCTCTAAATAATGAGAGGTAGAGCGAAGCGCCAATTTCGATCTCTGTCGGTGCGACTGTTCAGCGTGTTGTTTCAGCATACGAATCAATTTTCCTATTTGATTAAAAGCCAGCCGGCCAAATTAATGACGATTACGAGTCTCTGATAGAGAAAAAGTACTGCACTCATCAACGTGCCGACCCAAAATTTTCAAATGGATTCTGTTAATTATTAATTGAAAAGAATATTCTACTTTTTTTTTTATGTACTTTTTTCTTCTGATATACTAATTCTATGAAGTTATTTCTGTGAGTAATGTTAGAATAAGTCTCACGTTAGATTATTGATGTAATGTGCAGCAATAAACATATTATAGTGACTTATTAACTTAGACTTTTAAGTAAAGATGGGTTCAGCTGAATATATTAATAGGTATAGATTTCGGTTCTCTGCTAGCGGTCTCCCTTGGTGAAAGTATCAAGCTTCTACTGCACACCTCCAACAAATGGTATCAAAGCCAATGATTAATTAATGGGCCACTGCCAATGTGTATCGGCATTTGGTACATATCTTAGAAAAGAAATCTCGTTGCCAATGTGGTTACCAGTAACCTTCATAGTTCGATTAGGCAAAAGGGACATGGGGTGAAAGTGGGTGTTATTATATGGCAACGTGATCTAACAGTAGCTGTCTTGGTTCTCTTGGAGAAAGGGATGATGGATGAAGGTGGGCATTGGTGTTCTTGTGGTCCTCACCAGGTAACAAAGTAGACATTTAAATTAAGACATGATGATGCATAAAGATATCTGAATTAAGAGGGAAAAAACTTATTCAAGTTGAGAAAATTTAATGCAAAATTGTCCTTGAATTGAATGACAACAAACCTAACACAAAGCTCATAAGTATGGGAAAGATTATTGAGATGTGCACGTGAGTTTTGTAAGAAATAGTTTTATATTAAAAAGCAATTAGTATATTCTAATTGGCTCATAATTCATTGGTTTAAATTTTGAGTAAAAGTAGGTCTCACTGCATTTATTGACAAGCTTGAATTAGAGCTTTCTCTTGGCAATCTCCCTTGATAAATGTAACATAACCATGTTGCATGCTCCCAACAAATTTTCTAACTGTACTTCTCATGCCTACTAACAGCCCCTGTCAAATTTCTTGACTATGCTTCTTATAATACTAATAATCCTCCATCCGTGGTTTTTTTTTTTTTTGAGCAAACCTCCATCTGTGGTTTGATAAACCAATTATTGTGCTGAATTATGCAATCATCGAGTTCTACTTGCGCTTCGATGTTGTATTGACAATCGCTCGCCCGTCGTAAGCTGCATGGCCGTAGCAACCTCGTCCAGGTTGCGTAGATTGAGTGTAATTGTCGTGGTAGTTGTTACATTGGGCCTCATGTGCCAAATCGTCATGACCGCTTTCGCCTCATGATTGTAAGTCCTGTGGGGTTTGTGCTTGACCCCCCTACATGTCATGGACATCATTCTCTCTCTACTGTTTCTTTTTAGGAAGCTATTCAATTGCAATATGAACGGGTGCTTCATGCAAATTGCCATATTATCCTCTATCGCGGCAGAGTGTTACTAGGCTTAGTTCCCCTTAAAAAAACACTAATTTTAGATCTAATCCTAATTCTACCGTAAAATTCTGTCTTGTAAAAAAATGATCAATTTTCACTCCATACCTAATGTACCCCTTAGAGGTCCAACATGTAGTTGCCAAGTGTACGCTTACTTGCTAACATGGATTTAAGGATATGAAAAAATAAAATAACATAAATTCGTGGTTATAAAATAAAAAGGAAATAATATTCCTATGAAAAAAATTATCCCCATCTCATCTTCATCCTCTCAACCAATCTCACCTCTCGCCGCGTGCCTACAAGCAAGATTGTTCCTTCGACCTTTCCAGCAGATATTTCTCTCGCATCTACCTACCAATAATCCTGTTAGAGATAACTAAGATATTTCAGTAGGATATATTTAGATAATTAGGATGTTTTTAATGATTCTCCGCATTCCTCGAGATTGCATGTATATTTCCCTTGATTATGCATATCTTGATATGTAACCTTAGATAGTTATAAATCTATAAATAGACTTATATATTATATATTATGACACATTGAAATATACAGAAATTCCATAGTTCTGTTTACAGCGTTATTTCTTATTTGTTCCAAGAATAGAAAAACGATACTTGCACAAATTTCATGGTCATCAGTGCATGCTCCGTTGGGAGAGAGTGCATGCGACGGAGAGAAGGTCCTCGGCGACGAACTCTGATGGCGAGAGCACGGAACATCGGCTGTGGCACTTTTAATTGAGGATGAAAATGGGTTGGGGTTGTTTTCCTCAATAGAATATCTTTTCCTCTTGATTTTAAAATCATTAATTCAACTTGAATGGGCATTTTACACTCTTTTTCGTTTAGAAAGTGAGCGGCACTTTATTCTAAATGATTCGGACCTGAGCAGGTCCTTAAACTGCTCATGAGGGAAACGGAGGGAGAATCTCCCTGGGGAGAGTGACCCCTTACGCCCCTCCCAGGCCGGGATCCGGGCCTGGATAAAGATTCCGGCCCCATTGGCTGACCCGGCCACTCCTTTACGGGAGAGGGCGGCCACGTCTGATCCCCGCGACGCCTTCCCCCAGGGAAACTTGGGGCGTGGTACAGGGAAATGATGGCGTCAGTTAAAAGACTGGGTTGGCCGATTAATTTTCTCTGTTGATGATGAGAGGGAATCAATTGTATACTTGCTTTGTATGCAACGTAAAAAGCCTGAAAGAAAGTGTCGACAAACCATCTACGAGGCAAAGAAGACAGAACTTATGTTTGGCAAAGATTTCTCTAGTAATTAACTATCTAAACAATCTTTACAACATTATAAGATTATTATTGCAGCACCAACCACAATTATTCAGTTGCCAAACAACTCAGAATCTCGATCACGCTACCAAATAAATCTTCCATTCACTCAACAAATGGATAATTTTCGTACCTCATTCTACAATCTTTGAGCTGCTCTTGCGCCCCGGTATTGTTTGGGCACCCATTTATGAGGTCATACCTAGCATTTACCAAGCATAGGTTGCAATCGAAATGCGAAAGGTGCCCCGCACAAGCCGCGTGGCCATAGCAACCTTGGCCCGAGTCCGTAGATTCAGTGTAGTAGTCGTAGCCATTATTTGATGTTTCCTCAACCAGATCATTAACAACACGATCCACCTCCTAGTCATAAGCACTCCTGTAGGGGAATTTAATCCCATTGCATATCTTGTACACTACAGTATTGTCGGGCAAACAGTATACCTTGATACAGATGCAACAGAACCAGATTCCGATGGGTAGGATTCTCCCAAAAACAGCCATTGCGTGCCTATCTATACTTTTGTTAATTTGCTCTAGGGTTGTTATGTAAAGAATTGGCTCATGAAAATGTCTCTCTTTCTAGTGCTATATAAAGAGGTGATTCATAGAGATCATCATAATTCTCGATGGACATAGGATGTTACAACTAACAATGTCATTCTAGATTATTATATCTTTCATTGTGTTTCTCCTAGTAGTTATCACTGAAACAAAGATCCATGTCACTGTTTTGGTTATGAGCATTATATGTTGATATTCACATCCATTACCGGCGAGAGGAATCTTCCATCTACAATTTTTTTTTTTAATGTTTTTTGGCTGTCAAATTCTTGGTATCTAAGACCTATCTTTGTGTGCCTTCTAATAAGATATTTTCTAATATAAGTTGAATCGTTTAGATAATGTCTCTCATCTATATGCGTATGAGCAGGCATGCGTGGTAAGATTATTGTCAATCCCGAATTTCACAAATTACAAATTTTTATCTAATTATTTAAAAAAGGATGCAACGATTTCATTTTTAATATTAATTGTCTCCAATGATAATTAATGAGGAAATAAGTTTTTACGGGGGTGGTATTTAGAGTTTGAGACGATCAACATCAAAATCCAACATAAGAATCTCGCAAACCTGCTCCCAAGGCCTTTCACTTCAAAATCTAACTGGTTGGCTAAAGAAGAAACACCTACTAAAATTCTCATTAATTATCTAAAAGACTAAAAAGAACTACTCCTTAAACATATATCTAATATAACTTCTTAGGAAAATCTATCTAATCGCCAACTTCCTAATGATTCCCCAACTACAATCATGGCAAAGCCCGGATTGCTAATCCACTGGCATTCTTCCAAAGCTTGAAAATTACTCCACCAGAGAAAACAACATTGTAACAAGATAATTCCAGCAAGAGGAGCAGGCTTGACTGTGATTGGAACAAACATTTGGGTTTGGGAAGAGAGCCTCAATGTCATTGTTGTGATGTTCCACGACATGTCCATATCTAGGCGACATGTTATTCCAGCAATCTACGATAGCTTTCCCTTTAACGGATTGCACCGATATGAATGACACTAACCTCGATTGAAAGTGAGTGAAGCTTGCAGACGGGACAACAGACTTGAAGCTTATGGACGACTTAAAGATTCTAGACAATGAATCTAGGAAAGAAGAGTCGACAGTGAATGGCGAACGGTGGATTGAAGCTCGCAAGGAGGAGGCAAATAATGACAAGGATTTGACGAGCCGAGAGCGACGTGGCCAAGGATCAAGCGACCGGCAAAGATCGGGAGAGGCGAGAGCAACGGGGGAGATGAAGGAAGAAAACGTGAAAAATAGAAAATCATTTGGGGATTTCTTCAATTTTTTATCTAATCACAAATTTTGACCAAATCACCCTTGTTCAAGTTGTCGAAAATGGCCCTCCAATGAGCCTAGACCTTTATTTAAGATTGATTTGGCCACTTCAGGCCCTTTTTTGAAATAGAGTTCACTCTAAATTTTCTTTTGAGAAAATAACCCCACTTTAGGCCCTTAATTGGAAATTTCCCAAAAATCAAATCGCCCTTAAAATCAAAAGATGAAATTTCCTAAAACTACATGAACATTATCTAAAAGCAGTTCGACTAAATCTATCCAGGAAACCTAACCACCTAATTGAGGATACTTTCTACAATTTTTTGATTGATTTATTTATTTATAAATTTTTTGAGTTCTTGTTTCTCCCTCTTTTCTAATTCGGTTCTTCATCTATTCCCACGAACAGGAACTCTGCTGAACCATCTTCCATCTTCCTTTTCCCATCAGCCGCCACAGGAACGCAAAATAACAATGGAAGTCATGCTGGATAGCTAATGGAAACGATCGACATCACGTGTATGGCTTTCAGAAAACGTCAGATCTGGACAACAACATTAGACTTTGCTCATGGCCATATCTCAGAGACATATGAACGAACAGGTTGCGTGCGTTCGACCGGGAATGAAATGAAGCATAATTAACTCGAACTCGAGACACAGTTTCATTGCAAGTCAGTTCACGACATGTGCAATCAACAAATTAGACTCAAGCGGGAGCCGGTTCGATCTTAATAGAGAGGATGACATCTCTGTTTTCCTCCTTCACAGAACAGAGTAAAGATGTTGCCTGGTCAAATGAAGCTAAGTGCACCCGCGAGTGGCGATCGGATCGATGACGAAAGCTTCCGTGATTAAGGATGATTGGAAGCAGGACCGGAGGAGGCAGCTCGAGCGAGATCTGAACACTCGGCCGCGGAACAGGGCGTGAAAGGGGGCGGTCGGTGAAGCGCGGAGGCGGCGAATGACGTCACTCACCGGCGGCGACGACGTATGGGTTGTGGGCTGCACCAGATGGGTCTACTTTGATGGGTTTAAGGGATTTTTTTCCTTTGATTTTGGGCTGTGGGCTGCACCAGATGGGCCGATCTCCCTTTATTTGTTTGTTCAACTGTTCGTTGTCATTATTATTTTTATCGTTATTGTAGTTGTTGTTTATTATTCTCGCAAAAAATGTACACTTGATTTGTCGAATAAAAATTCAGGTGTCATCAATCATAACTTAAATACGAGATTTCAACGGTATTTCATGACACTTAACTATCATAACAACACCAACCACAATTATTTAATTGCCAAACAATTCGGAACCAGTCACGCTTTTTAAGCTTCATTGAACCCCCTCCATTAAGTCCATGAATTGATAATTTTCGTATCTCATTCTACAATTTTTGACCTGCTCTTGCGCTCCAATATTATCTAGGCACCCATTTGTGAGGTCGGGCCCAACAGTTACCAAGCACGGATGACAATCAAAATTTGAAAGGTGCCAAGTACAAGCTGCGTGGCCATAACAGACTTGGTCTGAGTTTGTAGATTGAGTGTAATAGTCGTAGCCATTATTTGTCGTTTGCTCTACTAGATCATCAACGACACTTCCACTACAAGGCCGTAAGAACTCCAGTGGAGAATCTTGATCCCATCGCAAATTATGTACGTTATGATCATATCAGGTAAACAATATGCGTTGACGCTGATGCAAAAGAACCAGATTTCGATGGCTAGGATTCTCTGGAAAACAACTGTTTGCCTATGTATGGTTACTTAATTTGCTCTAGGCTTGCTATCTAAGGAGCTGGTCATTCATTTCGTCTCTCTCCGGTGCTATATGAAGAGGTGGTCAATGCAAATCATCATACTTCCCGATGGACATGGAGTGTTGCAGGTTACAATGTCATTCTTGATCATCATGTTTTCCAATGTATTTCTCCTAGTAGTTTTCACCGAAACGAATATTAGATGTCCCTACTTTGTTTATGAGCATTATATGTTGAGGATTCATTTCCCTCTTTGGCAAGAAGAATCTTCCGTCTACCTGTTTTTTACACTTGAGTGGACATTCTTGATATTTTAAGACCAGTTGTTTATACCAAAAAATAATCAAAGTCTTTTCTCGCAAAACATGTACACTTGAAATGGAGCTCCTGTGTTCCCCCTAAATTAGAGTGTGTCTCTTGTTTAAATAAGTATACTTCTCCTGGTACAGCAATTTTTCTGGTATAGATCACCAGAAGATGTGTGTCACTAAATCAGTTTTAGTCAAGGCCTCTTCTAGCAATCCTATAACGGAAACCTCTTTCAATTTTATTGTTAAATTAGTCATAAATTCGAGTCCATGGCACTTTAGTTCTTCAATTTCATGCATTGTAAATCAAATGCACGATCCCATCAACGAGAATGGTGAAGAATATCAAAAGCCTCTTACCAAACATTAAAACGAATTATTTTGCGGATAATGCGACGATGAGAAACAGATTAAAGTGGGCATGTAGTAGAATCAGTAGCTGTTATCTACTGGCTCTATAGATGAGTTGATGAGGGTATATTCAAAAGGGTGATCTGACCTGGACGACACACTTGCTCAGACATCTTCAATGGTTTATACTCTACCAGAACTCAAATTGAATTCCTAGACATAAATTGCACTTTGCAGACTTGCCAGAAAATGAGATTGATCAGTTGCAGCAAGTCAATTACTTTAATTTCTAAGAGTTGTGTATAAAAGACCTCATAAACCTTTAATACTGGTAAAGGTACAGATAAAGAAGCAGACCATTGACCGGTAATTTTCTAACTAGAGTTCATAGCTGACATACAAAATGGTTTTCTTTTTGCAAACAATGGAGAGATTGGAAGCCAAACTTCCACTGGGTGATAAAGAATCTTGAAGGAAAGCAGTCGATTTTAGTCCTCAAGCTGGATTCCAACTCAGATATTAATTGTATACGACTGACCATGAAGATATGTGAATTTGATTAGTTCGTTATTACACAAATCACTGACCACAGAAATGCATATTGCTATACGTCTCACCGTACTAGAATCTTCAAATAAATAATACTAGTCTATGTTTTGCATGCAAACGAGGCAAGCATGAGATTAATGAAAGCAACTGGGATAGAGTGGATGTAAAATTTCATCTATTTTCCTTCTCAATAACTCGTATGAAAGTGCAAATGAATCGCCCCATCTCTGGTAAACAGGTTCAACACCCACATTTACACAGCACAGTGCATATAAGTCTAGACAAATATCACCGGCAAACACTCCATTACCGAAAATATTGTCTATAACCGCCACAAGGAATTGTAACCTTGAAGAGGAAAACAAGACATTTAACTTTGAAATTTGATTCACAGTCCACAGCTAGGGTTGGGTTCATCATTGAAATGATTCCTGCTTCATCAAGCAAGGCCAGATAGAGACCTTAGTTTACCAACTATCGAGTCAATATGAGTATGAGAGCCTCCAGTAGCTGCAAACATAAGATGTTTCGGTGCCTGTGCTCTATCAAAATAGAATGCACCAGAGGCCAATTTGTCTTTCGGCTGTAAAGCCAACCAAATAATTGTGTCGGCACCTTCCTCTTTAGTCCTGAGCTTTCCAGAGAGCCTTGTCAAACGATAAGAAAGATAAATAATCAGAGTAAAAAATAAAGCCAAGTAAATAGGAGGAGAAAGTAACTGCAAACAAAAGCTTGCCATACGATTTAGAGAAACCAGGCAAGCTCTTGGCAACACCCGGCGTCTCAGCCCAACCAGGGTGCATCGAGTAGAAGCCAATCCCTCTCTCCTTGTGTACCTCAGCCCACTTTTCTGTTAGTGCTACCTAATAGAACAGATAAGAGTTAACAATGACTATGAATAGCAACTTCGTCTATATGAAGCTTCATGTGGAAAGCACGACCTTTTTAAAATATTTTGGCAATTCACAACCACGTCTCTCTTCCAAAACATCGGATTATCCATTCGTGTATGTTCAAAAGTTTTCATCAAGTTTAAGAATTTGTTTTGTACTTGAATCTGTTGTAACTTGTCAGCTTAAATTCTTTGTTATGATCACTATTATCTGAGTCAAATGGAACTCTAGTAAACTCTTAGCAACCTGACCAAATTAATTCGTAGAACGTGCCTCTAACCTGAAGAAGAGGACCATAGTAGATAGGCTAAGTACGGAAGGCAGTTCAAAGGGAAATACCAGAATCATTAAATATCACATTTTCCTTCGAAGGAAGGACGTATCTGTATAGAGCATATTACAGATTTGAACGAAGTAACATCTGCAATACAGTCATTATGTCCTTCCATTGGTACCTTAACAATGGAAAAATATTGCTTTTTGTCCACTTTCAGGCTTTTTCTAATCACGTACCTATACCTTTTATTTGTCTAATCAAATTCTCACTATTTTTACAAAGTCTCTATGACACTGAATCTGACCAGACTTAGCGGACGAGACCATCAGACAAAGCCAAAGTATGATGCAATTAAATATGCGGATGCCCTAATGGATATGTGTGGAAAAATTTACAGAATGTGGACAATGTCAGAGTATGATGTTGATAGAGTTTAGATAATGTAGATGCCCACATAATCGTCCAAATTGTAAAATTTTTATCTACGTCACATTATGACGTCAGTGGATGACCAGGTTGACTATAATAGGTTGGATTTGGTGTTAAGAGGGACTTGATAGAAAATTTGTGAAAGTAGGACTTGATTGGACAAATTACAATAAAAGTACAAGGAATTGATAAGGAAAAGGTGTGAGTATAGGAACAGAAAGAAATTATTTTCTTTCACAAATTAAGCAGATTATGTGGTGATGCTATCGAGCCAAAAGTAAATCAAATGCCCTTGGCTATGGCAAAATGATACAGGATAACACTTGCCTTAGTTTGTTGGATTAAAGAAGTACGGTTCTCATATAAGTTCCTTTCACAATCATATCTCCACGGCTTTGACACCCCTTATTGGATTTTCAAGAACTACTCTAACAACTCCTTTTTAGTCAGTTTCTGAAATAAAGATGGTCAAAATGAGATAACTAGTTTTTGAATATACAGAGGAGCAGTTTGAGTAGCTTATAAAAATACAGGGTGTCCAAATAATTTGACCAACACTGAAGAGCGTCAGAGTAATATATGAAAATAAAGGTCTCCAAGTAACTTGATAAAAACTCAAAGGATGTCCACCCATAGAAATAACTACAGAATCTCATAGATCGACGAGGATCCATCGCAAACCCCTAATAAGGGATTTTCACAATCATAAACAGTATGTATCATGGAGGGCCACTCTCATGCACCTCAAGGGACACCCAACACTCAACCTCAACTATTTCGGATATGGTCATGAATTGGGAGGAACTCACCAAAAAATCCAAGTTACCAACGTTCTGAAGTCAGTGAGTTCATATTAGGACATTCAATTAGGAAACAATTAGATAACAGAATATTGGTTCACAAGAGAGAGTACGTGGTTCATCACTAGAAGAGTTTGTACAAAGAGAAAATTTGACATGATGATGAAACAATAGAGTGGGACTGTATTGCTCAAACAGCCCACTTAAGAGTAATGCCGCCCCCCTCTCCCTTTTGTTTCACAACCAAAAAAAAAAAAAAATCACACAAAATAAAGAAGAATTGACTAGTGATTTGGTGACATTGCTAACCTGAACTCTCTTGTTTCGAGCATATTGCTTTACCCCATCAAAGTTGGCATCACTATACTGCAGAAAAAACACTTAAAATTCAGGACAACAAATAGGAAACTTAAATAATATTCCAAGTGCACAAAAGATGCTGAGTAGCTGACCTCTAGATCAGTGGTCAAAGGACTTGTATACATTCCACCCGAAGAAACAGTGATGACTCGAGCATCAGGTGCCGCTTTTTCAAGCAAAGGCAACATTAACTCTGTCATTGCAAAAGTTCCTAATACATTCACTGCAAAGTTTGACTCCAACCTGAACTTCCAGAAAATGTAGGAAACAAAATAAGTCAATGCTTCTAAAGGAGACCATAACACAAATTCATCAACTCTGACAAAGAAAAAGCTTGGAAATGCACCCTTCTGGTGTGGTGATCCGCTTATGCTCAAGCAAGCCAGCATTGTTGACCTGATCATGACATTAGATGTATCAGACTTTATCGGCAATATTGAGGAAGAGATAGCTATGACAACTTGTAAAATATCTACACTTGATTTTAGTACAGGTTAGAATCACCAAACTTACGCATTCTCTTGGGGCCACCCCCAGGAGCACAGGTATCTCAGGTAATTACCTGGTATGTGTAAAACAGGAGGACTACCACACTATGTGGGGATTATCAAATGCTCAAAGAGTCCCAGACACCCCATTGATGTGAAAATGAAAAAAAGTAAAAGAACTTGCCAAATAATTCACATAGCGCTTTCTTATTGCATATCAACTAGGCTAGTTGAAAAGAACGGGCAAGGGGAAAAATCACACATTGGGAATCCTAAATAATCAAGCACTAAAAGGCCAGTGTGCAGGAGACACAAATATCTGTACATGTTCTTACCAATTATATATGTATATAAACACACATATGCAACCCATGAGCATTAGACTGGGACATTGAAAACCAAACGAAGACTTACCAAGACATGAAGAGGCAAATCCTTTGAAGAAAATCTGGATGCAAATGACTTGATCTCGTTGACAGAGGAAAGATCACATACCTGCACACTAGATTAGTGAGGCATCAACTCACAAGCAATCGAATATCTATGTAACTGGTGATCTACTCGATCATCCAGAAGTATGACTTCTGAAGGCCAACAACAAGCAAACACCAAAAATCCTTCCATAAGAATATCTCGAGACAAATGAAAAATAATAAATGGAAACTACCACATACCTCCAAATGCACATTTGGGTTTCCCGTAGTAGATTTTATCAAAGAGAGGGCAGCTTCTCCTCTCTCCTTGTTGCGGCAGATCATATAAACATTAGCCCCACTGAAAGGAAAAATTGCACTCAAAATTATTTGATAATTTATGACTAAAATGAGAAGTTCCCTTAGAGATTGTTAAATGAGCATTCACGCATGAGAAAGCAAAGTAAGCACTTATATAACACAGTTGAAAACAAAATACCGTGAAGCAAGACCCTCTGCAGTTGCATAACCAAGTCCAGAATTAGCTCCTGTAACTATGCAATTCTTCCCTTCTATTCGAGCCTCCATCTCTTCTGACTTGAACTTCTTCGCATGTTCGCTGAAGAGCAAGTGAATCAACGAGATAAGAGAAATCTCACCAAAAAGGCCTAAATCAAATGACAATGTCCATATGGAAACTCGACTACAGAAGGAACTGCACACATTCTATCTGGCTGCATGTGTGTGCTTCCGCACGTGTTTTCATGCACTTATGCCTGTGTATGCTCACAGGCACACACAGCTGCATTAATTTGGACAAGCACACCCTGCGCATACACGGAAGCCCGGGCGCCGATTTCAAGTTGCCAATCACCATCTTCAGTGCCGGGGACATACAATTGAGTCACTGACTCGAAAACTACTGCAACATCTAGGCACAGGGGCGGACTCATGAGTATGTCGGGTGCAAATTACGTCAATTGAATCCTATATTCCGCGCCAGTTCCCGTGAAATTTCTCTATTTCGCCCCAGTACGAGGATTTGACTAAGTGTTCATTTTTTCACCTCACTGCCCCTAAGTCTAAGATACTGCGAGGCGACAAACGAATTTGCATAACCTCTCTCACTCCCGCATCTCCCAAAACGATGAAACGAATAAAAGCCCAGAAGACCAAATCAATGCATAAAAAATGAGGGCGATCCTACTACTCACGCGAAGCCGGGCTTGGTGAAATTGAGGTACCCATATACCCCGAAAGCCGTCAATCTCCATGCCTGCCCGGGCAAAAAGACAACCATGGATAAGAAGAATAAGAAAAGCTCACGTCTTTGGAAAATGCGCGGACGCATCAGTTTCGAGAGGAGGAAGGAGAGGGTGGTGATGGAAGTACCTTGAGGAGGAACATGGCGAGCGAAGCGAGAGAGATGTGGAGTCGAATTTGCAGTGTTCTCATGAACCTGGGACGTTGGCTACATTGCGGCCGCGCCGCCGTCGGGAGTTGAGTTCCACTGAAGCGTCGCGCCGTACGCCACGTAGGATACAATCTCACCGCTCCTTTCGAGGAGGGGTCGTCTCTAATTTTATTTTTCTGGAATTTAATTTTTTATGCGAATTTATTTTTTATATTCCTAATTTGTGTTCGAATAGTTCCTGTTCCTATTCGGATTTAAATTAATCGTAATTCAGAGGACCAACCGCCAAATAGGGACCATCCAAGCTCGACACGCATTATAGATTGAGCGACTTCCAGAGTTTATCGGGTCCATTTCGAAAAAGGTGCGACGTGTAGATACACGAAATCATGTTGTGAGCGATGCAACTTGTCCATATACGCTCGATTTTAGGACTTTATTATGTTCAATCACCTACTTACATATATGCACATCCTCTGGAGGTATGATATTTACCCACAAAAGCAGCGGTTAGAGAACAAATTCATGACTTGGGCGGGGCTTATTTTGTGGAAAGAAATGTCATTTCGTGAATAAGTCGACAAATATAACTGATATGATGATGCAAAGTAGTCGTCACAGTTAAAACTAGACAGCAAACTTATAATTTAAAAAAGAAGAGGTATGAAAGTTGGAAAGTATTCTTTCCAAGGACATGTATTAATTCCCCATTGGATAAGGAAGCGATTTAGACTGCCAAAAAACAATTTCACTGTCATATATTCAACAATCAAAAAATAGATTTTTTTTTATATTGATTGACTTCTAAAAAAGTTAGTAACTGTAAATTAAACCGTTGGCAAAAAAAAAAAAAAAAAAAAAGTTACCGTTCACTCAATTTTCCAGTAATTTGTTGGTAACTTATGGTCCATATTATGAAATTAATTTGAGTTTCTTATGAAAGTTTACTTGTGTATTTTTTTTTTTTTGTGTGTGGCTATATCATAAACAAATAAGAGGGTCTAAAAAAAGAGTAAATGGTTTTAAGCCAACAAATAAAGATTGGCTAACCAAGATCCTTTAGATTTGCGTGGAAAGACCCCATCTGATTATGAAGCCAGATTCCATAACTGGAAATTCAATAAGCAGCGAGCCTAATGGAGATGGCTTTAGGGCGATATAGACGAACAAATGAATTGCATCAAACTATTTAAGAATCCACAATCAGTCGAGCGACGGGAATGTTAAATGAGTAAAGGCATAATAATGTTAGACAACATACTTGCTCGGATCAATAAGGAGAAGAGTTCGTGCCTGGCCAATGAATGGAACCTACATTTGGCAAAAGAGTCCTCTTGCCGAGGCACACTCACACCAGCAGCAAGTCAAGAAGACGAAGTATTTACAGAGGTTTAGTGAGCTGATGAGCCGCAACTTCTAAGATTTTCCATCCCAGCACTCCACACACTCGACGAGGCCGAGTGCAATTTCGTCAACGAGTGTCCTTTCACGCGTACGGGACGATAATTCTTCGGTCATGCAAAGGACTCCCAATATTGAACTTTGGCGGTGAAATGGGCGCGGGCAGCATCGTCTTCCCACTCCAACTTGGCCCACCAGTCGGCCTCCACACAGACCTCTTCCAAGCTTCCCCGTGCGCTGTTCGAGTCCAACGGCAACTTTCCCAGACGAGGGCACTTGGCAATTAGGAGGGATTTCAGTAGAGGAAAGGGTAGAGTCCGTTCGCAAATGCTCGTTAAACTTGGAAGATCGCTGATGTCTAGGCGTTCGAGACGTGAGAATAATCCCGAAGCAGCTAATTCCTCTTGTGCAAATCCATCCCCAATGATTTTCTCCATTGAATTGCATCCATCGATGTTCAATATCTGGAGTTTTGGAATGTGCACGAGCCATGACGAGTCCAGAAACCCGCAATTATTGATCCTAACTGTAACAAGATTGGGAAAGCAAGAGTACTTAGGTGCTCGTCCAACTTCTTGAGTAATCTCGATCTCCTTGAGCATGGTGCAGCTCCATAGATAAAGCCGTTCTAAATGCAAGAAACCATTGCTCTCCATTGGTGAGCAACTTATTGGGATGCAAGTCAGGTCTTGGCAATTGGTAATCTCCACTTTCCTTATGCTTCTCCGTAAACTCGGGTATTGAAATATTTTCAGCACAGAAGAAGAATTGTACACCTCAATGAATAAGTCCATGAGATTTCGCATGCACCCTAGTTCCTCTACTGTCTCTTCTTCGTTCATTTGACCTGATGTTTCTACTGACTCATTCGATTGGCTAAACACATTCAAAGGCAAGCTTGCAATTGCCCCTGTTGGAATTAGGATGGGGTTGACTGTACAGTCGAGCAACAACCACCGTAAACTAGTCAAGTTCTTGATTTCCACGGGCAACTCACTAATTGCAGTGCTCGACAAGTTCAAGTAACATAGATTAATCAGATTGCAAATTTCTTTCGGGAATAACTTAATATGTCTATTACCAAAAAGGTCTAAGACCGTTAGACAAGCCGTCATTGAGTTGAAAAATCCTCTTGGCACCAGCCTTACATTAGTTTCCCTTACAAACAAAGTTTTGAGTTGGGAACAACTAGATGGTGTTTGGTCGATATTTTGGATCCATTCTCCCCATAAGGATACTTTCTCCGCTTCCCCCCATTTGGAGATCATCTTCTCAGACATGTCTTCTTCTTTTTCTATCACTAGCAACTTGTTCTCCCCTTGCCCATGGTCACGGGTGATCCAGGTTGCCATGTCGCGGATGACATCATGCATCTTTACATAGGGTCTAGAATCATTACACCCACTTTCCAATAGACAAGCCCTCTTTAAATCCCCCAAGACTAACTCTCCCTCATCCCGCATATGGTATACATCATCATTAGTGTCTCCTAGCAAGCCCTCACCAATCCAGAGATTAATAAGGTCGTCCGCTATCATGGGGTAATCCTCAGGGAAGAGGCAACAGTAAACGAAGCAAGCTTGTCGAGTAGGATTATTTAAGCTATTATAACTGAACTCTAGTATGTGGTACAATTCCTCTACCATACCTGATAGCTTGTACGGGTTGTTCCTTAGCGTTGTTAGTGCATTCCTCCATTCATGGGGACTGTCTTTTCCGGCCATGGCTTGCTCGACGGTAATAAGGGCTAGTGGCAACCCTTTGCACTCTTCAACAATGTCCTTTGCGAGGTCTCGAATTTCTTGATGACAATCTACAAGTGATTTGCCGATGTTCTTCTCGAATAATTTCAGAGATTCTTTGGGCATCAAGCACCGTACTTCCAAGGTTTTGCTGGCTCCCATTTGGTCGCATACATGCTTCAACCGAGTTGTGAACACTACTTTGAATCCGCTCTCAACACCAAGACAAGGAATTCCGATTTTGGAGAGGTCTAGCCTTGCCCATAGATCATCAAGTAACAATACAAACTTCTTTCGGGTCAAAGCTTGGCACAAATGATGGACCCTCTCATCCCAGGACCATCCTTCCCATTGCCATCTTTAATGCCTAGCCTTCTCCTTATTGTGTCTTGGATTCTATCTTTATTCACTGGCCTGGACACCACTACCCAAATAACAACATCAAATATGTTATTTGTACGCGAAAGCTCCTTCTCGATACTTCTCATGAAGGTGGTCTTTCCCACACCGCCCATTCCGTACAACCCAATCACTCCTACTTGTTTTTCGTTCACAACCCATTTCCACACTTCATTAAACTTGGAAATGTCAAGCCCCACAGGCTGGTCCATAGGCATGTCGAGCACCTGAGGAGGAGGCAGCAGTGACGTCACAACGCGGAATTCTCCGTCCTTAGTTTGGAGCTCTCTTGCTTCATTGAGCATTTGATAGACTCTTTTCCCCAATTTATAGTTCGACTGGCAGTTCGGTGGAAGACAACGACTTAGACATTTGATTTGTTCACGTTCCCCAGCTTCTCGAAGAACTTGATCTACTCCATCTACGAATTCTTGCACCTTGCCTAACCAGTTCCTCACTTCTTCTGTGCGCTGCGCACGTCCTCCTTCTTCTTCGCGTTCCACCATTGCCATCACATCTGCGCTCTTGGCCTTAAGCTTGTCATTTGCGTTCCGCAGCGAGTTGACACTGTTTTTCAAATTCCAAATGTAGCCCAAAGGTTTGCTGGCCAAGCCCCATAAATTACTGACGAGTTGTAAAAGAGAATTTGCGAAATCCATAAATTCTTCCGAGAGAAGAGATCGAAAAAGGGCCTATTTAGATGCCTGTATCGGTCGAATGGGTGGAAGTTCGATAATAGAGAGCCACCTTGCAAGATGCCGTTACTTACGGACTCAATCATAGAGGCCGAAAGTAATGGCCGACAAAAGTACAATGATTACCCAAAATGGCAGACAAAAGTAAAAGCAAGCCGAAAGTAGCAAATGGTAGAAAACACGGGCCAATTACATTAAAAAACACGAACAGGTACGGTCTCAAATCTAACCTCAACTTTATTTTGTTTAAAAAAAAAAAGATTAATTTTAGATATTATTCCAAATCTGACCCGAACTTTATTTGAGATAAAATAAAATAAGTCTATTACGAATAAACTTCAAATCTCTATTTAACTATAAGATGCACACGTTTTTAATATATCGCTTTAAAGCAATGTAATTTTCTACTTCCAACCCAACTTCTGACATTGCAAATAGCTTGCCACCTATTAATTAATCTAATGGCCCTAGCTATGTGCCTTGTCCTCTGGAATTGAAGCTACTAAATTATTTTTCTCACGGGAATCATCTGTAAAGTTCACATTATTAGATGGTAGACTTTGTTAGACGCACATTGCGCAAAGCCCAAGATCTCCATAACTAGAACAAGCACACGCATGATTGAGTAGAAAGAATTGATGCACATGTATTTCGGGATCCATTGTTCTTGAAGCGGAAGCGGAAACACAATGTTCCACACGCAAGTCCTTCTCCTATATTGCCCTCCGTATCACTGACTCAATGAGGCGGCCCTCCTCACGTTTACAATTAAGTAAACGCCCCTTAGGTGAGGATACATGTGAGAATTAGGGTTAGAGGAGAGACTTGAGAACTATTTATAAAGTTTCCAGCCAGTCCCCCTCATTACGGGCCAGCCTCAACTCAGCCCACACTAAAGCTGAAGCCCATATTAGACTAATTAAGAAACCTTCTATCTCTCTTTAGACCAACCCTGTTTACGGTAACCGTAAAAACAGTAAATTATAATATCAATTAATTTAGTCCACATTAGGAAAACTCTTACATTCTCCCACTTGGACTATATTAATTGAAATCGTACCGTATGTGCGTACATTTGGTCCAGAGATAATTCTTAATAGTCAATCATATCCCATAAAGTCTTAAACACTGAATCATGGCGGTAACTGCATGTATACACACAGAGCCTTCCATGGTCACGAATGTTCTCAACTTTATTGATATGGATTCAATATGGTGGTGTGTCAAATGGATAACATCTCTCATAGAGAGATCCCATTTGTCAGTCACCATTCTCTTACCTTAAGTGTCACAAAAACTTGTGCCACAAGAGAATGCTTTATGGTTCCAATGAACCCACATATGTCTTGTCCTTATGGTTAACCTTTATTTATGTATCACAAGACATATGCACAAGGCTAATAACCGGATGTCCGGATGCCCGGATGCCCCTAGCCTTCACTCAAGGTCTATACAATCCCTTGAGATTTTATCAATATGTATTCAACATAATAACAACACATTCAAAATATTTTATTGAATGCAAAAGTTGATACATATCAAACCGTTACTAAGTGTAACAGAAACCACGAGATGTGAACTTTATCGAGTAAAGCCAAAATAGCTCCTATTAAACAACAATATCCGAAGATACTCCTAGGCCCATGTTAACAATATGTTACTAAAATATACATGGGCGTAGGCCTTTAGTTTGTGGATTTGCAACCACATCATCTGTGAAAATATGTTATATCATAAGTCACATTTCTGTACCGTTTCTTTATAGTCAAAAATATCTGACCACCATATATTTAGACCCCTTGAGACCTCTGTAGTAAATAAATAATACTACAAATTTGTTATCTCAATACAACCGTATGGGTCTATCCATCAAGTTAAAACGATCAATTCCGTCATGAGGTTTTGGAGCTTAATAGCCCAAGTAACAACCTAAAAGAATGTTACTAACACTGCATACATAGTAGAAGATAACAAAGAACTTTATTTATTGCACTTCCTACTAACATAAATCTGTATTCCGTTATTGATTGCATGTCATCAGAACAGCCAGTAAAGTTTACATCTAAATACTCTACTAACTGCAAGAATTGAACATATCTATAAATTAGCATATAATCTCTTGTCTTCTTTAAGTACCTTAAAACCTTCTTGACAGCAACTCAGTGATCATGTCTTGGATTTGACCGATATCTGCCTAAAAGTCCCGTCACAAAGACAATATTTAGTCTAGTGCAAATTTGAGCATACATTATACTTTTAAGTGCACTGACACAAGGTACACTATTTAATTAGATTTTCTCAATATCTAAATAAGGACAATGTGATAGATTTAGTCCATCACCCTTAACAACATGAGCAATTCCTGCCTTGCAATGATGTATATTGAATATTTCCAATATACAATTAGCAAATATCCTCGAGAAAATCTAATATAATATGGCAAAAACAATCCTTACAGACCTTAGTATTGTCTCAAGGTCACAACTTGTAAGCAAAATATCATGTACATAAAGTATAAGAAAAAATAAATTTCCTCCCACTGACCTTGCAAAAGTATATTGAATTACTTTGTTCCCAATTGAACAGAATAACAACACTATGAAACTTTAATAATATTGTTTGGAAACTTGCTTAAAACCATGAATTAGAACTTTTCAGTCTACACACAAGTTTACTTGAATCGATGTAAAATCATCTAGTTGCACAATATAGATTTTGTATCTATTTGGCGTAACTTTATATCAAAATAAATTATTAATGCCACGTTCACTCTGAAAGAACATTTAAAGAAATAATTATTTCTTCACTATAAACAATCCACCTCTCTTTTAGAGTTAAAACGTTAGTTACAAATTTGGCTTTAAATTCCACAATATTTGTTTGAAATTCTTTTAGTTTTGTACGCCAATTTGCAACTAATAAACTTTTGATCTTTAGACAAGTCAGTAAGTTTCCAAACATATTTCATAGATTGTATATCGCCTTTCATGGCATCTAATCACATACTTAATTGAGAATAAGAAACAACATTTATAAATATGTCATTACATCAACCATATAGTGGATATTGTAATCATGCTCTCACAAATAGACTATATAGTCGATGGTATAACCGATCGTCTTTCCTTAACAAATCTCCTTAATAAAGCTGCAACCACTTCATTCTGCACTTGAGAGGTTTAAGAAATTTCATTATAAACTATATCAAGAATAGTACCTTGAACCTCAACAAGTTTAGTCTATGGTATAGGAGATTCCATAATTATCTGTATAGGTAAAGACAAAAACATAATAACCTCCATCATACTATTATCTTTAATAATCTGAGAGCACTATCCTCTACAATTACGTCAATATTTAGAAACTTTAGAGTATGTGATTCCATAATTCTTGTACCTTCTTTAGGGTCATAAAATCAATACCCCTTTTGTATATGAAAAAATTGCTTTCATAATATCAGCCCACAAAAGACCAGATAAATTAGTCTTACTAATCATACTCATCACCATGTTCAATATGGCGCATTTATGCCTTTTGCCCAAATCTTTTTGTCAGAATTTTCAGGTATAGTAATTAAATTACCACCCCAGAATCTACCAAGTATTTGACAAATGACCCTTTAAGCTATTTCGCATTGTCATACTTGCCAAAATACTCATTGCCACTGTTAAACCTGACAACTTTTTAATCATATACGAGATGTATATGTCATTAGGACTTAAACACAATTTTTGCAGATGTGTCCTAATTTCAATATTAGACAATACATAATTTCAAGCAACTAAGGCTTCCATCATCTTATAGCAGTGCAGTCCGCAGGCAAACCTCTTTTCAAGTGTTCTAAAATGGAACGCTTCATGGACAGTAAGCAAATTCAATTGCTCTTTTCTCAAGCAACAAATCATATATCCACAACTTAAAATTTGAAGCAGTAAAAACCTCAATAGTGACGGAATTACCATTTACAGAAAAGGTGACTGAAAAACAAGCAGTATATAATTAGCATCATGTGAGCATTGTGTAACTTGACGTACAAGTACACATCCAGAGAGTTACATGCAAAATCACATAATCACCTTTGGGCAGAATACATGACATGCAATTGTATACTCCCCACATGATAAGGGTTATGAGAATACGTTCCAATTCTTCGTGAATTCATCACCTTTGGGCATATGAATCACTAGAATCAGTCACTCCTCCACCACACTATCATGTATCCCTCTATGAACTAATACACAATCACCTCCTTTGGGAGTATGATTACGCATTAGACCAGGAGACATCCCAATCATCATACGAGACCGAAATTTCTCAAACCCAATCAAGCGTGCCACTTTGGCGGTCACTACTCAATTAAATTATTGAAATTCTTTCATACCAGGAATATAAACTTTACTTCTCACATACACCATATATATGTGATTTTAACTTTAGTGATAGGGGCAACATATCACCAAAATCACATATCATACTAATTACATTGCTTTATTAATTAATAAAAATTAATCATACATATATATAAATATATAGACAACGAACCTGAAAGACAGATTCCAATGAGATCATTGATCACAGTAACACAAGAAACTTCTCATAACAGAGAATAAAACATCTTTTATGCACCCCAATTACATATTACCAGAACAACATAAAAAGAATGCTGATCTATAATATCTCTCACAAATTAACATCGATAGTAATACAGGGTACACCAAATCAACAAGCTTGACAGCTGATCCATTATCACTCATGAGTTCATAAGGCAAAAATGACTCAAAGGCCAACAATTGATTTATTAATCAATTTTAGGTAACAAATATCATTACTTCAACCAGTGGCCTATTAATTGAGTCAAACCAGAGAACCAAATATCTAAAATTTAACAGTAGATACTATTGCTCTGCATAGATGTTGTCATACTCCTTAACTTTAAAGAATATTCAATTTGATAGACATTAACAAGTGACCAGATGAGTTCATGTACAATATGCAGTAACTTAATTGACATGCATTACTCACATTCAGCAGATGTGTCAATCAGTACATCAGTTTAGTCACGAGTCCTTAAGTCGTCTATCATTCAAATATTACCAGTGTGTAAAGGAGTATACTTGAGTAACAAAAGTTTCATAATCTTTATTGTTTCTCATCAGCTCAATACATAACTCAAATACAATCTCATATGAATTGTATCGCATTAAGCCAGCTTCGAGTTCACAATAAAGTTTGATTTTTATTGATGAATCACACCTTTTATTATGTGATAACATACTAGTAACCCATCACCTGTATTTCCAAAATCATAGAAAATACAAGAAAAATACGCAAAAATACACTAAAAATTCACGTATTTAGGGCTTTGTATGTATTTTCACATCCATAAAATCATCAAACATATAAAATAAATATACCACAAGATAGGAAATCACCATACGAGTCAAACGCCGCCAACCACGCTCCAAACTAACCCTCGACACGCCCGCACGCGCCGCCTAAGTGCACGGCGCGTGGGGCTCACGCGCGGCGCATGGACGCGCGTGGGGGCGCGTGCGGCATCCCCCGGCGACGCGCCGCCGACCCTCTTGCTCGTCTCGTCTCCCCCAATCAAAATTTGTGATTTAATTTTATTTTTATTGAACAAAAAGTCTCGAAAATCACAAATTATAGCAAGATCTGTACCAATTATGGCTAATCCATACAAATTAGGGTAGATCCGTACAAATTATGGTAAATCCGTACAAATTATGGCAAAACCAATTGCGTTTGAGTTATAGGGTTATGGTTGCTCTGATACCACATGTTAGACGCACATTGCGCAAAGCCCAAGATCTCCATAACTAGAACAAGCACACGTATGATTGAGTAGAAAGAATTGACGCACCTGTATTTCGAGATCCATTGTTCTTGAAGCGGAAGCGGAAACACAATGTTCCACACGCAAGTCCTTCTCCTCTATTGCCCTCCGTATCACTGGCTCAATGAGGCGGCCCCCCTCACGTTTAGCGTTAGGTAAACGCCCCTTAGGTGATGATACATGTAAGAATTAGGGTTAGAGGAGAGACTTGAGCACTATTTATAGAGTTTCCAGCCAGTTTTCCTCATTACGGGCCAGCTTCAACTCGGCCCACACTAGCTAGCCCATATTAGACTAATTAAGAAACCTTCTATCTCTCTTTAGACTAACCCTGTTTTACGTTAACCGTAAAAACAGTAAATTATAATATCAATTAATTTAGTCCACATTAGAAAAACTCTTACATACTTAAATTTAATACTTCTTCCAAACACTCGAATGCAGCATCGTTTTGCCGTGTTGGATATTATTGCTGACGATGGAAATGCCATGTTGGATGATTGTGGAATGAGGGTTAATGGAGGGCCAGATTTGAGACGTAAGTGAAAGTTTGTGCTTTTTTCAGACAAAATAAAGTTTGAGCTAGATTGAGATAATACTTAAAGTTTGTGCTTTTTTTTAGACCAAATAAAGTTCGGGCTAGATTTAGGATAACACTTAAAGTTCGTGCTTTTTTTTAGACAAAATAAAGTTCAAACCAGATTTAGGACAACACCTAAAGTTTCTGCTTTTTATTTTATTTTATTTTATGGAATTGACCCTAGAAAACACAAGTGAGTGGGCTGAATCATTGTGCACGCCGACAAAAATACCATTTCTTTGGTAAAAATAATATTTCAGCCTAACAGGCGCCAGGGTCCCCAACCTAAATCATTTCCTGTAGCAATGTCATCAAAACGACAAAATACTAATTATTGTCCAACGTATTAGAAAAACCTTTCACCGCGGGGGGGGGGATATTTCTTCTGCCAGTCAAAATCGACAATGTAAGTGAGATGCTACTTCCGGAATCAAAGTGAAGCTAAATGATTTTATTTGATTATCATTGAATAAATGACCATGTGAACACTTGACTTTAGATGTCTAACAATTTGAATCTCTTGAGACGAGGACTCCATTCATATGTTCATTTTCAATCATGTCAATAATATCAATATTGTCATTTTTATTTTTGGCTAGAAAGTAGATTATCGGTCTATCTTCTTTGGTCTATTTGTGCTGTCCTTCCAAGGAGACATCTCCCTTTCTATCTTCATTATTTCCGCAATACGTTAAATATTTTCCTTGTCAATAATTTCTCCGAAGGCTGAAATCTTAAAATGTCAAATAGACAAAACCATCCACTAATTTTTTTTGTTTTATCTCAAAACAAAGCTAGTTATTACTCATTTCGTTTGAAAAAAATGCGTCTGACATGAGTAACTCTTTTTTATTCTAGTTTAAACTTAAAAAGAGAAGAAAATGGACAAATGCATCAAACAATTAGGATGCATATTTTCAATTTAAGATTCCATTAGCTATCATTGCACGTTAAGAGATAAAACCGATACATACTAAGCAATGGCCGCCCAACTATATGGGGGTGAGGTCTGTGTTCTCTAAAGTTGTCATCTAAGGGGCTGCATGTTTTTATTTCTGTTCTTTTTTGTTCTTGGGAACAGAAATAAATAAAAAAAAAGTGTTTGTTCCAGGAACAAATTTTGAATAAAAAACGCGTTTGGTAAACTTGTTTCGGAAATAAAAAATGAACGAAACACGTTTGGTAAATTTTATTCTTTTATTATTTTATTTTTAATTTTTTAATATTTTTATTTTGTTTTTCATTTTTTCCTTTCTTTTTATTTTTTCTTCTTTCGGCCAGTCGCCGGCCTCCGGTCGACGAGGCTAGCAGCCTCACCTAGCCACGGCGAGGCTCGCCGGCCCCCGGCGAGGCTCGGCGAGCTCGGGCTCGCCTAGATTCGGTGAGGCCAAGCCTCGCCATGGTTGACCGAGGTCGAGCTCGCTTAGCCAAGGCGAGGCTTGGCCTCGCCGGGGGTCGGCGACATTCCGGCGAGGTTGCCGACCCTCGACGGTATCGCCGGCCCTCTACGACCAGTCGCTGGCCATGGCCGAGGCCGGCGACCGGCGAAAGAAAAAAGAAAAAAAAAGGAAGAAGAAAAGAAGAAGAAAAAGAAGAGAGAGAAGAAGAAAGAGAAGCGTTTCTTTAAAATTGTTTTAAGCAAAACAATTTTTTTTTTTTCGTTTCTATTCTTTTTGTGTTAGGGAACAAAAAAAAAAAAAAAAAAAACGCAACCAAAACGCGTTTACATTAACTTTTTTTTGTTAACGGAAAAACAAAAAAAATGTCCAAGAACACTTTTCATAAATAAAAACATGTAGGGCCTAAGTTACTTCTTCGTTAGCTCTTTAATTTAAGTAAAAAAACTTCGACCATTTAGAAAAATCATATTGAGATCATGACCAAATTAGATTCCTCATCATTTCTTGGCAACGAAATTATCTATACCTTTTCAGTGAGGGGGACCCTACCATGTGGGTTGAGTACCTCATTGTACTGAAAATAAAGTTCCCCTCGTGATGATAGTCTGGGCTTTCCTCTGATTCCGACCCTTCTTGCATCCCAACGTCATAGTTTGAAAATGCCCAAAAAAAAAAAAAAAAAACACTTAGTTGAATTGACCAACAGAAAAATAAATTAAATTAAAGATAAAACGGGTTACTATCTTGAAAAACTCAAAACTAATACACTTATGACAAATTTACTCTAAATTATTTTTTTGATCATAAAAAATCCCAAACTGGTGTACCTGTGACAAATTTATCCCGACTGACCATAAAAAATCTAAACTAGTATATTTTATGACAAATTTATCCCAAACTAATTTATTCAATCGAAAAAAAAATCCCAAACTGGCAAATTTATAACAAATATACCCTTCGCTAAATTGGATTAATACCACAAAAAAATTACAAAAATTGTAAACTGTGACAAACAGAGCGTAAAATCCCAAATTGGTATACCAGTCAACTGTTACGTGTCATTTAACTTAATAATTTGATAATAACATTTAACGAAAATTAATAGATGATAAATTTATCACAAGTGTATCGGTTTGAGATAAATTTGTCAAAGGGATACCAGTTTGGGATTTTTTGTGGTCAAAAAAATAGTTTATGGTAAATTTGTTATAAATATACCAGTTTGGAGTTTTTCAGGGTATTAACCCTAAAACCCATCAGGAAGAAAGGAAGAAAGTAAATAGGAGTTTGCTAGGAAAGAGATTTTTGTTGAAGGAGCAGGTGCTCAGAACTTCTGAGGATCCGCTCCTCTTTGCTTCCATCACTCATAGCATTATTCTCAGACTCCCTTGAAGAGCCTAGAGTCTACCCCAGAAAACCTTCATGGACCGAGGTATTTGACATGAATTTAATCCACGTTAAAGGATTGTATTTGCGACCGTTCTTGAAAAATCTTTATATAATTCCGAAAAGAACTAATTTGCATATATCTAAGTATTAATTTTTAATTTACTTTGGTGAACGTCACAGAAGGGTCGCATTCGAAGAGACTAAGCAAAAAACAACGATCACAAGAGACCTGAGAAGGGTTTCTTACCTGTGAATATCTGGTAGGCCGACGAGGAAGGGAAATAGTATTGCATTATTGATTTGCCGTAACTCGTCAGGCAGTAATATCGCAACACCGGCGCCATATGCGCTCCACTCATCGTACGTACGCTGTCCATTTTCATTGTTGTCAAGTCACATCCAACACAACCCAAGACATGTAGGGTCTCCGTCGCGTTTACATCGCGATCTTGGGAAATTCGTCGATCATCTACGATAATAATGCCACAAGCTTATCAGCGCATGTGAAAATGTTCAGCTGCGTCCCATCAAAGATTTTGCGCCACATAATCTCTTTCTTTCGTAGTTTTGAGCCGAAGCATTTTTCCATTATAGCAAACAACCCAAACAAGTAAATTGAATCGAAAATTAGGGGAAAAGTATAAGAAAAATTATAGATTTATTGTATTAATATCAATTTAATCATACGTTTTTTAAATATGTCAATTCAGTTCTTTTAACTAATTTTAACCAAATATTACCAACGTAAACGCCGACCGATTTATGTGACATGACCATTGCTAAGTCTTACATAGCTCTTGGCGATGCTCAAACCATCGCCGCAGGCCATTAGGTTAAAGGCCACAACCTCATGGCCTCTTGTGAGGGCTTGAGTTTCACCTTGATTGGGTGAGCCTCGCCTTTGGTTGATTGCCGTTTGAAGAACAAAAAAAAAAAAAGGAAATAGAAAGAAAATAAAAAAAAAGAAAAATCAAATTTCTTTTTTAAATTTGAAAAATATTTAAATATTATTAATAGTTGTCTACGATGCCATCATGCCACATAGGTTGGTTCTGCACATCATCAATATTCAGTTAAAATTAGCCAAACCTCGCCCTTCACTTTAAGGCTATGCCATCATAAGGTGCTGCTAAACTTCCATCGAAGAGAAGCAAATGAAAGGCTTTCATAATAGGAAGGAAGCTTAATCGGAATGAATCATAATTTTTCTTCTATGATCGATCGGATGATTGAATTGTCATTAAGTCAAAAGTTTTAGGATTAAATTGGCACTATTAGAATGTTTATAACTAAATTGATATCAATGCAATAGGTTTAGGATTTTTTTGTCATTTTTTCCCCAAAATTAGTATATGAGAACTATTATGTATATAAATACCTGTAAATTAACTAGAGAAAAATTCTACAACCATGAAATTGTTTATAGGAATCATTCGATAGAGATACCACTTCCCGAATTGAACTGGATAATCAAATATTGGTGATTGGGGACCGGATTTGGTTTTCTAGCCTTTTCATCCAACATTGATTTTACCATTTTGGCTAGAATTTAACCAGCGCATGACCGCCGCTAACGCCTTCTGGCTCACATCGTGCATCGCAAGCCTCAAAGGCGTTGCCTATCACCAGCCGCTTGTTGCCAGTAGCAGGAGAAGGTAGTTTGTGGGGGAGGGGAGTGGAGGGTCCGTAAACGAAGGAGGGTAAGTTTTGTAGAGTGGAGACCTGGTCAGCCCTTGCCTTTGATCCGTCACCAGGCCTTGATGACTGATTGGAGGAAGAAAGGAAGGGAAAAAAAGAGGAAAAAATATTAAAAAATATTAACAAATTATTAAAAATTGTGCTCGCCTGTACGAAATTGTTCTGATGGAATGTCCTTGGATTGACCCACAATGCTCAGCGCAATCGGAGGAATTCCAATTTCGTACATATTGGAGTCCTCACGTGTTCTTCCGTTTGGGAGCTTTGGATTCGACTCTTGACGGAAGGATGCATTCAAGTCTTTGATTGTCTTCCTGTACGACATTTTCCAAACCTATGCATCATCAAGTGTTGTCAATCACAAATGACAAAGCTTGCAAGAGCTTTGCGAATTAACTTATCGTGCACGTTTTAGAGTACCCCAAAATGCAAACTATAGAATTATCACATCCGCCAACAGACATGAAGCATTCTTACTGATAGAAAATTTTAAACCATAGTATTACAAAAGCTAATGTATTGAAAATATAGCTCCCTGTGATGATACTCTGGCGTTTCCTCTTACTGACCCTTTCTTGCGTACCAAAATCATAGTCTGAAAATGCCCGACAGAAAGGTTTTTTTTTTTTTTTTTTTAAATTATATTTTTAAAAACGCTTATTTGAATCAACCAACAAACTGACCAAAAAAAAAAAAAAATATCAACCAACAAAAAAATAAATTAAATTAATTATAAAACCCATCAGGAAGAAGGTAAATAGGACTTTGTCATGAAAGAGACTTTTGCTGAAGGAGCGGGTGCTCAGAACTTCTGAGGATCCGCTCCTGTTGCTGTCATCACTCATCGCATCATTCTCAGACTCCATTGAAGAGCCCTCTCCAGAAAACCTTCATGGATCAAGGTGCATGACATGAATTTTATCCGCATTAAAGGATTGATTCTATTCATGACCGACTGTTCATGAAAAATCTCTATGTAATTCCGAAAACATTTACATCTATTTAAATACTAATTTTAAAAGTACTTCGGTCGCATTCAAATAGATCAAGCAAAAAGCAGCCGTCTCGAGAGACCTGAGAAGGGTTTCTTCCATTTGAATGTCTGGATGGCTGACAAGGAAGGGAAATAGTATTGCATCATTTATTTGCCGTAAGGTAGTACTATCCTATTCATATGAAAGGGACCAAAATGAATCGTCCCATCGTTGGGAAACAGGTTCGACACCCATATTCAAACAGCGCAGTGTATATAAGTCCTAGACAATATCACGGGCAAACACTTCGAGATATGACCGGGTTTCGTACAAAGTCAATTCGGGACACATGCAATCAACGAAGTGAACTCAAACGGAGCCGATTTGATCTTAATAGAGAAGATGAGATCTCTGCTTTTCTCCACAGAACAGAGTAGAGATGTTGCTGGTCAACGAAGCTGGGTGAAGCCGCGAGTGGCGATCGGATCAATGACAGAAGCTTCCGTGATCTTCGATGATTGAAAACAGGACCGGCGGAGGCACCTCCAGTGAAATCCGAACACTCGGCCGGGGAACAGAGCGAAAGGGGAGCGGTCGGTGGAGCTTGGAGGCAGCGAGAAACGTCACTCGCCGGCGGCGACGACGTATGGGGAATGATGTGAGGAGGATCACCGGCATTGATGGGTTTATGGGCTTTCTTCTTTGGTTTTTTTCTTTTTTTTTTCTTTTTGGGGGGCTATGGTCTGCGTGGGCTGTGCCAGATGGGCCGATCTTCCCTTATCTATTTATTTATTTATTTTTGGGCGGGATCCCTTATCTATTTACTCAACTGTTTATTGTTATAATTGGTGGCGGTGTTGTTTTTTATCCTCACGAAAAATGTCCACTTGATTTGTCGGCAAAAATTCAAGTTTCAACAGTCATGACTTGTATGCGAGATTTCAAAAGTATTTGATGACACTTAACAATCATAACAACACTGTAATATGTATAGTATAGCACCAATCACAATTATTCAATTGCTAAACGACTTGGAACCTCGGTCACTCTTTAAGTTTTATTGATCTTCCTCTGTTCACTCCATGAATTCATAATCCTCATACCTCATTCTATAATCTTTGAGTTGCTCCTGCGCCCCGGTATTATCTAGGCACCCATTTGTGAGGTCCTACCCAGCATTTACCAAGCACAGATTGCAATCAAAACTCAAAAGGTGTCCAGCACCAAGTGCGTGGCCATAGCAAACTTGGCCCAATTCCGTAGCTTGAGTGTAATCGTTGTAACCATTACATGTCGTTTGATCTGCTAGATTATTAACGACCCAATCCACATTATGGCCATAAGCACTCTAGGGGAAATCTTAATCCCATTGCAAATTTTAGACATCACGGTTGTGTCGGGTAAACAGTGTACGTTGACACAAACGCAAAAGAACCAAATTTCAATGGCTGGGATTCTCCAGAAAACTGCCATTGTTTGCCTGTGTATAGTTCCGTAATTTTCTATATGATTGCTATTTAAGGAGCTGACTCATGAAGATGATCATTCGTTGTCTGCTATATATAGAGGTGGTCCATGCAGATTATCATAATTCCCGATGGACATAAGATATTACAGTTTACAATGTCATTTTGCGTTACCATGTTTTACAAGGTGTTTCTCCTAGTAACTATCATTCAATGAAACCAAGTAAATAGGATGCAGTGAACGAAGAAAGTAATCACAAATAAAATGATTGCTGTACGATTTAGAGAAACCAGGCAAGCTCTTGGCAACACCCGGCGTCTCAGTCCAACCAGCGTGAATCGGGTAGAAGCCGATCCCTCTCTCCTTGTGTGCCTCAGCCCACTTTTCCGTTAGCGCTACCTAATGGAACAGATAAAGAGGTAACGGTGTCCGTGAGAAGCAACTTCGTCTAGATAAGGCTTCATGCGGAAAGCACATCCTTTTTCAAATATTTCGGCAATTCACAACCACATCTCTCTTCCAAAACATCGGATCATCCATTGTTGTATGTTCAAAAGTTTTGATCAAACTTAAGAATTTGTTTCGTACTTGAATATGTTGAAACTTGTCAGCTCAAATTCTTTATTAAGATCACTATCATCTAAGTCAAATGGAACTCTAGTATAGTCTTAGCAATCCAAACAAATTAATTCCTAGAACGGGCCTCTAACCTGAAGAAGAGGACCAGAGCAGATAGGCAAAACTTTTGAGTATGGGGATTTGTCCTATAATAAGGTAGTTACAAAGGGAACTACCAGAATCATTAAATGTCACATTTTTCTTGAAAGAAATGACGCATTTGTATAGAGTATATTACAGATCGGAACAAAGTAACATCTACACTATAGTTATTATGTCATTCCATTGGTACTTTCACAATATATATATATAGATTTTCGTCCACCTTCATGCTTTTTCTAATCAAGTAACTATACTTTTTATTTATCTACTCAAATCTTCTCCGTTTTTACAAATTATCTAATCAACTCCCTCGACACCAAATCTACCTAGATTTAGTGGACAAGGCTGTTACATAAAACCAAAATATGATGCGAACAAAAATGTAGATGCTTAGGCGGATATGCATGGAAAAATTTACATAGTTGAGACACCGTCATAATATAATCCTGATAAAGTTTAGCTAATATAGATACCCACAAAATTGTCCACATCGTAAATATTTTATCAATGTCATTTGATAGCTAAGTTAATTGGAGTTGGTTGAATTTGGTGTTGGAGGGATCTGTGAAACTAAGACTTAAGTACAAGGAATTGATAAGAAAAGGTGTAAAAGCATCGAAAAGAAAAGCAAAATTTTTCATTCACAAATTAAGCCGATTACATGGTGCGTCTATCAATCCAAAAACAAGCCAAATGTCCTTGGCTATGGCAAAACAGCACAGGACGATACTTGCCCTGGCTTGTTTGACTAAAGAAGTATAGTTCCCATATAAAATACCTTTCACAATCATATCTCTGCGGCTTCGACAGCCGTTATCGTATTCTCAATAACTACTCTCTGACAGCCCTCCTCTGAGTAAATTTCTGAAATGCAGATAGTAAAACTGAGAAAAGATGTTCTTGAATTGAATGTACAGAGAAGCGTTTAGAGTAGCTAATGAAAATACAGGGGATGTCCAAATAATTTGAGCAACACTGGAGGGCATGAGAGAAATATATAAAAAGAAAAGGTGGCGTCCCAGAAACTTGATCAACACTGGGAGGATGTCAAAGTAATGCGCCCTCAGAAATAACACAGAATCTCATAAAACGAAGAGGATTCATTGCAAACCTCTAACAAGTTACCTTAACTAACAAAACTGGTATGTATCATGGGGGGCCGTTCCCATGCACCCTAGGGACGCCGAATTCTCAACCTCAATTCTATGGGATATGATCATGAATTGGGTGGAGCTCCCTAAAGAATCCAAGCCACTATGAAAATTTACCAATGTCTCCAAGCCAGGAAGTTCATACTCGGCCATTCGATTAGGCTGCGCATGGAAACACTTCTGTTTCTTTTTTGTTCCTGGGAACAGAAACAAAAAAAAAGTGTTTGTTCCTAACGAGTTTTTGAACAAAAAACGCGTTTTGTAAGTGTAAAAAAAAAAAACTGTTCTTGGAATAAAAAACAGAAACATGTTTGGTAACTGCAGTCAATTTTGTTCCTAGAATAGAAAAAGAACATAAACACGTTTGGTAAACGACAAAAAAATTTCTATTTTTTATTAATTTTTTTAAAAACTTTTTTTTTAATAAAGTTTAAAATTGATATTGAATTCTCATTCTTATGAAATGCTCATTAATTTTATTTTGTTCATGGTTAGTGAAGACAAACATTTGTAGCATGATCATATGGCATCTTCTTTATCAGATCCTTCGCACTTTCATCGAGATGCTAGGCCAAGGATCAGAGGCAAAATCTAATTTTCCTTGCAAAATCTGTCTGAAGATCCCAGATTCAGTTTCTGCATATGTATCAAGTTCAACAGTGGAGTAAGCAGATGATATAATAGAAATTAGAAGGAGCATATCTGCAACATTTCGCATTGTATTATACCTGCCCAAAAGGGTGGAACTCCACTCAGTAGAATGTAAAGGATTACACCAGCACTCCATACATCTACTTCTGGTCCATAATGCTTACGCAGAACCTCTGGCGCAACATAATATGGACTTCCAACAACATCAGAAAAAGCTTCTCCTGCAAGAGAAAAGACCACAATTGGTGAGCGTGTGTATATCTAAGAAAAGCTAATAGTTCTTTGACGGTATAGCCAAAAGGCCAATCAACACACTAGTGAGATGTGAGAAAGTGCTAAGGGCTAAGCAGATCTCAACATCTCATTAGAAGGTTGGCATGCTAAAAAAGCAAAATTAAAGACGACTCATTTAAGAAAAAGAGCATAACTCAATATTTGGAGAAAACAACAGACATCATATAAAGTTTTCTTCACAGCATCAATCACTGGCTGAGACAGTATGTCTACTCATATCTTTCATGCTGCCATTTTTATGGTACGTCATTTCAAGATAGCTATAGAAGTCAAATAAAGATAAAGGGACCAGTATTCAGCTTCTTTCTACCATAATAGAAGAATTGGTACACTACGGTACTCAAAACCAGTATCCGGCCTCTCACTAATTTGATCCACATAAGCAGTTTAAAAAGTAATTGGGAACTACAATACCTCTACTTCTTTTATCTCTTTGCTATATATTCAGCCTTCTTCTCCCACCATAAACTCACCCTCAAAAAGCCAAAACCATAACTAGCATATTATGCAAAAACCATAAAGCATGGTACAGTTACAAATATCTAAGCACAAGGCAGTAGCACATTTTGAGCTAATAGCATCTCCAACGTAGGATTTGTGCCATTTACAGAACATACGGAGAGTTTCAGAATCCATGAGAATTAATGTAGTCATTTTGCACTTGGATATGGTGACTCCAAAAATCAATAAAAGCATGCAAGAGCCTCCAAGAAAAAATATGCGATTTGGAGTATATATGTGAACTCTAAAAGACTAAAAAAATTGCACGATTCCATTTGTATCAATAACAGCTACGAAGTGAAGCTCCCTGCAAAATATAGGTTCTTATAGGGCAAAATCACACACAAAGTACCACATAAATACAACTAAATGTGCCATTTCGAGCACACATCCAGCCTTCAAATTCATGCGCGCCAAATGGTAGGTTGTAACTGCGTATTGTAACTTATAAATTCAATACAGATGCCGTCAGATGCAAAATAGATTAAGTCACATATGCCTACAGCATTGTGGTCAGTCTTTCTACAGTTGGCAAGTGCACATATCACCCTATAAGATCAAGACGAGCAAAGCACAAAATGATGTCAATTCATTTGGTGCGCTTCAGGCAAATATGGAGCCTCACACTACATCCATATTCTCTTTCCACAACCAAATCAGAAGCTTTCCTCTCCCCAAAAACAAACAACCTATCTTCCTATCAGCATCATCATCATCAAGCAAGAGGCTACCCTTTGGAGATTTGATCATTGGAAGGATAGCCAAAATTTAGAAAATGTCAGACAAAAAGGCAACAGAAGAAAACCCAAACTCCTTCTCATAGAACAAATCCATCAATCTTTACCATGACAAAACTATATCCCCAATCTTCACGACAGACCCTACAAGCAGCACTACTATTCCGGTTAAAGAAGGCAATCTGCCCAAGAAGTGCTTATCTATCTTGATCAATCTTTCCCAAAAAAAAAAAAAAAAAGACATCAAGAAACAATTAGCAATGGGCCGATAAGCAAGTACCCAAAATCAGTCAATCCAGCATTTTCCAATTCGATCGCAACGACACTAAGAAAGCAAATAGCAAAAACCTCCCCAACCCCCCATTTAACCCACCTGGCTTATAGAAGACGGACAACCCGAAATCGGTGGCCTTGAGCTTGGCATCGTCGTCGGGCGTATCGAACAAGAAATTCTCGGGCTTGAGGTCCCGGTGCATGACCCCGAGCGAGTGGCACGCCTCGACGACGCCCACGATGGTCTTGATCAGCTTGGCGGCCTCGCGCTCGCTGAAATGCCCCTTGTGGATGATCCGATCGAAGAGCTCGCCCCCGGCGCAGAGCTCCATGACGATGTGGACGAACATGCCGTCCTCGTAGGTGCCCTTGATCTGGACCACGTTGGGGTGCTCGGAGAGGTGGTGCATGATCTGAATCTCCCTCCACACGTCCTCGTAGTCCTCCCGGCAGAGCAACTTCCGCTTGGGGATCGACTTGCAGGCGTACAGGTTCTGGGTGGCCTTGTGGGTGCACAGGTACGTGGTCCCGAACTGCCCCTGCCCCAGCTTCTTCCCCAGCAAATAGTGGTCCCTCAGCCGCGGCGTCTGGTACGGCAGCACCGCGCTCGCCGGCTTCGTCGTCCCTCAGCCGAGGCTCGAGCGAGCCGTCCCAGATCTGCCGCGCCGAAGCCCATCGTCGACCGGAGAAGGAGGAGCACCAGAAACGTACCTGGAGTCGCCGGAGTGAGGAGTCGCCGGAGAGCCAGCCGAGTGGGAGCCGCCGGAGAGATGGGAGAGACGCCGGAAAAGGAAGAACGAACCTTCAGCCGACGAGAGGAGCGACGAGCACGCACGAAAGAGAAGAGCTTCGCCTTTGTTCCGATTTTGTTTTTTTGTTCTTTTGTGCCTTCTAGAAGTGTTTCTTTTCAAAAGAAACAACTTTTTTATGTTTCTTTTTTTATGTTCTTATTTCATTCCCGAAACAAAAAAATCAAAAAAGAACAGAAACGCAATCAAACGCGTTTATGTTCGCTTTTTGTTAGAAACACTTTCCATACAGAAGTGTTCCGGAAACGTTTATGCACGCCCTTAGTAAATGATTAGATAACAGAATATTGGTTCACAGGAGAGCATAGGTAGTTAGCACTGAAGCTTTTGCTCGGCGAAGGATTCGACATACTGATGAGAAAACAGAGCGGGACTGTATTGCCCCAACGGCCCACTTCAGTGGTTTTGAAGGAGTAATGCCCAAAAAAGAATTGCATGTAATAAAGAAGAATTGACTAAGGATTCCGTGACATTGCTAACTTGAACTCTCTTGTTTCGAGCATATTCCTCTAACCCATCAAAGTTAGCGCCATTATACTGCAGGAAAAGAAAAAAGAAAACTTAAAGATCAAAACAAACAAAAAAAATTCAAATGATCTTCCTTCCATGTGCTTGATAGATGCTGAGTGCTGACCTCTAGATCAGGGTTCAAAGGATTTGTATTAATTCCCGCAGAAGAAACAGCAACGTCTCAAGCATCAGGTGCCGCTTTTTCAAGCAAAGGCAACATTAATTCTGTCGATGCAAAAAATGTTGCCTTTGCCTTTGCTATTCCCGATCCAGCAGATTTCTGTTTAGGAATTAGTTCATTGGAATTCAAGTGGCATTGCGATCATCAGGTGCCTTTGGATGAAAGTGTTCTATAGGGCAAATGGTGTGCTGTTTCCATTAACTCAGGAATTAGTCCAAGTATGCATTTCTTGCACAGGTACAAGAATGGCAGAGATGGTTCCAAATAGCCTCTGCCATTCTACAACCTCATTTCTACCCCTGAAATATGGTTCATCTACGGCTCCATATTTTAGGTTTGATTTGCATGGATAACAATGTCGTGATGAAGATCATCTACCTGATTTGTTCTGCACACAAGTTTTATTCCACCACATTTTTTCACTTTGTGGCATACTAGTTTACGAGTTTGCTCTTTAATTGGACGCTCTATGACTATAAATGACGGTTGATAGGATATATATATGCAATTTGAAGAGTGAAGTCTGATCGATATGCCTTGAGAAAATTGTCCGAGATTCTTCAACGGCATGTAGATGGGCCACTTCATGGAGATGTTATATATGTAGGCCATTTACTTTACACCATGCAGAATTCTTTCAGTCTCTCCAAAGAAAGGAATGACGATGCTCTTAGGAAGCTTTGTAAGTATTACATCGGTTTTTGCAATTGAATTTTTGGGGGACTAATATATATATATATATATGATAAGCAGTATTAGAGATATATTCTGTTCGTCTTGTCTAGGAAAACATGTGTTCTACTTGATCGTTTTGTCAAACTCTTATTGGCGGTTTCAAAATAAGTTAGAATAGTTTCTCGATTCCGGAGAATTTTTTTGCTTTTTTCTTCCTTTTCCTTCTAGTATTTCCCTATTTTCTATTTTTCATCCTGAATCACGAGCTGAAGGATAAATATGATAATAATTTAGTATTAGCGACCTGGAACTCAACATGTCCATGTTGGCTGCTATCCTTGCGCTCCAAGTACTCATTTGCAGGCTAGTTAGAAGAGAATATGACCATACGAACTATAAGCCAAACTATTGAATCACTAGCCCAATTTGGTGGGAATGCTTGATGCTTGCCCTAAATTTTGTATGCTTGAAAGTTGGATCAGAGAGCATGAATGCTATTTTAATATCTCCTGGATTTCGATACAAAAGGAATTTTTGGGACCTTCAGCTCAATCCTTTTCTTTCCTTTTATAAGTTTCTTTAAGTGGACTGTTGAGGTTAGATGTTTATAGCCACAGAATAGAATTAACAATCCATCATTTGCAAAATGCAAAGTTTCCAACATAGCTTCGACATAGGATTCTGACTTTCAGTTAGATGTTCCATTAATAATGTTCGTCAACCCTTAGCAAGTGATGTGCTTGTGCACAGATTGCATCGGCTCAGTCCAATACCCGCCAAAGGTCCTGTTACCCTCAGTCATCGCGTTTTACATCTACATCAGAGTCTCTTGTTCGACCTGATCAACCACCGACATCATCCGGTTTAATCGATGCCTTGAGAATCCTATTCTACACGACGCTACCCAAAAGAAAGATGAGTGCCTGCCTGCTAAGCGCACTCCAAAAAAATTGTTCTTGGGCCACTTAAACTTGGCATTCTGTTGAGCAATCGGGGGGAAAGGAAGCAATGCAGGGTTTCTTGAAGGAACATGGCGAAGCAACATATTTTTGGTGAAGTGCTGGAGGCGAACAGCATAGCACGAACAGTCAACGGTCAAGAAATAATTGATTTTCGAGTTGCCAAGGGGAAGAGCAGGAAGCAATTTTGAGGACTGTCGAGATGGTCTTTTACAAGCAAACGAGCCACAAAGCCGCAAAAGAGTCCTTGACCTCGAACACCATAGAAGGAGCGAAAGATCACTCTTAAATGCAGCCATTCTCTTATCTACGGTAGCACTTTGCCATGGATGATATGATAACCTTTCTTACTTGTTTCTGGACAAATGGATTGCTGCTTCAGGAGAATGCACAAAAGCAAGAGAACTTAAGTACGCACGCCATTGGCCAGGTGAGAAACCCAAGCATTGAGCCACAAATTAACCGGTTGTCAGAAGGAAGATTTGCCAGGGGAAACTAGTCAGATTCGGAGTCTGGAACCGGACTACAAAAGGTTGTAACAACTTATTGAGCCAAATAAGCTTGCAGTGAATTTCTTGGGATAAAAGCAAGGAAGTATGGCAATCCGACACAGAAAGAATCTGATCCCGACACAAAATGTGAAGGCTGTGGTGGAGAAACTGAGGTCTATGAGATCAGTAAATCATAACAATCGTGCGATTGATACGAAAATAATATGGTTCATGATTTAATGGTTCTGCCACGTTTTGTTAATGTACCAGAGAAGCCTCCATGCCTAAGCAAATGGATAGAGAAACTCAACGTGAAGTTGGAGAAATCAATACTGTTCATCACTCATAAGTCATCCAGCTCCATTGCGTCCGTCAGTTCTAGCAACGATTTCAGAAGCAAAAGCGACACACCTCTCCATGTTACCCTTAAACCAACACTTGCGGACCAGTTCAACAGTAAACAGGAGGCGGCTAAGCATATGGACAAGATGTGACGCCAAGCAAGGATAGCGTAAGAACAAGGAAGAAAATCATCTCTAGTCAGCGAGAATCAGATCAATGCAGTTCAAGCTGTCGAAGCTCTTACATCAGCAGGACCAACGATGAAACCAGCACGAGAAGTAGCAAAAGCGTGACAGTCTAGTAAACACCAAGTGGGCCATTTTTATGCTGTTGTAGAAGGATTTCTGGATTTCTAAGGCATTTACAACACGCTAAGAATTCAAAGACATCAAGAGGGAAACCTAAGAATCCATTAGAAGAAGAAACCCCGTTGGTGGCCAAAGTTGAGTCATCATGGTGGGAGGGCGAGCGAAGCTTTAATTAACAAGTTGTGCCTTCAATAAATCATCTATTTAATTCAATAAGTCCCTTTTTTTTATTTGCTCACTTCTTCCGAATTGCTTAATTTTATTAGATGCATAATGTTTGTTATAAAGGGAAAAGTATCTAAAAGTCCTTAAACTATTATATTGGTATCAATTTTAGTTCTAAACATTTCAATTGGACTAATTTAGTTCTTAACATTTTCACATTTGTACTAATACAGTCCATCTAGCCAATTAAGCTTGGAAATTGCTGACATGGGCAACTGCGGTCTTATATGGCACGCACGATCGGTGTTAACGTGGATAAATTTTATGATTTTGAATTATTTTCAGAATTTTTTATTCTTTTATTCGTTTTCCCTTCTCTCTCTCTGTTTTTTTCTTTCTTTTTCATGGAAGGAATTATCCTCAAATGTCTAGAGATTAGTCTTCTTATTAAAATGGAGGCCTTCGGTAACTAGATTTAAGGTCTTTGATAGCAAATAGTTCATGACCGCATTTCACACGAAAGAATCACACATATTAATCAAACTTACAAAGTAAAATCATCCTCTCACAAATCCAAACGCAATATGAAGAATAAGTCACATCAAATTATTTTATATTTTATTTATTATATCATATAATTTCATGATTTTTTTATTCAAGATTACATTTTCCCTGCTTATCCAACCAGAGGCATTTGCAAGACATTGCCTTTTTCATCGATCCAAACATATACTCGGTTACAGCAAAAATCAGTAAACCCAAGATCTCTCTCTGGTATCAGTATGACTGTCACATACGCATTGTCCTTCTCGATCACCGCCTTCGCTTTCTCTCCATTTTGTCCCACCAGCTCAGGCCACACGACGCGCACTCGATCCTTTGCATCTGCTGTTAAATCATTTATTGACTTCCACCTCAGATTATGTTATCCACCCAAGTAATATTGCAAGCGTCACCATTCATGCATATTACTACATTTCATATGCTCAAAAGTCCAAATGATCAGTGGCTCATATTACGAACAGGATTGACGTAAATAAACAATATTGTAAGCTAGAAACAGAAAAATAGAAGGAACATAAGCCTTTTGGGGCATACCAAAACAGCATTCGCGACTATCACACAGCCTCCCATTATAACAAGGTGGATAAGGGTGTTTGGTTATGTCACCCATATGCTTCCGATCTAATTGTTATAAAGTAAGATGTAAATTATGTGAAATGTTGTTGCAGGCCGACCCTTTATATACCCATTTTCGCATATTGTAGGCATTAAATGCTTTAGCTACAATTATGAGCTTTAAAAGAAAATCCCTCATAATCTTCAAAGTCAGGTAAGTAACTCTCTTCTGACCACAAAAAAAAAAAAAAAAAAAGTAAGTAAATCTCTGATAGTTATCTAAGTGGAGCAAGTAATTTAACTCTATTGGCTCTCCTTGAGATGGGAGGATTAGATGATTTTATTCTAAAACAGCAAAATAAGGTTAAATACCTTATAGGAAAAATTACCAAGAAAAATCCTAAACTTATTACAATTGTATCAATTTTGTTCTAAAATTTTTTTATATGAAATTAACGAAGTTGACGCAAGCTGTGCTACATGACAGTATTGGTGATGATGTAGGAAATTTTTTTAAAATTTTTTATTTCATTTTTTGAATTTTTCTGAAATTTTTCTTTCCCCTTTTCTTTCCTTCAATGTTAAGGATTAGCAAGGGGCTGCCAACCATTACCCAAGGCACGACGACTCATGTCGGCCATGTCCAAGGGCCTATGGAACCTCATCGGTTGCATGAAAAGGCATTGAGCTCTAATAGCCCATTCGGGGAGGGCCTTTGGCCCTTGCTTAGTGGCCAACGAGAGCTTGTAGGCCCTTGCCTAGTAGGCAGTAGGGGTCGCCGGTCTAAACAATAATAATAAAAAAAGATAAGATAATAATTTTTTTATAAAAAAATCAAAAATTAAAATTAAAATTTAAGAACTTCTCACGTCATCGTAAGTCGTGCCACATCGAATGGTAGACTTATGTCATCAATTTCTGGTCAACAATGACCAGATGGATTGAATTATTAAATTATCAAAAGGTTTAGAACTAAATTGATCAAATAAAAAAAAAAATTAAGGCTGCGTTGGCACAATTATAATGGGTTTATGAATTTTGTTGTAATTGTCTCATAGTTTATGATAAGGCATTCATTAAGATTCTATAGGCACTCAACTATTCTTTAAGGAAAAATAACCAAAAAGTCCTAAATTTTTTTGCAATTTTGCTAATTCAATCTTGATTTTTTTTTTTTTTTTTGGCCAATTCAATCATAAATCTTTTACAATTATACCAATTTAGTCAATTTGACCAAATTTGGGCAGTGAGAGTTAACATGGACATTGGCTAGTGTCGGCCATTTAATGGATGCTTGACATGGACAATTTTTTATAACATTTTATTTTATTTTTCGAATTATCTATTTATTTTTCTCTCATTTCTTCTTCCTCTAGCCAGTTTTCGAACCTTGCGACTAGCTATTGGTGAGGCCGAGCTCATCGTCGATTTAGCTCAGCCTCGCCCAACCATGACGAGGCCGACCTTGCTGTCGTTGGGCAAGGCCTTGCCGGATTGATGATGTGCTCAATTCCATCATGGCTAGCCAAGGCCGACCCTTATCTACGGGCTAGTTATTGAGGTTTGGTGATCGGCTAGAGGAAGAAGAAATGAGGGAAAAATAATAGAAAACAAATAAATACAAAAAAATAAAAATATTATTAAAAATTATTCACGTCATCATTAGCTAGCTAAATTTGATTGGATCGACTAAATTGGTATAATTACAAAATGTTTAGAACTAAATTGACTAGAAAAATGTTTATGACGAAATTGGCAAAATTGCGAAAGGTTTAAGATTTTTGTTGGTACTTTTCCCAATCTTAATATATGGTAGTTGATGTATATTTGATATCCTTAAATTCGATAATATTCACTAGTTCAAACCATGTGTGGTTGCTGGTCCCCAATTTTAACAGTCAGACCTCCCCATACATATGTCGTAATTACTATGGCATACATATCTGTGCTCTAAAAGGTGACCAAATTACAATGACATGACCTACCCGTTGGTAGCCATGATGATTAAGCTTTACTACCTTAGCGCCGAGAGAACGAATTCGAATCTCCGGATGCTCGCGACTTGAATGGGGTTCCGGGGGTGGTTTACTGGGCCAGCTCACCCAGATATTGACGTTTGGTCTGGGGTGCACCATGCATTCTATGGGCCGTGGGCTACCTGGTGGGCTTGGTGTATCACGGGTTACCAAATATATATATATATATTAGGGACGCCCCAACGGGAAGGCCCGACCCAAATACGGGATGATCAAACCCATCATAGGGAAGGAAGCTTTATGCACGGGAAGATGATCACCAGTACGGTTCTGATTTTATTGTAATTTCAATTGCGGACGATTTTTCTCTCAAGGTTTTTTCTTAGATTTTGGAAAGGCCGGCTGTCTTTGGTGTGACGTTATTTCATTTCATGGAGAATCTTTTTTTTCGTATTGAATAAGGTTCTTTCTATTTTGTCAATCGAAGTCAATTCTCGACGCCAGCATGATACTGCTTACTCTGATCGTGCCGTCCACCTCTGCACGGCTTCAAAGGGACATATCCAAAAATTAACCTTCACCTTGCTACCGGTCCTTGATCGTCAGCAAATCTTCTGGATCCCAACGTGAACATTATTACTACCGTCTTTAATTGTTTGCAACTCTTTTTGATCTGTTTTAGTTGGGACTCAAATTTGAAGGCGGAAAAAAGTTGCAATAATTGTTAAAAGAAGAGGAAAAAAAAAAGGTACAGCACGAGAAGGTGGAAAAAGCTACGGAATGAACGACAGCGGCATGGCAAACTTGCGGTGGTGGAAAAGATGCAAAATCGGAAAATCAATAGGAGCAGGGAGATAGATAGGCCGAGGTTTGGTTTTTAGTTTTTCTTTCCTCTTCAGAAAGTTTCATCTCATTCTTCAGGATTGATGAAATTATCATGAATTTCATAATTATTATCATTCGGATGAGATGTTAGTGATTTTGATGAATGGGGATCTCATTTTGAGTCCATTGTTAGTACACCAAAAACATTTTTATTTCATATGATATTGTTAATTTTGTCTCATTCTAATCTTGGGATATATCAAATATAGAGTGTTTTTTTTTTTTTTAATCTCGATAACAAAATACAACCTACCGAAATGTAAGTGGGACTAGGTGCATGACACATAGAATTCCTCAATGGGTTCATGTCATAGCGCGAATAAGCATAAAAATACAAACTCATCCTCCCTTCATAAATCAAGTTTATAAATCAATATATATCACCTTCTACAATTCATTTCATCAAGCACAATTCACTTCATATAGTATTTCTTAAACGATGTCACATATAATCAACTCATGGGTCATTTCAAGAGATGCTTTAATATGTAATTTGGAATGATTAAAAGGTTAGTTAGTGCCCGATCTAGTTTTGCATAACAAATAACTTTAAACACTGCCTTTTGTTTTTAATAAACATCATGCCATACGGTTTCTCTTCTAGAGCTTATAACATATCTAATTTTTATTATTTTTGAGACATGAGAATCCAAATTATAGAAGAGATAAGCACTACTTAACGGAAAATAAGAAACCAAGAGACATGATGAATTGATTTACTTCAAGCGGAAAAATTCAAAATCCTAAATTAAGTGAGAAACAAATATCAAAATCAAGCATAAAACTACATTATCTAAAGCTCAATTAAACTAAACTTATTTGGTAGAGACATGCAACTGGAACTGCTCAGGCTAGACTGGCTTGGCTGATTCTAGGTAGTTCCTGGGGCGCTAATCCAATTCCCAATGCCATAAAATTGGAACCGGTGACAGGCAGCCTGTTCCCAGGCATGAAAACTTGCGCCAAACACGGTAGTTTGAGTCTAGTTCCAATGCCATACAACAAACATCAAGATTTAACTTGGATCAAACAAAATACCAAATCAACTTCTAAAAAATTCCACGATTTCACGACACCCTAAAGGTTCTCTACAACACGATTTTATAGCTCAACAACAACACAATCCTAAATTAATGCATCACTAAGAAAGTTTCTCCAATAAAAGGAATCGAGGCTTGGAATTCTTATTGAGCACGTCGAAACAACGTTGATTCAACATCTCAACGTGTCCGTGGCTTGCATGAACCTAACCCCTCTCTCATAAGCTTACGCAAGGCTTCGGCTTAATTTCAATCTTACTAAGCCCAATTATTACGGTTCTTGCCAAAGAACCATTTTTTTTTCCTGAGTTTTCTTGTTCATTAAGCATTGATTTTTTTAGTGATGTCCATTTTGATGCAAGTTTTATTCATTTTTCTTTCCCCAAATAAGACTAAGATATTCATATGACTAGGCTTAAGCATTAAAACATCGACTGGTGTCATCCGGACTAGAAACTGAATTTGTTTTTGATGTTGATCGGTAAGAACTCATTATCTTGCGTATGCACTGAACACGCTTACTTCGAAACTGCCTGTCACTAAATCAAAGCAAGTTGGCACATGCCAATTATGCTCCTACCCGTCATCTTTCAAACCTCATAAGGCAGGTGACGGCATCCAGCCAACATACCTTCATTGATCAGATTAGGGGCAATATATTTTGGTAATTTTCTGCATCATCCGCAGATTTTATGAACCCGCGTCGGAAACGTGTCCAGCGGTCTCACTAGAGAAATATAAAGTGAACATGTAACAATTACAAGGATTAGCTAAGAATGGGCGCGAAGTGATAACCTTTACCTTGATTAAGCATTGCTGGTCTTTCAAGTCATCCTGTTTAGATTCTTGATTTAGAAGGCATATGGAATAGGGAAACACCTATGAGAGCAGTTTCGAAAGCTGGAAGCGATATGGTGGTCCTACTCCCCTCCACCGTATGCAAACTAGGAACACGGAGAATCGAATCATCCTCAATTAAAAATAGATCTTTCCAGTCAATTTCTTGCTGCAACTCCGACGTTTAGTCAATAATGCTCTTAAAGCTAATCCTAGAACTAAACTATTGAACTTAATTCCAACCATGGGCCCACCAAGTTGCTGTGGTAGTCACAGCTGATCCAATATCCACCAGCTCGTCATATCTCCGTCCCAGCTTCCGTTTAAATAGAAGCTCCATTAGTCACCAATCACAAATCACACCATCTCCGATACTTGAATCCGCATTCTAGACTAAGACACTTATGGCTTTCATTCATCTCCTCTGCCTAATTGTCTCGTTCTCCAGTGTCAAGTTCTCTCTTGCCAATGGCCGGTCATCTCTGACGCAATTGGAGAGCAGTGACTTGCAAACCTACATTGTCCATGTCACTCCCCCGGACGGCCACGGCCTTTTGGAGTTGGAAGATCTCGAGACGTGGTACCACTCATTTTTGCCCACAAACTCTACCACCCCAGAGAACCAGCTGCGCATACTTTACTCTTACCGGAATGTTGCGACTGGTTTCGCAGCAAGGCTGACTCCGGATGAAGTCACCGCAATGCAAGATAAGCCCGGATTTGTAGCAGCTCACCCGGAGCAAATATATAGCCTCCAAACGACGCACAGTCCCCAGTTCTTGGGCTTACCCCTACGTCAGGGACCTTTCAATGGCTCCACCATGGGAGAGGGAATTATCATTGGCGTGATGGATTCAGGAGTAACGCCTGACCACCCTTCATTCAGCGGAGCCGGAATGCCGCCTCCACCAGCCAAATGGAAGGGGAGGTGCGATTTCAAGCCTTCCCAGTGTAATTACAAATTGATTGGCGCCAGGACCTTCAACAGTTCAGCTAAGAAAAATGTGACCACGCCACCGACAGATGATTTCGGTCACGGTACTCACACTGCCAGCACCGCAGCTGGTGCTCCTGTGCCGCATGGCAATTTGTTTGGGATGGCTGAAGGCACGGCAATTGGCATGGCTCCACATGCTCACTTGGCAATCTACCAAGTGTGTTCTGCATTACATTGTTTTGAGAGTGATTTCCTTGCTGGATTTGATGCTGCCCTTGCGGATGGTGTTGACGTGCTCTCACTCTCGCTCGGCAGCTACTCCCGTCCATTCTATATTGACAGCTTGGCTATAGCCACTTTTGCAGCCATTCAAAGAGGGATCTTTGTCAGCTGCTCTGCTGGGAACTCCGGTCCTTACTCAGGCACGGTATCAAACGTGGCTCCGTGGATGCTCACTGTTGGGGCAAGCAGCACTGATAGGAACTTTGCATCCAACGTAAAACTCGGGAATGGAATGGAATATGAAGGTGAGGCACTATCTCAATTCTCCTTCCCTTCAACTTTATTGCCAATGGTGTATCCTGGAATTGACGGTACGGAAGGATCAAAATATTGCTTAGAGGGGGCACTGATAAGTAGCGAAGTTAAAGGAAGGTTGTCGCATGTGAATCTAGGGGTGGGAACCCATCCATCGAGGTGAAGAGGGCTGGGGGGTGCTGCTATGATTTTGATGAACCCAAAATTGGTCGGAATCACTATTGCGGCCTCTGTTTTTCCCCTCCCCACGTCTCAAGTCAGCTACTTCACAGGCAAGGAGATCAAAGCCTATATAAATTCGACTGAAACTCCTACTGCCACGATCATATTCAAAGGAACCACATACGGAAACCCGACTGCTCCTGCGCTTACTGTCTTCTCTTCGAGAGGCCCGAGCTCAGTTAGCCCTGGAATTCTGAAGCCAGACGTTATTGGTCCTGGTTTGGACATACTAGCAGCATGGCCATTTCCGATCAGCAATGATACGAAAGCGAAGTATTACTTCGACATCCTTTTTGGCACTTCCATGTCATGCCCTCACCTCAGCGGCATCGCGGCTTTGATAAAGGCTGCTCACCCAGACTGGTCTCCAGCGGCGATTAAGTCTGCTATCATGACTTCGGCTAAGCAGCTGAACATCAAGCAAAAGCCGATCCTTGATGAAAGACTTCAACCTGCGGACGTCTTTGGCATCGGAGCAGGCCATGTCAATCCCGCGAAAGCCATTGATCCTGGATTCATTTATGACATTCAACCCGACAATTACATTCCTTATCTTTGCGGTTTGGGATACACGGACACGCAAGTGGCTACAATTGCTCACAAACCAGTCAAATGCTCATGTCGTATTCCTGAGGGAGAGCTGAACTACCCTTCGTTTTCCGTTACCCTTGGACCTCCGCAGACTTTTACCAGGACCGTGACTAACGTTGGAGCAGGAAATTTGTCTTATGTTGTAATGGTTGTTCCCCCACAAGGCGTTCATATCACCGTGAAGCCTACCATACTTGCCTTCTCGAAGTTGAACCAGAAAGCGAGGTATTCAGTCACATTCAGCCGAGCAAGTTCCACTGGCAAGACTGGTAGTTACTCCCAAGGATATTTGAGGTGGGATTCCGGGAAGTACTCTGTGAGGAGTCCAATTTCAGTGAAGTTCAATTAAGAATTTCTGAGAGCAGAAGAAAGAAATTTAATTGGATTGTAATTTCGTATTACCACGGTTCTATGATGAAATAAGCATAATCTATGTGCTCTGATTTCCCTATGTCTGTGCAAAAACTGTATTTATTTTTTGCAAGATTACTTCTGCCTACTAGCATTAGACAGGTATAAACTTCTTTCGTTCTGGGGCAATATAGATGAAAGTACTCGGCTAGTTTGGAGTTGACGACTTACATACGAGAGAGAGAGAGAGAGAGAGAGAGAGAGAGAGAGAGAGAGAGAGTTTGGATAAAAGCATACTCCGACAGCGCACGATGTGCGAGTTTTCAGGATGTGGGGGAATCACGAAGAGAATTCCAAATCCAATTGCATTCTGAAAATTTTTTGGCAGACTTTTGCCATTGATTGATAACTTAGAGAATTACCCTCAGTCCATTAAGCACCGCACCCTGCCTCTCTTGAGTTCACACTGAGCGAATGTCCTTTATACCGAAAAGATTTGAGAATCTTGATGTAAAAGGAAGAGCAACTTGGCGTTCTTTGACATACGTTTGTTTCCCTTCAAACTGTCGATACTCTCAAATGTGCTGTCATAAAAGGACTACTGGTCGTTTCAGTCAGTCTCTCCAATCTAAATAATCTCTTGGCTTGGAACGTTGCGGGATTCAATACATTCTACTCCTGAAGCACAGAGAATTCAGTTGCCTTATCTGCAAACATAATCGGTCCCTCATCTGTCCATTGGAGACTTCAGTCCAGCAAGTTGATGTGAAGAAGACGAAGGACTGCTGTACCAAATTGGAATGGCATTTGCAATTATCATGACCATCCTCTTGGGTGGAAATCGGGTATTATTCAAATCTTCAATAGTAAGAAGTCGCCGTTTCTCTTCTCAGCAGTCCATTCATTGACTAGTCTCTACGGTTGTACTTCTTTTTCCTTTTTTCTTCTTCTCTCTTCCCTTTGCCAAAGTCAGACTTGCTTGGGTTGATAAGGGCTGCCCTCTCCCGACATTGGTGAGGGTAGCCCTTGCCCGAGTCTGATGTGGGCAGAGGAAATTGAGAAGAAGAAAAAAGGAAAAAAAAAATAAAAGAAAAGAAAATGGAAAAATTGAAAATGAAAAAGAAAAAGACGAAAATGCCATTGGTTATAGATTTTAGGATAAATGTGTCGCGATTGGTAAAGTTTAGAGTTTTTGTGTTACATAAAAAAGTTTAAATAAATTTGTTACTCTAGGCAAAGTTTTGGGTTTTTGATTGCCTTTTCCCTTATTTTTATTATTGTTGTTGTTGTTTCTTTTATTCTCGCAATCAAGTGTCAACAATCATGACTTAAATACAAGATAATAGTATTTGATAACACTTAATGATCATAACAGCACTATAGGATATATATTACAACACCAATCACAATTATTCGATTGTCAAACAACTCAGAATTCTTGTCACGCTTTTTTAAACTTTACTGATCCTCCTCCATTCACTTCTTGAATTAATAATTCCTGTACCTCATTTTACAATCTCCGATCTGCTCCTACGCGTGCGGTATTATCTGGGCACCCATGTGTGAGGTCAGATGCGGCATTTACCAAGCATAGATGGCAATCAAAACACAGAAGGTGCCCTTCACAAACTGCATAGCCATACCATGCTTGGCCCGACTCCGTAGCTTGAGCTGTCGCCATTACTTGTCATTTCCTTTGCTAGATCATTAATGATACAATCCACATCATGGCTGCAAGCACTCCAGTGAGGAATCTTGATCCCATTGCAAAATTTGTACGCCATGGTCGTATCGGGTAAATAATAGAATTTGACCCAGATGCAAAAGAACCAAATTTTGATGGCTTGGATTCTCCGGAAGACAGCCATTGTTTGCCTATGTAAAATTCCTTTATTTGCTTTAAGCTTGCTATTTAAGGAGCTACCTCATGAAAATGACCATTCGTTACGTCTTTCTCTAGTTCTATAAAAGGAGGCGATCCATGGATATTATCATATTTCCCGATGGATGTAGGATGTTACAGCTGACAATGTCATTCTTGTTTTATCATGTTGGTCAATGTTTTTATCTGAATAGTTGTCGCTTAAATGAATATTAGGTGCCCTGCTTTTTTTTAATGACCATTGCACGTTGAGCATTCACTTCCATCTTCGGCAAGAGGAATCTTCCATCTACCTTTTTATTATCCTTGGCTTTGACATTCTTGGTCTTTAAGAACAGTTGTTCACCACAAAAATAATCAAGTATTATCTAATAGCATGACACCGATCTGAGTGGGTGTAACCTCGGTGATGTCGCCGATAACGGGAACACTAATCGATGACCATAAGCAGTGATGTACGACGGCAATTGGTCGCCGATTGTCAATTTGCCACATTTGCCTAGGTGTCGGACAAAGGAAAAGAAGAAGCCGTAGAGTGAAGATATCGATCGAAGGCGAGTATACTAAGCGACAGTTAACGCATCAGCATCTTACGAGTTGTAATGGCTTGTGAATAAGAGTGGACCTGCGGAGAGAAGGCTAAAAATCTCAGGATGCAATTATACCGCTTTCAAGATAATAAATTGTTGAAAGACCATTGTGATTACAGAAGTATAAAGGGTGGCGTGTCCTATCAGAACTCATCATCATGAACATTTATCTTTCCAATATATTTTTACTAGTTTTAACATCAATCGCTTTATTTTCTAAGAGTTGCCTGTAAAAAACCTTCATAAACCTTTAAAACTGGTGAATACAGATAAAGTGAGCAGACCAATGACTGGTAATATTCTAGCCAGAGTTCATAGTTTACAGCCAAAATGGTTTTCCTTTTGAAAACTTGAAACTATCAACAAAGAGTTTGGAACCCAAACTTCCATCGGCGGATCAAAAACCTGAAGGAGAGCTGTCGATTTTAGTCCTCGAGCGCCTCCAACTTAGGTCAACATTTGATAGGACTGATCAGCAAGCATTTGTGAATTTGCTTAGTTCATTGTAACACATTTCACGGACCGCAGAAAACATGAGTTATGATGGAAGAAATACGAAACGCATATTGCTATACATCTCACCGTAGTAAATCTTCAAATGGATAATACTAGTCTGTGTTTTGCATGAAAACGAGGCAGGTACGGCACACAGTGGAAGCACCGAGAGAGAGTGTATGTAATATTTCATCTATTTTCCTTCTCAATAACTCATATGAAAGAGAACAAAATGAATAATTCCATCATTGGGAAACAGGTGCAACGCCCACGTTTAAACACGGCACTCACTTACCGAAAATGTTGTCTATAGAAGCCTCAAGAAATTGTAACCTTGAAGAGGAAAAAAAGACATTTAACTTCTGAATTTGATTCACAGTCCACAGCAAGGGTTGGATTCGTTATTGAAATGACTCCTGCTTCATCAAGCAAGGCCAGATAGAGACACTAGTTTACCAATTATCGAGTCAATATGAGTATAAGAGTCTCCAGTAGCTGCAAACATAAGATGTTTCGGCGCCAGTGCTTGTTGGAAATTGTGATCAATTTTCTCTAAAAATATCTAGAAACTACTAACTTAATCATGAAGGTGAGAACCTTCTAGAATTGTTGAGAATGGAGATTGCTAGTTGAATCTAGAAAATTCACATAGGAATGCAAGCAAGCAAAAGCCAAGCATCAAAGAAAATCCTAGAACAAGCAAGAGAAGTCTAGAGAATTCCATGCTTCAAGAGAAGTCTAGAATTCTAGAATGCTTCAAGAGAAGTCTAGAATTCTCTATCTTATGTTAGTAGCTATTTTTAGAAAAGTCTGGAGACTTCCTTCACATACTTTGGCAGCCTATATAAAGGAGCAAGTGCTCCATGTTTTGAGTAAGGGAGCTAACCATAAAAACCACACATCATGCTCCCTCACCAATACCTCCTTCAACTATTGTAAAATTATTTTATCCAACTAATGAAACTATTTCCCATATCCCATGTTCTTTGTCCTTCAATTATCCTATCTTATCCCTTGTCTATCCTCTACAAAATATACCATACACTTGCACATGTCACTAACCAAAAACTATCATCCATAACTAAAACCATGCTTCCGTGCACATTTAAATTTTAACAGTGCTCTATCAAAATAGAATGCACCAGAGACCAATTTGTCTTTCGGCTGTAAAGCCAACCAAATAATTGTGTCGGCACCTTATTGTTTAGTTCTGAGCTTTCCAGAGAGACTTGTCAAACAATAAGAAAGATAAATAATCAGAGTAAAAAATAAAGCGAAGTAAATAGGAGGCAATGAACTAAGAAAGTAACTGCAAATAAAAGATTGCTATACGATTTCGGGAAACCAGGCAAGCTCTTGGCAACACTCGGCATCTCAGCCCAACTAGCGTGCATCGAGCAGAAGCCAAACCCTCTCTCGTTGTGTACCTCAGCCCACTTTTCTGTCAGCGCTACCTAATAGAACAGAAAAGAGTTAACAATGACTATGAATAGCAACTTCGTCTAGATGAAGCTTCCTGTGGAAAGCACAACCTTTTTAAAATATTAGGGCAATTGACAACCACGTCTCTCTTCCCAAACATCAGATTATCCATTGTAGTATGCTCAAAATTTTTCATCAAGTTTAAGAATTTGTTTCATACTTGAATCTGTTGAAACTTGTCAGCTCAAATTCTTTGTTATGGTCACTATCATCTGAGTCAAATGGAACCGTAGTAAAGTCCTAGCAACCCGACCAAATTAATTCATAGAACATGCCTCTAACCTGAAGAAGAGGACCAGAGCAGATAGGCAAAACTCTTGAAGTACGGGGATTTGATTTTGTTATAAGGCAGTTCAAAGGGAAATACCAGAATCATTAAATATCACATTTTCATTCGAAGGAAGGACGCATCTATATAGAGATATTACAGATCTGAACAAAATAACATCTACAGGATGGTTATTACGTCATCTCATTGGTACTTTAACAAAGGAAAAATATTGCTTTTCGTCCACTTCTGGGATTTTTTCTAATCATGTACCCATACCGTTTATTTGTCACTATTTTTTCTAATCAAATTCCCACTATTTTTACAAAGTCTCTACGACACCAAATCTGACCAGATTTAGCGGGTGAGGCCGTCGGACAAAGCCAAAATATGATGCAAATAAATATGCAGATGCCCAAATGGTCGTGCGGAAAAATTTACAGAACGTAGACAACGTCAGAGTATGATGTCGATAGAGTTTAGCTAATGTAGACACCCACATAATCGTCCAAATCGAAAAAAATTTATTCACGTCACATTATGACATCATCTGACAGCCAGGTTGATTGTAATAGGTTTGATTTGGTGTTAAGAGGGACTTGATAGAAAATTGGTAAAAGTAGGACTTGATTAGACAAATTACAATAAAAGTACAAGGAATTGATAACAAAAAGGTGTGAGTATAGGAACGGAAAGAAATTTTTTTCTTTCATAAATTAAGCAGATTATGTGTTGCTTCTATTGAGTGAAAAATAAAGCAAATGTCCGAGGCTATGGAAAAACAACACAGGACGATACTTACCTTGGTTTGTTTGATTAAGTAAGTACAGTTCTCATAAAAGTTCCTTTCACAATCATATCTCTGCGGCTTTGACACCCCTTATCGTATTTTCAAGAGCTACTCTAACAGCCCTTTTAGTAAGTATGTAAAATAAAGATAGTAAAAATGAGAAAAGTAGTTTTTGAATATACAGAGGAGCGGTTGAGTAGCTTGTGCAGGTACGCTCTCTGAAATAAAAGGTCTCCAAGTAACTTGACCAAAACTCGAACGATGTCAACGTAATTTACCCATAGAAATAACACAGAATCTCAAAAAACGATGAAGATCCATTGCAAACCCATAATGAGGGACTTTCACAGACATAACCGGTATGTATCATCTAGGGCCTCCTCCCATGCACCTTGAGGGACACCCAATCCTCAATCTCAACTTTTTCAGATATAGTCATGGATTGGGTGGAACTCACCAAAGAATCAAGGCCTCAATGAAAACGTATCAATGTTCTAAAGCCAGTAATTTCATTATTAAGATATTCAGTTAGGAAAGAGTTAGATAACAGAATATTGGTTCATAAAAGAAAGTAGATGGTTCATCACTAGGAGATTTTGTATGGAGAGAAGATTTTGACATGCTGATGAGAAGACAGGGTAGGACTTTATTGCTCAAATAACCCACTTAAGTGTTCTGAAAGAGCAATGCCCTAAAAAAACAGAATTATACAGAATAAAGAAGAATTGACCAGTGGAGTAGGTGATGCTGCTCACCTGAACTCTCTTGTTTCCACCCCCTCAAAGTTGGCATCACTATACTGCAGACAAGAACACTTAAACTTTAGGACAACAAATAGGAAATTTAAATAATTTTCCAAGTGCTCGAAAGATGCTGAGTTGCTGACCTCTAGATCAGTAGTCAAGGGACTTGTATACATTCCAGCAGAAGAAACAGTGATGACTTGAGCATCAGGCGCCACTTTTTCAAGCAAAGGCAACATTAATTCTGTCATTGCAAAAGTTCCTTATACATTCACCGTAAAGTTCAACTCCAACCTGCACTTACCGAAAATGTAGGAAACAAAACAAATCAATGCTTCTAAAGAAGACCGCAACACAAATTCATCAAATCTGACAAAGGAAAAGCTTAGAAATGCACCCTTCTGGCATGGTGATCCGCTTATGCTCAAGCAAGCCAGCACTGTTAACCTGATCATGACATTGAACATATCAGACGTTATCTGCAATATTGAGGGAGATATAGCTATGACAACTTGCAAAATATTTACACTTTATTTTAGAATGGGTTGGAATCACCACACCGACACATTCTCTTGGGACTACCCCAAGAAGCACAAACCTACATATCTCAGGTAATTACCCGGTATGTATGAAACAGGAGGACTGCCACACTATATCGGAATTATCGATTGCTCAAAAAGTTGCGGACACCCCAATGATGTGAAAATTAAAAATAAAATAAAAGAACTTGCCAAGTAATTCACATAGCGCTTCTTATTGCATGTCAACTAGGCAGGTTGAAAAGAACGAGCAATGGAAAAATCACACAGATTGAGAAATCCTAAATAATCAAGCACTAAGGGGCTAGTGTGCAGGCAGACACAACTATCTGTACATATTTTTACCAATTACATATGTGTACAAATGCATATGCAAACCACGAGCATTAATGTGGGAGATTGAAAACTAAATGGAGACTTACCAAGACATGAAGAGGCAAATCCTTTGAAGAAAATCTGGATGCAAATGACTTGATCTCATTGACAGTGGAAAGATCCCATACCTGCACACTAGATTAGAAAGGCATCTGCTCTCATGTAATCAAATATCTATGTAACTGGTGATCTACTCGATCATCCAGAAGTATGACTTCTGAAGAGCAGCAACAGGCAAACGCCAAAAATCCTCCCATAAGAATATCTCGAGACAAATAAAAAATAATAAATGGAAACTACTGCATACCTCCAAATTCACATTCGGGTTTCCCATAGTAGATTTTATCGAAGAGAGGGCAGCTTCTCCTCTCTCCTTGTTGTGAGCCAATGTTCGAGTACCAGGCGCTACGGCGCTGAAGTAACCCATGCCATACTCCCAGGAAAAGCTCCTTTAGCCCTATGTCTCTTATCCCTAGGAGGTCTTCCTCCACTAGCAGGTTTTTTCGGCCCACTGAAAGGAAAAATTGAACTCGAGATTATTTGCTAAGTTAAGATTAAAATGAGAAGTTCCCTTAGAGAATGTTAAAAAAGCATTCCCATGTGAGAAAGCAAAGTAAGCATATGAACAACATAGTTGACAACAAAATACTGTGAAGGAAGACCCTATGCAGTTGGATAACCAAGTCCAGAATTAGCTCCTGTAACTATGCGATTCTTCCCTTCTATTCGAGCCTCCATCTCTTCTGATTCGAACTTCTTCGCATGTTCGCTGAAGAGTGAGTTAATCAATGAGATAAGAGAAATCTCACCAAAAAGGCATAAATCAAATGACAATGTCCATATGAAGACTCAACTACAGAAGGAACTGCACACGTTGTAGCCGGTTGTACGTGTGTGCTTTGTGCACATGCTATCATGTACTAACGCCTGTGCATGTTCACACTCTTGCGCGTGCCCGCACAGATGCATTAACTTGTACGAGTAATCAGGCACAAGCACACCCTGAACATACACGGAAGACCCGGCCGCCCGGAGCTCGACCCCTGATTTCGAGTTGCCAATCACGATCTCCAGTGCCACGGACATACAATTGAACCATGACGGGAAGGCAAAAGGGCGGACTCAAGAGTATGTCGGGCGCAAATGACGTTAACTGTGAACCCTATATTCCGCGACAGTTCCCGTGAAACTTCTCTATCTCGCCCGTGTACAAGGATTTAACAAATTGTTCACTTTTTACCTCACTCTCCCTTAAGTCTAAGATTCTGCGAGGCAACAAACGAAATTGCACAACCTCTCACTCCCGCGTCTCCCGAAACGATGAAACGAATAAAGCCCAGAAGACCAAATCAAAGCATGATATCTAGGCCATCCTACTCACGCGAAGCCGGGCTTGGTGAAATTGTGGTACCCATATACCCCGAAAGCCGTCGCTCTCCATGCCTGCCCGTGCAAAAGACAACCAGAAATAAGAAGAAAAAAAGCTCACGTCTTTAAAGAAAAGCCCGAACGCATCAGTTTCGAGAGGAAGAAGAGGACGGTGATGGGTGGTGATGGAAGTACCTTGAGGAGGAACATGGCGAGAGAAGCGAGAGAGATGTGGAGTCGAATTTGCAGTGTTCCCATGAACCTGGGACGTCGGCTGCAGTGCCCCTGCGCCGCCGTTGGAAGTTGAGTTCGACTGTAGCGTCTCGCCGTGCGCCACGTAGGAGACAATCCCACCGCTCCTTTGTCTTGCTTGGACCTAGCGAAATTCATCGAATGCTGAGTTAGATTAGAGGAGCGATATGATAATGGAAGAGTCAATAGTCCTTCTCTGATTTTATTTTTCTGGAATTCACATTTCATGCGAATTTTAATTTTCCCCCTAATTTATACGGGCCAATTTTCTAAAAACCTGCAAACTTTAGGTCATGTCTCAAATTTACGTTAACTTTTTTTTTGTCTCTAAAAAAATCATAAACTTTAGGTCCGTTCCCAAATTTTCCTTAAATTTTTTTTTTGTCCTAAAAAAAAAAAAGTTCACTTTCATGCTTTTTCTAATCAAGTAGCTATACTTTTTATTTATCTACTCAAATCTTCTCCATTTTTGCAAATTTTCTAATTGAGTCCCTCGACACCAAATCTGACCAGATTTAGTGGACAAGGTCATTACATAAAACCAAAATATGATGCGAACAAGAATGTAGATGCTTAGGCGGACGTGCGTGGAAAATTTACATAATTTAGAGACCATCAGAGTATAATCTTGATAAAGTTGAGCTAATATAGATGCCCACGTAATCGTCCACATCGAAAATATTTTATCAACGTCACATGATGGCTGAGTTAATTGGAGTTGGTTGAATTTGGTGTTAGAGAGATCTGTGAAAGTAAGACTTAAGTACAAGGAATTGATAAGAAAAGGTGTAAAAGTATCGGAAAGAAAAGTAAAATTTTTCATTCACAATTAAGCGGATTATATGGTGCGTCTATCAATCCAAAAATAAGCCAAATGTCCTTGGCTATGGCAGAACAGCACAGGACGATACTTGCCCTGGCTTGTTTGACTAAAGAAGTATAGTTCTCATATAAAATTCCTTTCACAATCATATCTCTGCGGCTTCGACAGCCGTTATCGTATTCTCAATAACTACTCTATGACAGCCCTCCTCTGAGTAAATTTCTGAAATGCAGATAGTAAAACGGAACTGGTATGTATCATGGGGGGCCTTTCCCATGCACCCTAGGGACGCCGAATTCTCAACCTCAATTCTATGGGATATAGTCATGAATTGGGTGGAGCTCCCTAAAGAATCCAAGCCACTATGAAAATTTACCAATGTCTCCAAGCCAGGAAGTTCATACTCGGCCATTCGGTTAGTAAATGATTAGATAACAGAATATTGGTTCACAGGAGAGCATAGGTAGTTAGCACTGAAGTTTTTGCTCGGCGGAGAAGGATTCGACATACTGATGAGAAAACAGACCGGGACTGTATTATTGCCACAATGGCCCACTTCAGTGGTTCTGAAAGAGTAATGCCCAAAAATGAATTGCATGTAATAAAGAAGAATTGACTAAGGATTCCGTGACGTTGCTAACTTGAACTCTCTTGTTTCGAGCATATTCCTCTAACCCATCAAAGTTAGCGCCATTATACGGCAGGAAAAGGAAAAAGAAAACTTAAAGATCAAAACAAACAGATAAAATTCAAATGATCTTCCTTCCATGTGCTTGATAGATGCTGAGTGCTGACCTCTAGATCAGGGTTCAAGGGATTTGTATTAATTCCAGCAGAAGAAACAGCAGCGTCTCAAGCATCAGGTGCCGCTTTTTCAAGCAAAGGCAACGTTAATTCTGTCAATGCAAAAAATGTTGCCTTTGCCTTTGCTATTCCCGATCCAGCAGATTTCTGTTTAGGAATTAGCTCATTGGAATTCAAGTGGCATTGCGATCATCAGGTGCCTTTGGATGAAAGTGTTCTATAGGGCAAACGGTGTGCTGTAACCACTAACTCAGGAATTAGTCCAAGGATGCATTTCTTGCACGGGTACAAGACTGGCAGAGATGGTTCCAAATAGCCTCTGCCATTCTACAACCTCATTTCTACACCTGAAATATGGTTCATCTACGGCCCCATATTTTAGGTTTGATTTACATGGATAACAATGTCGTGATGAAGATCATCTACCCAATTTGTTCTGCACACAAGTTTTATTCCACCACATTTTCACTTTGTGGCTTACTGGTTTAGGAGTTTGATCTTTAATTGGACGCTCTATGACTATAAATGACGGTTGATAGGATATATATGCAATTTGAAGAGTGAAGTCTGATCGATATGCCTTGAGAAAATTGTCCGAGCTTCTTCAACGGCATGTAGATGGGCCACTTCATGGAGATGTTATATATGTAGGCCATTTACTTTACACCATGCAGAATTCTTTCAGTCTCTCCAAAGAAAGGAATGACGATGCTCTTAGGGAGCTTTGGAATTATTACATCGGTTTTTGCAGTTCAATCTTTATATATATATATATATTTTCTGATAAGCAGTATTAGAGAAATATTCTGTTTGTCTTGTCTAGGAAAACATGTGATCTACTCGATCATTTTGTCAAACTCTTATTGGCAGTTTCAAAATAAGTTAGAATAGTTTCTCGATTCCGGAGAAATTTTTTGCTTTTTTCTTCCTTTTCCTTCTAGAATTTCCCTATTTTCTATTTTTCATCCTGAATCATGAGCTGAAGGATAAATATGATAATAATTTTAGTATTAGCGACCTGGAACTCAACATGTCCATGTTGGCTGCTATCCTTGCGCTCCAAGTACTCATTTGCAGGCTGGTTAGAAGAGAATATGACCATACGAACTATAAGCCAAACTATTGAATCACCAGCCCAATTTGGTGGGAATGCTTGATGCTTGCCCTAAATTTTGTATGCTTGAAAGTTGGATCAGAGAGCATGAATGCTATTTAAACATCTCCTGGATTTCGATACAAAAGGAATTTTTGGGACCTTCAGCTCAATTTTTTTTTCTTTCCTTTATAAGTTTCTTTAAGTGGACCGTTGAGGTTAGATGTTTATAGCCACAGAATAGAATTAACAATCCATCATTTGCAAAATGCAAAGTTTCAAACATAGCTTCGACATAGGATTCTGACTTTCAGTTAGATGTTCCATTAATAATGTTCGTCAACCCTTAGCATGTGATGTGCTTGTGCACAGATTGCATCGGCTCAGTCCAATGCCCGCCAAAGGTCCTGTTACCCTCAGTCATCGCATTTTACATCTACATCAGAGTCTCTTGTTCGACCTGATCAACCACCCACATCATCCGGTTTAATCGATGTCTTGAGAATCCTATTCTACACGACGCTACCCAAAAGAAAGATGAGTGCCCGCCTGGTAAGCGCACTCCAAAAAAATGGTTCTTGGGCCACTTAAACTTGGCATTCTGTTGAGCAATCGGGGGGAAAGGAAGCAATGCAGGGTTTCTTGAAGGAAACATCGCGAAGCAACAGATTTTTGGTGAAGTGCTGGAGGCGAACAGCGTAGCACGAACAGTCAACGGTCAAGAAATAATTGATTTTCGAGTTGCCAAGGGGAAGAGCAGGAAGCAATTTCGAGGACTGTCGAGATGGTCTTTTACAAGCAAACGAGCCACAAAGCCGCAAAGGAGTCCTTGACCTCGAACACCATAGAAGGAGCGAAAGATCACTCTTAATTGCAGCCATTCTCTTATCTACGGTAGCACTTTGCCATGGATGATATGATAACCTTTCTTACTTGTTTCTGGACAAATGGATTGCTGCTTCGGGAGGAGTTAGAATGCACAAAAGCAAGAGAACTTAAGTACGCGCGCCATTGGCCAGGCGAGAAGCCCAAGCATTGAGCCGCAAATTAACCGGTTGTCAGAAGGAAGATTTGCCAGGGGAAACTAGTCAGATTCGGAGTCTGGAACCCGACTTCAAAAGGTTGTAACAACTTATTGAGCCAAATAAGCTTGCAGTGAATTTCTCGGGATAAAAACAAGGAAGTATGGCAATCCGAAACAGAAAGAATCTGATCCCGACACAAAATGTGAAGGCTGTGGTGGAGAAACTGAGGTCTATGAGATCAGTTAATCATAACAATCGTGCAATTGATACGAAAATAATATGGTTCATGATTTATTGGTTCTGCCACGTTTTGTTAATGTGCCAGAGAAGCCTCCATGCCTAAGCAAATTGGATAGAGAAAACTCAACGTGAAGTTGGAGAAATCAATACTGTTCATCACTCATAAGTCACCGAGCTCCATTGCGTCCGTCAGTTCTAGAAACGATTTCAGAAGCAAAAGCGACAAACCTCTCCATGTTACCCTCAAACCAACACTTGCGGACCAGTTCAACAGTAAACAGGAGGCGGCTAAGCATATGGACAAGATGTGACGCCAAGCAAGGATAGCGTAAGAATAAGGAAGAAAATCATCTCTAGTCAGCGAGAATCAGATCATTGCAGTTCAAGCTGTCGAAGCTCTTACATCAGCAGGACCAACGATGAAACCAGCACGAGAAGTAGCAAAAGCGTGACAGTCTAGTAAACACCAAGTGGGCCATTTTTATGCTGTTGTAGAAGGATTTCTGGATTTCTAAGGCATTTACAACACGCTAAGAATTCAAAGATATCAAGAGGGAAACCTAAGAATCCATTAGAAGAAGAAACCCCGTTGGTGGCCAAAGTTGAGTCATCATGGTGGGAGGGCGAGCGAAGCTTTAATTGCTTGGTATCGACCGCGGATGAAAGCTGTCAAAATTAACAAGTTGTGCCTTCAATAAATCATCTATTTAATTCAATAAGTCCCTTTTTTTTATTTGCTCACTTCTTCAGAATTGCTTAATTTTATTAGATGCATAATGTTTGTTATAAAGGGAAAGTATCTAAAAGTCCCTAAACTATTATATTGGTATCAATTTTAGTTCTAAACATTTCAATTGGACTAATTTAGTTCTTAACATTTTCACATTTGTACTAATACAGTCCATCTAGCCAATTAAGCTTGGAAATTGCTGACATGGGCAACTGCGGTCTTATATGGCACGATCGGTGTTAACGTGGATAAATTTTATGATTTTTAATTATTTTCAGAATTTTTTATTCTTTTATTCGTTTTCCCCTCTCTCTCTCTCTCTTTTTCTTTCTTTTTCATGGAAGGAATTATCCTCAAATGTCTAGAGATTAGTCTTCTTATTAAAATGGAGGCCTTCGGTAACTAGATTTAAGGTCTTTGATAGCAAATAGTTCATGACCGCATTTCACACGAAAGAATCACACATATTAATCAAACTTACAAAGTAAAAATCATCCTCTCACAAATCCAAACGCAGTACGAAGAATAGGTCAGATCAAATTATTTTATATTTTATTTATTATATCATATAATTTCATGATTTTTTTATTCAAGATTACATTTTCCCTGCTTATCCAACCAGAGGCATTTGCAAGACATTGCCTTTTTCATCGATCCAAACATATACTCGGTTACAGCAAAAATCAGTAAACCCAAGATCTCTCTCTGGTATCAGTATGACTGTCACATACGCATTGTCCTTCTCGATCACCGCCTTCGCTTTCTCTCCATTTTGTCCCACCAGCTCAGGCCACACGACGCGCACTCGATCCTTTGCATCTGCTGTTAAATCATTTATTGACTTCCACCTCAGATTATGTTATCCACCCAAGTAATATTGCAAGCGTCACCATTCATGCATATTACTACATTTCATATGCTCAAAAGTCCAAATGATCAGTGGCTCATATTACGAACAGGATTGACGTAAATAAACAATATTGTAAGCTAGAAACAGAAAAATAGAAGGAACATAAGCCTTTTGGGGCATACCAAAACAGCATTCGCGACTATCACACAGCCTCCCATTATAACAAGGTGGATAAGGGTGTTTGGTTATGTCACCCATATGCTTCCGATCTAATTGTTATAAAGTAAGATGTAAATTATGTGAAATGTTGTTGCTGGCCGACCCTTTATATACCCATTTTCGCATATTGTAGGCATTAAATGCTTTAGCTACAATTATGAGCTTTAAAAGAAAATCCCTCATAAAATCTTCAAAGTAAGGTAAGTAACTCTCTTCTGACCACAAAAAAAAGAAGAAGAGGTAAGTAAATCTCTATAGTTATCTAAGTGGAGCAAGTAATTTAACTCTATTGGCTCTCCTCGAGATGGGAGGATTAGATGATTTTATTCTAAAACAGCAAAATAAGGTTAAATACCTTATAGGAAAAATTACCAAGAAAAATCCTAAACTTATTGCAATTGTGTCAATTTTGTTCTAAACTTTTTATATGAAATTAACGAAGTTGACGCAAGCTGTGCTACATGACAGTATTGGTGATGATGTAGGAAATTTTTTTAAAATTTTTTATTTCATTTTTTGATTTTTTCTGAAATTTTTCTTTCCCTTTTTCTTTCCCTCAATGTTAAGGATTAGCAAGGGGCTGCCAACCATTACCCAAGGCATGACGACTCCTGTCGGCCATTGTCCAAGGGCCTATGGAACCTCATCGGTCGCATGGAAAGGCATTGAGCTCTAATAGCCCATTCGGGGAGGGCCTTTGGCCCTCGCTTAGTGGCCAACGAGAGCTTGTAGGCCCTTGCCTAGTAGGTAGTGGGGGTCGCCGGTCTAAACAATAATAATAATAAAAGATAAGATAATAATTTTTTTATAAAAATTCAAAAATTAAAATTAAAATTTAAGAACTTCTCACGTCATCGTAAGTCGTGCCACATCGAATGGTTGACTTATGTCATCAATTTCTGGTCAACAATGACCAGATGGATTGAATTATTAAATTATCAAAAGGTTTAAAACTAAATTGATCAAATAAAAAAAAATTAAGATTGCATTGGCACAATTATAATGGGTTTATGAATTTTGTTGTAATTGTCTCATAGTTTATGATAAGGCATTCATTAAGATTCTATAGGCACTCAACTATTCTTTAAGGAAAAATAACCAAAAAAGTCCTAAATTTTTTTGCAATTTTGCTAATTCAATCTTGATTTTTTTTTTGGGCCAATTCAATCATAAATCTTTTACAATTATACCAATTTAGTCAATTTGACCAAATTTGGGCAGTGAGAGTTAACATGGACATTGGCTAGTGTCGGCCATTTAATGGACGACATGGACAATTTTTTTTATAACATTTTATTTTATTTTTCGAATTATTTATTTATTTTTCTCTCATTTCTTCTTCCTCTAGCCAGTTTTCGAACCTTGCTGACTAGCTATTGGTGAGGCCGAGCTCATCGTCGATTTGGCTTAGCCTCGCCCAACCATGACGAGGCCGACCTTGCTGTCGTTGGGCAAGGCCTTGCCGGATTGATGATGTGCTCAATTCCATCATGGCTAGCCAAGGCCGAGCCTTATCCGCGGGCTAGTCATTGAGGTTTGGTGATCGGCTAGAGGAAGAAGAAATGAGGGAAAAATAATAGAAAATAAATAAATAAATAAAAATATTATTAAAAATTATTCACATCATCATTAACTAGCTAAATTTGATTGGATCGACTAAATTGGTATAATTACAAAATGTTTAGAACTAAATTGACTAGAAAAAATGTTTATGATGAAATTGGCAAAATTGCGAAAGGTTTAAGATTTTTGTTGGTACTTTTCCCAATCTTAATATATGGTAGTTGATGTATATTTGATATCCTTAAATTCGATAATATTCACTAGTTCAAACCATGTGTGGTTGCTGGTCCCCAATTTTAACAGTCAGACCTCCCCATACATATGTCGTAATTACTATGGCATGCATATCTGTGCTCTTAAAGGTGACCAAATTACAATGACATGACCTACTCGTTGGTAGCCATGATGATTAAGCTTTACTACCTCGGCGCCGAGAGAACGAATTCGAATCTCCGAATGCTCGCAACTTGAATGGGGTTCCGGGGGTGGTTTACTGGACCAGCTCACCTAGATATTGACGTTTGGTCTGGGGTGCACCATGCATTCTATGGGCCGTGGGCTACCTGGTGGGCTTGGTGTATCACGGGTTACCAAATATATATATATATTAGGGACGCCCCCAACGGGGAAGGCCTGACCCAAATACGGGATGATCAAACCCATCATAGGGAAGGAAGCTTTATGCACGGGAAGATGATCACCAGTACGGTTCTGATTTTATTATAATTTCAATTGCGGACGATTTTTCTCTAAAGGTTTTTTCTTAGATTTTGGAAAGGCCGGCTGTCTTTGGTGTGACGTTATTTCATTTCATGGACAATCTTTTTTTTCGTATTGAATAAGGTTCTTTCTATTTTGTCAATCGAAGTCAACTCTCGACGCCAGCATGATACTGCTTACTCTGATCGTGCCGTCCACCTCTGCACGGCTTCAAAGGGACATATCCAAAAATTAACCTTCACCTTGCTACCGGTCCTTGCTCGTCAGCAAATCTTCTGGATCCCAACGTGAACATTATTACTACCGTCTTTAATTGTTTGCAACTCTTTTTGATCTGTTTTAGTTGGGACTCAAATTTGAAGGCGGAAAAAAGTTGCAATAATTGTTAAAAGAAGAGGAAAAAAAAAAAAGGTACAGCACGAGAAGGTGGAAAAAGCTACGGAATGAACGACAGCGGCATGGCAAACTTGCGGTGGTGGAAAAGATGCAAAATCGGAAAATCAATAGGAGCAGGGAGATAGTTAGGCCGAGGTTTGGATTTTAGTTTTTCTTTCCTCTTCAGAAAGTTTCATCTCATTCTTCAGGATTGATGAAATTATCATGAATTTCATAATTATTATCATTCGGATGAGATGTTAGTGATTTTGATGAATGAGGGGATCTCATTTTGAGTCCATCGTTAGTACACCAAAAACATTTTTATTTCATATGATATTGTTAATTTTGTCTCATTCTAATCTTGGGATATATCAAATATAAAGTTTTTTTTTTTTTTATCTCGATAACAAAATACAACCTACCGAAATGTAAGTGGGACTAGGTGCATGACAAATAGAATTCCTCAATGGGTTCATGTCATAGCGCGAATGAGCATAAAAATACAAACTCATCCTCCCTTCATAAATCAAGTTTATAAATCAATACATATCACCTTCTACAATTCATTTCATCAAGCACAATTCACTTCATATAGTATTTCTTAAACGATGTCACATATAATCAACTCATGGGTAGGGGTGTGCATGGTTCGGGCGGGCGGTTCCCGACCTAGAACCGGGAACCGCCCGCTAAGGACCGGTTCCGAAAAATTGGAACCGGGATCTACCCGTTTGTTGCATTGATCCACCCGGGAACCGGACCGCCGATCCGGTCCGGTTCCTGGGTGGATCCATGGAACCGATATTGACGCGAAACAATTTTGATTTTCAATATAAAACGGTCGGGTCTATGAGTTGGGAAGGAGGGGATGAGGTCTATGGTTGAGTTTTCAACATAGAACGGTCGCGAAACAATTTTCTGCGGCTGTGGAGGGTGGCGGCCGATGCGAGGGGGCGAACAACAGCGGTGGAGTAGCAGTGGCGACAGCATTGACGCTCGGGGAGGAATCGAAATGGCGATAGGATTAGGAGGAACCGAGAAAGAGACAAAGAGAGAGAGAGAACCAAAGACAAAGGGAGTGAGGAGATGAGATCTAATCTAGGGTTTCTTTTAGTAATTTTTTTTTAATATTAAAAAGGTTCCGGTCCGGTCCGGGTGGGCGGATCCGCCCATGGAACCGAGAACTGGACCGGTACCCACCAGTTCCGAAAAATTGGAACCAGGAACCGGACCGGTTCCCTCAAGAACCGCCGGTTCCGGGCGGTTCCGGTCCGGTTCCGGGCGGTCCGGGCGGTTCCCGGGTATTTTGCACACCCTTACTCATGGGTCAATTTCAAGAGATGCTTTAATATGTAATTTGGAATGATTAAAAGGTTAGTTAGTGCCCGATCTAGTTTTGCATAACAAATAACTTTAAACACTGCCTTTTGTTTTTAATAAACATCATGCCATACGGTTTCTCTTCTAGAGCTTATAACATATCTAACTTTTATTATTTTTGAGACATGAGAATCCAAATTATAGAAGAGATAAGCACTACTTAACGGACAATAAGAAACCAAGAGACATGATGAATTGATTTACTTCAAGCGGAAAAATTCAAAATCCTAAAATAAGTGAGAAACAAATATCAAAATCAAGCATAAAACTACATTATCTAAAGCTCAATTAAACTAAACTTATTTGGTAGAGACATGCAACAGGAACTGCTCAGACTAGACTGGCTTGGCTGATTCTAGGTAGTTCCTGGGGGCGCTAATCCAATTCCCAATGCCATAAAATTGGAACCGGTGACAGGCAGCCTGTTCCCAGGCATGAAAACTTGCGCCAAACACGATAGTTTGAGTCTAGTTCCAATGCCATACAACAAACATCAAGATTTAACTTGGATCAAACAAAATACCAAATCAACTTCTATAAAATTCCACGATTTCACAACACCCTAAAGGTTCTCTACAACACGATTTTATAGCTCAACAACAACACAATCCTAAATTAATGCATCACTAAGAAAGTTTCTCCAATAAAAGGAATCGAGGCTTGGAATTCTTATTGAGCACATCGAAACAACGTTGATTCAACATCTCAACGTGTCCGTGGCTTGCATGAACCTAACCCCTCTCTCATAAGCTTACGCAAGGCTTCGGCTTAATTTCAATATAAAGTGAACATGTAACAATTACAAGGATTAGCTAAGAATGGGCGCGAAGTGATAACCTTTACCTTGATTAACCATTGCTGGTCTTTCGAGTCATCCTGTTTAGATTCTTGATTTAGAAGGCATATGGAATAGGGAAACACCTATGAAAGCAGTTTCGAAAGCTGGAAGCGATATGGTGGTCCTACTCCCCTCCACCGTATGCAAACTAGGAACACGGAGAATCCAACCATCCTCAATTAAAAATAGATCTTTCCAGTCAATTTCTTGCTGCAACTCCGACGTTTAGTCAATAATGCTCTTAAAGCTAATCCTAGAACTAAACTATTGAACTTAATTCCAACCATGGGCCCGCCAAGTTGCTGTGGTAGTCACAGCTGATCCAATATCCACCAGCTCGTCATATCTCCGTCCCAGCTTCCGTTTAAATAGAAGCTCCATTAGTCACCAATCACAAATCACACCATCTCCGATACTTGAATCCGCATTCTAGACTAAGACACTTATGGCTTTCATTCATCTCCTCTGCCTAATTGTCTCGTTCTCCAGTGTCAAGTTCTCTCTTGCCAATGGCCGGTCATCTCTGACGCAATTGGAGAGCAGTGACTTGCAAACCTACATTGTCCATGTCACTCCCCCGGACGGCCACGGCCTTTTGGAGTTGGAAGATCTCGAGACGTGGTACCACTCATTTTTGCCCACAAACTCTACCACCCCAGAGAACCAGCTGCGCATACTTTACTCTTACCGGAATGTTGCGACTGGTTTCGCAGCAAGGCTGACTCCGGATGAAGTCACCGCAATGCAAGATAAGCCCGGATTTGTAGCAGCTCACCCGGAGCAAATATATAGCCTCCAAACGACGCACAGTCCCCAGTTCTTGGGCTTACCCCTACGTCAGGGACCTTTCAATGGCTCCACCATGGGAGAGGGAATTATCATTGGCGTGATGGATTCAGGAGTAACGCCTGACCACCCTTCATTCAGCGGAGCCGGAATGCCGCCTCCACCAGCCAAATGGAAGGGGAGGTGCGATTTCAAGCCTTCCCAGTGTAATTACAAATTGATTGGCGCCAGGACCTTCAACAGTTCAGCTAAGAAAAATGTGACCACGCCACCGATGGATGATTTCGGTCACGGTACTCACACTGCCAGCACCGCGGCTGGTGCTCCTGTGCCGCATGCCAATTTGTTTGGGATGGCTGAAGGCACGGCAATTGGCATGGCTCCACATGCTCACTTGGCAATCTACCAAGTGTGTTCTGCATTACATTGTTTTGAGAGTGATTTCCTTGCTGGATTTGATGCTGCCCTTGCGGATGGTGTTGACGTGCTCTCACTCTCGCTCGGCAGCTACTCCCGTCCATTCTATATCGACAGCTTGGCTATAGCCACTTTTGCAGCCATTCAAAGAGGGATCTTTGTCAGCTGCTCTGCTGGGAACTCCGGTCCTTACTCAGGCACGGTATCAAACGTGGCTCCGTGGATGCTCACTGTTGGGGCAAGCAGCACTGATAGGAACTTTGCATCCAACGTAAAACTCGGGAATGGAATGGAATATGAAGGTGAGGCACTATCTCAATTCTCCTTCCCTTCAACTTTATTGCCATTGGTGTATCCTGGAATTGACGGTACGGAAGGATCAAAATATTGCTTAGAGGGGGCACTGATAAGTAGCGAAGTTAAAGGGAAGGTTGTCGCATGTGAATCTAGGGGTGGGAACCCATCCATCGAGGTGAAGAGGGCTGGGGGTGCTGCTATGATTTTGATGAACCCAAAATTGGTCGGAATCACTATTGCGGCCTCTGTTTTTCCCCTCCCCACGTCTCAAGTCAGCTACTTCACAGGCAAGGAGATCAAAGCCTATATAAATTCGACTGAAACTCCTACTGCCACGATCATATTCAAAGGAACCACATACGGAAACCCGACTGCTCCTGCACTTACCGTCTTCTCTTCGAGAGGCCCGAGCTCAGTTAGCCCTGGAATTCTGAAGCCAGACGTTATTGGTCCTGGTTTGGACATACTAGCAGCATGGCCATTTCCGATCAGCAATGATACGAAAGCGAAGTATTACTTCGACATCCTTTTTGGCACTTCCATGTCATGCCCTCACCTCAGTGGCATCGCGGCTTTGATAAAGGCTGCTCACCCAGACTGGTCTCCAGCGGCGATTAAGTCTGCTATCATGACTTCGGCTAAGCAGCTGAACATCAAGCAAAAGCCGATCCTTGATGAAAGACTTCAACCTGCGGACGTCTTTGGCATCGGAGCAGGCCATGTCAATCCCGCGAAAGCCATTGATCCTGGATTCATTTATGACATTCAACCCGACAATTACATTCCTTATCTTTGCGGTTTGGGATACACGGACACGCAAGTGGCTACAATTGCTCACAAACCAGTCAAATGCTCATGTCGTATTCCTGAGGGAGAGCTGAACTACCCTTCGTTTTCCGTTACCCTTGGACCTCCGCAGACTTTTACCAGGACCGTGACTAACGTTGGAGCAGGAAATTTGTCTTATGTTGTAATGGTTGTTCCCCACAAGGCGTTCATATCACCGTGAAGCCTACCATACTTGCCTTCTCGAAGTTGAACCAGAAAGCGAGGTATTCAGTCACATTCAGCCGAGCAAGTTCCACTGGCAAGACTGGTAGTTACTCCCAAGGATATTTGAGGTGGGATTCCGGGAAGTACTCTGTGAGGAGTCCAATTTCAGTGAAGTTCAATTAAGAATTTCTGAGAGCAGAAGAAAGAAATTTAATTGGATTGTAATTTCGTATTACCACGGTTCTATGATGAAATAAGCATAATCTATGTGCTCTGATTTCCCTATGTCTGTGCAAAAACTGTATTTATTTTTTGCAAGATTACTTCTGCCTACTAGCATTAGACAGGTATAAACTTCTTTCATTCTGGGGCTAATATAGATGAAAGTACTCGGCTAGTTTGGAGTTGACGACTTACATATGAGAGAGAGAGAGAGAGAGAGAGAGAGTTTGGATAAAAGCATACTCCGACAGCGCACGATGTGCGAGTTTTCAGGATGTGGGGGAATCACGAAGAGAATTCCAAATCCAATTGCATTCTGAAAATTTTTTGGCAGACTTTTGCCATTGATTGATAACTTAGAGAATTACCCTCAGTCCATTAAGCACCGCACCCTGCCTCTCTTGAGTTCACACCGAGCGAATGTCCTTTATACCAAAAAGATTTGACAATCTTGATGTAAAAGGAAGAGCAACTTGGTGTTCTTTGACATACGTTTGTTTCCCTTCAAATTGTGGATACTCTCAAATGTGCTGTCATAAAAGGACCACTGGTCGTTTCAGTCAGTCTCTCCAATCTAAATAATCTCTTGGCTTGGAACGTTGCGGGATTCAATACATTCTACTCCTGAAGCACAGAGAATTCAGTTGCCTAATCTGCAAACATAATCGGTCCCTCATCTGTCCATTGGAGACTTCAGTCCAGCAAGTTGATGTGAAGAAGACGAAGGACTGCTGTACCAAATTGGAATGGCATTTGCAATTATCATGACCATCCTCTTGGGTGGAAATCGGGTATTATTCAAATCTTCAATAGTAAGAAGTGACCGTTTCTCTTCTCAGCAGTCCATTCACTGACTAGTCTCTACGGTTGTACTTCTTTCCCTCTCGCTACAAAGTGGCTTGAAGTTCGGTTACTGAGGGCTAGCAACTGAGATTGAGGCTCGCGGAATTAGCAGGAGGATTCGGGCCTGGTCATGCGTGGGCTGCTCCTGATGGGCCAATCGCCCTTTATTTATTTGTTCAACTGTTTATTTTTAAAGAAGAAAACTACCAGAAACCCTAATCTTTACCTATAATGACAAATTTTGCTCCAAATTTACCCCAAAATTTTATTCATGATACAAAAAATCTCAAATTTTGCCAATTATGACACATTTATTTTTAAAAAATTATGATATAAAAAATCATAAACTTGTATTCACGTGATATATTTACCTCAAATTATGGGACATTTTCGTGTTTTACTTTTTAATTTTTCTTTTTCCTTTTTTCTTCTTCTCTTTTCCCTTTGCCAAAGTTAGACTTGCCTGGGTTGATAAGGGCTGCCCTCTCTTGACATCCGTGAGGGCAGCCCTTGCTCGAGTCTAATGTCGATGGAGGAAAGAGAGAAGAAAAAAAAAGAAAAAAAAAAGACGAAATGCCATTGGTTATAGATTTTAGGGTAAATCTGTCACGATTGACAAAGTTTAGGGTTTTTGTGTCACATAAAAAAGTTTGGATAAATTTGTTACTCTAGGCAAAGTTTTGGGTTTTTGATTGCCTTTTCTCTTATTTTTATTATTATTGTTGTCGTTTCTTTTATTCTCGCAATCAAGTGTCAACAATCATGACTTAAATACGAGATAACAGTATTTGATAACACTTAATGATCATAACAGCACTATAAGATATATATTACAACACCAATCACAATTATTCGATTGTCAAACAACTCAGAATTCTCGTCACGCTTTTTAAAACTTTAATGATCCTCCTCCATTCATTTCTTGAATTAATAATTCCTGTACCTCATTTTACAATCTCTGAGCTGCTCCTATGCGTGCAGTATTATCTGGGCATCCATTTGTGACGTCAGATGCGGCATTTACCAAGCATAGATGGCAATCAAAACACAGAAGGTGCCCTTCACAAACTGCATAGCCATACCATACTTGGCCTGATTCCGTAGCTTGAGCTGTCGCCATTACTTGTCATTTCCTTTGCTAGATCATTAATCCACATCATGGCTGCAAGCACTCCAGTGAGGAATCTTGATCCCATTGCAAAATTTGTACGCCATGGTCGAATCGGGTAAATAATATAATTTGACACAGATGCAAAAGAACCAAATTTCGATGGCTTCGATTCTCCGTGTTGGGAATAACGGATCCCCGAAAAACCGGATTCAACACTAAATCGAACCCCTAAAACGAATGCGGAAGCGAAGCCCGGGAAAATCACGTATCACCGATTCTAAAGCACACCACGAAATCGAGCGTACCTTGTTAGCCACAGATTAAACACCGATGCTGAAGATGGATGAAGAAATTCTGATCCGATGATGTCAATTCGCCTTGAAGGGAAGACGGTGTCGCCGTTTGCGCTTGTCTTCTTTTTCTTAGAGGGAGACAAGGAGAGCATTTGAAAGAGAGGGAGACGTACGTACGTTCATTCCAAGAGATGCGTTCTCCCTCTCTCTCCTCCCTTTTATACGTCCCTCCATCCACGGGCCCTATTCCTGTGGGCCGGGCTTTTAGGCCCAACATGGGCGGACGAGCCTTAAGCCCATCTCATATAAAACCATCATCTCCCACTCGCACATGGTGGGCCGAACAAAATTCTCTTTACCTCTCTTCAACATTCATACCGGTGAATAATCCGTGCGACCATCATACTTTGAGAGCTCGTTGCCATACATCTGTTAGGAATATATAGCATCTCATAATTGGCATCACATTCTGAGTAGATTTAGTATACGTACCCTAGATCGATCGATCACATTTATATCTCTCTTGATCTCTTTCAAACAATGATATATATATATATATATATATATATATATATATATATATATATATATATATATATATATATATATATATTGTATTCACAATTATGATTATCCTAAAGATAGTCATAATTGGTTAACCGGTGAATACAAAACTACAATGTGATTCTCCAAAATCGATCTTCCTCTTTCCTTTAAACTCTCAATTTCAGTTCAGCTTGCTTTTCGAGAAATGTCCCATTAGATCGAATCAAACTATGACCATTGGCAACATCCTAAGATAGCAAACACTAAATAGAAATCTTGAGAATAAGTAAGAGTCATGAGGGGACTAAAAATTGAGAAACTCTTTTCTCAAGAGCCTCACACGGCATAAAAGTTGAGATCAAACTTTTACCACTCTTATTGGTCGTCTCATGCATACGTAGTATGAAATACGTATTACGGTATTAACTCCTTTCCCATGGAGCGTATGTCTACACCTTCAATACCGTACAGATGACAGTTCAGACATATCCAATGTCTAACTTAAGTTCACGTATCTACTCATTCACAAAATCCATCAGAACTCACATTTGGCATCATAGACAGATAAAGTAAAATATGTGGGTTATTTTACTTTCGGACATAATAAATATTATGTCATCATCTTAACATCGAGTTAATGCGACATACGTATTTCATGCTTGAGCTCTCGATTATCATCTAGATAATAAGCTTAAAAACAATTTCATCTCTATTTATCACATAGTAAATAGAGGCAATTACTCGTGTGAGTGGGCTAATCTTCTATCTGTCCGACATACTTACTCAACTTAATGTAATGCACTGAGCATTAAAATGCATAAAGATCAAAACAAAGATTCATAGGCATTAATGATGAAAACACAAATTCATCAAATGTGAACACTTTAGGGAAATTATAATCAAGTACATTAAACAAGGCTATACACTTTTGTTTCTTATTGCTCCAACATATGGTGCCATTATTCGGTAAGAAAACAAACCCAGAGATAGATTTTCTTTCATCTAAATCTCCTCTCCAATCAGCATCAGAATAGCCTTTGAGTCGCAGATCCTTTCCTTAATGACTCAGCGTATAATTAGCAGTCCCCTTTAGATACCTTAGTATTATTCTCTTAATGGCTTTCCAATGTGCTTGACCTGGATTGGATTGATATCTTCTCACCATTCCAACTGCAAAACATATGTCAGGTCTTGTACACATCATAGCATACATCAAGCTTTCAACAGCACTAGCATAAGAAACATGTTTCATTTGTTTCTTCTCTTGTGGAGTCCTTAGACACAGTCTATGGCTCAATCTTTTATCTTTTGCAATAGGAGTGTCTATGGGTTTACAATCCCATATCACTCATCTCAAAGTTGGAAGACAACCAACTTTTGACAGTATTGACAAGCTCCATATTACTTCCAGCAATTAGTATATCATCAACATATAATGATATGATCACAAATTGATTCTTGGATCTTTTGATATATAAACAATGATCCACATCTATCATTGTAAAATCATATGCCATTATGGCATTATGAAATCGTATATACCATTGTCTTGACGACTGCTTAAGGTCATATATCGACCTCAAAAGTCGACATACCTTTTCTTCTTGGCCTTTCACTATGAAACCAGCATGTTGTTCCATATATATTCCTTCCTCTAATTCTCCATTGAGGAAAGCAGTCTTTACATCCATTTGATGTAACTCAAGATCCATACTAACCACTATAGCCAAAATTATGCGAATCGAGGTAAATCTCACTACAGGAGAAAATGTTTCTTCATAATCAATTCCTTCCTGTTGATTATACCCATTCGCTACAAGGCGAGCATTATGCCTTTATATCGAGCTATCAGCTTTACGCTTTATTCTGAGAACCCACTTGTTCCCAATAGCTTTGCGTCCTATTGGAATATCAACCAGTTCCAAACTTGGTTTGATTTCATTGACTCAATTTCCTCTTCCATTGCGTGAATCCATTTTTCCTCACTAGGGCAATTCAGAGCCTCATTAATATTTCTTGGCTCATCCTTATCTTGTGAAGCAATCATAAAAGTTTTCCTTTCAATGTCAAAACGTCGACGGGGAATACTTTGGCGACTTGTTCGCCGTATGAGAGATTGTACACTTAGCACATCATTCCCCATTATGCTCTCACTAGGATTAGATAATGATGATGTCTCATCATGTGGTTGTAATTGAGAATAAGTTGAATTCAACTCATCACTTCTCATATTACTCCCACTTGGACGAACTCCACTAATATCATTATCTTGATCAAAGATTACAAATAAGGAATAATCTTCACCTATTTCGCCCTTCTTAGGAAATTCATCCTCTAAGAATGTGACATCCCGTTATTCAAATTCAGTTATATTCCCACTTTCCTGCTCACCTATGAACACATACCCTTTCGAGTGTTCGGAGTATCTCATGAAAATACTCTTTTTTCCTTTGAGACCATATTTCCCAAATTTGTGAGAGGACTCATGGGTATATGTAGCACAACCCCATGACTTAAGAAAAACTTAAGTCCGGTTTTCTACCTGTCCATAACTTATATAGAGTGGAAGCAACTGATTCCGAAGACACCCGGTTAAGTATATAGGCAGCAATTAACAACGCATCACTCCAAAAAGTAATAGGTAAGTTAGCATGCGTCATCATGGACCTCACCATTTCCAGTAGGGTTCTATTTTTTCTCTTCCACAACACCATTTTGTTGAGGAGTATTTAGAATAGACAACTGTCTTTCTATTCCTTTTTCATCACATAATTTTCTAAACTCATCAGATAAATATTCTCGACCTCGATCGGATCTTAATGCTTTTTTTATTCTTGTCTAATTGATTTTCTACCAAGTTCATAAACCTTTTGAAACAACTAAATGCTTCAGATTTATGAGAAATCAAATAGACATATCCGAATCAAGTTTAATCATCTATAAAAGTGATGAAATAAACAGCCCCATGCCTTCTTCTCACATTCATTGAACCACGAGACGTTAGAATAGATTAAATGCAGATGAAATTCAGCTCTTTTACCTTTTCCAAATGGTTTCCTTGTCGTTTTCCCTACTAGGCAATGCTCACATATGAGCAAATTGACTTTTTCAATGTTGCCCAACAAGCCCTCTTTGGCTAGTCTATTCATATGTTGTTGACCAATATGACCAAGTCTAGCATGCCACATTATCACATCATTATCATATTAAGTAGAAGACATGAAACAAGGTAATAACAAATATTGACATCACCACAGTCAACATTTAGTACAATAAAACCATCTAGAAAGTGACCACAACCATAGTAGTTTGTATCCAAATACAAATCTACATCGTTATTACGGAAGTTCACATATAAACCAAGCTTAACCAACACCAAGATAGACACTAAATTTCGACGAATCTCTAGAGCATATAGAACATTATGTAGGAACAACGTGCGTCCACCACGCATGTACAATTGGCAGGTGCCAATCCCTTTTAACTTTATCTCTGGAGTTATATCCCACATAGATCCACTTAGTTCCAGTTGGTACTCGTCGGAATTTCACGAAGAATTCTCTATCCTTCGCTACATGTTCTGTCGCTCTTGAATCTACAGTCCACAAAGGATTGGATTCAGCCATTAATGCAGAACTTGACACATAAGCAAAGTTCTCAAATGTACAAGAGGTGTTTACCTTTTTCGTCTCACAAAAGTTGCGAGCATAATGACCCTTCTTGTCACGATTGTAACACCTCACCCTTGACATTTTCTTTACTTGAGAACGTTTTCCTCTCTTGTGTTGGTTACCTCTTGATTTCTTGCAATAAGGACTTGATCATTTGCATTCTCACATATTGAACGAATCAATACGCTTGCGCTTAGAGCTCAAAGCCCTTTCTGAGCTAGAACCAACATTGCAAATGTCTATTTTCAACTCAAATGCCATTAGGCGGTCCTCTACTAGCTCAAGGTGGTGCTCGGCATCCTCTAGATCTTCCATAATATGATCAAGAGCTTCTAGTGCTTTTTGCTTTTCCAGCACATATTGAATCTTCATATTCAATATTTCACAACTGTTGCCGTTCATATCAGCAATTACGTTCTTAGTTGCTGAAAGCATCGATTTGAACACATCAGACATATATGCACGAATAATTAATGTCTATCATTTATTGAAAAGAAATTAACTTAATGGTGCAATGATCATCTTTTAGCATTTTCTTTTTTATTAAAGAAAAACAATTAAACTATAACTCATATGGCATGCATAACATATTTTTGTTCCTCTTTTTGTTTTACTAAATGAAAATTGACTTAATCTAAAACTAATTAGACTAACTAAAGTGAATGATATTCTAATTTATTTTAGGACTCAATTTAACTTAAACTATATTTTATCCTAAAAGCTATAAAAAAAAATCAAGACATGCCAACATTATTTAAAATTAGCCCTAACAAAAATCACCCATCTAAAAGTATAATCTAAAAATTATAATCCTATAAATGCAATTCTAATTTACTAACCCTAAAAATACAGTCTTAATTTACTAAACCTAAATGCTCTAATGCAATATTTTTATGTGCTTTTTTATTATTTTTTTTATTTTTTAATCTTTCCAAACAAGTAATTATTTTAAAAGAATGAAGATAAGAATTAAAATAACCAGAAGAAAAAAAATAATCCGTTGTCTCACGGATTAAATTAACAATTATTTTAACTCTATAATGATTTAACAATTGAAATGCTATCAAAATTCCTAAAAATTAAAGTAATTAAAAAAATGACCCGACGTCTTACAAGTCAAATTAATAATTATCATAATTTGGGATGAAATACCCGAGTTAATGCCTACGAGATTTATAAAAGAAAAGCACATCTCAATATTCTAAATTGAACAATAATAAAAAAATAAATAAAATAAAGAAAAACAAACTACCTAATTTGCTTTTCTTTTTTTCTTTTGTTTTTTTTTTCTTTTCCCTTTGCTTCCAAAGAGAAGCTCGGCGGCTCGTGCGGCTAGTCACCGAGGGGACTGATCGTTGGTCTGGCAAAGGGAAATCCGGCGAAGGCGGACCGGTAGGAACGGGGCGGCACCTGGGTAGCAGGGACAATCGGCGGAACAAGGGTGTCGCAATCGGAGGTTGCGGAGGTGCGGAGCTCCGACGAGATCCGGCAATTCAGAGCTGGTCTCGTCAAGTGCCACGGCGTTGAGCACGGCAAGAACAGGGAGATCGGTGAGTGGAGCTGGACACAAGCACTACAGGCGTTCGGGCTTGCGGGTCGCCGGAGGCAAGGCGCAGGCGTCGGGTACGGCGGGCTTTGGCCATCGAGCAAGCAGGAGGTGAGGTGCTGAGACGGAGGTCCGAGCGGTGTGCAGTGGGGTTGCAGGTCACCGGTGTGAGGTGGTGCTGGTGAGGTGACCGGTGCGGCTCGGTGGCTTCGCGGCTACGGGTGGAGGGCGGTGCCGCTGGTGCTCGAGCAAATCTGGGCGGAGGGTCTGAGCGGATCGGGAAGTGGCGCCGCCAGCAGAGGAGCGACGGTCAGCGACTCGAAGGTGGTTGGTGGCCCGGGCAGCAAGCGGTGTCCGGTGCTGTTAATCGGAAGGTGGAGGCACCACAATAGTCGCGGTCGAGAGGAAGAAGATGAGCAGAGTTCTGCTCTTTTCCCCTTTTCCTGCTGTTGGGTCCCACTGATCCCCTCTCCCTCTCTCAAGTCTCCCTCATGTCACCTCCCTCTCTGCCCCCTGTACACTTTCCCTTTCTGATGTGAATCGTTGCGGAAGGATCGTTCTACGGAGGCCCAGATGGTGCGAATTGCAAACCTCGACCTCCAATCAAACATGTGATTGACAACCTCGGTATGAATATGACCTGTTGACGAACGCGTGTCAACAAACCAACGTTATAGACGCCACGAGCGAAAGAATTCGCTATCTCGCTCGATAAGTCAAATCGACCGTCAAAGAGAATCTTGATAAGGTCAAGTCCTCAAAAGAGCAGTAAAAGAAAACCTCTCAATTCTTCTTCTTAAAAATAAAATATATCTCTGTCCCCCAAAGAAATTCAGTTAGTCTTATATATATAGGCCTTCTAGCGTCCACACAAACCCTAAAAAAAACTAATGCGTCATATTCTAGAATATTCCTAAACAAGAAGAATATTCCTATTTGAATTAGTCAAATATTTGGTGACCAGATAATTAAATTATGCCAAGATTTCCAAGATTCTTCAAGATTTGATCCAAGGCCATCTCGACGCCAAAGATCACGAACCATGACACCAATAGCTTGCCTAAATTGCTTGACCCGCGCTCGAGTGATCGAACCAGTAGGAATAGATAATGTGTCCTTAGCACCTCCTCCTCGATATGGCTCGATGTCCACATCATTCCCTCCCCCGTGCAAAGGATTTGCCCTCAAATCATCACTGGCATAAAAAAGAGTCAAGTCAGAAACATTAAATGTGGCACTATCGTCATACTTACTTGGAAGATCGAGCTTGTAGGCATTATTGTTAACTCTTTCCAAAACCATGAATGGTCCATCCCCTCGCGGTAATAACATAGAGTGTCGCTGGTCAGGAAATCTCTCTTTGCGCATATGAACCCAAACCTAATCTCCGGGTTCAAACACCACTTCCTTGCGCCCTTTGTTGGCTTGCCTTGTATATTGCTCAGTCTTGCACTCGATATTTGCGCGCATCTTCTCGTGTAACGCCCTGACAAATTCAGCTTTCTTCGCTCCATCTAAATCCACACGCTCATCAACAGGTAAAGGGGTTAAATCTAATGGCGTTAACGGATTAAAACCATAGACAACCTCAAATGGTGTAAATTTAGTAGCAGAATGCATGCTCCTATTATATGCAAATTCAACATGTGGCAGACAATCTTCCCAAGATTTTATGTTCTTTTTAATAATAGCACGAAACAATACCCCTAAAGTTCTATTAACTACCTCGGTTTGACCATCGGTCTGTGGATGACAAGTAGTAGAAAATAACAACCGTGTCCCTAATTTTTTCCACAATGTTTTCCAAAAGTAGCTAAGAAATTTAGAATCTCGATCTGAAACAATCGATTTAGGCATGCCATGCAAACGAACAATTTCCCTAAAGAACAAATCAGCAACATGAGATGCATCATCAGTTTTATGACAAGGTATAGAATGAGCCATCTTTGAAAACCGATCAACAACCACATAAATGGAATCTCTACCATTCTTAGACCTAGGCAATCCTAACACAAAATCCATAGAAATATCAATCCAAGGATGCGTTGGAATAGGTAATGGTGTATACAAGCCATGCAGTTTAGTTGTAGACTTAGATTGCTTACAAGCAATGCATCTCTCACAGACACGTATGACATCTCTCTTCATATGTGGCTAATAAAAATGTTCATGCAGCACTTCATAAATCTTATTAATGCCAAAATGCCCCATTAAACCACCACTATGTGCTTCCTGCACCAACAATTCACGCAAAGAATACTTAGGCAAACATAGTTTGTTTTCACGAAAAAGATAATCTTCATGCCTATAAAATTTATCAAATGTAGCGTGTTCACATGCTTCATACACTCTCCCGAAGTCATCATCATCAGTATATAAGCCCTTAATATGCTCAAAACCTAGACACTTTGCTTCTAAAATAGTTAGAATTGCATACCTTTGAGAAAGTGCATCGGCTACCACATTTTCCTTACCTTTCTTGTACTTGATCACGTATGGAAAAGTCTCGATGAACTCCATCCATTTGGCATGTCTTTTATTCAACTTTTGCTGCCATTTCAAGTACTTCAAGGTCTCATGGTCAGTGTGGATCACAAACTCCTTTGGCCATAAATAATGTTGCCAAGTCTCCAAAGCTCGCACTAAAGCATACATCTCCTTATCATAGGTAGGATAATTTAATGTTGCTCCACTCAATTTTTCGCTGAAATAAGCTATAGGACGCCCTCCTTGCATCAACATAGCTCCAATTCTTGTACTAGAAGCATCGCACTCTATCTCAAAAGTAGCACTGAAATTTGGCAAAAGATAACAAAGGAGCATTAGTCAACTTATCTTTTAAAAGATTAAATGCTTTATCTTGCTCTTCTCCCCACGTGAAACCCACGTGCTTCTTGATGACCTCAGTTAAAGGTGCGGCAATGGTGCTGAAATTTCTCACAAATCGTCGATAAAAACTCGCCAATCCATGAAAGCTACATAAAAAATCAAGACATGCCAACATTATTTAAAATTAGCCCCAACAAAAATCACCCATCTAAAAGTATAATCTAAAAATTATAATCCTATAAATGCAATTCTAATTTACCAACCCTAAAAATACAGTCTTAATTTACTAAACCTAAATGCTCTAATGCAATATTTAGATTTTTATGTGCTTTTTGATTTTTTTTTAATTTTTTAATCTTTCCAAATAGTAGTTATTTTAAAAGAATGAAGATAAGAATTAAAATAACCGAAAAAATAATCCGTTGTCTCACGGATTAAATTAACAATTATTTTAACTCTATAATGATTTAACAATTGAAATGCTATCAAAATTCCTAAAAATTAAAGTAATTAAAAAAAATGACCCGACGTCTTACAGTCAAATTAATAATTATCATAATTTGGGATGAAATACCTGCAGTTAATGCCTACGAGATTTATAAAAGAAAAGCACATCTCAATATTCTAAATTGAACAATAATAACAAAATAAATAAAATAAAGAAAAACAAACTACCTAATTTGCTTTTCTTTTTTTCTTTTGTTTTTTTTTTCTTTTCCCTTTGCTTCCAAAAGAGAAGCTCGGTAGCTCGTGCGGCTGGTCACCGAGGGGACTGATCGTTGGTCTGGCAAAGGGAAATCCGGCGAAGGTGGACCGGTAGGAACGGGGCGGCACCTGGGCAGCAGGGACAATCGGCGGAACAAGGGTGTCGCAGTCGGAGGTTGCGGAGGTGCGGAGCTCCGGCGAGATCCGGCAATTCAGAGTTGGTGTTGTCAAGTGCCGCGGCGTCGAGCATGGCAAGAACAGGGAGATTGGCGAGTGGAGCTGGACACGAGCACTACAGGCGTTCGGGCTCGTGGGTCGCCGGAGGCAAGGCGCAGGCGTCGGGTACGGCGGGCTTTGGCCATCGAGCAAGCAGGAGGTGAGGTGCTGCGGAGGTGAGGTGCTGAGACGGAGGTCCGAGCAGCGTGCAATGGGGTTGCGGGCTATGTAGCATGGACACGGCGACACGGACACACAATGCGACACGATACGACACGCAACACGTCATTTCTCAAAAAGTAGAGAATTTCGACCCATTCGACACATTAAATATTAAATAAATATTTTTATTTTTAATTAATTTGATTCAAATTCACAAATAAATAAAGAGTTTACAATGAATTTATACTGATAATATTAATAAATCTTACACCTTTTTTTTTTTTATTTCATTATCCCAAATTTACATTTATTTTTCGAAATCGCCCCCTCCCCCACATTTACTTTTATTTTTCGAAACCAACCCCTCCCCTCGCCCAAACTTCTCTCGTCTCTTTTCCCCAAATTTTTTTTCACTTTTTTTCTCCCTCCCCACATCGTCCATTTCCCCCCCCACTTTATTCATCGACAAACAGGCTGTCCTGTCACTTCCCCTCCCCCAAAATACGTGATGGCCATCCAATCAAAAACCCTAGCTTTACTTTACCTCATTCTCCTTTGCTGCTCGCCGCACAACCCTTCCTCTTCTCCTCCTCTAGATCTATCTCCTTCCTCGCCGCTTGCTGCTCGCCACTCGTTGCACGACCCACTTCTTCTTCTTGATCTCCACGTTCTCCCGGTACACGCCCTTTTTCACGTAGATCATGAACCGGCGCGTCCTGTGATCGGGCACGGCCTCGATCGAGTCCTCCACCTTGGCGAAATTGCTGCTCCGCCGCCGCCGGAGTTGGAGCCGGAAGATGGGTGGACCATGGTGAGGAGTTGTGTGACTAGTGAAGTGATTTGGTTTAGACTTTCGGAGACGACGCTCTTGACAATGCTGCTAGTGCCCTCAAACCCATCTCTGCATGTCTCCTGGTTTGCAAGTGCAGCACTTAGCCATGTCCTCGCCACTCGCCGCACACGACCCCCTTCCTCGCCGCTCTTTCTCTGGCCGTATCTCGCCGTCGCAGGCTCGCCGTCGGTCTGTCTTTGCTCCCTCGCCGTCACTTCCACCCTCCATTGTCTGCCGGACACGCGTGTCCAAACTTGTCGGGCAAAGGTTGACCACGTGTCGGATTTCCGACACGCGTTGACCGCGTGTCTGAGCGTGTCCGATGCATGTCGACGTGTTCGACACATGTCGAGCATGTCGGACACGACACGGAAGCACGGAGAACGTGTCCGTGCTTCATAGGTCGCGGGTCACCGGTGTGAGGCGGTGCTGGTGAGGTGACCGGTGCGGCTCGATGGCTTCGCGGCTGCGGGTGGAGGGCGGTGCCGTTGGTGCTCGAGCAGATCTGGGCGGAGGGTCTGAGTGGATCGGGAAGTGGCGCCGCCGGTAGAGGAGCAGCAGTCGGCGACTCGGAGGTGGCTGGTGGCCCGAGCAGCAGGCGGTGTCCGGTGCTATTAATCGGAAGGTGGAGGCGCCACAATAGTCGCGGTCGAGAGGAAGAAGATGAGCAGAGTTCTGCTCTTTTCCCCTTTTCCTGTTGCTGGGTCCCACTGATCCCCTCTCTCTCCCTCACGTCACCTCCCTCTCTGCCCCCTATACACTTTCCCTTTCCCCAGAGAACCGAAGCTTTTCTTCCTTTTTTCTCTCTTTTCTACTTTTCTATTTTCTTTTCTTTCGACGAAAGACCAAGAGAAGCGCCTCCCCTTTGGTTCTGAAACCTTGCCCTTTATTTATAGAGGAAGGCTCAAAATTGTTTTTGTGAGTGAGATATTCACTCAACAACTCCAACAATAAAAAGGCTCCAAAATCAAATAAAAACTGAATTTTTTTGAATTTTGAAATGAAGATATATTTTCAACAAAAATTTCCAAAAATGAATTTTTATTTTATTTATTATTTTCTAAAATATTAGGTGTCAACAATAATCTTGGGCCTCTCCCATGCACCTTGAGGGACACCCAATCCTCAATCTCAACTTTTTTGGATATAGTCATGGATTGGGTGGAACTCACCAAAGAATCAAGGCCTCAATGAAAACGTATCAATGTTCTGAAGCCAGTAATTTCATATTAAGATATTCAACTAGGAAAGAGTTAGATAACAGAATATTGGTTCATAAAAGAGAGTAGATGGTTCATCACTAGGAGATTTTGTATGGAGAGAAGATTTTGACATGCTGATGAGAAGACCGAGTAGGACTGTATTGCTCAAATAACCCACTTAAGTGTTCTGAAAGAGCAATGCCCTAAAAAAAACAGAATTATACAGAATAAAGAAGAATTGACCAGTGAGTAGGTGATGCTGCTCACCTGAACTCTCTTGTTTCGAGCATATTGCTCCACCCCCTCAAAGTTGGCATCACTATACTGCAGACAAGAACACTTAAAACTTTAGGACAACAAATAGGAAATTTAAATAATTTTCCAAGTGCTCGAAAGATGCTGAGTTGCTGACCTCTAGATCAGTAGTCAAGGGACTTGTATACATTCCAGCAGAAGAAACGGTGATGACTTGAGCATCAGGCGCCACATTTTCAAGCAAAGGCAACATTAATTCTGTCATTGCAAAAGTTCCTTATACATTCACCGCAAAGTTCAACTCCAACCTGCACTTCCCGAAAATGTAGGAAACAAAATAAATCAATGCTTCTAAAGGAGACCGCAACACAAATTCATCAACTCTGACAAAGAAAAAGCTTAGAAATGCACCCCTCTGGCATGGTGATCCGCTGATGCTCAAGCAAGCCAGCACTTTTAATCTGATCATGACATTGAACATATCAGACATTATCGGCAATATTGAGGGAGATATAGCTATGACAACTTGCAAAATATTTACACTTTATTTTAGCATGGGTTGGAATCACACCGACCCATTCTCTTGGGACTACCCCCAGAAGCACAAACCTACGTATCTCAGGTAATTACCCGGTATGTATGAAACAGGAGGACTGCCACACTATATGGGGATTATCGATTGCTCAAAAAGTCGTGGACACCCCAATGTATGAAAATTAAAAAAATAAAAAATAAAAGAACTTGCCAAATAATTCACATAGCGCTTTCTTATTGCATATCAACTAGGCAGGTTGAAAAGAACGAGCAATGGAAAAATCACACAGATTGAGAAATCCTAAATAATCAAGCACAAAGGGGCCAGTGTGCAGGCAGACACAACTATCTGTACATATTCTTACCAATTACATATGTATACAAACACATATGCAAACCACGAGCATTAATGTGGGAGATTGAAAACCAAATGGAGACTTACCAAGACATGAAGAGGCAGATCCTTTGAAGAAAATCTGGATGCAAATGACTTGATCTCATTGACAGAGGAAAGATCACATACCTGCACACTAGATTAGAAAGGCATCAACTCACATGTAATCAAATATCTATGTAACTGGCGATCTACTCGATCATCCAGAAGTATGACTTCTGAAGAGCAGCAACAGGCAAACGCCAAAAATCCTCCCATAAGAATATCTCGAGACAAATAAAAAATAATAAATGGAAACTACTGCATACCTCCAAATTCACATTTGGGTTTCCCGTAGTAGATTTTATCGAAGAGAGGGCAGCTTCTCCTCTCTCCTTGTTGCGACAAATCATATAAACGTTAGCCCCACTGAAAGGAAAAATTGAACTCGAGATTATTTGCTAAATTAAGATTAAAATGAGAAGTTCCCTTAGAGAATGTTAAAAAAGCATTCACATGTGAGAAAGCAAAGTAAGCATTTGAACAACATAGTTGACAACAAAATACCGTGAAGCAAGACCCTCTGCAGTTGCATAACCAGGTCCAGAATTAGCTCCTGTAACTATGCAATTCTTCCCTTCCATTCGAGCCTCCGTCTCTTCTGACTTGAACTTCTTCGCATGTTCGCTGAAGAGTGAGTTAATCAATGAGATAAGATAAATCTCACCAAAAAGGCATAAATCAAATGACAATGTCCGTATGAAGACTCAACTACAGAAGGAACTGCGCACGTTGTAGCCGGTTGTACGTGTGTGCTTTGTGCACATGCTATCATGTACTAACGCCTGTGCATATTCACACTCTTGCGCGTGCCCGCACAGATGCATTAACTTGTACGAGTAATCAGGCACAAGCACACCCTGCACATACACGGAAGACCCGGCTGCCCGGAGCTCGACCCCCGATTTCGAGTTGCCAATCACGATCTCCAGTGCCACGGACATACAATTGAACCATGACGGGAAGGCAAAAGGGCGGACTCAAGAGTATGTCGGGCGCAAATGACGTTAACTGTGAACCCTATATTCCGCGACAGTTCCCGTGAAACTTCTCTATCTCGCCCCTGTACAAGGATTTAACAAATTGCTCACTTTTTACCTCACTCTCCCTTAAGTCTAAGATTCTGCGAGGCAACAAACGAAATTGCACAACCTCTCACTCCCGCGTCTCCCGAAACGATGAAACGAATAAAGCCCGGAAGACCAAATCAAAGCATGATATCTAGGCGATCCTACTCACGCGAAGCCGGGCTTAGTGAAATTGTGGTACCCATATACCCCGAAAGCCGTCGCTCTCCATGCCTGCCCGTGCAAAAGACAACCAGAAATAAGAAGAAAAAAAGCTCACGTCTTTAAAAAAAAGCCCGAACGCATCAGTTTCGAGAGGAAGAAGAGGACGGTGATGGGTGGCGATGGAAGTACCTTGAGGAGGAACAAGGCGAGAGAAGCGAGAGAGATGTGGAGTCGAATTTGCAGTGTTCCCATGAACCTGGGACGTCGGCTGCATTGCCACTGCGCCGCCGTTGGAAGTTGAGTTCGACTGTAGCGTCTCGCCGTGCGCCACGTAGGAGACAATCCCACCGCTCCTTTGTCTTGCTTGGACTTAGCGAAATTCATCGAATGCTGAGTTAGATTAGAGAAGAGCGATATGATAATGGAAGAGTCAGTGGTCCTTCTCTGATTTTATTTTTCTGGAATTCACATCTTATGCGAATTTTAATTTCCCCCTAATTTATACGGGCGAATCTTATAAAAAAACTCTAAACTTTAGGTCATGAACTTTTTTTATTGTCTTGGAAAAAATCATAAACCTTTAAGTCTATTCTCAAATCTGCCTTAAAACTTTTTTTTTATCCTAGAAAAAACACTAAATTTCATGTCTACTCCCAAATATGTCTGGAATTTTGTTTTGTCTAAATAGTATCACCAACTTTTAATCCGTTCTCAAATTTACCACATTTCCAATCTCAACTTAACATGATATTTCCACATCGATAATAAATATGCATCGGTAAGGTGACATGGAAAATTAGCTTCAAATTAAAACCATCTTAGGATATAAAAATTAGGGATGAAGCTAACGGGGGTAGATTTAATACTCGAGTAAAATTAATTATTTTCTTTTCGACAAGAAAACTGGGATATATATGGGATTAGATCTCAAATTTGAAGTTTCGGATTTTTTCTAAGACAAAAAAGAAATAAAAGTTCAGGCAGAATTGGGATTAGAAAGTTTGATTTTTTTTTCCAAGAGTAGACTTAAGGTTTGAGGTTTTTCCGAGATTAAAAAGAGAGAGAGAAGTGGGAGATAGATTTGGGATTGGACCTAAAGTTTAAGGTTTTTTTAAGAAAAAAAAAAGTTCAAGGCAAATTTGGGACTGAAACTAAAATTTGAGATTTTTTAGAGAATTAGCCCTAATTTGTACTTGAATGGTTCCAGTTATTATTTGGATATTGGTCGGAATTTAAAATGACCAACTGCAAAATGAGAGCCATTCCAGTGACGCAATATAGCTCGAACAGCTTTTTCATGTCCATTTCGAAAAAGGGCAATGCTTAGACACACGAAATCAAGTTATGGGCGATGCAACTCATCCATATATGCTCAATTTAAGGGCTTTATTCTATTCAATCACCAACTTATAGGCGCATCTCCTGTAGGTATGATATTTACCCACAAAAGCAGCATTCAGAGGCCGTTTGTTTTCAAGGACATTTTGCAATGGGAGAAGAACTGAGGTTAAATAAGCTTCTTAGCAAAATCCCGATCGCCATGTATATATCTTCGAAAGGGCACATCTTTTAAATTTAGAGAGACTATCATATATTATATATTCAAGTGATATACTGCTTCTGTTGGATATATCCTCGCAAGATAATTCTCAATGCTGCGGCTGCTGTAACTGTTTTTTTTTTAACATTAATTCGAGTTTGTATTATGAGTACCGTGCCCATTACCGGGTTTAAACTTTATCAAAGCAAAGCTAGGAGAAAAAATTAATTTGTATCCAAGTAAAACTGAGAGATCGGAATTTCCGGTCTAGCTTATGTATATGTGTCTGTGGTTCTCCATCTTTCGGATTCCGAAGTTCCCAATGGGCCTTTTTTTTAAGTTGATTCTGTGTATTCATGCGGAGGTAGATTTATTTGGTCGTGTCTATAAACCCCTCTTGCCATCACGGTCGCCGCGGCCGACCCCCGTTCCCCTCTGGTCGCCATCTCTCTCTCTCTCTCTCTCTATGGAGCTTGCTTTTTGTGAACAAGGTGCAGCTCGCGGCTTAGATCTGAGATGGTGAGCTTTGCTGCCTCCATGGGTGACCTCGATCAGCAGTCGCGAGCCGCCATTCCCTGATCTGAGGTTGCCCACAGCTTGAGGGAGGCCAGCACAGCCATGGCAAAAGTTCGACCAAGGCCGGTTGAGAGAGAGAGAGAGTCGTAGCGAGAGAAGGGCGGTGAGTGATGACGAGGCTTTCGACGGGCGATGGTGAGCTAGTCGGCCCGGCATCAACCGCAGGTGGTGGCCAACCAACATTTACTCTCTTTTTTTCTTTTTTTTTATCAATTTTTTTATTGTTTACCAACTTTTATTTATCTCTCTCATAATCTTAAATTTATCAACTATGATGTGAATATACTGACCTTCATTGTATGGCTTACTAAATTTTTTCCCATTCGCTTGCCAACTAGTTTTGTTTTTATCCACTCTAATTCGAATTGCTGATCAATGTTTTTTAGTTTGTAATTCTGCTTCCAATTCAACGTAAACGAGCAAAAGGCTTAATATAATACGAATAGATGGTTTTAAGCCAAAAAAAAATTATACTTTGGTATGCCAAGATCCTTAGATTTGAGTCGAAAGACCCCATCCATCTAATTCTGAAGCCCCCAAGGATTCTATTACAGGAAATTCAATGAGCAAGCCTATAAGAAATGTCTTCAGTACAAAACAAATGAACAGATGAATTGTATCAAACTATGAAAAAATCCCCAGTCAGTTGAGTGACGAGGAAGTTAAATAAGGTCCTAATGTAAACAACTTGGCGGTGAAAATGGCACGGGTGGCATCGTCCTCCTATTCCAACTTGGACCACAAGTCGGTGTCTGCATGGACAGTGCGCAAGCCTCCCTGTGCACCGTTCGAGTGCAACGGCAGCTTTCTGAGACCCGGAAAGGTAGTGTCTGGTCATAAACGCTCCTTGCTGATTTGAAAGGTTTTGGATTGAAATAATTATTGTACGATAGGTGCAAAACTAAATTGATACAATTGAAAAGTTTATGATTGAATTGACTATTATATATTAGATTTAAGACTTTTTAGACAATTTCCCATAGTGAACTACTTACAAGAAAATTCGCCCAGGAGCAAATGGACCCTACAAATCGGCTTTGGAGAATCTTCATTTTCCACACGAGACTTTCTTGCTACTTGGACTAAGCACTCAGCAATCAGCATAACCGGAACTGGGATAGCTTGCATTATGCATAGAATGTTTGACTCACTATATTTGGCTGTGTGCGCAGGTGTGATTGTGTGGGGTACGAGAGATTCCACCTGGTAAATGGGCATGACTTACTCAACGTGAAAGTCCCCTTCCTAAGTGAGTTTACGCTCCTGGTACCAAGCTATAATCAACAATATGGACACGATAAGTAGTCGATTAGGAGAATTGTTACGTCAGTGCAGCATCTACGGGTGAAGCATCGTATCTGATAATTGCCATTGCCAGAAGAAGGGGGTAATCCCCATGAAGGTCTTGCAGCCGATTGTCATCCCTCAATTAGTGGTTCTCATTGAGCTCTAGGTCTCAGTTTGATGTATGGCTCTATCGACAGAGGGTCACACGCCCCTTCTCTGCGTACATGTGGCATTTTATGCCCTTTTCTTATTCCGATCTTGCCCTTATCTAATTATCTTCATTTTTCTCTAATCTGCTATTAAGCTGAAGTTTCTAATTGTTTGATTGAGTTTAAGCAAAATCAAAAGTTACTTTTTTTCATTCCCGCCAAAATTTTAAATATTAATAAAATCTCAACAAGATGTGAAAGAAATATATGCGAACATTTGCATTTTGCAAAAGTTTTGAGTATTCCAAGCTTTTAAAAAGGTCAAAGTGGGTGAGGTGCATGATTTTGATTGAGCAAAAAAGTAATAACCGCTTATGCACATAATTTATTATACTTGTCTTTCACAATTATAGCCGCATTTATAATCCAACATCTTTTGTGAGTGGCATATATCTATAGAATTTAAGTGAAGTGGCACTGTCGAAGTGAGGTTATATTTAATAAAAATCCTAAGTCAGGTTGAAATGACTCTTACGTTGTTACCATATGTACTCATGAGGTTTGTTCGTATAAAAGCAATGATAATTTCTTATTAATTAGATTCAATATCCATAGCTTTTATACGAAAATAATTTTCCTAGTGTATTTCTCGATGTGGAAATTAAATTTGAGAAGAGAATGCATTTTTTTTTTCAATTGGACAACAGTTTTGCTATATTTTGAATTGGCAACTTTAATTAGTGAAATTGTTATGCGTAACTTTGAAATAATTCAGCATTATTTTTACTTCTTTACCAGTAATTTAACTTAGTCCTCACGTCCAGTTAGCAGTAACAATTGAATCAGCTATAACTAGAAGTTCGAGCAGGAAGGAGGTGAAGCATCAACTTTAACAATTCGAAGACTGCACATTTTAATTATCCAAACGTGCAAGATGGAGGTCATAAAAAGTTAAAAAAAAAAAAAAAGAATTGCAAAGAAAGGCCCGTTGCATAGGCATAGTTTAGTTCTATTATTAAAAAAAAAAAAAAACGGAGGGAGAAAAGATCAACAGTAACATATAAAGTTCTTGCATTGATCTCGCAGTGATTAACATAACTTAATAATGCTTAGTTGCTATGACCGGTTCAAATTACTTGAAAGGACATTTTAGTTCATCAAAGTGCCGTCGAAAAGTTGGAAAAGAGCCGAAATCTCATCAACACGTCACATCAAAACTTAGGATGGAGAGTTGTTATATGCCAATCATACACCACGAGACACAAAGAAGTTATAGTCATGGTGCTGAAACTTGTGTTCCTTCAACCAAAACCAAGCGGCCCGCTGGTACGAGAACATCATCTCGCGATCGTGTGTCCTTGGATCGACCCAAAATGCTCCGTGCATCTTGTACGTGCTCATCGCAAACGGAGGAACTCTGATGTTGTACGTCTTCGAGTCTCCACTTTTCATAGCTGTAGATTCGACTTTCGGCGGAACAATGCATTCAAGTCTTTGATTGTCTTTTGGTATGACACTTTCCAAACCTATGCATCACAAAAAAGTGTAAATCCCATCCCTTCCAACAGAGATTGTAAGAACTTTGCAAGTTAGGTTATCGTATACCTTTCACAATACCCCAGAAAAATTTTACAAATACTATATATGGAATGGACATGAACTTTTAAAGTATTTAAACCAAGGTACTGATATATGAACACGAAGATGAACTTGGAATCTTTGAAGAAGAGAACAATGAGGTTACGAATATCTATAACTTTGATAAAGATGACCGGTTCACATACTTCTCTAGACAAATGCTAGATACACTGGATCCAAATCATACTAATTGAGTGATATGGGAAATTTCAGTGGAGTGATGTTAGAAATGAGTCTCATATATTTATTGATAAGTTGTTTAAGTAGATAATATCGAATTGTCACGTTGCCTAATGAAACAATTCTAGTCTGATTTATCAGGTAGCATTGCTTGTATCTTTTGAGCTAGGACATCTTGAAAGCAACACATTTGAGAGAACAAAAAAGTGCTACGGATTTTATCATGCATCCGAGCAAAACCATGAACTTAAGAACGTGTGGGAGAGAGCGATATCGAGAGAGACACGAACCCTGAGTAGACCATGACAACATGTGATAAGTAAGGAAAGATGCAGATAACTCCTTTTGGTTTCTCATCACCGGTATCTGTATAATGGGGTACCTAAAAACATAAAGGACCATACGCCTTGATCAGCATTACATTTCATTAAAGCAACAGCACAACAACAACAACAAAGAGGAAGGGTCCAACCACAAGAATCCATTAGTTCATTAAGCAATTCATCTTTTCATCCTAACACTAGATTACTAGTTGCTAGTTAGCAACTCTTGCAAGTTTAAGAGATGAAAAAAAAAAAAAAAAAACAATACATACCAAGCAACAGCCACCCAACTATATGGAGTGAGGTCCGTGTTCTCGAAAGTTGTCAAGCCAGGATACTTCTTTGCCAGCTCTTTAATCTAATTAAACAAAATCCACACAGCAGAGAAATCATATCGAAATTATGACCAAATTAGATTCCTTATCATTCCTTGGAAAACAAAAACATTTATTCAGGAATCTTAGCATATCCAACAATTTACGACCTTTTTAATGAGGGGGACTCTAGCATAAGGATTCAACATCTCATTGTATTGAAAATATAGCTCCCCGTGATGATACTTCGGCATTTCTTCTGGCTCTGACCCTTCTTGCATCCCAAAATCATAGTCTGAAAATGCCCAACAAAAGTTTAAACCAAAATAATAATAATAATAATAATAATAATAATAATAATAATAATAATAATAATAACACTTCTTTAAAATCAACCAACAAAAGAAAAATAAATTAAATTGAAAGTAAAACCCATCAGCAAGAAGGTAAATAGGATTTTACCTTGAAAGAGGTTTTCGCCGGGGGAGTCGGGGCTTAGAACTTCTGAGGATCCGCTCCTGTTGCTTCCGTCACTCATGGCATCGTTCTCAGACTCCATTGAAGAGCCCTCCCCAGAAAACCTTCATCGATCAAGGCATTCGACATGAATTTAATCCACGTTAGAGGATTGTATTCGCGACCGTCCTCGAAAAATCTTTATGTAATTCCGAAAACAGCTGATCTAGATCTATCTAAGTACTTAATTATCTACTTTGGTGAATGTGACAGAAGGGTCGCATTCGAAGAGATTTAGCAGAAAGTAGAAGTATTTACTAGAGAGACCTGAGAGGGGTCGGAAACTTCTGGTACGTGAATAGTTGAATGGCTGATAAGGAAGGGAAATAGTATTGCATCACGGATTCGCCGCAAGGCAGCACTATCGGAACGCCCGCGCCGTACGCGCTCCACTCGTCGTAAGCTTTCCAAAAATCGCCGAGGCAAAACGAGTCCACCGGGTCTTTCTCATCCGATCCGCCCGTCTCTTCCCCATGGCTTGGCTGTGGATAAAGGATTTACATCATTAAGATTTTTTTCTAGTTTTCTAGTCGCGTCCAACACAACCTAAGACATGTGGGAATCGAAGCATTTCTCTATTTCGCTAAAACATATGAAAGAGAACAATAGAAGCACAATCTTAATGCCCACCAAATTCATTTCAAGATCATAGTGAATAATTCAAATGTAAATCCAATCGACTAAAATTAGTATATTGAGAACTATTCTGGATATAAATCTTCGAAAATCACCTAAAGAAAAGGAACCTCGACTTCAAGATCATGAAATTGTTGCTAGGAATCGTTCAACCGGGATACTACTTCCAAAATTGAACAAGACATCTCAACTCCGCCAAATATGGACGATCGGGGACCGGATTCTGTTTTCTAGCCTTTTTATTTCGAAATTAATTTTAACCATTTTGGCCCCATTTTCATTCTTTTATTATAATCTTTTTGGTCAATGCTAGAGTTTATAATAAATTGAGTTGACGTTAGGAAAAGTACCAAAAATCCTAAACATATTACACTCAATCCTAAACCTTTTAATTGTATCAATTTGTTAATGTAATTTATCTAGCTAATTTTTACCAAAAATCATGGACGTTTGACTAGAAATCGTAAACATCGGCCATCTCACATGGTACCACCGATACTAATATTGATAATTTTGCAAATTTAAAAAAATGATTTTTGATATATATTTTTTTCTTTGTTACGCAAGGCCCAACAATCCTTAATGATTACTAAGCAATGATCTACTAAGCCCTCACTAACCACAAGCGAGACAACTCTCGCCTAGATCTAATGAGGACTAACCTTGTCTGTAGCCAACGAGAGTGGCCCTTGCTAGATTGAGCAATGGCGACTTTCACCCCAGCAAGGCCAACCCTCATCTATGGCCATCAAGGATGACCTTGCATGGGTAGGGGGAGGGTCACCTCACCCAAGTGAGGTTGTCCCTATGGGTGACAAGGGTGGCCCTCCCCCAAACCCTCTGTGGGCTTCACCCATGATTGGTGTAAAGAAAAGAAAAGAAAATTAAAAATTATTTTAAAAAAAAATTATTCACATCAACAGCCAATATAGTAAAAAAGTTTGACAAGCAGTAGCTTTAAGAGAATATTTGCTACTTTGCCCACGCTGGGGTTTGGTTTTGAAAAAGCCATCCTACCTCAACGTAGGGGACAAGAAGTTATCAACTAATCAGCGGCAAGCCCAAATTTCCCAATTAATTAAAGTTTTTTTTCCAATTAATTAAAGTTGAGTATATGGGAAGATGTTTATTTCAAAACATCCAACAAGACATCCTTCCGTCGATCTATCTACATTAGAGAAACACGCATAACATCACTGTCCCGAAAAAAAACAAAAAATGTGAAATTCAACAAAGCAAAGAATAGAAAAGAAAATGGAGAGAGAGAGAGAGAGAGAGAGACGAGAGAATTACCCTAGGGACCTCCTTGACTGGAACAGTTGGTATCACTGAGAAAGGAAGACACTCCATGTTTGTCCGATCCTTCAAATCTGGAACCAGTCTCGAGTCCCAGCCCGTTGATGCCATTGGTATCAATCTCAATCTCTCTCTACACTGTCTCTGTCTCTGTCTCTGTCTCTGTCTCTCCTGTGTCAGTGCATCGTTGACCGATATAGAGGCTGTATAAGAGAAGCTGCCCTCCTTTTCAATCCTTTCAAAACGCTTGCTGGCGTCCGCAACGGCAAGGACATGTGTGAACGAGGGGTCTGCCAAACGCCAGGGAGGGTTTTTAGTCAATGCCCTCGAAACCCATTAAAGATTATTTTCCATTTTTAAAACTCAAAATCTCGACCCATTTATTGATTTTTAAAATTTCTTGAATGATGGCTTCTCTTTCTTGCATCTCCTTAATATGGAAAAGAATTCATAACAAAAGATAAGCCCGTCCACCACTCAGCAGGATTCCCCCTCTCCTATTCTCATTAATTTGCTTTCCTAAATCTGCTAGATACAGTCCCAATATCAGCAAGCATTAATATCGCATACGTCGAACGTTATCTCAGCATCATGTCAAATAATGATGATCATGTCTACGAGTGTTCAAGGGAATTTGTCGAACTTGGAAAGAAAATCTGAAGATGGATTTCAATCTTGAACTTCTACATGAAAATTTCCACATGCCCTATGAAGTTCTTATGTTGCTTTTTATTGGTTCTTTTACTATATAATAGATAATATCGTGATCTAAATCAACTAAGTAATTACGGTGTGATCTTTAAATCTCTTATGCTTTCTTAAATTTGGCCTATATATCTTGTTTTATAATAACTAGAATTATCTTTTCAGATGAGATGAAATCTTGAAAATACTGAATCCTTTCATCCTTTCAGTACCTTATCTAAAATTTTATCTTGCTATCAATTTTGTTTTCATATGCTGCTCCAGATGTTATCCCTAACACTTAATAAGAAACTTTGAATTTAAATAAAATGAATATGCACATTGCAAGAAAAAGTTGGCGCATTGGAAATTGTTATGTTTCCTTATTTTAATATGTCAAACAATAAGTACCCTAAAAGCTGTTTTAATAAGATCAATAATGAATTCGTAATAGTAGATTTTGGATATTTAATTGTTGCATATTACCCTTTTGTTTAAGAGGTTGTAGCATGCTTCATGAATTAGTCCTTCTGGGGAAAAAAAATCAGATGACACTAATACCTAACAGTGGCACATATGGCCCGTCGATGGATGGTGGACATGTAAAGAGAGAATGTCATCATGGTGTCTAAAAAGTAAAGGTCATGGAATCAAATGATTTCGCCTTCATTATATGGTAATCTTTAGGATATAATAAACAAGACTTTAGAATAATATTTTTTTTTTTTCTGATTTTGTTTTAGAAAAAGAGTTGCTTGCCATCCAAGACTCTGATGACGGGAATAATGAAATTTTGGAAAATCTTGAAAGATTATATACTCTGACAAGGTTCTTTTCTCCTTAAAAAAAAAAAAAAATTAAATTGCATGAACCGTGAGATTTTCAAAAAAACAAAAAGCATTTACCCGACTGACACTTTTATTTTCGTGAGTATCCGTTATTTAACTTATTTTAATATTTTTTCTCTCTTTGTTAAGGCAAAAAACAATTTTGTTCCGCCAAATAGAATTTTGCATTGGTCAAAGTTTGACGAGACATCCTTACCCAAAAAAAAAGTTTGACGAGACATTATTCCACTGTATAGGGCTTATGTAGCGGAGACATGTTCCTGCTAGCGGCCATCGTAGCCACGCGATATGACATAAAATTGAACTTTTGAAAATTTAAAACTGATCGGTTACGATTCAATGGGTTAAGTAAATTATCTAGGCACCGACCAAAAAAAAAAAGTAAATTATCTAGGCCCTCTTTAATTACTCGGCTAAGTACTAAAAGCATGTTTGATAATCATAAGTAGTTTTGACTTGAAACATTCAATTGAATTATAAAATCACTTAGATTAGTTTAACTTAAGAAGAGATCACTTCATTAATTCGATCGAAAAGAATATTCAACGGCAACTAGAATTTTGCTGAGTATTTGGTTAAAACCTACTAATGATGTTCAAAATTCAAAATTTGGCAGGAAATCTAATATCATTGGGTACTTAATATTCGACCATCATCGAACACCTTCTTACTTTCATTTTTCTACACTTGTAATTCTGTACTTGTTCTCAGTTCTGTCCAAGGAGTTCATAGCGTTGTGCATTCGCTTTCTAAAGTGGCGTTTTCTGTGCTTAGAGCAAAGCTTGCGCGTTATCCGCGAGCGGGGATGCTGCACGGCAAAACCATTGAAGCAAAAGACCAAAAGAAACGGTTAGAGGACTTTCTACCTACCAGCTGCCATGTAACAGAGGCTGGTTTATCAATCAAACACATCTCAATCATCAATTTCCGCTCGGTCGTGGTCCCATAGGATGAGATCAACATTGCCTTTTCTTACAGAGAAAAAGAAAAGTGGATATATAGGCAACTTCCTGTCTGGCAATTGGAAGTTACAAACCTGAATTGATATCCAACAGTGAACCCCAAAAGTTGCCAAGAGTTCTCTTTCGAAAAAACAAGTTGGAATGGCAGAGAACAAGATGTCACAGAAATATCAGCAGAAACAAACCAGCAAAATCCATTGCTCTTTTATTTCAAGTCACACCAGATACATCACCCACGAAAAACTCGATGTTTTTCTGCTTGCAATCTATATCCATTCTATAAGTAGCAAATCGACTGTATATTTACAACATTGACCTATATGCAAGACTCCGATGTGGCATCATATCATCATATGGCAGCCTTATTTGGTCGAGCTTCTTCGTCTGTTTTTATCTATTCGCTGCAAACACGGCCCGAGCCCAAGAGAGCAGGCTTTCTCAGCCAGTATTGGCGAAATCTTTGCCTCGCGTATTCCTTGTAGTCAAAGTCGATGTCGTTCACATAGCTCTGCAAGTGAACAGAGACTCAGCACTTCTATATGAATATCACACACGAAATCTTGATGAATTAAAAATGCCTCCAGAGAAAAGGACAAAATAAAGCTAATGCAAACTTACCGAGATTATACCCCACAAAGCCCAAAGGAGATGGTTTACAAGAGTGTACTTCTCTACATCATCGACGAGCTGGTTTATTTCAGCATCGTTAGGTTGGTCCCCTGCACAAAGCATAAAACATATCTATGATGTGATTGAAGATGAAGGCAACTGGCTCGCACATTAGCCACACAGCTCTCTCATCTTGAAGTATAGCTTAATGAAGCATGGTGATAGGAAGAGAAGAGATTGACCTAATTCTTCTAGGTGCTTTTAGAGAAAGCCTTTTGCTAGATATTGATAAATGGTCCATTATTGTTCCACAAAAAAATTGGTATAATCTGCTCGCGATACAGATTAGGATGAAGTAAAAGATTTCACAGGCCTAAACACATATCAAACAAAGAAAAACGATTTACTTCAGAGTTAGAATATGAGGTGGCCCAAAGAGCACTGGTAGATTCGACAGGTATGAGCAATGATAAGCAAATGCAGATCGAAGACCAACCAGGTACAAATCATGTTCTAGACAGATGAGTAATAAGAAAACAGGTACGAACCTCCCGAGCTAAGGTAATTGCGCACAAATCTCTTCCGCTCCTCTAAGCCTGTTGACCAAGTCATGCATATATAGAGAAATTTAGTGATATTTTTATGACACACAGATGGACGAATAAAACACAACACAGTGATCCAGATTCACAGAACCATCCTATTACCAGGTTGTAATGTTCAGCGGTTTAAAAACGGAAAGAGACAATCACCTGGATAAGCACCATAGTCCAAAATATGAGGTGTTTCAGTATGATAATTTGCTGCCATCTCACAGAAATGATTCGCTATATCATATGCAACGGGGTTGTAACTCGAATACTCATAATCCTGTGAAAAGAGATAGATAATGTTTTAATCGTTGTTTTTTATTAGATGCAAATCAAATCAAATGCAAGAATGTGAAGTCATCCATCGTTCCCCTCAAATAGCAATACAAAGACAAGTACTTTGGAGCCCCGAGGGAGGGAAGAGAACAGAGGATCGTGTTCTATCAATTATTACGATATGTCATCCTCACAATCAGAACAGTATTTTCGCTAGGCATTATAGATGCGGTTTTGACCCATTAAGCGGAAGAATTAATCACTGCATAGAGACAGATGGTCATCACAAAATCTCACACAGAAAAACCGAAACAAGGCAGGAAAGCTTACAATAATGGTGATCGATCTTGTCTCTTCATCCATCATTATGTTTCCATATTGCAGATCATTGTGACAGAAGCCAATGGCTTGGTCATCCCGCGTCAACTCCTTCTCAAGCACACGGATTTCCTCCTCCAGAGCATCTAAACGAAATTCTTTTGCGTCCTTAAGGGTGCACAAAGATCTTGCTTCTTTGAGCCAATTTCTGGGAACCAGAAAAAACGAGGCATAAGGATGTTTGTTTTTCATTTCAGCATCTACTATTGTTAAAGCCTATCAAGATAGTCACCTAATTCTGTCCCAAAGGAGAACATTCTTCGGACTAGGCATCTCGAGATTGTGGAACTCTCTCAGTTTACTTGCAATTAGAGCAGAAACATCCGGATCACGGAGGTCAGCAGCTGAGAGTGTCTGAAAGACAAGGACGTAGCCATCAGTAACATTTAAAATCACATTCGATAATGTCTCACCCAAAGAATTTGTTGATAGTTGTTCAAGTGTTCTTAAGAAATTGTTCCAAGAAATTGAGAGAACATAAAGAACAGATTTCAGTTATCTTTACTCATTAGAGACAGACTACGTCCCCTGAATTCAAAGAGGCAGAGAGTCTCATAGTAGACCAGAAACAACGAAAAATATAACTTTCTAAATTACTAAAGATCAGAATCACGCCTTATGATTCATGTTGGTCACTTGTTTCCGCTAACAAATACTAAAAGTGGAAATAAAACGGAAATTTCATATCAATTAATAATACTAGTGAAAAAAAAATCTCTCTGCCGAGGTGGATTTAAGATGAAAAGTCGACAATCAGGAATTTATCCAGAGAAAGGTGCTTTCAAAGATGTTGACATGGGAGAAAACGGCATACCCTGGCATGAATGAACTCCTCCACCCTTCCGTCCGAAAACCGGCCGAGCAAACGAGGCCCCTGCCCATGCTTCGAAATGCACTCGAACGTCTGCACCTCATCGTCCCTGTTGAAGAAGAGATCGACTCCTTCACCGTAGATCCTAACCAAAACCTTTCTGAAGAGATCTTGTTTATCATTCAATGGCCAATTTATCTGGTAAACCTCATTGGTCATGGCCCCCTTAAGAGGAACCACCTGAATCGAGTCCATGTCATCGATCACATCCCCCAATTCGGATGCCACCGATCGGAGTACTTTCTTCAGCTCCTCCGGCAGACAACCTTGGAGGAACCCGTTTGCCTTCACCGTCATCCTGTATCTCAGACTATAATCTGCACTAGATCTCACCTGCAAGCACGACAATGAAAGCTTGATGCGAGTTCTCAAACATACATGTACCTATATATAAAAAGAACTCCAAACGGGCTCAGAACAATCAGTGCAATTGCAAGTACAGATTCGTCCCACCAAATTCGTTTAAAGAATTCGTCAAAACATCAATGGAGGGGCCCAATTCGAACGAAAGACAAAAGAATCAAAGACCCAGAAGAAAATTTCAACATTACTTATCAAAAATAAAGTAAAGGGAAGAAAGAATCGACTTGACCGAGCAAGAACCAGAGAGACCACCTGCTGCGAAACGAAAGTTGGCAGGGATGCCTCGGAAGATAAACAATTCAACGGAGCACGTAACCCCACGCCCCAACTCGGCAGAGCAAAGCAGAGGAGGAGGAGGAGAAGAATCAGAAAAGACCCACAAGAATTCTCTCGACCAACGATCCTCGAATATAGAAAAAGGCGAAAAGGGATCAATCCTCGGCACGAGGACCACACAGAGTGACCAGCCCCAGGAAGAAGAAGAAGAAGAAGAAGAAGAAAAGGTTTAGCCGAAAAGAGACGCCTCCACCCAAAGAACTGTAAGCAAAATGATTACGCTCCCGACTAATTGCTATCTTTGAGGAAATATAAATAACGGAGCCACCAAGATTACACCTCTGGCAAAGCGGAGCACTAAATTCCAGGACTGGCCTTTCCACCCCCGAAAGAAAAATCCTTAACTCGGAAGAAAACAGAGCAAAAGCAAATTGCAAGAGACAGAGAGAGAGAGAGAGAGAGAATAAAAATCCCCCGCGTAAGCCAATTAGATCTTTTCCGCGCTGGCGGGCCCGACCGACAGCCTTACGGGCCTCCTCTCCTCGAAACGCGCCAATGTCGTGGACGGCCTCCCAACCGGAGCTCGACACGCGTCGCCGTGGAAAAGCCGCGGAGCTGAATCTTGACAGAGATTCCTGAGGGCGAAAAAAAGGACTTTTGACGGATTGCGGATTAAAAAAGAAAGCAAGAGAATTTACCCGATCGGCGATGCGGGCACGAACAGTGTTGGAGAACCCGATCAAGAAGCGGGAGAGGGATCGGAAGTCAACGGGGCCCTTCGCCGTCGGCATGAGGAGCGGCGGACGGGCGCCGGTTCCCACGTCAGCGGTGGAAATTTTCCCGGTGGAGGATAGCGACCGTCGGCTGTCTTGGCGTGACGGGGGTCCGGACGGAGCACGTCACGGCATGTGGGCTGATTTTTCTATTGATTTGCTGACGGCGGAGGAGGGTTTCGACGGGGTCAAAATTCACCGCCCGCCAGCGACTTCTCCGAACGTGGCGACAGTCGGGGAGAGCGGAGGGGGAGGTTCGTTATGTCCGCACTATCGAGGCGTTGAAATGGCGCGCGCGCGTGTCCGGACGATCGCCGTTCAACGTTGTCGGTCGATGACGGTCGGTGTAAGATATTGACCCGGATGGCCTTATCCGTATGTACGACGACCGGCTCGGGATAAGAGAGGGCGAATTTAGCTGGAATGTAAATGAAAATTCTGGATCTGCGTCGATGGGATTATGTACGGCAGGTTCGGTAAGGATAGATTTTTCTTGACATTTCGTGGATCTCCTTCCAAATCCGTCTCATCCCAAGTTGGAAAGGGAAGGACCCACGTCTTTCTCTTCCTCGAGATTGTATAAGATCCTCCTAGCCTGGAGCTGGTTGTTGAGGGTCGTTATTGTGTGGAGAAATTTCTTTGTCGAGGAGAGATACTGGGATCGCATTTGTAAATGAAAAATCGAGATTCAGTGATGTGACTCGGGAGCTATCCGACTTTTGGATGACCAATAGAAGTGCGTTCCATTGATTGAATCTCCTCGGATCCCAAAAAACAAAAAAAGAAGGAAATTTAAGGTTGGAACGAGCATGGCAAAAGAAAAAAATGATGGAGCTGTACCGTAAAGTTGAAGAGGGTATGCATTATATAAATTAAACAGGCTGATCATGATATTTTACTTGCCGTTTGGATGCGACTATATGTTCTTCTCAGTTGCTATAGCTCTACTTGACGGTACTGCCGAGTGATTTTCCCCATTCGATGGAGAGATTCGATCCTCCAAGGCTGGGAATAGAACTCCAGAACAGGCTTACGCGGGAGGTTTGCTCGTATCCGGCAAGCATCGGGTCGAATATTGGCGACTAAATGGCCCATCCCGAGAAGCCCCTTTTCGGAGGTTTGGGCGCAGCACTTGCAGCAAAGCGATCCTGTGGGGATGATGCAACGCGGGGTTGATCCGGTGAACTCAATAATGAAATCGAGTTATCTGGGCATTTCTTCTGCAATAAGAGGCATCAGAATATTTTGACAACCTCATGTGAAAAAAAGAAGAAGCTGTTTTTCACATGCGGTTGTCAAAATATTCTGATGCTACCTCATGTGAAAAACAGAAATCGCGGCAAGGCGTGTGTTTATAATAGCTTTTTTCATGAATATTTGTCCTCTCCTCCTTGCATCGCCATTCGAAATACAAGGAGACCCAAGATTTACTTGAATTGCCCAAGTCAACGTATATTGGAGAAACGCGAGTCTCTCTTAGAAATTTCATGACAATTTTAGTGATTGCGTTAGCATTTTTGTCCGTAATTTGACGAAAGGACCAGCTGGAACAAGAAAGTATATAGTTTGTAGAGACGATTGCCAAAGAAATAAATAAAAAAACGAAAGTCGATAGACTAAATTAAACAATTTCCAACAGTTTGGAGAACTTTGACATCTATATTCTAAAGCTAAATTTAAAATTAAATTTATATACACAACCCGGGCTAGGTCAATTGCAATTGCAAGTCATCCGATAATTGTTGCGGGAATCTTTCGAATCTTAAATTATCAATTTATATATCATGACATAACGCCGATCAGCAAACAAATACATAATCTAAAGTAAGGGCCTGCTCGTTCTTATCAAAAGTTTTTAAGTTATTAGGTGATGTTAAAAAAAAAAAAATTATGAAAAAAAAAACACATGTTATTCCATGTGCCAATATTTATATATTGTGAAAGATTGAGTTGTATTGACTAATAAATAAATAAATAAGTCAAAATGGATGATCTGCAAATCGTTGAATCAAGCTAAAAAATAAATATAAAAATCAATCCAGACACGTCATGTTAATCTGGTCGCAAATCTGAGTAAAGCCCATCCGACAATGCCGGGCCCATGCTCAATCATAAGTTATGGATTGGGGCAAATAGCTTATGGTTTGTCCTTTTGCTGGATCTTGGGTTCTTATGTCTTTTTCTCAGCGGGTATCGATATCAAAGATGGTGTTGAATAGATAACTCGTCAAGATTTTTTGGTGCATCTTGAATTATTCATTGAATAAGAAGTGAAATTGTCCGTCTTGTATTGGGTACGCCGAAATTTTTTCGACAGAATGTTCTTGATTCATTTTTTCTTACTAATTCTTTCGACTACACCATCGTTAATGGTAAAGCATGACTTCTTTCTGTCCCAGTCCTAGTTTGATCAATTTTTCTCCCTTCTTATATGCACCTCCTCATCTTCTTGTCTTTATCCCATTTAGTAAAAGATCTCACACTCTCCAAGCGTTTTTTCTTGTCATTGGAAAGACGTTTCCTCTTGTATGCATTTGCTAGTAAGGCTTTCACTCTATTCTTTTTAGGGACGGCGAAGTAAATTGCTAATTAAACTCGCCGAAGGGAAGGCTAGTTTTCTTTGGTTGTCCGATTATGTTTCGTTGACTCTACAGAGGGCATTGTCGCTAGAGGTAGTGCTGGTGGTGGTGTTGCTGTTGAAGCAGCGCTTTGCCCAATTGACACCATCAAAACTAGACTTCAGGTAAGATTAAATCCTTGTGTGCTCAATAAATCCTTTTGTTTTTCTGTCCTCCGATTACCATACTGCACGAACTTGGAGTGTAAATTGATAGTTGGGAAGCTGTTGCAACAGACAATGTTGTTTAGCAACTCTAGTGACTGGAAATGAATTTTCTTTTGATGAAAATTGGGTTGTTTTCTGCCACCGACCGAGAAGCACATGTTTATCTGGAATACTGCCTTTTATTGCCATTTTTCTCCCCATTTTACTTGCATGACCAGACATTAAAGTAGTGGTAGTTTTAGACAAATACAACTTTGTTTGATTACAGCTGTGTGCGTCAAGTTTCTTAACTCTTGAAGCATTTCTTTGTCAATAATCTCAACAGAAACAGCTTTGGTAAATCATAGGGATAACCTTTTTGATTGAAAAATATATGCTTCATCCTTTTTAAAGCTATGGATGCACGAAGTTTGTGATTCATCTTGTTTTGAAGCGTATATGAGCTAATTTTGTGCACCATAACCCCATTGTGTTATATATGTAGAGAATTTGGATATGCAAAATGCAACGCCCAATTACTTAAAAGTTTGACACTTGGCAAATTGTAGGTGTTTTAGCCAGTAGAGTTGTTTGGAAAACGTGGGTTGAATTGCAACATTTTAGTTTGCATATCTTCTTTCGCTTTCCTTCTTGAATTGGCCATTACTTTACCGTAATAGCTTTACTTTGGTCCTTTGCATTATATTGATTGGCTGCAATGACTCTGATGTCAAGGCACCTCATGGAGGTGAAAAAATCGTATTGAAGGGCCTGTACTCTGGCCTGGCTGGAAATCTTGCTGGCGTTTTACCGTAAGTATTCATAGTCCTAATAGTGGCTTAGTTTATTCTTGGAGGACCAAAGAGCAAATAGTTGGATTAGCTTTCCTCAAAGCTTGTTATGTGACTATATCTCCTCTATCTTGTCATCATTTGGCTATGAAGTAATCGATGACGAAAGCAACATTTTCCTTATCAAACAGAATTGGCAAGGAATTCTGACCTTCTAAAGCTGCAAGTCGAAGGAAATAACAATCCTAGTACAGAAGCTATGGGGGAAAGGGCCAGTATATCCACACTGAGAATTAGTAAAATTACGTCACTGAGATGAAGATGATAGTTCTCTGCATAGTCAAATGTTGGAAAAGTTACGTTAAAAAATGCAATATTGTCCTTCTGGAACTGCAGAGAAATATTTGTTGCTCACCTGTAGGTACCCCTTTAGGAGCTAGGGTCAAGACTCAAGAGCATGGCTTTTTTGCATTCGGAATCCCCTAGTTTAGGAGAAAGTGTTTCTGAGTTGCATATATTACCGAATCATAATGACGTCTATTAGGGAAGCAGATGGAGGTAAAATTTTAGTTTTTCAGTAACCTTCGTTCTTTACCCATCAATTTTCCTTTCCTCCCTAGTTTCCAAACAACACATTAGGCTTGACGAGGGACTGATCACTCATAAAGGATTATGAAGAAAGTAGTCCACCCCACTTGTAGGTTGAGCCATATTATGTTATTGCTGTAGTAAGTAATTCTCTTGCATATAAGTGATTCGCCTATATGGTCATGCCTTAGAGACGTGCAATCCTAGTTAAAAGAAAAAAGGTCAATTTTTTTTTGTCACAATTTACTTATAAGAATTTCACATAAAGCAAAAAGAAAGCATACAAATATGGTTTGGAAAGAGACATCATACTTGTGTGATGAATCAAAGAGTGACAAATTCCTACGTAAGCAACAAGTCAGTATGATAATCTTATATGAATTTTCAACTTCTCTGCTGCCTAAGAATCATGTTAGGCAAAGGACTAGAACTGTCAATACAGAAGAACCACTGAAGAAGTGTTTCACTCTTCTTTGAATTGAAGTGTTAAGGGTGTTCACTGGGAAGTGGCAGTTGGAGAAATTATGTTATACAGAAAAACATAAGATAACCATTGGACAACTGTCAATTGTTTAGGGAAGCTAAAAGATCAGATTCTTTATGCCATCTTTGTCGATGAACCAGTAAGATTGGTTCCATAAGAATTTGCCAAAATCGTGAACTTGGTCTTATCTTTCATCCAGAAAGGTTCAGGATAAGCTGTTGTTTCAATTTGACGCACATTTCAATCGCGATTCTGCTTTTCCGTCTCATTATATAACCTAAAAGCATGAGCACTCGTGAAGAGTAGCCGTCTGATTTACGCTAGGCACACGTTCCCATGCCTTTTTCCTTTATTCTCTTTTCTGCTTTTCTCTGAACCTGATGGCTGTCACCTTCATTCATGTATGAACCTTTTCATCCTATTTGAAATGAACCCGTACCGCAACCCCATGGAATCATAGTAATGAGAAGAAAATAGTGTTTTGTTCATTTCCTGAGCTTCGTTAAGAATGTGAAAATGAGGTCATGCTGGTGAGAGTTTTTAAGAGGTCAACCTCTATTAGTGTACTTTTGATGGGGCACACCATAGACAATGCTTGAAATCAATAGATTTACACTTTCCAAACTGTGAGCCTAGCAACTAGACATTCCTGAAACTTATTTCGAAATCTTGGGTTCTTCTATCATATCAATTGAGTTAAAACGAAAAAAGGAAACAGAACGTTTCCTAAGAAACTTGGATTTTTCATGAAAGAAATTGAGAATGCCACAAACCTCCAATTACAATTTTGTCTTTTTAGAAAATGGGTGAATTTATGTTGCACATATTGTACCAAAAAATTCAAAGTACGAAACTTCATACCATTGAGAGTCACCCAGATGAAGCCAGACCTTGTGTCTAAAGGCCAGCACATGCTCAAGTCTCATGCGAGGAATTGGACGGACAATAACGTGGTTATGTAACATCCTTCAGCGATTGTCTTACTTCCTATATTTCCACCATCTAATTCCTTTACACTATTGGCTAGAAACACATAATAATTACTGAACATATCCGAGTCCTAAAAATCTGATAGAAGCTTGCTCTCTGAAGAACGGCCGTGGGTCTCATCCTTACTCCTGAAGGAAGCTGAAGAATCAATCCATGGACCTTTGATGGACATGCTTCCCGGCACCAGGTGAGTGTCCTGAGAGAATGTCGAGACATTTGTTTGGCTGTCATTAGCTAGCCTCTCGAAGGCTCTGAACCTAGGATCTGGATTTGTTGCGGAGCGCTTGATTATCGGTGCTTGAATCGGGCTGTTTCCTTCGAGCATGCTCACCACAGTTGACATTGGTGGCCTGAGAGTTGGTGAAGGATTGGTGCATAGTAGTGCCAGGTTTAGCATTCGCATTGCCTCTTCCTTGGAGTAATCTGAGCCGAGTCGTGGATCCACGAGTTCAAGAACATTCCCTTGCTCTTGTAACACATAGGCCTTTCATCATGTATAAATAGAAATAAAAGTTGAGTCGGTTATCTTGCTTTTAGAAACAGAAAACAGTTAGGAACAATTAAGGGGAATAGGTTACTGATAGATGGAATCTCACCATGTTCATGCATTCGAGTTCTCCACCGCTGAGCATGCTTATGCATACATGTCAATATGACAAATTCTAAGCTTCTAACCCATCCTTTCTTTTTCTTAATATGCAAAATGAAACACTGAACTACTTAAAATTTCGACATTGGGCAATTTGTAGGTGTTTTAGCCGTTAGAGTTGTTCGGAAAATGTAGGTTGAATTGCTACTTTTTACTTTATTCTAAGCTTCTAACCCATCCTTTCTTTTTCTTTTTCGGGAGAAGTCCTTCAAAGAAATTATTCCTTCATATATTTATTTCCTCTGATCGAATTTGTCCCTAATAGCTTGTTCCATCATTTAATTATGAAGTCACATGCCATCATTCTACTTGCAAGTCTCCAAAAAAAACCCGCAGAAAGTAGAGAGAGAGCTTCGAGTCCAATAAAAGCTTCACTGCATAATTTCCATCAAACTTAAAGTCGCTATGCATTACCCAGTCAAGGAGATAAACAAATTCCTCCTTTGGCCTGTAATTTGTGTTGCTCTTTCCACTGACAATTTCCAAAGCGACGACTCCAAAGCTATAGACATCGGCTTTGTCTGTCAAGTAGCCCCTCATCGCATATTCAGGAGCCATATAACCTCTGAGGCAAGGCCAAATAGTAATGATGAATATAGCCATAGAAGGAGAACATTCAGGGAAAACATTATAGATATGTAGCGATCAAAAGTTCATTAGAGAAAGCTAATCAAAAGAAGAGAATTAAGCAAAACAATAGAAGACTTACATTGTTCCAGCTACCCTTGTGCTGATATGCGTATTTTCTTCTTCATCAAGTTTGGCCAAACCAAAATCTGAAATCTTGGCATTTAGTTCCTTGTCAAGCAGCACATTTGTCGCTTTTATGTCCCTATGAACGATTTTCAATGTAGACTCCTCATGAAGGTAAGCCAATCCCCTTGCTATTCCCAAACCTATTTTCTTTCTCGTGGCCCAGTCCAACTCAATCTGTTGCTCATCTAGGAAGAGAGAGGGAGAGAGAGAGAGAAAGTTTTCAATTGAATGCTCACTAATAGCATATTAGTTAGCTTAGGATAAGCATCTTTTACCAAAAAGTGCGCAGGCAAGACTATTGTTCTCCATATATTCGTAAACTAGCAACAATTGATTTCCTTCAATGCAGCAACCATAAAGCTTTACGAGATTTGGGTGCTGGAGAGCAAATATCATGCCTATCTCATTGAGAAATTCACGATTGCCTTGCTTTGATTTAGAAGAATGTTGCTTCACAGCAATAATAGTTCCATCCAATAGTGTTCCCTGAGATTAATTATATGAATTTAAGACTCATAACTAATCATATGTTATTTTATTTAAAAAAAAAAAATGGCTAGCTTGACAAGATCCAGGATGGTAAGTCTAAAACAAAGACATATACGAGTTTATAATACACTTCCTTCTCATTGAATGGAGGATGAAGTTATGAATATATTGTGAATTACCTTGTAAACTGCCCCAAACCCTCCTTCACCTATCTTATTCATAGAGTCGAAGTTGCCTGTAGCAGCTTTGATTTGCCGTAAAGTGAAATGGCCAGTTTGGAGATCTAGCCCACGCAATTCCCACAAAAAAAAAAAACAAAACAAAAAACAAAACAAAACAAAACAAAGGTTATATCAAGAGTGCAATCCTACTTTAAAAAAAAAAAAAAAAGGCTAACTTTATGGTGTCACAGTTTTCTCATAAGAATTCCACTAAAAGCAAGAAGAAAGCAAATAAATATGGTCTTATATTAGGTATCTTACTTGTGCAATGAATCAAAAAGTAACAGATTCTTGTGCGAGCAGACATGTCGATATGATAATCTCACCTAAATCAGTAACTTCTCTACCGCCTAAGAATCTTGTTAGCCAGAGGACTAGTAATATCGATACAAGGAGGACCACAGAAGCTACCACGATTCCAATGATTGCTCCAGCTGATAGTCCAACACTTCCAACTTCAAAGTCTACAAGCAGGAAAAAAAAATGACATATTCATCAGTGAATGCTTCAATGACCACATGAGGAAAGAATAATAGAGATCTATATGTTCGGCATTGACTTACTCGGTGTCACTGCGATAGCGGAAATAAGTGGTCCATAGACACCTCTATCTGGAATGGCCGTGGTTCCCTTCCCTGACCAATATAGGTGAATCTCCAAAGTACTGCCATTCACATAAATGTTATCGAAATCTCTGTATATGCCCTTCGCAACACCCCCCGCTTCCTCTGCAATATTAAAATCCTTCAACACTTGATTACCCTGTAGAATTAACAAGAAGTTTGGTAAGAAAAGATCATGCTCTTGTCAGATTGTTTTGTGCAGCCCTGTTAAGTGCCTCTAAAAAGGACGATTACTCAGCATAACAAATGAAATCAAAATGATGATTGGGTGCTAAATTTCATTTCACTAACCTGTATGGATACATCAAATATACGTCTCCCTAGGCTGCTAAATGTTTCGTTGTTGGAATATTGAATTTCAGCAAAATGGAGCCGCACTTTGTAACTTCCTTTCATCATGCAAAGGCCATAGTATCTGATCGACCAAGGGGAAAGGCGAGCCGTTTCATAAAATCCCGAGCCGCTCACATTCATAGAAAGTGGGTTATTCGCTATGTAAGCAGCGTCAGCATTTCCCATGTAAAGCCCGGTGCTGCTATAAGCCCACTTTTCCGAAGAAGCAGAAGAAAAAGAGGAGAAAATCGATGGGCCGTTCGGATCGGTGTCCTCCTCATATTCATTCCCTCAAAAGTCATTTTGGGTCCTCCGCAATTGATAAACAAAGAATTGTCTGCATGTGGCGTTGGATGATATTGCATAAGACATGATAGGGGACAAAAGTAGTTCAGACACTTTATGCTCGACAACTATTTAGACATAGTAGAACTCACACTGTGCTTTCCCGCTACAAGGAAGATCCTTCTCCATGCACCAGAGCCTAATGGAATAAACCAGAAAGATTGTCGGTAAGATAATTTTCACGTGCAATTATCAACAATTGGTATCGTTTACGAGTTGTCAAAGAGACTTACCAATTGTTTCTGTTAGATGAAAAACTGGAAACCAAATTACTGGAAAGCGATAGAATGTGTTAGATAATAACTCCATAAATGTGGGGACGAGACAAAACTGTAAAATTTCTGCTTGAAGAGAGAACGTGCATTGACTCACACTTGTGCTTGCTGACAACTGATAAGAGAAGAACCGTTGAAATTGTTGTAAGATAAGTCGCTGCAGTTCATACCTTGACCTAGTTATTGCATGTACTCACTCCCGTAAATGATAATAGTACAACATCGAAGATGAATATATCAGATGTCAACCCACGAGTCTCATACTAAGAATTATGAGTCAAATCCTACAATCTACGACGATGGTATAGAAAACCAAGAACAAAGAACATGATGTGTTCATAGGAGACTAACAGATAATTTTTGCTGCTTGTTACCCAACTGGGTACTGCTCCTGTAAGGGAGTTGTTTGCTAGGAACCTACATTCACAAATTAAAGTTATGCAACACTTGTCCAAAGAATTGTTTGGCGTCCAAATATATGAGGTGTATATGATTCTAAAGAGGAAGGAAAGTAAGCTACATATTTGTTGAGACATTAGGAGTAGTCAAGAGAAATTGTAATTACATGTAATCCAGAGCAGCTCCCATCGTGTCGGGAACTTCACCAGTCAATTTGTTGACGCTCAAGTCTCTACCCAAAGATGGAAAAAAACAGGGACACAAATCAGACAATTTTCCCGAGAAAACTTGTAGAAGTTAATGTAATTTGATCTTCAGTTTGAGGCCTTCCTCATTCACAAAAGGTATCTCTTCTTAAAGAATGCAATGATCTTTTGTGACAAGTCCTAAATCTATCGGTGCTCAGTAACCAGTCCATTGGACTTTACAAAGGAAAGAAGACATGGCACATGAACCAACTGGGATCAAATGAAATATCCACCTCATTTTAGTAACTTACAATGTTTTTAAGCTTGTCCAACTCCCAATGTAAAATGGAATTGAACCAGTAAGCAAGCAATTTCTCAGAATCCTGAGATGTGAAAAATAATAATTAATGGTAATTAGCTATAATAAAAAGAGATAAAAAAAATAAATCAAATGTTCGTTGTATTGAGCTCACAAAGTCCTCATCACGGTCATGTTAAGCAAATCAGGAAAATTCGAGCTTGAACCTTTCAAATCAGATATTCTCCTGGACGCATATAAAAATTACTCCATCACATAACATTAACATCCATTCTACCTTTTCATGATAAAACACAAGTTGCGAGATTATAAGAGACAAAAAAACAATTGCATCAAATGCTCACAACTCCGTTAGGTTTTTCAACAAAGAGATGCTTGAAGGAATAGGTCCCTCCATAGATGTGCCTTGCATGTCTCTGAAAAAATTAATACCGTGATATAAGAATAGCTTTAGAGTATCTCATAAATCACATAAATAAATATTTTTGGCCCTATTGAGAAGGATTGGGATACGCACATTCTTTTAATATTGGTCCAGTTCCCAATAAAATCAGGTATCTTTCCCGATAATGTGCTTCCATCTATACGATTTGCAAGTGGTCTATAAATCAAAATCCCTCAAAAGAAATTCAGCATGTTGAGAAATAAAAAGTATTATGAGGCCACTTACAAATTTTCTAAGCTCTTCAAATTGCCAAAGGATTCGGGTATTGTTCCCGTGAAATTATTAGCGACATGTTGGCTGCAAAAAAAAATAAAATAAAATAAGAATTAGGAACACTAAAGGATCAAGTATCAACGTATAAATTTATATAATATATAATAAATTGCATTTGCATCTCCCCAAACAAAGACAAGCTACATTCCAATTTAAGCAGAAAGCCTAGAGTCAAATCGTTCATTTGGTAATTTCGCAATGAAGAGGCATAAGTGGGCTAATTAATGTATTCAAATTACTTACAGGTTCCTTAATCTGCTCAAGTTTCCAATGTTTGGCTCAAGAGGGCCTTCAAGCAAATTGTCCTCCAGTACTCTAGCATAGGCATAAGTTTTTGGGTAAAGGTAAGAAATATATAGATTTAGCGAAACTTACAAGGAAGGGGGAAACCAGGCACCAACGAGCACATAGGCATAAGTTTATCACCAAAGGGTCTAACAAATTCCCAATACAAAGGCATATGAATTATAGCAAGTCTTACAGCTCCTTCAATGTGCTGATGTTGCCAATTTCCTTGGGAATACCACTTATGCGATTTCCAAGCGCCGACCGACATACCAAATCAAAAACAAAATTATGCTTTTTTTTTTTTAAACTCCTAATTAAATTGTGATAATGATATCTAATGTATGATAAGATTAACTTACGTAATGACCAGTGGTATCCGAGTAAGAGTTGTAGGGAGTGGTCCACTGATGTAGTTAGAAGTGAGGTCTCTGCTTTCATATAATGCTCACTTTAGAACTTTTCTCAAGCAATAGTTTGCTAAAGTTCCGACAAATAAATTGATTCAGATTTCCATGATTGCTACATTTCTCAGACATATACATTCTTGAGAAAATTGATAACTAGGTGCGTTAAGAAAAGACCAATCAAGAATTACGAAAAACATTGTCAATAATAAGATAAGGTGGAAATAGAATAGTCTTCACCCAGCTCATAGCATGCATTTCTATGACTTTCCCTTGGAAATAAAGAACCGTGGCCCATCAATTACATTCAAGTTCTTTGGCCTAATTACCTTCAAGATGGGAAGATCTCATGGGATTGAATCTAACTTACATTTCTCTTAGGCGAGTGAGGTTGCCGAATTCATCAGGAAAAATCCCTGACAAATCAAGTCCCTTCAGCTGGCTAAGAAACAAAGAAAAATAGGTAAATCGCAATTGATGCACGTGAAAGAAGGAGAGAGAGAGAGGGAGAGAGGGAGAGAGAGAGAGAGAGAACTTGTCAGGCTCATACATACATTGCCGTGACATGACAAACTGCGCCGTTACCGAAGGAACAATTACAAGTCACATTGCTTGTCGTTCTCGAAGGTAAGGTCGTCACGTTTAGACCTATACCATCACTGCATGATTTCATGGTTACATTCCAGTATTTGTTCCGCATTTTTTTGGCAATTGTTATTAGCGTTTCCACTGCAGGCACAAACCAGAAGTTGAAAATCAGTTACTAGTATCCATTGCGAGAGATATAGAAGAAACTTAAATTGAGTTCAATTTGCAGACCTCAACTGAAAAGAGCCAGAGAGAGATTCAGGATCATAGTTTGGAAAGCAATTATCCCAAAAACAGAGGGCCACAGGGAACTTCTTAACTGCCATTAAAGGAAAGAATTTAGTCATTCTCGCGTACCTTCATCTCGTGGCAAGAGTTGAGAATCACACTTGAAGACCCCAGAGCAAATCACGACAAGAACGACGCAGACAGCCACTCTGGAAACTGCACCCAGAGGCACCACCATGGTTAACTTCTGCTGCTCCCCGCGCGCAACACCGATCCAAACTCTGACCTCGATCTCGAAAAAACCGTTTGCAAGCGAAAAACGATGCGGAAATGCTGCTGCGACCACGACCAAAATAGCGCAAAGAGACACCGGACGGAAGGGAGTGATTTTTGGAGAGGACGTGAAATCAGGTTTTTCGAGCGCTTGGTGTTTGTCTGAGGGAGAGGGACAGTGTTGCCCTCGGAGGGAAAGACAACTCAAGATTTATAGACATAAAGGATTTAACAGTTTCCTCGTTATCATTTTCAGTGAGAGTTTTGTCCTCCGGTGGCTCTTCCTCGTTCAAAATGCTCATGTCTATTAAAAAGTTAAAAGAAGAAGGGCTCTTGCATTAGTTTAGTTTTAAATTGCGACCAGCTGTCTTCGATTCTTTATTGCAATCAATGATAATATAGTGAGCGTGTTCGAAACGTTTATCGAACAACTAGAACAAGAAACTCATAATTTTCAAAATATAATTCTTTTTTGCATTATATACGATCTACATCGAAATTTTTTCATTAAATATAGAAAGAGTACTTGAGATATCCCTAAACAATATTTAATTTAATATAACTGTCTCGGTGCAACATCTTTCTCGCAAGCATATACTCTTAAAATCATATAGATAAGAAAATCAACTCTATCTAAAGCTTTGTTGATTTCATAGAAAATGTGACGTTTCTAGAAAATATTTTCCAAGAAAATAACAATATCTTCTGATGTTCGGTTGAAAACCTGAAAATGAACTAAAAAGTTTTTAAAATATTTTTGGCCATAAACGATGATTGACCACAAGCGAGCTCAAGCTTCACCACAGGTCGGCGAGGTCAAGCTCAAGCCTCATTGGATTCGAGAAGTAAGGTAGGGGTCAAGCCTCACCAACCTCTAGCAACCTTAGGAGAGGCTCTAGCCTTGCCCAACTCACCGGATCTAGCGAGGCTCGACCTTGCCAGAATAAGGTGAGCTTGACTCTCATCGCACTGTGGTGAGGCTCGAGCTCACTAGTTGCTATGGCCCGTGACCGGCAAAGAAGAAGAAAAAGAAAGAAATTTTTTAATAATTATTAAAAATTTGAATTTAAAATTTTGTAAAAAGAAAAGAAGAAGAAGAAGAAGAATGAAAAGGTGTTTGGTGGAAGAAAGTGCTTGTAGAAGTGAAAGAAAGAATATGGAAAATGTTTTCATAGAAGTTGTTTTTCGTAAAATGAACATGGCCTAAAATTGGTTCAAGTTATTTTACTTTAATATCAAATTAATAACTAGAGTCTAAAGATTTAATGGGTTGTCTTGGGTTATCTATTAGATCAAAAAAATTATTTACTTAATTATTCTTTTAAATATGTATTTAAAATTTAGTGAAAATTTAGTATATAAATATGCAACGCAAAGCATTAAATTTTTGGAAACTAGGTAAAGTCAACACCACTGTGGAATGGACCGTTCTTTTTGGTTCTAACCTTGCGGCCTGGGTGGGTTGGAGATTGCAAGTTGGACTGAATTCGGTGAGTGGACCGTGGGGCCCACTGCGTCGGATAGATTTTTGTTATTATTGGCCCATGCAAAGGGCAATCATTAAGGTGAACTGATTCATTTTTCCGTCTAACTTTATTTCTTAAAAAACCTAGGTTTAGGTTCAATTCATGACAATAAATAACCATTAGTATAATTTTATTTAATTAGTGGTATCATGGTAGCCACTTTTTTTTTTTTTAATTCTAGCTATACTTGATTTAATGATTGAGTGTTCCTATGAAAAAAATGAAGATTGGCGGCACGTTATATATTTTATAGGTGACAAACTTTCTCCAGGCTCGTAAAAGGGGCAAGTCTTAAAATGATTACGGATGACGGATTTGATAATGGGAAAGCATCGAAAGGTTTGGACTTTTCTTATAGGATGTGAGAAGGTTTAGAGTTACTTTAAGGGGAGAGGAGATCATCTATTCACATTGTTTTTCAATCTACAGTCCTCACTTTGGAAGACTTGCCTTTGGGCTTCAAGCCTACGTTTAACGTCAAGTGGAAACTAAATGTTAGAATAATAGCCTGGGGTAATTGTTGCTTTCATAGGTAAAAAAATAATAATGTTAGGAAATATTGAGATTGGATATTAATATTAAATATATTAAATTTCAAGAAAAAGGCAAATGAAAATAAACAATTCTTTTTTCTTTTTCTTTTTTCACATGAGAAAATATATATTGATAATAAAGAAAGCACCGCAACAAATAGTATAAGTGGGGACATGTTTTATGGGACAACATAATCACGTCCTTACCTAGGCACGTCTTTTCAAACACCATGAGATCTTGTGGTAGGAGGACATCTTTTTCACGTCATGCCTTCTACATGGGGATGAAAGCCCAAAGAAGCATCATGCAACGTTTCCTAGACGTTCTTGAATTTCGCAAATTGGGACAACGCTGACAAAGCATCCCATGAGATTTCCATGCAAGCTACTAAGACGTTTCCCATAAGTCCCTAAGTCGAAAATCCAGGATGCCCTGATTGCACGTCCCTCTAGTTTTTTATGCAAGCTACAAATAGGCTTGTCAAATGGGTCTGTTGGATAAAGTTGAAAATAGCCAAATCCAAATTGACCCATTTTGTAAGCAATGCAAATTTAGCGATCTATATCTGACCTGACCCAAGCTCCATTTTGGTAATTTTTCTCCTTAAATTATTGCCTTTCAACAATAGTCGATTTCAAGACCAACTTGTCGAGTTAGTGAGGAAGTGTGGGTCAGGTTGTGGATTAGGAATTCATGTAGTACAAGACCAACGTAGAGACATGTGTGAGCATTACGCTAACAAACAAGAACACCTACATAGATAGGGTCGGTATAAGATTATGGAGAAGTTGGGTCCAGGTTACATATCTCATTTTCTCCCTATCTTTAATATTTTATTAATTTAGTAGAAAACACCATGCCTTAGAAAAATATATATGATATATATTTCTACACTCATTGGCAGTAAAATACCTTAATATACTCGTACATGAACAAAGAAAATAAGGAAATGTACTGTATACCAACAAAAATAGACCAAACAACAATATAAAAAATAAATTTTAAAAATTGGCAAATTAAAACGAAACAAAAAATTTGGAAAACGGGAAGAAATCCATTCAATGCAGATGCTCTTAAAAGTTGTAGGTCATCTCGAGAAACCAAGCGGTCACCACCGCCGAATCGATGCCGTCAAACCACGTGGAGCTCGAGCAAGGCCTCATGAGCGGGACGCTCAAATGCGAACGCGACGCTGTTGTCGGCTGCCGTAAATTTTCGCAGTTGAAATGGCCAGTTTCTTATCCACGATTCACTGAAGTGGCAAAAAGAATGTCAATGTTCTAATACGAAAATATGAAAGTTACAGAGCTAATTTCCTAAAACTAATCTCCTTGTGGCGATTGCAGAGTGTCGCCTTCTTCCCCAAATAGCATATGCACGCCAAGACTACCCTCGTCAGCCAGTGGCCTTTTCAAACCCGAGTTCAAGCCATAGCCAAAGCAAGTGGAGGTCCTCGACCTCAAATCGGAGCTCGCGAACCTCCATCTTCGCTGATTTGGAGGTCCAAGATCTCTACTCTGAGATCGCAGACCTTTTGTCGACATTAGATCTGAGAGATTTTGAGTTTGGGGGGAGAGAGTGATCTAAGACTGAGATCAAAGGATGGTCGCGGTATATGGGCTTGAGCATCAGATTTATTCTCATCTTTCGAAAGAGCAGAATGACAGCAAACTTAGTAACAAAGCGAAATAAAAGTTTGCTAGTCTTCACCACATTTGATAAATTAAAAATCTCAAACAAACAAGTAACTCAAGCGAGAGATAATAATTTAAATTTTAGTAGGTAATTTCATTGGAAAAAAAGTAAGATCGGTAAATTTATGGAGCACCCTGGATGCATTAAGGATTGGATCAATGTTAGCATTGCCAGACAATTTCTGGTGAAGTTTATTGACAATCAAAGAAACATCAGATCAATCTCATGAGAACTGTGTGTTACATATTCATTTGAGATAATTTTCTATTCACGAACATACTAACAGTATAATATCTGTTTAGGAGAATTTTTGTTATAAACTTGTGACATTGTGACATAGTTCTTGAACAAGAACACGATATTTTCTGGTAGCTACGCTCGCCAAATGCCCATCTTTAGCTATGGCTACAACATGTGACCATACAGACAAAAGTCAAAAAGGGTACTCTTAACAAATATAGGTCGGCAGATCCAAAGTTCGGTTCGACACAAAAAAAAAAAAAAAAAAAAAGATCCAAAGTTCGGCTCTCTTCTGTGATTTCCCGTTAAAGGATATGTAAACATGTAATGTCCATAGCAAATGCATTACTTCATTTGATTTGTTTGGTAAACGTCACAATCACAACTTAAGCGAGGGGTTAGGATAATTTGGGTGGAGCTCGTTGTGCACCATCTAGAAACTCCAGGACTCATTCTGCCTTCATAGAATAGAGAAGAGCCAAGAGCAATGGAGGAAGGTCATGGTGCGCTTACATTTTGAGTTTAAAAAAGGGAAAAACAACCAAAAACTCTAAATTATACCCTATATATCTATCCTAATCTTTTTTCTAACGGTAAAAATTCCAAACTTAGACATGTGTGACACATTTATTCTCCATCAAAATTTTGTCAATGAAAACCCTTATAAATATGTCGACTTGGATAGTAGAATACAAGCAGTGTTGACATGACACTTATGTGGCTTAAGTGAAATAATAACAATGTTGTTTTAGCTAAAAAAATCACCTGATGAAACCTTGATAGAAAATAAATTATCACATAAGTATAAATTTGAGGTTTTTTATATCAAAAAAAAAAAAAAAAAAAACCACGATTGGCATAATTTGGGGTTTTGAATAAATGTGTTCTAAATGGGCCATTGAAGTTTTGAATATGGGTCCAATGCAAACCCATAATGATCCATATGAACTTAGATTTTAATGTCTCAAACCCATCTTGACCCATTTTTTAAAATTTTAAATGACCCATATTCAACCTAAGTTCATTAAAACTAAGTTAATAAATGGATTTCTAACCCATATTGCCATCGCTCACTACCAAAGATGATTTTTGAAGAATAGTTGATTCAATGGAACGATTTGTCAAGTTAGTGAAGAAGCGCGGATCAGGTCGTGGGCCAGGAATTCATGTAGCACGTGAGCAATGTGGAGACACGTATGAGGGTCGCGCCGACAAATGAAGAACACCTACATGAGCGGTGTTAGGTAAGGTTATGGACAGGTTGGATTCCAGTTACAAATCTTAATTTCTCCTGATCCTTAAAATTCGATTAATTTGGGTGGAAAACACCATGCCTTGAAAAAATATATGTGATATAAATTTCTACACTCGTAGGCAGGCGGTAAAATGTCTAAATATACTCATACACGAACAAAGAAAAATAAATGAATGTACCAAATACCAATAAAAATAGACCAAACAACGATATAAAAAATATTATTTTAACAAATGGAAAATTAAAACAAAACAAAAAAGAAAAAGATTGGAAAACGGTAAGAAATCTCACCAATGCAGATGCACTTACATGATGTTAACAGGGGCGACAAGGTTTAGCGATCACGCCAGGGTTCGACAGTTCAATCCGTCTCCTATCAAGCTTGAAGTCGATTCAAATCTCAGCTCGGAAAGGAAGGACAGCCTGCGGATTCATGGATTCTTTCGACGTCAAAAGCTCAACGAAGGCGGCCTCTGCTAAACCCGGTAAAAAATGCTTGGTTTTATTGAGAAAAATCCGAGTTTCGGGTCTCCATTTACTGTGATGTCGGTTAAAACCTCGCTCGCTCTCACTGGCTGGCATGAGCTCGTGTTATCCGAGTCGCGTTGTGGTTTGACGCGGATGTTTGGCGGTTTTTTGGGTGGGACCGAACAAGTTCATTTTGGGCTGTGTGTGCTTGTGGGATCTGAATGATTTCGATGAATGCATTGTAACACGTGGGGTGGACCTCGATTCGAGCGGATTCCAGAAAAGGAAGTCTTTGCAGCTTTGATTTGCCTTAAAGTGAAATGGTCAGTTTGAAGATTTAGTCCATGTCATTTTGGGGGGGGGGGGGAGATGTATATCAAGATTGTGACTAAAATAACGGAAGGAAAAGCACAGTTCTTCGACAACAAACTGAGGAGTGATTCACCTATATGGTCTCGTAGACATGCAATCCTAGTTAAAAATAAAATTACCAACTTTTGTGGTGTCGCAGTTTACTCATAAGAATTTCACAAAAAGTTTAAGAAAATAGATGAGTACAATCTTGAATTAGGTATCATACTTGTGCGATGAATCAAAGAGTGACATATTCGCATTTGAGCAGACATGTTGATATGATAATCTCACTTGGATCTTTTAACTTCTTTGTTGCCAAAGAATCCTCTTAGCCAAAGGAATAATAATATCAATATGAGGAGAACCACTGAAACCACTGCGCTTCCTGTGATTGCTCCAGCTGATATTCCAGCGCTTCCAACATCAAAGTCTACAAATAGATTTATACATGAACGCTCCAATGACCGCATGAGGAAAAAATGATAGAGATTAGTACATTCAACGTTGACTTACTCGGTGTTACTGCAATAGCGGAAATAAGTGGTCCATAGACACCTCTATCAGGAATGGCCGTGGTTCCCTTCCCTGACCAATATAGATGAATCTCCAAAGTACTACCATTCACGTAAATGTTATCAAAATCTCTATATATGCGCTTCCCAACACCCCCGACTTCGTCTACAATATTAAAATCCTTCAACACTTGATTGCCCTGCAAGAATTCACAAGAACTTCATTAAGAGAGAACGAGCTTTTACTCACACTTGTGATTGCTGACAACTGATAAGAGAAAAACTGTTGAAATTGTTGTAAGATAAGTCGCTGCAGTTCATACATCGACCAAGTTATTGCGTGTACTCACCCCCGTAAATAATAATAGTACAACATCGAAGAGTGACATATCAGATATTAACCCACGAGTCTCATACTAAGAATATGAGTTGAATCCTGCAATCTATGACGATCATATGGAAAACCAAGAACAAAGAACAACATGTTTTCATAGGAGACTAACAGATAATGCTTGCTGCTTGTTACCCAACTGGGTACTGCTCTAGTAAGGGAGTTGTTTGTTAGGAACCTACATTCACAAATAAAAGTTGTGCAACACTTGTCCAAAGAATTGTTCGGAGTCTGACTATATGAGGTGTATAAGATACTAATGAGGGAGGAAAGTCAAGAAAATTTGTAATTACATGTAATCCAGAGCAGCTTCCATTGTGTCAGGAACTTGACCAGTCAATCTGTTGATGCTCAGGTCTCTACCCAAAGATGAAAAGACAAATTAGATAGTTTTCTCGAGAAAACTTGCAGAAGTTCATGTCATTTGATGTTTCAATTCGAGGCCTCTCTCATTTATGAAACAAATCTGTTCTTGAAAAATGCAAAAATTTGCTATGACAAGTCTGAAATCTGTCTGTGCTTAATAATTGGCCCATTGGACTATGTGAAGGAAAGAAGATATAGCACATGAACATATTGGGATCAAATGAAATATCCACCTCATTATAGCAACTTACAATGTTTTCAAACTTGTCCAGTACCCAATGTAATCTGGAATTGAGCCAGTAAGCAAGCAATTTCTCAAAATCCAAAGATGTGAAAAACGATAGCTAATGGTGATTGGCTCTAATAAAAAGAGACAAAAGAAAAAAATCAAATATTCATTATATTAAGCTCACAAAGTCTTCATCATGTTCATGCCCTGCAAATTAGGAAAATTCAAGCTCGGACCTTTCACATCAGATATTCTCCTGGACACATATAAAAACCACTCCATCACATAACATTAACATCCATTCTACCTTTTCATGATAAAACACAAGCTTACAAGATTATAAGAGACAAAGAGCAATTGCACAAGATCAAATGCTCACAACTCCGTCAAGTTTGTCAACAAAGATATACTTGGAGGAATAGGTCCCTCCATATATGTGCCTTGCATGTCCCTAAAAAAATTAATGCCTTGATATAAGAAAACATTTGAGTATATCACAAGTCATGTAAATAAATATTGTTGGCCCTAATTGAGAGGGATTGGGATACGCACAATCTTGTAATTTTGGTCCAATTCCCAATAAAATCAGGTATCTTTCCTGATAATGTGCTTCCATCCATACGACTGCAAGTGGTCTATAAATCAAAATCCCTCAAAAGAAATTCAGCATGTTGAGAAATAAAAAGTATTATGAAGCCACTTACAAAGTTTCTAAGTTCTTCAAATTGCCAAAGGATTCAGGTATCGTGCCCATGAAATTATTAGCAGACACCTCGCTATACAAAAGAAAAAGGATCTAAGAATTAGGAAAGCTAAAGGATCAAGTATCAATGTACAAATGTACGTACCATAAAATAAACTATGTTCCAATTTAAGTAGAAAGACTAGAGTCAGATCGTTCATTTGATAATCTCACAATCAATAGAACTCACAAACATGAAGAGAGGACTTTTGAAATGCGTTATCCAAGCAAAAGACAAAAGTGTGCTAACTAATGTATTCAATTTACTTACAGTTTCCTTAAGCGGCTGAAGTTGCCAATGTTTGGCTCAAGAGTGTCTTCAAGCAGGTTGTCCTCTAGGACATTGGCATAGGCATAAGATTATCACCTTAAGGTCTAACAAATTCTCAATACAAAGGTATCTAATTTTTGGCAAGTCTTACAGCTCCTCCAGCATGCTTATGTTGCCAATTTCCTTGGGAATACTACTTATGCGATTTCCAAGTGCCGATCTGAAGTACCAAATCGAAAATAAAATTATGCTTCTTTAAAAACTCCTAATTAAATTGTTATAATGATATCTAATGTATGATAAGATTAACTTACAAAATGGTAAGTGGTATATGAGTAAGAGTCGTGGGGAGGGATCCACTAATGTAATTACGAGTGAAGTCTCTGCTTGCAAAGAATACTCAATTTAGAACTTTTGCAATTTTGAAGCAATAGTTTACTAAACTTCAAACAAATAAGTTGATTTAAATTTCCATGATTGCTACATTTCTCAGACAGATACACGCTTGAGAAAATTGATAACCAATTGCTTAAGAAAAATCAATCAAGAATTATGGAAAATATTGTCAATAATAGGATAAGGCAAAACAAAAATAGTCTTCGCCCAACTCATAGCATGCATGTCCATGACTTCCTCACGGAAATAAAGAGCCATGGCCCAGCAGGTGCATTCAAGTTCTTTGGCCTAATTAGCTTCCATATGGGAAGATCCCACGTAGTTGAGTCTAACTTACATTTTTGTTAGGTAAGTAAGGTTGCCGAATTCATCAGGAAAAATTCCCGTCAAATTAAGTCCCTTCAACTTGCTGAAATGGAGAAAAATAGGTAAATTGCAATTGATGCCTATGAAAGAAGGATATCGAGAGAGAGGAAAAAAAAAGTGTCGGGTTCATGCATACATTCTCGTGACATGGCAAACTGTGCCGTTGACGAAGGAACAATTGCAAGTCACAATGCTTGTCATTCCTGAAGGCAAGGTCGTCATGTTTAGACCTATACCATCACTGCATGATGTTTTGGTTACATTCCAATATTTGTTTTGCATTTTCATGGCAATTGTTTTTAGTGTATCAACTGCAAGCACAAACCAGAAGTTGAAAATTAGTTACTAGTGTCCATTGCTGGAGAAATAAATGAGACTTAGAAATAGCGCTAAGTAGTTCTAAATTCCTTATAGATTCCATATAGTACATGGAACTTACTCGTCAAGTATAGATTCATTATTCTTCAAAACCTAGAACCTATCTTGTCACGGGTTTCAAGGTCGGTTCCAAGGTCTAATAGGTTCACTTTTTTGTCTCATTTTTAGTTAAGCAAAACAAAAGTAAACACAACAACAAAAATGAAAGCTTATCATCTCCATTAACAATAATTCACAAAAGATGAATATGTACAATAAACTAAATAGTAAAATATTCAAAACACGTAACATAAAACCTAAATTATAGAACTTTAATCCTCAATCATCCATGAAAAATTATTCCAAATTCTAGCCACTTGAAACCAAAAGAAGCAACAATAATAGTTAATCACTTAATAATAGTTTTACCAATGATGGTTAAATTACTATTAACGAAACTAAAATAATTATTAGAAAGCCTCACCACATATATTCATTCCGCTTCAATTTGTAAACTCTATTTATTGATGATAATCTCCTCATTAAGAAAATCCATATAAAAAAAGAAATTAAATAAAATATTCATTCATTATTTATATAAAAGAAACTACAATATATAAAAATATAAACATCACTTTGGAATCCTGTTCGGGAGAAATTTTTTGTATTTTACTTTAGGTTCTCGATTTGGCTTGGTTCCTATGGGAACCAAGAACTAAACCGCCAGCAGTTTCTATGAAATTGGAACCAAAAACCAAACCAGTTCTCCCTAGATATTGGAATTGGACACATTTTCATCAGTGTAGTTCTCTGATTTCTAGTTCTATCATGTAACCATGCTCACCCCCCGCTTAAAAGTTCAATTTGCAGATCTCAACAGGGAAGAGCTTGAGAGAGATTCAGGATTAGAGTTCGGAAATTAATTATCCCAAAAACAGAGGGCCACAGAGAACTTCTTTTAGCTGCCATTAAAGAAAGGTTCTAGTCATTCTCGCGTACCTTCATCTTGCGGCAAGAGTCGAGCATCACACTCGAAGACCGCATAGCAAATCACGACAAGAACGACACAGACAGCCACTCTGTAAATTGAACCCAGAGGCACCACCATCGTTAACGCGCACAACACCGACCCAAACTCCGACCTCGATCTCGAAAGAACCGTTTGCGGGTGCAAAACGACGCAGGAATGCTGCGGCGACCACGACCAAAACAGCGCGAAGAGACACCTGACGGAAAGGAGTGTTTTTTTGGAGAGGACGTGAGATGAGGCTTTCGAGCGCTTTGTGTATGTCCGAGAGAGCGACAACTGAAGATTTATCGACAAAAAGGATTTAACAGTTTTCTCGACATCATTATCAGTGAGAGTTTGTCTTCCGCTGGCTCTTTCACGTTCAAAATGCTCATCTTCATGCTGATCTTCATTTAAAAAGTTGTCCTGCAATATTTTAGTTTTAAATTGCGACTGGCTGTTTCCGATACTTTATTGTAATCAATGATAATAGTCGTCAAACGTGTTCGAGACGTTTATCGAAGAATTAGAAAAAGTAAATTCATAATTCTCAAAATATAATTCTTTTTCTACATTATATACGATTGGCCTCAAAATATTTTTCATCGAATACAAAAACCGTACTTGAGATACCCCTAACCTCTATTTAAGAGTGGTTCGAGTTATTTTACTTTGATATCAAATTAATAATCGAGTCGATGATATAATGGGCTGTGTTGGGCTACTGATCGCATCAGAAAAATTATTAACTTAATTATTCTTTTAACTCTGTATTTAAAATTTAGTGAAATTTTAGTATGTACATGCAATGCAAAGCATCAAATTATTTAGGAACTAATTAGAGTCAACACCACTGTGGAGTCGACCGTTCCTTTTGGTTCGAACTTGCACCCTGGGTGGGTCGGAGGTCGCAAGTTGGACTGCATTCAGTGAGTGGACCACGGGGCCCATTGCGTCGGATAGAATTTTGTGAATTTTGATCCATGCAATGGTCAATCATTATTAGGTGAAATGATTCATATTTCCATCTAACTATATTTCTTAAATCAGTTAGGTTTAGGTTCAATTTACGACGATGACTGCAACTGTTAGTATAATTTTATTTAATTAGTGATATTGGGGTAGGTGTTTTCTTTTTTTTTTTTTTTTTAACTCTATAACAATCCTAGGTTTAGTGATTGAGTGTTGTTACAAAAAGAAATGAGCTCAAGCTTTAGATTCAGATAAGATCGATGGCACACTGTATATTTTATAGGTAAGATACTTTCTCTGTGGCGCAAAAAAGGGGTAGGTCTTCAAATGATTACCAACGATGAATTTGGTAATGGGAAGGCATGGAAAGTTTTGGACTTTCTTCTAGGATGTAGAAAGGTTCAGACATGATTTAAGGGGTAAGGAGATCATCTATTCGCATTGTCTTTTAATATGTGGTCCTCATTTTGGAAGATAATGCATATGGAGACTTGCCTTTCAGCGTCAAGCCCATGCTGAACGTCGAGTGGAGACTAAATGTTAGAAGACTAGCCTAAAGCGATTAAATTCTTTAATTTTTTTTTTAAAGAAGAAAGAAAGCAAATGGAGGTTAACATTGAATTTCTTTTTTATTTTAATGAGAAAAATATATGTTGATAGTAAAGAAAGCACATCAATGAACAATGTAAATGGGATATGTTTTATGGGATCATAATCACATCCCAACCTAGGGACGCCTTTCTAAATGTCATGAGATCTTGTAGCTTGTGTTGAACATCGAGTGGAGACTAAACGTTAGAAGAATAGCCTGAAGCAATTAAATTTTTTAATTTTTTTTTTATAAAAGAAGAAAGAAAGCAAATGGAAGTTAACATACCATAACGAACAATGTAAATGGGACATGTTTTATGGCATTATAATCACATCCCAACCTAGGGACACCTTTTTAAATGTCATGAGATCTTGTAGTACAAGCACCTCTTTTTCACATCATGCCTTCTGCATGGGGATGAAGCCCAACAAGTATCAAGTGACATTTCGTAGATGTCTTTAAAATTTCACAAATTGGGACAACGTTAAAGAAGCATCCCTTGAGTTTTCTGTACAAGCCATTAGGATGGTTTCTAGAAGTTCCTTAGTCGGGAATCCAGGACGCCCTTGATCGAATGTCCCTCTAGCTTCTTCTTTTTTGTACGAGTAACCAAAAGTTTGTCAAATGAGTATGTCGAATTGGATCGAAAATGGTCAAACCCAAATTGACCCATTTTGCATGCAGTGTAGATTTAGCGATACATACCTGATCCAACCCAAGCTCCATTTTTAGTAGTTTTACTTCTTAAATTATTGCTTGTGAAGAATAGTCAGCTCTATGGATCCACTTGTCAAGTTAGTGAGGAAGCGTGGATTGGGTCGCGGGCTAGCAATTCACGTGGCCCATCACCAATGTGGAGAAACAAAAAAAAAAGCATCTCCATGTACGGGGTTGGGATGACGTTATGAGACGATTTTGTCGCGTCTCCCCATGATGTTAACAAGGGCGACAAAGTTTTGCGTGTTTGTCCCGTGAGGATTCTATTTCAAGGTCCGGGACGTTTTCCAGACGTTCCTAGGTGGAAAACCTAAAGATGCCCTGGTCAGAAAAGTCAAAATGTACGAAACTCAAATATTTGAATTAAGCAAAAAAATAACCTTAAAATTCAATTGGATTGGATACTACTACTAGTGTTTAAGAGGTGTGAAGCCCGTCCTACACTGTCGGGGCCCATAAGTAGCGACCAAAGGGTATGGATTTGGGCTGATCGAGAACCCAAATTTGACCCGATTCAACTGGCCGAAACGACCCAACCCGATCAGCGAAAAGCCAGTCCGTCTTCCAGAACGAGACCGAGACGAAGGCCGAAGGGATCAAAAAAGGCTCCTCCTTTATCAGCTGCTTCCCGCTTCAATTCAAGCTCGCGATCACGCCGGGGTTCGACACTTCCAATCCGTCTCGTATTGAGCTTGGGGTCGATTCAAATCTTAGCTCGGCCCTGCAGATTCATCAATTCTTTCGACACCAAAAAAATGCTCGAGCTTTTTCGGGAAAAATCCGAGCTTTGCGGTCTCCGTTTACTGTAGTATCGGTCGAAATCTTGCTCGCTCTCGCTGGCTGGCATGAACTCTTGTTATTTGAACCGCATTGTGGTTTGACGCAAATGTCCGGCGGTCTTTGGTGTGGGACCGAACAAGTTCATTTTGGGTTGTGCTCGTGTGAATCGAATGATTTCGATGAATGCGTTGTAACAGATGGGGTGGAGCGCAATTTGGGCGGATTCCAGAAAAGGAAGTCTATGCAAGACCAGCCTTTTGATTTTTGGCGAATAGTGCATGGTATGCTCCTTTGCTGGATCTTGAGTTCCGGCTTTTGGTTCTCTGACAGGGTATTGATATCAAAGCTGGTGGTGAATATGTAATCTGTCAATATTTTTTGGTGCATCTTGGATTCTTGTCTGAATAATAAATGAAAATGTTCGTCTTGAATTGGGTAAGCGAAAATTTTATTGACAAATGTTTCTGATCATTTTCTCTTATTACTTCCTTCAACTGTACCATTTTTAATGGTAAACCATGATTTTTTTTCCAGACATAGTTTGATCGATCTTTCCCTTTTTATATGCACCACCTCTTCTTTTTGTCTTATCCCATTTAGTAAGGCCCTGCATGGTAATACTTCTGAAAAGTGTTTATGAATACTTTTTCTGTTTTTTTGTTTCAGGGAACAAAAAAAGAAAGAAACGCGTTTGTTTGCGTTTCTTTCTTTTTTTTTTTTTCGTTCTGGAACAAAATGGAAACAGAAATCAAACAACTTTTTTTGTTTCTCTACTCCAGAAACACTTCTGGCAAATCGAAAAAGAACAAAAACAAAGAACAAAATTGGAACAAAACGGGAACAAAAATTGCAGGCCCTTCTCGTTCGTGCCCGTGCGAAGCTTCTCCCCCGACGTCTCCCCTCTCCGGCGCCTCCCACTCGGGCGGACTCTCCGGCGACTCCCCCCTCCGGCGACTCTCCGGCGCCTCCCCACTCCGCTCACTCTCCGGCGCCGACAGGTGGTGCTCCGTCAACCGGCTGAAGCTTCCGAGTCCAGGTAATCGCTGCTGCTCCTCCATCTCCGTTCGAAGAGGGCTTCGGCGACAGCAACCTTCGCCGACCACTGCCGGACGCTCGCTCGAGCCTCAAGCGAGCAACGCTCGCTACAGCTGCTCTGCCGAGCTCGAGCTGCTGTGGTCGCTCAGCAGAGCAGCTCGAGCGAGCGACGCCGACCCCCAAGGGAGCCGTCGCCCAGATCTGACCGGGTTAAAAATGGGCTTCACTCGGATCCGTTCTCATTCAGGCTAACCGGAGAACCCGAACATTTTTCTTTTTTGGTACACCGCCGGAGGACCGAACACGAGAGCAGGAAAAAACTCCCACTCATCGAGCTTGCTACTCTCTCTCTCATCGAGGCGGCGGCGGCGCAAGGAAGAAGGAAGACATGGGCGCGCCAAAGAAGGCCCCGGCCAGGGCGGTCTCGGACGATCCCGATGACCTGGCCGCGCGTGCCGCTCCAGGCGGTGTTGCTGGCCGACAGCTTCGCCACCAGGTTCCGCCCCATCACCCTCGAGCGCCCCAAGGTACCGCCGCCGCCTCTGCCGTTCGTTCTTCTCCTTCTTCCCCTCCGCCCTCTTCTTTTTCCGCTTCGTTTGCGCGTGGAGGGGAGGTTTCGCGGTTAGATTCTGCTGAGTTTCGGTTCGTCCGCATAGTGCTGAATTGATTGGAGCGGTGAATTGCGGGGAGATTGATTGGTGATGATGTGGGGTGGAGTTTTCGCTTGCTTGATTTTTTGGCGAAACTCTAGCGCACTCGGAAATGTGTTGTCTAAGTCTTTGGCTCGCTACTTGTGAATGAGTTTAGAAACATGATTTACCAACCGATCGAACTTACGGCAGTTAAGGAATGGAGGTGATTGATGGCCTTTCCGAGCGCGAGCGATGGCTCGCCGGAGCAATTACTGGGCGTTGTTTAGGGAAGGGAGAGGATATATGTTGTTGCGGAGATTGGTGTATCTTGGGATGTCCAAAGAGTTAGTTCAGCAGGGTCGAATGAGGATTCGGTTGTTCTTAAACTGTTGATGTTTATTATGTGGATTGCGTTTTGTTTAGACTTGTACCCGCTCGATGCTGTTTCCTGTTGTCGCTGTTCATGAATTAATGATATCCCTGAAAAGTTGAACATCAATTCTGACATGTGGAAGCATGTCCTTTTGGTATATTTTTAAGCTGGGTTTACCTTTTGGTTGTCTTACTGGAATGCTCTATTTGTTGGATCCTTCAAATTGCTCCTAAATTATTAGATCAATTATGTGCATTTTTATTTTTTGGTGTAACTAAGCCTTTTGTTATTGAAGGTGCTGCTGCCATTGGTAAATCTCCCAATGATAGAGTATACACTAGCATACACTAGCATGGCTTGAATCTGCTGGTGTTGAAGAAGTTTTTTTATTCTGCTGTGCTCACGCCAAGCAAGTGATAAGCTACTTGGAGAATTCTCAGTGGTATGCGCAACCAAAGTTTAAAGTCACAACAATTGAGTCGCACAATTCTATTAGTGCAGGAGATGCTCTTTGATTGATTTACGAGCGTAATGTGGTAAACTTTCTTTACACTGTTTGTCCTTTTCATTTTCAATTGTAGTTCTTTTTTCTGCACTTCTAGACAAAAGTGCATTGCTTGATCCAATAAAAGTCTCCTTCTCAGAGTCAAAGCAGCAGTTGACACCTCTTACTGCATTTACTTTGAAGAGTGCTATTTCTTTCGCATTCAAATAATAACATGTCCCCATATTGATATCTTTCATTCATGTATTGAGGGGAAAACAACCAAATTTTATCAGTAAATGAAGGGTACTAACATGCATGTGCAACTTTGGCGGTTGTCTGCTTCTCCTTGGAACTTCTTGCAGTGATTTACAGCATGTCTGAGTGCTTTTATAGGATGCTGCGTGATTTGTGTTGTTGCCATATGAGAGTTGATGAAGTCTTATTTAAAGTGAAAGTGGAAACCTAAGATTTGTGTTTTTGACTGCATTTAGATGGATGAAGACTTTCCCATAGAAAGGTGGGATTTTTTTGTAACTTGGCTTTATAATCTATAAGCCTTTTTGTGATTCTTTCATCATTTTGGAGCCTTTTTAATTGCTGCCAATGGTAAATTCCTTCTTCTGTATTTCAAATATGTAGTGACTCTGATCTACGCCACTTTTGCCTCTTAAGATACATGGGGATTTTGTCCTTATCAGTGGAGATACACTAAGCAATATGTCATTGACGAGGGCACTCCAAGAACATAAGGAGAGAAAGAAAAAGGATAGTAATGCTGTGATGACCATGGTCATTCAACGATCAAAACCGTCTCCAATCACTCAACAATCTCGTCTTGGAACAGATGGGCTTTTTATGGCTATAGATCCTACTACAAAGCAGCTGCTCTATTATGAGGAGAACACAAACCATCTAAAAGGGACTTTGTCTATTGATAAGATGCTGCTGGTGGATAATAGCTCAATCACTCTTCGTAATGATATCCAGGTTTCTCCTGTGAAAATTGCCTCTTCTATGTTCCCCTTGCACACTTTTGCTTTTCTGAGTCAATAGCATAGTTGATTAATATATATTAATACGTGATGGTCTTCTTTGCAGGATTGCTATATCGACATCTGCTCTCCCGAAGAACTTTGTGGTCGCATGCAATGGTGGATATATGTACTAGTGCATTCTTGTGTGTCCCCATTTTATAAGCGAAAGAAACTCCTGTTTTAGTTATTCCTTTGTGCTATGATTGCATTTTCACAGAGCTAAGTGCTTATGGTTTTAGATTATGGGTTACAAAATTTTCACTCATGAACTATAATGCTTCATTATTGTGATGTCATGTATGGAAGGATTCATGTTGAGATGTACTCTTTTTTTTTTTTATATTTCTTATTGTACGAACTTTACTTATAATTTTTTTTTTTTTTAAGTATGCATATATGATTATGTGGGAAATATTTTTTCTTCACTCACCATTATCAAAATTAAATTGATGACAATTTCATGAGAATGAGAATTCAATCAAGTTTAAATGTTATAAAAATCAAAAATAAAAAAAGCACTTGAAAAAAATTTGATTCTAACTTTACATTTTAAATTTTCTACCAAGTATGAAAAAATTTGCCTTCACTCACCATGAACAAAATAAAATTAATGAGCATTTAATGAGAATGATAATTCTTATCTCGTTTAAACTTTATTTAGAAAAAAACATTTTTAAAAAAAAAAATTAAAAATAGAAATTTTATACGGTTTACCAAACGTGTTTCGTTCTTTTTCTATTCAGGAACAAAAATTAACTGCAGATTACCAAACGTGTTTCTATTCTTTTTTATTTCAAAACAGTTTTTTTTTTACACTTACCAAACGCGTTCTTTGTTCAAAACTATTTCAATGAAAACACTTTTTTTTGTTTGCATTCCTAACAAAAAAGAAGCGTTAAACGTTACCAAACGCAATTTAAAAGACTCACACTCTCTGTATGCATTTGCGAGTAAAGCTTTCACTTTATTACTTTTAGGGACGGCAAACTAATTGCTAGTAAAACTCGCAGAAGGGAAGACTAGTTTTCTTTGGTTGTTTGATTATGTTTCATAGACTCTGCAGAGGGCGTTGATGCTGGAGGTACTGCTGCTGGCGGTGTTGTTGAAGCAGCACTTTACCCAACTGACATCATCAAAACTAGACTTCAGACAAGATTGAATCCTCGTGTGCTCAAACAATCCTTTTGATCGCCTGTCCTCCAAATGTCACACTGCACAAAAACTTTGAGTGTAAATTGGTAGTTGGGTGGCCGTTGCAACGAATAATGTTGTTTAGCTCTCATTGCCGCAACTCTAGTGACTGGTAATGAATTTTATTTTGATGAATATTAGGCTGTCTGCTGGCATTGCTGCCACCAACCAAGCAGCATACTTTATCTGGAATACTGCCTTTTATTTCCCTTTAGCTCCCTATTTTACTGTTGTATGACCATACATTAAAGCTATGGTAGCTTCAGACATATACAATTCATTTTGTTTCATTACAGCTGTGTGCTTCGAGTTTCTTAACTCTTGAAGCCTCTTTATGTCAATAATCTCAACAGAAACAGCGAGGATTTGAGCTGAAACCTTTGAACCGATGGGAAGTTATAATTCAATCCTCTATATATTTGGCAAATCATAGAGATAACCTCTTTGATTGAAAAATATACGCTTCATCCTTTTAAAGTTATCGATGCACGAAGATTGTGACTCATCTTATTTTGGAGCATATATAAGCTACTTTTGTGCACCATTACCCCATTGTATAATCTATGTAGAGAATCTGGATATGCAAAATGTAACCATTCAATTACTTATTGTTCGACATTTGGCAAATTGTAGGTGTTTTAGCAGGTACATTTGTTTGGAAAATGTGGGTGGAATTGCAATTTTTTACTTTATCTTATATCGTTGCATATCTTCTTTCACTTTCCTTCTTGAATTGGTCATTACTTTACCGTATTAGCTTAACTTTGGTTCTTTGCATTATATTGATTGGCTGCAAATGACACTGATGTTAAAGCAGCTCATGGTGGTGGAAAAATCGTATCGAAGGGCCTGTACTCTGGCCTGGCTGGAAATCTTGCTGGCGTTTTACCGTAAGTATTCATAGTCGTAATAGTGGCTTAGTATATTCTTGGAGGAGCAAAGAGCAAATAGCTAGATTAGCTTTCCACAAAACTTGTTATGTGATTCTATCTCTTCTATCTTCTCATCATTTGGCTATGTAAGTAATCGATGATGAAAGCAACATTTTCCTTATCAAATTGAATTGACAGGCAATTCTGACCTTTTGAAGCTGCATATCAAAGGAAGGAACAATCCTATAATAGAAGCTAAGGGGGAAAAGGGCCAGTATATCCACACTGAGAATCAATAAAATTACATCACTGAGATGAAGTTGATGGTTCTCTGTATAGTCAAATGTTGGAAAAGTTATGTCGAAAAGTGCAATGCTGTCCTTCTAGAACTGCAGAGAAATATTAGTTGCTTACCTGAAGGTACCCCTTTAGGAGCATGGCTTTTTTGTACTCGAAATCGCCCTAGATTAGCGTTTCTGAGTTGCACTTATTACTGATTAATTATGGAATTTATTAGGGCAAGCAGATGGAGGGAAAATTTTAGTTTTTCATTAACTTTCGCTCTTTGCCCTCAATTTTCCTATCCTCCCCAGTTTCCAAACAACACATTAGGCTTGACAATAAAGGACTATGAAGAAAGTAGCCCACCCCACTAGTGGATTGAGGCTTATTATGTTATCGCTGTAGTAAGTTATTCTCTTGCATAGTAGTAAGTTATTCTCTTGCATATTAGTGATTCGCCAATATGGTCATGTCTCATAGACATGCAATCCTAGTTAAAAGAAAAAAGGCCAACTTTTGTGGTGTCACAATTTATTCATAAGAATTCCACAAAAGTACAAAGAAAGCAAATAAATGCAGTTTTGAAATAGGCATCATACTTGTGCGGTGAATTGACGAGTGACGGATTCATGTGTAAGCAAACATGGCAGTATGATAATCTCACCTTGATCTCAACTTCTCTACCGCCTAAAAATCCCATTAGCTAAAGGACTAGTAATATCGATACAAGGAGAACCACTGAGCTTCCTTTAAAATGTGAAAATGAGGAATTATGAGTCCTCAATGAGTCAATGATAAAGATGAGTTAAAGGTTACGTGAAGTCATGCTGGTGAGAGTTTTTAAGAGGTCGACCACTATTAGTGTACTTTTGATGGAGGCACACCATAGACAATGCCGGAAATCAACAGACTTATACTTCCCAAACCATGAGCTTAGCAACTCGACATTCCTGAAACTTAGTTCGAGGTCTTAGGTTCTTTTGTCATATTCCAAATCTAGTCATAACAAAAAAGGAAACAGAACAATCTCCTGTGGAAGTTGAATTTTTCATGGAAGAAATGAGAATGCGCTTTTTAAGAAATGGGTGAATTTATGTTGACCATACTGTACCGAAAAATTCAAAGTACAAATTTCATACCATTGAGATTTGAGAGTACCCAGATGAAGCCAGACCTTGCGCCTAAAGGCCAGCACATGCTCAATTCTCATGCGAGCAATTGGACAGACAATAACGTGGTTATATAACATCCGTCGGCCGTAGTCTTATTTCCTATATTTCCACCATCTAATTCCTTTACACTATTGGCCAGAAACACATAATAATTACTGAACAAATCCGAGTCCTAAAAATGTGATAGAAGCTTGCTCTTTGAAGAGTGGCCGTGGGTCTCATCCTTACTCGTGAAAGAAGCTGAAGAATCAATCCATAGACCTTCCCTGGACATGCTTCCCGGCACCTGGTGAGAGTCCCGATAGAATGTCAAGGCATTTGTTTGGCTATCATTAGCTCGCCTCTCGAAGGCTCTGAACCTAGAATCTGGATTCATTGCCGTTCGCTTGATTATCGGTGATTGAATCGCGCTGTTTCCTTCGAGCATGCTTACCACAGATGACATTGGCGGCCTGAGAGTTGGTGAAGGATTGGTGCATTGTAGTGCCAAGTTTAGCAATCTCATTGCCTCTTCCTTGGAGTAATCTGAGCCAAGGCGTGAATCCACGAGTTCAAGAACGTTCCCTTGCTCTTGTAACACATAGGCCTTTCATCATGTACAAATAAAAATAGAAGTTTAGTCGGTTGTCTTTCTTTTAGAAACAGAAAACAGTTTTAGGAACAATTAAGGGGAATAGGTTACTGAGATGGAATCTTCATGCCTTCATATTCTCTACCGGCTGAGCATGCTCGTGCATACACATAAATATGACGATATTCTAAGCTTCTAACCCATCTTTTCTTTTTCTTTTTCCTTTTAGGAGAAGGCCCTCAAAAAAATTATATATATTTATTTACTCTGATCAAATTTGTCCCTAATAGCTTGTTCCGTCATCTAATTTTGAAGTCACATGCCATCATTCTACTTGCAAGTCCTCCAAGCAAACCCGCACAAAGTAGAGAAAGAGAGCTTCAAGTCCAATAAAAGGTTGGCTGCATCATTTCTATCAAACTTAAAGTCACTATGCGTTACCCAGTCAAGGAGATAAACAAATTCTTCCTTTGGCCTGTAATTTGTGTTGCTCTTTCCGCTGACAATTTCCAAAGCGACTACTCCAAAGCTATAGACATCAGCTTTGTCTGTCAAGTAGCCCCTCATCGCATATTCGGGAGCCATATAACCTCCGAGGCAAGGCAAAATAGTAATGATGAATGTGGCCATAGAATGAGGACATTTGGGGAAAACATTACAAATATGTAGCAATCAAAAGTCCAATAGATGAAGCTAATTAAAAGAAGAGAATTAACCAGAATAACAAAAGACTTACATTGTTCCAGCTATCCTTGTGCCTGATATGCGTATTCTCTTCTTCATTGAGTTTGGCCAAACCAAAATCTGAGATCTTGGCATTTAGTTCCTTATCAAGCAACACATTTGTCGCTTTTATGTCCCTATGAACAATTTTCAACCCAGATTCCTCATGAAGGTAAGCCAATCCCCTTGCTATTCCCAAAACTATTTTTTTTCTTGTGGCCCAATCCAACTCAATCTGCTGCTCATCTGGTCCTGGGAAGAGAGAGAAAATTCAGTTGAATGCTCATTAATAGCATATTAGTCAGCTTAGGGAAATCTTTTACCAAAAAGTGCACGGGCAAGACTATTGTTCTCCAAATATTCGTAAACTAACAACAACTGATTTCCTTCAATGCAGCAACCATAAAGCTTTATGAGATTTGGGTGTTTGAGAGCAAATATCATGCTTATCTCGTTGAGAAATTCACGATTGCCTTGCTTTGATTTAGGAGATTGTTGCTTCACAGCAATCATAGTTCCATCCAACAGTATTCTCGAGATTTATCACAGAATTTAAGACTCATAACTAACCATATGTTATTTCATTAAAAAAATTGGTTAGCTGGACAAGATCCGATTGGTAAGTCTAAAACAAAGACACATACTGAATTTATTAGACACTTCCTCATTGAATGGAGGATGAAGTTCTGAACATATTGTGAATTACCTTGTAAACTGACCCAAACCCTCCTTCACCTATCTTATTCACGAGTTGAAGTTGTCTCGTAGCAGCTTTGATTTGCCTTAAAGTGAAATGGCCAATTTGGAGATCTAGCCCATGTTATTTGAGGAAAAAAATGAAGGTGTATATCGGGAGTGCGGTAAAAATAACCGAAGGAAAAACATAGTTCTACAACAAACTGAAGAGCGATCCACACATATGGTCTCATAGACATGCAATCCCAGTTAAAAGAAAAATGCCAACTTTTGTGGTGTCACAGCTTACTCATAAGTAATAGGTGATGATAAGTAAATAATTTGAAATCATAAGCTTCTATTTTATGTATGAGATTTTTACTTTGTTAATATTTCATATTCTTCATGTGTCTAAATATAAGTTGAGACTAGTGGATTATAACAGAAGTGGTTGTCATTAAATGTAATTAATACTATAGGTAGAACCTAAGTAGAACCTAGAACCCACCCTAAAAATTCTAATAGGGTGGGTTCTAGGTTCTAGGATATATAAGGAAGGTTTCAAGTTCAAAAAAAAAAAACTTGTTCTAGTGGATATGTTCCAAGTTTCAAGTAGAACCTATGCAAAATCTTGAACCACTCACCCTTAATAAAAATTCCACAACAAGTATGAAGAAAGTAGACAAATACGGTCTTAAATTAGGCATCATACTTGTGCAATGAATCAAAAGTGTGAGCAAACATGACAGTATGATAATCTCACCCAAATCTTTAACTTCTCCGCTGCCTAAAAATCTTGTTAGCCAAAGGACTAGTAATATCAATACAATGAGAACCACTGAAGCTACCGCGATTCCAGTGATTGCTCCAATTGATAGTCCAGTGCTTCTAACATCGAAGTCTACAAGCAGGAAAAAAATGATAGATTTATACGTCAATGTTTCAATGACCACACGAGGAAAGAATGTTAGGAATCGGTACATTCAATATTAACTTACTCGGTGTCACTGCAATAGCAGAAATAAGTGGTCCATATACACCTCTATCAGGAATGCCCGTGGTTCCCTTCCCTGACCAATATAGGTGAATCTCCAAAGTACTACCATTCACGTAAATGTTATCGAAATCTTTGTATATGCCCTTCCCCACACCCCCAGCTTCCTCTACAATATTAAAATCCTTCAACAGTTGATTGCCCTGCAAGAATTAACAAGAACTTCAGTAACAAAAGATCGTGCTCTTGTCGGATTGTTGTGTGCAGCAGCCCTGTCAAGTGCCTCAACAAAAGACCATAACTCAGCATAACATATGAACTTAAAATGATGATCGGGTGCCAAATTTCACTTCACTCACCTGTATCGATATATCAAATATACGTCTCCCAAGGCTGCTAAATGTTTTATCATTGGAATATTGAATTTCAGCAAAATGGAGCCGCACTTTGTAACTTCCTTTCATCATGCAAAGGCCATAGTATCTAATCGACCAAGGGGAAAGGCGAGCCGTTTCGTAAAATCCTGAGCCGCTCACATTCATAGAAAGTGGGTTATTCGCTATGTAAGCAGCGTCAGCATTTCCCATGTAAAGCCCGGTGCTGCTGTAAGCCCACTTTTCCGAAGAAGCAGAAGAAAAAGAGGAGAAAATCGATGGGCCATTCGAACCGGTGTCCTCTTCATATTCATTCCCTCAAAAGTCATTTTGGTTCCTCCACAATTGATAAACAAGGAATGGTCTGCATGTGTCGTTGGGTGATATTGCATAAGACATGACAGTGGACAAAAGTAGCTCAGACAGTCTATGCTTGACAACGATTCAAACATAGTAGAACTCACACTGTGCTCTCCGCTACAAGGAAGATCCTTCTCCATGCACCAGAGCCTAATGGGATAAACCAAAAAGATTGTTGGTAAAGATAATTTTCACGTGCAATTATCAACAATTGGTCTAGTTTATGAGCTGTCAAAGAGACTTACGAGTTATTTCCGTTAGATGAATAGCTGGAAACCAAATTACTACAAAGCAACACAATGCGTTAGATATTAACTTCAGAAATGTGGAGACGAGACGTAACTATAAAATTTCTGCCTTAAGAGAGAATGTGCATTAACTCACACTTGTGATTCCTGACAACGGATAGGAGAAGAACCGTCAAAACTGTTGTAAGATAAGTCACTGCAGTTCATACCTTGATCTAGTTATTGCGCATACTCACCCCCATAAATAATAACAATAGTACAACAATCGAAGAGTCGTATATTGATGTCACCCCACGAGCCTCATACTAAGAATTATGAGTCGGATCCTATAATCTATGACGATGGTATGGAAAACCAAGAACAAAAGACAAGATACGTTCATAGGACACTAACAGATAATGCTTTCTGCTTGTTACCCAACTAGGTACCGCTCCAAAGAAGGGAGTTGTTTGCTAGGAACCTACATTCACAAATAAAAGTTATGCAACGCTAGTCCAAAGAATTGTTCCATATATGATACTAACGAGGAAGGAAAGTCAGCTACATATTTGCTGGGACATGAGGAGAAGTCAAGAAAATTTGTAATTACATGTAATCTAGAGCAGCTCCCATCGTGTCGAACTTGACCAATCAATTTGTTGACGAGTGTCTCTACCCAAAGATGAAAAAATGGGATGGATTAGATAGTTTTCTCGAGAAAACTTGCAGAAATGCATGTAATTTGATCTTCAGTTCGAGGCCTTTCTCATTCATGAGAAAATTTCTTCTTAAAAATGCAACGACTGGTCCACTGGACTTTGCGAAGGAAAGAAGATATAGCACACAAAAATGTTGGGATCAAATGATATATCCACTTCATTATGACAACTTACAATGTTCTCAAACTTGTCCATTTTCCAATGTAATCTGGAATTGAGCAAGTAAGCAAGCAATTTCTCAAAATCCTAAGATGTGAAAATGATAGCCAATGGTGATCAGCTATAATAAAAAGAGACAAAAGAAAAAAATCAAATATTTATTATATTGAGCTCACAAAGTCTTCATCATGTTCATGCCCTGCAAATTAGGAAAATTGAGCTCGGACCTTTCAAATCAGATATTCTCTGGACACATATAAAAACCACTCCATCATATAACATTAACATCCATTCTACCTTTCATGATAAAACACAAGCTTACAAGATCATAAGAGATAGAGAACAATTGCACAGATCGAATGCTCACAACTCCATCAACTTTTTCAACAAAGATATGCTTGAAGGAATAGGTCCCTCCATAGATGTGCCTTGCATGTCCCTGAAAAATTAATGTTGTATATAAGAACAACTTTTGAGTATCTCATAAATCATGTAAATAAATATTTTTTTCCCTAATTGAGAAGGATTGGGATACTCACAATCTTGTAATTTTGGTCCAATTCCCGATAAAATCAGGTATCTTTCCGATAATGTGCTTCCATCTATACGACTGCAAGTGGTGTATAAATCAAAATCCCTCAAAGGAAAGTTAGTATCTTGAGAAACAAAAAGTATAATGAAGCCACTTACAAAGTATTTAAGTTCTTCAAATTGCCAAAGGATTTGGGTATCGTTCCTGTGAAATTATTAGCAGACAACTGGCTGCTTAAAAAAAGAGAGTAAAAATTAGGAACATTGAAGGATCAAGTGTCAATGTATAAATGTACATAACATAGAATAAACTAATCTTCATCTCCCCAAACAAATAGGAACTACGTTTCAGTTTAAGCGGAAACTCTGCTCACAAACATGAAGAAAGGACTTCTAAAATGTGCTATCCAAGCAAAAGGCAAAAGTGTGCTAATTAATGTATTCAATCTACTTACGGTTTCTTTAAGTAGCTCAAGTTGCCAATGTTTGGCTCAAGAGCGCCTTCAAGTAGGTTGTCCTCCAAGACACTAGCGTACATAAGATTATCACAAAAAGGTCTAATAATTTCACAATACAAAGGTAAATGATTTATTGCAAGTCTTACAGCTCCTCCAACGTGCTGATGTTGCCATTTCCTTGGGAATACCACTTATGCGATTTCCAAGTGCTATCCCGAAGTATCAAATTGAAAACAAAATTATGCTTCTTTTAAAATACTGCTAATGAAATTTTTATGATGATATCTGATATATGATAAGATTAACTTACAGAATTTTAAGTTGTATCCGAGAAAGAGTTGTGGGGAGCGATCCACTAATGTAGTTAAGAGTGAGGTCTCTCGCTTGCAAAAAAATCTCACTTAAAATTTTTTACATTTCTCAAATAATAGTTTGCTAAACTTCCGATAAATAAGTTGATTTAGATTCCCACGATTACTACATTTATTATATGAATACATGCTTAAGAAAATTGATAACTAGGTGCTTGAGAAAGATCAATCAAGAATTACAGATGCTTTGTCAATAATAAGATAAGGTGGAACCAAAATAGTCTTCACCCAACTCATAGTGTGCATTTCTGTGACTTCCCACGGAAATAAAGAACCATGGCTCAGCAAGTATCTTTGGCCTAATTACCTTCCAGAAGGGAACATCTCATGTAGTTGAGTATAACTTACATTTCTCTTAGGCAAGTGAGGTTGCCGAATTCATCAGGAAAAATCCCTGTCAAATTAAGTCTCTTCAGCTGGCTGAGAAACAAAAAAGAATAGGTAAATTGCAATTGATGCATGTGAAAGAAGGATACCGAGAGGGAAAAGAAAACTGTTGGTCCATACATACATTTTCGTGACATGGCAAACGGTGCCGTTAGCGAAGGAACAAGTGCAACTCACGTTGCTTGTCATTCCTGTAGGCAAGTTCACGTTGTTTAAACCGATACCATCACTGCATGACGTCTCCGTTACGTTCCAGTAATTGTTTCGCATTTTCGTGGCGATTGTATTGAGTGTATCAACTGCAAGCACAAACCAGAAGTTGAAAACCAGTCACCATTGTCCATTGCTGGAGATATAAAAGAGACATAGAATGAGCTCAACTTGCAGACCTCAACAGAGAAGAGCCAGAGAGAGATTCAAAAACAGAGCTCGGAAAGCAATTAACCCAAAAACAGAGGGCCACAAAGAACTGCTTAACTGCCGTTGGAGGAAAGGTTCTATTTATTCTTGCGTACCTTCATCTTGCGGCAAGAGTCGAGCATCACACTCGAAGACCGCCGAGCAAATCACAACAAGAACAACGGGGACAGCCACTCTGTAAACTGAACCCCGAAGCACCGCCATCGTTAACTTCCTCTGCTTCCCCGCGCACGCGGCAACGACCAAACTCGTACCTCGATCTTTAAAAAGCCGTTTGGGAGCGCAAAACAATGCGGGAATGCTGGCGCGACCACGACCAAAACAGCACGAAGATACACCGTGATTTTTGGAGAGGACGTGAGATGAGGTTTCTCGAGCGCTTTGTGTTTGTCCGAGAGAGAGCGACAACCGAAGAGTTATCGACAAAATGCATTTAACAATTTCCTCGTTGTCATTTTCAGTGAAAGTTTGTCTACCGGTGGCTGTTCCACGTTCAAAATTGGGACCGAATGTTTTCATACTTTCTCGCAATCAACGATGATATAGCGAGAGTATCCCATGGAGAGTGTTCGAAACGTTAGAAAAAGAGAACTCATAATTCTCAAAATTTAATTCTTTTGCTGCATTATATACAATCGGTCTCGAAATGTTTTTCATTAAATACAGATATAGTGCTTGAGATACCCCTAAACTCTATCTGTGAGTGGTTCGAGTTATTTTACTTTAATATTAAATTACCAATCAGAGTTCAACGATATAATGGGCGGTGTTGGGTTATTGATCTGATCGAAAAAAATTATTTACTTTATTATTTTTTAACTTTGTATTTATAATTTAGTGAAAATTTAGTATATGCATAGCATTAAATTTTTTGGGAACTAAGCAAAGCATTAAATTTCAGATAGAATTTTTAATTATTGACGTGATGCATTGGACAGTCACTATAAGGTGAAGTGATTCTTTTTCCATCTAAGTATATTTCTTAAATCACTTAGGTTTAGGTTCAATTGAAGACGATAAATGCAACCGTAAGTATAATTTTATTTAATTAGTGATATCGGGATAGGTGCTCTCTTTTTCTTTTCTTAAATGTATATCTATCATCGGTTTAATGATTGAGTGTCACTGCGAAAAGAATAAACTCAAACTTTATATTAAAATAAGATTGGTGGCACACTGTATATTCTAAAGGTAAAATACTTTCTCCGTGGCTCATAAAAGGGGCAGGTCTTCAAATGATTACTAATGACTGATTTGGTAATGAGAAGTGAGCGAAAAGTTTAGACTTTACTTATAAGATGTAGGATGGTTTAGACTCGATTTAAGGGGTAAGGAAATCATCTATTCACGTCGTCTTTTAAATTGTGTTCCTTACTTTGGAAGACAATGCATATGGAGACTTGTCTTTCAGCGTCAAACCCATGTTAAATATTGAGTTGATACTGAACATTAAAAGAATAGCCTGAGGTGATTGTTGCTTTCATAGGTAAAAAATAATAAGATAAGAAATATCGAGATCGATATAAATATTAAATACTTTAAATTTAAAAAAAATGAAAGTAGTCCTTTTAAAAAATGAGAAAATATACATTGATAATAAAGAAAACACCGAAACAAATGGTGTAAGTGGGGACATATATTATGGGACGACATAAAAATTATGTCCCAACCTAGGGACACTTTTTTAAATGTCCTGAGACCATGTGGTATGAGCACGTCTTTTTCACATCGCGCCTTCTGCGGGAGGACGAAAGCCCAAACAAGCATCATATAATGTTACCTAGACGTCCTTGAATTTCACAAATTGGGACGACATTGACAAAGCGTCCTGTGAGTTTTCTATACCAGTCACTAGGACGTTTTCTAGAAGTCCCTAAGTTGAAAATCAGAGGCGCCCTTGATTGAACGTCCCTCTAGTTTTATGTACAAGCCACCGATAGGCTCATCAAATGGGCATGTCATATTAGATTGAAAATGGCTAGACTAAATCCATTTAGTGATCCATATTTGATCCGACCCAGGCTCCATTTTTAGTAATTTTTCTTGTTAAATTATTGTCTTTGAAGAATAGTCAATTCCATTGACCGACTTGTCAAGTTAATGAGAAAGCATGGATCGGGTCGTGAGCTAGAAATTTTACGTAGCACATCACCACCGTGGAGATGTGTATGAGCGTCACTCTGACAAATAAGAAGACCTGCGTAGAGGGGGTCGAGGTCGGGGTAAGGTTACGAGACGATTTCGTGGCATCTCCCCCAAGAGCGCTTGCGTGATGTTAACAGGGCGACAAAGTTTTGCGTGTTTGTCGCCGTAAGGATCGCATTCCTTTATGTCAAAGTCCAAGACGTTTCCCGGACGTTTTCCAGACAGCTCCTAGGTCGAAAAACCAAAAGATGCCCCGGTCAGAAAAGTCAAGATGGACGAAACTCAAATATTTGAGTTGAGCAAAAAAAATAATAATAATAACCTTAAAATTCAATCGGATTGGCCCGTCCGACAAAGCCAGGCCCATAATCGATCACAGGTTATGGATTTGGGCTGATCGAGAGTCCAAATTTGACCCGTCTCCATGGCCCGAAATGACCCGCTTCAAAAAAAAAAAAAAGGCTGCTCCTTTATCAGCTGCTTCCCGCTTCAATTCAAGCTCGCGGTCACGCCGCGGTTCGACACTTCAATCCGTCTCGTGTCGAGCTTGGAGTCGATCCAATCTCAGCTCGGAAAGGAAGGGCGGCCCTGCCGATTCATGGATTCTTTTGACACCGATGTCCCCATTTACTGTGGTGTCGGTCGAAACCTTGCTCGCTCTCGCTGGCTGACGTGAGCTCGTGTCATCTGAATCGGGTTGTGGTTTGATGTGAATGTCCGGCCCTTTTTTTTTTTGGGTGCGGGACCGAACGAATTCATTTCGGGTTGTGCTTGTGCGGTTCGATTGATTTCGATGAATGCATTGTTACAGATGGGGTGGACTGCGATTTGGGCGGATACCAGAGAAGGAAGTCTCTGCAAGTTAGCATCCGGGAAGACCGGCCTTTTGATTTTTGGCGAATAGTGTATGGTATGACCTTTTGATGGATCTTGAGTTCTGGTGTTTAGTTCTCTGCTGGAATATGTAACTTGACCATTGTTTAGGGTGCATCTTGAATTCTTCATTGAATAATAAGTGAAAATGTCCGTCTTGTATTGGTATGCTGAAATTTTTCTACAGAATGTTAATGATTCATTTACTCTTACGAATTCTTTCGACTGTACCGTCGTTAATGGTCTATTTTCTCTCTTTTTATATGCATCGCCTCTTTTTTTTGTCTTATCCCATTTGGTAAAAGACCTCATACTCTGTGTGTTTTTCTTGTCACTGGAAAGATAGTTCCTCTTTTATGCATTTGCTAGTAGAGCTTTCACTTTATTCCTTTAAAAAGAATGGCGAACTAATTGCTAGTTTTACTCGCAGAAGGGAAGACTAGTCTTCTTTGGTTGTCTGATTATGTTTCGTTGACCCTGCAGAGGGCATTGTTGCTGGTGGTACTGCTGCTGGTGGTGTTGTTGAAGCAGCACTTTACCCAATTAACACCATGAAAACTAGAGTTCAGGCAAGATTCAATCCTTGTGTGCTCAACCAATCCTTTTGTTCCTCTGTCCTCCGATTGTCGTGCTGCACAAACTTCGAGTGCAAAATGGGAGTTGGGAGGCTGTTGCAACAAATAATGTTGTTTAGCTCTTACTGCTGGGACCATAGTGACTGGAAATGAATTTTCTTTCGACGAGTATTGTTTGCTGCCACCGCCCAGGTAGCATATGTTTATCTTGAATACTGCCTTTTATTGCCGTTTTTCTCCCTATTTTACTGTTGTATGGCCACACATTAAAGCTATGGTAACTTCAGACATATACAATTCATTTTGTTTGATTACAGCTGTGTGCTTCAAGTTTCTTAACTCTTGAAGCCTTTCTATGTCAATAATCTCAACAGAAACAACTATGAACCACTGGGAAGTTATAATTTTATCCTTTGTATATTTGGCAAATCATATAGATAACCTCTTTGATTGAAAAATATATGCTTCGTCCCTTTTAAAGCTATCGATGCACAAAGTTTGTAATTCATCTTGTTTTGGAGCATATATAAGCTAATTTAGGGCACCATTACCCCATTGCATAATACACGTAGAGAATCTGGATATGCAAAATGTAACACTCAATTACTTAAAAGTTCCACATTTGGCAAATTTTAGATGTTTTAACCATTAGAGTTGTTTGGAAAATGTGGGTTGAATTGCAATTTTTACTTTATTTTATATCGTTTCATATCTACTTTCACTTTCCTTCTTGAATTGGTACTTTACCATAATAGCTTAACTTCGGTTCTTTGCATTATATTAAATTGGCTGCAAATTACTCTGATGTTAAGGCAGCCCATGGTGGTGGAAAAATCGTATTGAAGGGCCTGTATTTTGGCCTGGCTGGAAATCTTGCTGGCGTTTTACCATAAGGAGCCATAGTCCTAACAATGGCTTATTTTATTTTTGGAGGAGCAAAGAGCAAATAGCTAGATTAGCTTTCCACAAAGCTTGTTGTGTGACTGTGAGTCTATTTGATAACCATTATGTTTCCAAAAACATAGTTCATGTAGTTTTTCTTGAATCTATTCCATGGACAATTTTCTAGCATTCATACGCATTTAATAACTACACAAAATTTCTATTCCCAAAATAGGAAAAGAATAAGAATACATCTAATATAATCATCAAATTTTTTGTGAGTAAGAATTTAAAAACATAATAATAATTTTATGAGATTTTTCTTTCTTTTTCCTTCTCTTCTTCTTCCGCCTCCTCTAGCCAATTGCCGGCAACCTCACCGATCTTGGGGGAGTCTTGCCAAGGGCTAGCAAGGTTCTACTGAGGTTGTCGGACCTCATCTCTAGGCGATCGCCAACCATTGCTAAGCCTAGCAACTAGCGAGAGGAGGAAGAAGAAGAAAAGATAAGATAAAAGCAGAAAAAAAAAAATCTTGACTCTAGAATTGTTCTTGAGAATGAAGAAGCATTTTTTCTACTTATTCATTCTATTCTAAATCTATTCTCAGGAACAAATTTATTCCCATGAGTAGAAAAATTAGCCAAACGAAATTCCTTTTTTTTTTTTTTGGTTCTAGATTTCAAAAGAATATAAATAGCTGGCCAATTATCAAATAGGCTCTCTATCTCCTCTATTTTCTCATCATTTGGCTATGAAGTAATCAATGATGAAAGCAACATTTTCCTTATCAAATTAAATTGGCAGAGAATTCTGACCTTCTGAAGCTGCAAATCAAAGGAAAGAACAATCCTAGTACGGAAGCTATGGGGGAAAAGGGGCACTATATCCACACTGAGAATCGGTAAAATTACATCACTGAGCTAAAGATACAGTTCTCTGTATAGTCAAATGTTTGAGAAGTTATGTCAAAAAATTCAATGTTGTCCTTCTAAAACTGCAGAGAAATATTAGTTGCTAACCTGTAGGTACCCCTTTAGGAGCTAGGGTAAAGAGCGTGACTTTTTTGCATTCGAAATCCCCTGGATTAGCGTTTCTGAGTAGCACGTATCACTGAATCATAATGACAATCATTAGGGGAAGCAGATGGAGGGAAAATTTTAGTTTTTCAGTAACTTCCGTTCTTTGCCCCTCAATTTTCGTCTCCTCCCTAGTTTCCAAACAACACATTAGGTTTGACAAGGTATTGATCATTCATAAAAGATCATGGAGAAAGTAGTACACCTCACTAGTGGATTGAGCCATATTATGTTATTGCTGTAGTAAGTTATTCTCTTGTGTATGAGTGATTCGCCTATATGGTCATGCCCCGAAGACATGCCATCCTAGTTAAAAGACAAAATGCCAACTTTTGTAGTGTCGTAGTTTACTCATAAGAATTCTACAAAAAGTACGAATAAATCAGATAAATACAATCTTGAAATAGACATCATACTTGTGTGATGAATCACGACTGTCGCGACCTACCCTCGGGGGGAGGGAATAGGTTTAGGGGTATTGCCCAAAGAACGAGCCTAAGGCCCATGATTGGGCGCGAGCTCTCCCAAACCCATACCCCGCGTGACGTTGGGATATTTTTAAGAAATTTTGCATAAAAGGAGTCGCTACTAGCCTATTGGGGTCGGCTAGAAACCAAGTGAAGCATGGGAGCGTGCTTCACTTCCTACGCAACCAGAGAATTTAAGTTCGGAGACTTGATTACACTAATTAACCAATTAGTGCCCTTTCGGTACCTAATCTTATTCATTTTAACATAATGATTTTTTTTTACAGGCAATTTGGATTGATTTTACTCATCCACAAAACATATCAAGGTGATCATACGGGTGCAATCTAAACACGTACTATTATCATACCATATGACTACACACATACCATTAAACATAACAACATATACAATCTAAACATGCGATGTAATCAAAATAAATGCATAATTACACTATTCCTAACCAAATTCTATCATTTTTTGAATTTTCGAAATTTTGAATTTTTTAATTAATTTTAATTTTTTAATTACTTTTTTATTAATTAATTAATTATTTTTTAAATTTTTAATTTTAATTTTTTTGAATTTTCTCATAAAAATTGATTTTTATTATTTTTTTAAAAAATTCCGATGTTTTTTAAAAAATATTTTTAAAAAATTATTTAAAAAATGGACGAATCGGGTGGGGTCCGGTCGACCGACCCGGTTCGGCCCGATCTACGGATTCAAGTCCCGTCTTCGACCGGACTCGGGTTCGGTCCAGCTGGTATGCGGGCCGGTCGGCCCGCTTCTAAAAGAAACTAGGCCCAGCCACATTTCTCCTATCTCCCCTCTCTTTTCTTTTTTCCTTTTTTTAAAAAAGAAGCCCGGCTCGAATCGAAATTAGCCCTTATTCCCTAAAAGAGAGGGGCTCGGCCCAGCGACGAATCAGCCCATTCGCACAGGCCCGAAGCGAAGCCCATTTTCTATTTTCTATTTTCAGCCCTTTTGTGTTTTCCCTTTTTTTTTCTTCTTTTTTTTTGGACTTTCTTTCGGGCGTCTTCTTCGAGCCCCCCCTTTCCGCAGTCACGATTCGCCGGAGCTTCTGCAGCTCCTCCGCCGGTCCGACGCCGACAACGCCGCAAGCGCCAGCGGCCCTAAGGAAGGTCGCCGGACCACCGCCGCCCACCGGTCATCCTCTCGACCGGCGTCGACCCTCGCCAGCTACCTATTTCGGCAACAACTACCCTATTTTCGACGGAACGAGTCGTCGACTCAAATACATGCCAAATCTCGCGCAAATCGTCCGAAAATGCAACAAATCAGGGCAAAGCAACAAGGATTCAGCAAGCAAGGGGGGAAAAATGAATGGGTCCGGTGTCAAAACGCGAGTTACTCCTCGGTTTTCTTTGAAGACTTTTGTCGAACACATGGTGTGCACTACCGAATTCGAAGGATTTCAGCTTAACCGAATGCCGAATGCGTTTCAGGGGTCTTGGGTACAACGCCTAAGGAACACGAGAGCAAACAACAAAGGCGACGAGGGCCGGAGCTCGCGCGAGCCGGTCGACCGTGAGCTCCAACCCAGCGTTTTCCAGAAATGAGGCTACGGGATTCAAGAGACCTACCTCGTCCGGCGATGGGCTTCCGTGAACGACGGCGGGCGAACGGACCTCTGGCGCCGACGAACTGCTTCCGCGAGCTCCTGCTTCGGGTTCGGTCTCTCCTCCCTTCGGTGTTCCTCTCTCGCTTGCTCTTGGCTTGGCGGTTTCTCGGTCTCGACGCTCCCTGTGCTGCTGGGTTCTGAAGATTACAACGGCGGCCAGCAGTTCACCGGCGGCAGCTGGACGTCCAAGACTCCTCGGCTCCTTACCCGGCCTATTCTCCTCTCTTTCCTCTCGATTTCCCCTCTGTGTTCTCCCGGTATTTCCCTCTTTTTTTTTTTTTTTTAAGTTTCGAATCCCCTCTATGTTCTTATACTTCCTGCAGGTATCCTGAGCGAAGACCCCCTGCCGTGCCAGCTGGTTGATCGCTCTACTTCCTCGACCCGCGGATCGCGCCGAAAGCCCTGCCATGCCGATCCTCTGCCTCGCCTCCTCTTCATCTTCCGGTTTCTTTCCCTTTTGTTTCTCTCTCTCTCTCTCTCTCTCTCTCTCTCTCTCTCTCTCTCTCTCTCTCTCTTCTCTCTTTTTTCTTTTTTCCTGCGGGAACTTGCGCGAAGACTACGGTCGAGCCGCACGGTCGGGCTGCTCCCGACCCACGGATCATGCCGCGCCCCGCCACACCGATCCCCTTGCTCCTCCGTCGCTGCTCCGCTTCTGGTTTTTCCGTGCGGGTCTTGCAGCGAACACCGGTTGGGGGAGACGACCAGCTCTCTCGCGGGTTGGACTGAAGGAGGAAGTCAACTGGGCGAGACCTAGCATAGGGAAAAAAGAAAAGGAAAGGGGCAGGTCGGGCCAAGGCTGGATTCGGCCCGACTCGACCATTTTTTTAAATTAAATAATATATATTTTTTAAAATTTTCTTTTGTGATTAATTCCTAACATTTAACTATTTTAGGTATAAAAAAAAATTAAGTGTCAACAGCTGCCCCTCTTTGAATATAGCCTTAAAGAGGTTGCATTCAAAGACGGAAGACACCTAAATTATTTCGGCAGTAAAGAGACCCTAGGCATATATGCACGTATCAGGTCGGTGGAAAGGACTCATAATTATGAAAGCTCGTCTTGTTAATAAGAGGAAGAAAGACTCCGAGCTACAAAGCCCACCGGGTCATAAGAATGGGGTTGGAAGACTCCGGGTTACAGAAAGCCCATCGGGTCATAAGAAGGGGATTGAAGGACTCCGGGTTACGGAAAGCCCACCGGGTCATAAGAAGGGAATTGAAGGACTCCGAGCTATAGAAAGCCCACTGGGTCATAAGAAATAGATTGAAGGACTCCAGGCTACGGAAAGCCCACCGGGTCATAAGAAGGGGGTTGAAGGACTCCGGGCTACGGAAAGCCCACGGGGTCATAAGAAGAGGGTTTGAAGGACTCCGGGCTACGGAAAGCCCACCGGGTCATAAGAAGGGGATTGAAGGACTCCGGGCTACGGAAAGCCCACCGGGTCATAAGAAGGGGATTGAAGGACTCCGGGCTACGGAAAGCCCACCGGGTCATAAGAAGGGGATTGAAGGACTTCGGGCTACGGAAAGCCCACCGGGTCATAAGAATGGGGTTGAAAGACTCTGGGCTACGGAAAGCCCACCGGGTCATAAGAAGGGGATTGAAGGACTCCAAGCTACGAAAAGCCCACCGAGTCATAAGAATGGGGAGAAGGAGGACTCCGGGCTATAGAAGCCCACTGGGTCCTAAGAAAATGACATGGTTTAAGGTTGACCGTGAACCTTTGGAGATGGCATGGTTTAAGGCTAACCATGAACCCTTGATTTTTAGGGAGGCACCCGCTAACCCCTTTAAAAACTGCATGGCTTCACTGAGGAATCCTATCAAACTCAACTTGAGTGAATGTCATTAGAGACGTCATCAAAAGACTTATTGGCAATATTGTAGCATTAATTGAACAAGCTAATCAAGCTAAGTCTGACTGTTTTGGAAAAAACATTTGATTTTAATCGGCATCATGTGGTGCAAAATTGTCATATTGGTTGTGGATACATCATTAATCATCAAATTCTCTAGGAGTCAGGTTCTTATCAAGACAGTCACAACTCGTGAAAAAGGTTCATTAAGCATGCCAAACTAGAGCTTCTTAGTCAGAAAGGGCTTCTCATGCACTTTCGATAAAATGGCTGCTTGATCCCATCTGTTCATGTGGGAGATAACTGGCTGCTTAGGGTATCTCACATAACCCAGATCAAAGGCTTTCAGAAACATCCGCGATAAGCACAGTATGATCGATCAAAAAGGTCTTTTGAAAAAGCCGCAATATAGGCTCGTTTAGGGCTTACATGAAGGAATTATGGCCTTGAGGCCAATAGGGGAACACTTGTTGCTATCTTCGTCGGGTTTACAAGTCGAGAACTTGTAAGATAAGATAAGATAGGATTACTTCCGCTTCTTCAAGCAATAGTTTCTTTGTGGCATTCTCATTTTCACTCGAACCATCCCAATCAGAAGAGACTTCGGAAGAGGGTTGTAATGTTGGCTCGGGAAAGGCTTGAAAGGTTTAACATTTTCAAAGGGGTTTTTAAGAGTCAGTGATCATCATAGCGTCATGACCGTGTCATTTGATCTTTTCGAAGTCACTTGGCTTTTGAAACAGAGCGCATCTCAAAAGTCCCTTGATTAACCATTTCTGTATGGAGGTTTGCTCTTCTCTAATTTCCTTTACACTTGCAATGATTTTTTTTACTCAGACACTTGGACTTTGATAATAATAATTTTTTTCACATAAGATGCAGCCTTTTGGCTTTCTCTTCCTTTTTTTTTTTTTTTGACGGGCATTGACCTTGCTTTTGCCAGGTACACTGCTTTTTCATGCCCCCTATTTTATCGAACTTTTTTTCTTTGAACTTTTATAGCTCTTATGACTTTCGAGATACTTTTCACATTTTCTCGTGACTGTCAATTGTGTTTGGTCAATTTTTATGCCTTGCCCCAGTGAAGGGAGATGATCACCGCTCGAGGTTCAGAAATGAATAATTAGGCCCAAATTGGTTAAAACAATGGATATCAGTTTTTGGGTAGAGAAGGAAATGCTCTTCTTCACTTTGGGATGAGTCAAGCTCTAATGAGAATTCCTTTGAAGCTATCACCAGAAGATTAGTGCAAGTGAAAATAATAGAATCTTTCTCAATCTTTCGTTCTACAACATGATCATAACCTCCTACGCTGCCCCTAATGTAGGGTTGTTCTTGACAATGGTACTTTGAAGTATCATCTTTTTTTTTTTAAGCCTAAAGGGGTAACAAGAGATCAGTGCAATGCTTGGGATTGATGAAGGCAACGCCTTTATCATTTCGATCTTTGCGCTCAATGTGAATGAATCATTCGTCCTAAGAGCATGTCTCTTTTCACTCAACTCTCAAAAGTGTTTGAATAATGCTCAACTCTCAAAAGTGTTTAGAGGACGTGTTTGGAAATGAGCTTGCCTTTCTTCATCCTAAGCACTTCTTGTTTGGCATGGTTAACCTTTCACTCTTTTGCCCAAATAAAGTCATTTTTACGAGCCATTTGCTTGAGGGTCGCAGATGTGAAGCGTGCGTAGTGATACCAAAGAATAGGTCATGCGAATCATGTCATGCATTTTTGTTTTTGTCCTTATTCTTTTGTTTGTTTGTTTTGCTCCCCTTTTTTATCGTCTCAACTAACCTCTCAAAAGAGACATTCAACCTGTTGTGCGAAGACTTGATGGATCGTTGAGTCAGTTCTTTCTCCTGCCATTTCCTTATTAGACGGTAGAGTGCCTGAAACACAAATAGACACGCATGTAAGCAACATATGCACGATATCTACAATGCTATGCATGATGCTATGCAACTTGAATTGTGCATGAAGTGACCCCTTGGCCTTGATTTCATTCATGGAAAGTACTTCTTGACTGCATCAGCATTTATAGGTCTAGGCAATTCATTGCCATCCATTTCAACTAAAATCATGGCACCACCAGGAAGAATCTTCTTAATGACATATGGCCCTTCGTAGTTCGGGGTGAATTTGCCACGAGGATCTGGTATGATCGGAAGCACCTTCCTTAACACCAGCTCGTTGACTTCGAAGTGTCTGGGACGCACCTTTCAGTTGAAGGCTTTTGCAACTCGTCTCTGATAACACTGACCATGACACATAGCTTGCAATCTCTTCTCATTAATCATGCTTAACTGCTCATGCCTCTGCTGCATCCACTCAGTCTCATCGAGCGTAGATTGGGAAAGGACCCTTAAAGAAGGGACTTCAACTTCAACGGGCAAGACTGCCTCCATTCCGTACACGAGTGAGAAAGGAGTTGCCCCCATGGAGGTTCGGATAGAAGTTCGGTATGCCATTAGCGCGTAAGGGAGCCTATCGTGCCAATCACGTTAATTTTCAGCAGTCTTTGATAAGATTTTCTTTATATTCTTGTTCGCCGCCTCCACTGCTCCATTCATCTGAGGATGGTACGGTGACGAGTTCAAATGCTTAATTCGAAACTCACTGAACAAACAATCTACGACTTTGTTATTCAAATTAGTGCCGTTGTCGGTAATGATAACCTCCGACACCCCGTAACGAGCGATAATGTCACGACGAATGAACTTTGCCACATTCTTGGCAGTAACACTAACATATGAGTTGGCCTCGATCCACTTGGTAAAATAGTCTATCGCCACCAAGATAAATCGATGCCCATTTGAAGCTTTGGGGTTAATGGGCCCGATCACGTCAATTCCCCACATTGAAAATGGCCAAGGTTAAGACATTTGGTGAAGTTCAATTGGAGGGGCATTTATCCTGTCTCCATAAATTTGGCACTGGTGACACCGTCGTATGTGTTGAATGCAATCAGACTCCATGGTCAGCCAATAATAACCGAGTCGCATGATCTTTCTCACCAAGAAGTGTCCATTCATATGGGGGCCACACTCCCCTTCATGTATCTCTTTCATCAAACGATCGGCTTCTTTAGCATCGACACACCTTAGCAATGTTGAGTCAAAGGACCTTTTGTAGAGGACATCTCCACTGGTGAAGAATTTCGATGCTAGCTTCATCAAATGCTTTCTATCTGCTGCTTCACTTCCTTCAGGGAATTCACCCTTTTGTAGATACTTCAAGATGTCGTGACACCAAAGTTGTCCATCCGGTTCCTCTTCAACGGCCATACAATAAGCCGGGCGCCTAAGGATTTCAATTCTCAATGGTTCAATGTCCAAGCCTCCAACTACTTGCAACATCGAGGACAAGGTAGCTAGGGCATCAGCGAACTGATTTTGAGACCTTGGTAAGTATTCGAATAATACTTCTTGGAATTCTTTCGTCAACTTCCCCAGGAACTCATGATATGGAATCAATTTAGAATCTTGTGTTCGCCATTTGCCTTCAGTTTGTAAGATGATAAGGGCTAAATCACCATAAACTTGTAGCTTTCGAATTTTCATATCAACAGCGGCTTGGAGACCGAGAATGCATGCATGCTTTGTATTCAGCAAAGTTATTCATGCAAGGGAATGTCAATTTAGCAGCGACGGGGTAATGTTGTCCATCCGGGGAGATAAGAACTGCCCCAGTACCCGACCCAGCTAAGTTAACCGCACCACCAAAGTACATTGTCCATTTGTCGCTTGATACAAATAAAATTCGCTCTTCTGCATCACTATCCTCATCAAATGCTCTGGACCTCACGGAATTTTCCACCAACATGTCTGCTATAGCTCGACCTTTAACAGACTTTTGTCCCAGGCTTTGAACATCAAACTCAGAAATTAAGATTTGCCATTTGGCCAACTTCCCAACCAAAGCCGGCTTCTCTAGGAGATACCTGATAGGATTGTTTTCAGTCACCAACAAGATTCGGTGATAATGTGTATATTGTCGTAGCCTGTGCAAGACCCAAATTAAAGCCACACAAGTTCTCTCAACTTCCATATAGTTCATCTCGGAGACAGTAAACTTATTGCTCAAGTAGTATAGTGTGCATTCTCTCCCATCATTTGGTCTCTTCTGGGCTAACATAGCTCCCAATGACTAGTCATGTATGGTTAAGTACAAAATAAGGGGAATTTTAGGGAGTGGGGGCACTAAGACTAGTGCATGAGTGAGATAATGTTTTATCTTCTCAAAGGCACCCCGGCACTCGGCATTCTACTCGATCTTTGCATTCTTTTTCATGAGCTTGAAGAATGGCTTCGCCGTTTCAGACAACTAACAAATGAATCTCGCCACATAATTAAGTCGTCCCATCAGGCTGCGGACTTCTTTGATGGTAGTCGGGGGTCGTAAGTCGCAAATGGCTTTAACTTTCGACGGATCAATCTCTATGCCCCTACTACTAACCATGAATCCTAATAGTTTCCCAGATTTCGCTCCAAAAATGCATTTTGCGGGATTGAGGCGCAACTTGAACTTCTGAAGACGTTCAAACAACCTTCGCAAGACTTTAACATGATATTCACCACGTCTCGACTTCGCAATCATGTCGTCGACGTATATTTCGTTTTCCTTGTGCATCATGTCATGGAATAACGTGACCATGGCCCTCTGATACGTTGCCCCAGCATTCTTTAGACCGAAAGGCATCACTTTGTAGCAGAAAGTTCCCTAAGGAGTTATGAATGATGTTTTGCTTCTGTCTTCCTCCTTCATACGAATTTGGTTGTATCCGGAAAAGCCATCCATGAAGGAGAACAACTCAAATCCCGTTGTACTGTCAACTAAGATATCGATATGTGGGAGCGGAAAGTCGTCCTTGGGACTTGCTCGATTCAAGTCGCGATAGTCAACATACACCCTGATTCGCCCATCTTTCTTCATTATAGGCACGATATTTGCTACCCAATCAGGGTAACGAGTCACTTCGATAAAGTCTACTTTTAGTAGTTTCATCACTTCTTCTTCAATCTTTTTGGACAACTCTGGTTTAGTTCTCCTGAGTATTTGCTTCTTGGGTGGCACATTGGGATCCGTTGGTAAAGCATGTTCCACAATTTCAGGATCCAATCTCGGCATGTCGGCATATGTCCAGGCAAACACATCCTGATACTCTTTCAGGAGATTAGTCATCCTTTCCGCTTCTGACTTTGAGAGACACGCCCCGATTTTTACTTCCTTGACATTTTCTGCATCACCCAGATTTATGGTGATTGTTCGTTCTTCAGTCAACGGCTTCGATTCTTTGTGTCGATTCCATTCGCGCTCGATCCCCTTCTGATCGTCATCGTCGGTGTCATCGGAACCTGAGGGATTTTCTTCATGCACATCTGAGTCACATGCATCCTTATCATGATTATGCATAATGTAATGCCTGAGATGCGATGAGATGAGTTAGAGTAATGTCAACAACAAAGACGATGCATGTCATTTTCGAAAAAAAAAAAATTGAAGTATTTTTGTAAAAATTTCAAGAACTCGTCCTCATATCCTTGGATTTCCTCGTTCTTGCAAAACAGTCAAATAAGGGAGCATGTGGAGGCCTAGGCCTCAGCGACCATCATAGGGCTAGTTTGAAGTGCTTCCACATGTCCTTAATAAAACATGTGTCTATTTTATTGAACGAAGAAAGATAAGGCCGTATTTTAACACACACCACCCTCGACCAACGGCTCAAGATCGGGGTTGACCAACGTTCACATTACAAATGACAAACACAGGAAATAAAGAAAGGAAAACTACGAGATCCCGCGCAGGGGATAAGACATAAAACGAAAGATTAGGCTAAACAAGAGCTGCCTTACTCTGGAGGGACAGCCATGACTTCAGAGGACTCCGCTTCCTCGCACGCCAGGATGGTGCATATGACGTCTTCCTTGAATAGCTCGGTCACACCATAGATATCCTCATCTTCCTCGAACAACATCCTTGGAGGTCCTGGAAACGTCTCCTCCAACAATGGGGAAAACGGGCTTTGATGGCCCTCGTCCTCTTTAGTCTGGGCAACACGTTCACTCTGGTCTCTGTACTCGCCTTGGCCTCCTTGGCCACCTCGGCCACCTTGGCCTCTATGCCTTCCACGGCCTCCTCGGTTGTTATGGCCTCCCCGCTTCTCAATATATCCCAAGCCTCTTCTTTTGAAGTTTTTACGAGCTTCAATGGGTTTTCGCACACCCTGACCATGCGATCCAAGACCCTCCCCAGGACTATATCCGCTTGCCAGCATGATTTTTCCCGCAGCTATAGCTGGCCTAGACAATTCGGGAGTCCTTGTGAAAGAGCCCGTAGGCACATGAATCATGGACACCAGCTCTAATGTTTGAAAGCTGGATTCCTCAGTACATTCGGGCTCCACATAAGGGATGGCCGTCTCATGGTAGATCTTGAAGTCAGACTCTCCATGGATTGTGACAAGCCTGTTATCTACCACAAATCGTACTTTCTGATGAAGACTGGAGGCAACAGCACCCGCCGTGTGGATCCACGGCCTCCCTAATAGAAAATTAAAAGCGCTTGGTATATCTAACACTTGGAACGGGACTTGGAAAAGTACAGGGCTAATTAGTAGCTCAAGTTCAATTTCTCCTATCACCTCCTTCTTCATCACATCAAAAGCCCGCACAGTTGACTTGCCAGTGTGAATTCTTCCAAGATCGATGCCGAGATGGTGGAGCGTAGCCAACAGGCATATATTGAGCGCCGAACCATTATCGATCAATGCTCTACAAACAAGAGTGCTCTCATGCTTCACCGAAATGTGTAGCGCTTTGGTATGATTAGGGCCCTCAGGAGGGAGATCTTCATCAGTAAAGGAGATTTGGTCTTTTAGTAGAATGGCCCCAACAAACTCTTCCAATTGGACTTCATCGATTGATTCTGGCACATGCACTTCATTAAGGACTTTAAGCAAAATGTCCCTATGTTTCTCGGAAGATTTGAATAATTCTAGGAGGGAGATTTGAGCCGGCAACTTCCGCAGTTGATCCACTACATTGAACTCACTAGACTTTACTACGGCTAAGAGTTGCTTTGCTTCCTCCTCAGTCACGGCCTTATTTTCTACTCCTTTATCAGGGGCATAACAGCGGCCTGATCGAGTGATAGCGTCCACCTCAGTTGTTCCATAGTCCCAAGGTACAGCTTTGGGATCGAATGGGAGGATTCTCCAACATTATCACTTCATCTTTCTCCTAGGGTGGCAATTCTATCGTGACTGGCGTTGCATTCCCTCCCGTGACTTCAATTGCCGACATCTCCTCGACCATAAGGTCGATCGCCATGGGTTCAGTGATTTCTATCTTAATATCATCAGCGGACTCCTCATTAGGTAGTTCGATCACCGTTGGGGTTATCATAGCTATCACCCCTTCCTCATATAAAGCTGGGGTTTTCGAAATTCCAGGCATAATCTTCTTTGCCTAAGATATACAAGCAAACTTGCAAAAAGAAGAGCGGAATGATGATGGCATTATCATGGACACGACCCCCTCATCTTCTTCTCCGCGTCGGATTACCCCCATGGCTATCATCCTGCGGACGCGGTTTAACTTCTCTTCTAGAGTCACATCATCCTGACCTCCATAGTATCCTGCCAGCACTAAGGAATCGTACAACCTAGAAGCATCCACCATTAGAGGCTGTTGACTCGCTCGCGTTTCCTCGGAAATTGAGTTCACTCCCCCTGCATGATTTGGTAGAGGATTCTGTTGCACGTTAGGTTGGGCCTCCCTGAAAGTCAAGATCTTCTTGTCCAGAAGCTGTTGAACTTTATATCTCAGCACGTTACAATCATCTACATCATGCCCCATTTCTCCCATGTGGTATTCGCAGGTCTTGTTCATATCGAACCCGACGAACCTCGGGGGATTGTCTCTCGTCACTTCTTTCGCGACCATCCTCTTTTCGAGGAGCATAGGCAACAGCTTTGACAGCGGGCATGGCAGTGGAGAAAAATCCTTTTGAAAAGGCCTCTTGCCGTTATCATATGCTCGTGACGAGCTGCCTTGGACCACTATAGGCTTATGCGCGGGTGTTGAGGATGGTCGAGGGAAAAGCGGCTCCTGCACAAGCGCTACTTCAATTGCGGCCTCCTTATCTTTTCTTGCCAGGAATTTCTTCGTGCCTCCGGTTGAAATCTTTCCCTCAACTATTGCCCATTCGACTCCTTCACCTACCTCAACTAGCTGCGAAAATGTCTGGCAACCTGAGAACACTAACACTTGGAAGTATTCAGGGGGTAATGTCTTGAAGAACAGTTGTTTCATCTCCCTCTCATTCAAGGCCGGTTTCACTTGTGAAGCCATGGTCCTCCACCTTTGCGCAAAGACCTTAAATGACTCGTTCCTCTTCTTCTCAATACAGGTCAATTCTTCTCTCGTGGGGGCAAGCTCGGTATTAAACCGGTATTGCTGCAAGAACTCGTTGGTTAAATCTTCCCAACTAGTGAGTTCTTCAATGTCCAGTGCAATGAACCACGTCAGAGCAATGCCTTCCAAGCTATCTTGGAATGTGTGTATGAGAAATGGCACGTTGTCGGCGTAACGAGCCATTTTCCTCATGTAATATCTAAGATGGGTCTTAGGACATCCTGTTCCGTCATATTTTCTTGTGAACTCAGGCTCCTGGAAGTTCTCAGGGAAATTCATCTTGGTGTATGGAGACAACCTATCAGCTCCTTTCAACTCGTAACCTTGCAAGGCACACAGTCGCTCCTCCATCTTTGCCAAACGTTTTTCACTATCTTCGTTTAGGCGGGGTGCTGGGTTTTCTTTTGGAGGAGGATCCAGATTGATGATGATTGGCGTGACAGAAGGAGCCTCCCCGGCAGTTTCTTTCCCGGGGGGATCAGCAACGTGCGGGCCTTCCGTTGACGCCGGAGTGGATGTTCCCGTGACAGCTACAGTAGGGGGCTCCTTGAGCTTCTGGCTTATTTCAAGCATCATTGTGGTGAGTTGGGCCAGCTGGTCCTCCATCTTGGCCATGCGTACGTTAGTGTCCTCGTTCTCCATTCTGACTTTCGCGCGCGTGCGAATTAGGGATCTCCGCTTGGCCGTGTCGACAATAGGTAAAAGACAATCAATCGGTTAGTACCTGAACAAGGATAGATAAGCATGTGTAAGCATGGAGTAATGATTAGGCGGCCAGTCCATGACAAAGATCTAATCGTCCAAATTTGCTTGTTTCATTGAAAGTAGGGTTGCTACATAACGCAGGAGAAGACACGAGGGAGAACCCCTAAACAACGAAGCTAATCATGACTTTTATCTCCCGATAACGCAACTCGAGACAATTCTTTAACATTGTAACATATGTGAGCATTGACCCATTACATATCGCACTTGACTCGATCTAACTAATGAGGACAGGTCCCACTTGTGACCGCTCCACTAACTTGAGTCAACTTCGAGGCACGCTCCTCGGTTTCTTTGAGCATCCTTTTGAGGCGCTTGATCTCGGCTCGGTGGGTGGTCTTTAATGGCACGTTGGGAATCTTCGGGCGTAGGCTCTCTGGGATTTTATGCCTAAGGATGTATTCCATTAAGGCATAGTAAGTCTTCTCTTGCCCTTCTAACTCCTCTTCGGGCCATATCAGCTTCCGGGGATGGCACATATCCCACATTGACTTGACTAATGCAACGGAGTCTTCGTGATCTTGGCACCCATCAAGAAAGTCTATCATGAGCGGGTCTTCTTGAATCGTCGGTGGAAGTTGTTGAACTTCTTGGAACTGGCGAACGACTCGGGTTGGGTAATACTCAGTAACTCTGGTAATTCCCAACAAAGGAACAGGTCCAGTAAGCCCACACACGAACCGCGCTTCTTGAACTTGGAGCCATTTGGCGTGCCATTGGAAATCTTCGAGTCCAGGAGTGGTCATGAAAACTAACCACTCAGAGTAATGATAATCGGGGGCAAACGCTTTCCTATCTTTAAACTTCAGGATAGGGTGGCTAAAGTCAGAAATGTCATTCACAGTCATTAAGCTACCAAACCCTTTAATGTGAGAGAAGAACCAAATTTGCAAGAGTTCAGGAGGAGCATGAAAAGTTTTGTTTTTGTTTTCTTTGAAACGAGTAAGGGAAAGAAAAGTTTCAGTCAGAACAGCATTAACAAAGCCATTTCCCATGCATACCTCACGAACTACCCATGCCACGAAAGGGTTAATAGCGTTCTTACAATGTGGGAATAACATGAACCCGAAGAAAGCTAACAGGAAGACCCTATTCTTTTGAAAAAAATTGGGCATTTTGAAAAAGCTCATTTATGAATGAAAATGGGCAAGTCTTGCGATTAGCTTTCAAAACTTTCCTCACGTCATCCTCCTTAGTTCTAAGGAAATCGGATAAGGTCGATGCATGCTCAATCCCTACAGGTGGGCCAATTAACTCTGACACCAGGGGCTTTCCCATGACAACACTGTATTCTTTCAGGGTTGGAGTGAGTTCGTGATCGCCGAGTATGAACGTGCAAGTTTCGGGGCACCACACATGCGCTAACGCTTGTACTACACCAAAATGAGTTTCTATCTCTAATAGGGGAAGTAAACGTCCAACATATGATCGCACCCAATCACAGCCAGTTGGATCCAATTTATTCCACCACTCGCGAAGCTCGACTTTCGGGGCGGAGATGATGCGAATGTCGGCTACCCCCATCGTATGATTAACCTAATTTTTCATGGACCAACCAAAATGAAAGCAAATAAGTAAATTGCGAAGAAAAGAATTCAAGAAAAACTTACCCTACTCATTGAGCATCGATGTAAAGGTCATGGACATACACATGGACAGTGGTTCGATTTCTACTCTAGATGGCCCAAAATGAAGTCATGAGATCACAGGACTGAACCAACAAGCTTGTGGCTAGGTCGTGTTACCCATGATTCCGGCTTTGTCAAAGGACCGACCCGTGTCGCATGCTCGCAGACCAGGGTGGGGACCTCTGACATCAAGAAAGAAATTTCGGGGTTAAGGCGGGCGACTCATACTACATGCTTGTAGTCAGAGTGATATCCACCTCAACACCATCCTAAATGATCCTATGCGACCTAGGTCCGGCGGCAGGTAGTGTGTGCTATAGTGTAGTGCAATGTAGGGGACTCAGGCATGACAATTTAAAAACAATTAGCACTTCAAACATAAATAAACCATTCACTCTTACACCCCCTACAAAACAAAGGTTAGAAATCACTACCCCTTATAACTCCCATAAACAATCAACATTTGACATGTTATGGATGCACATAATATCTTCGCTGCCAAACAAAAATATTTTTGAACAAGATTAATTTTGGCCTAAGTCCTCTAAGGTTTAAAACCAGGTCCCCAGCGGAGTCGCCAAGCTGTCGCGACCTACCCTCGGGGGGAGGGAACAGGTTTAGGGGTATTGCCCAAAGAACGAGCCTAAGGCCCATGATTGGGTGCGAGCTCTCCCAAACCCATACCCCGCGTGACGTTGGGATATTTTTAAGAAATTTTGCATAAAAGGAGTCGCCACTTTTACAGGCAATTTGGATTGATTTTACTCATCCACAAAACATATCAAGGTGATCGTACGGGTGCAATCTAAACACGTACTATTATCATATCATATGACTACACACATACCATTAAACATAACAACATATACAATCTAAACATGCGATGTAATCAAAATAAATGCATAATTACACTATTCCTAACCAAACTCTATCATTTTTTGAATTTTCGAAATTTTTAATTTTTTAATTAATTTTAATTTTTTAATTAATTTTTTATTAATTAATTAATTTTTTTAATTAATTAATTTTTAACTTTTTAATTTTAATTTTTTTGAATTTTCTCAAAAAAATTCGATTTTTATTTATTTTTAAAAAAAAAGAATTTTCGATTTTTTTAAATCTTTTAAAAAAATTATTTAAAAAATGGACGAATCGGGTCGAGTGCAGTCGACCCGACCCGGTTCGGCCCGGTCTACGGATTCAAGTCCGGTCTCCGACCGGACCCAGGTTCGGTCCAAGCGGTATGCGGGCTGGTCGGCCCGCTTCTAAAAGAAACTAGGCCCAGCCACATTTTCCTATCTCCCCTCTTTTTTCTTTTTTTTTTTTTTTAAAAAGAAACCTGGCCCGAATCGAAATTAGCCCTTATTCCCTAAAAGAGAGGGGCTCGGCCCAGCGACGAATCAGCCCATTCGCACAGGCCCGAAGCGAAGCCCATTTTCTATTTTCTATTTTCAGCCCTTTTGTGTTTTCTCTTTTTGTTTTCTTTTTTTTTGGACTTTTCTTTCGGGCATCTTCTCCGAGCCCCCCTTTCCGAGTCACGATTCGCCGGAGCTTCTGCAGCTCCTCCGCCGGTCCAACGCCGCGAGTGCCAGCGACCCTAAGGAAGGTCGCCGAACCACCGCCGCCCACCGGTCATCCTCTCGACCAGCATCGACCCTCGCCGGCTACCTATTCCGGCAACAACTACCCTATTTTCGACGGAACGAGTCGTCGACTCAAATACATGCCAAATCTCGCGCAAATCGTCCGAAAATGCAACAAATCAGGGCAAAGCAACAAGGATTCAGCAAGCAAGGGGGGAAAAATGAATGGGTCCGGTGTCAAAACGCGAGTTACTCCTCGGTTTTCTTTGAAGACTTTTGTCGAACACATGGTGTGCACTACCGAATTCGAAGGATTTCGGCTTAACCGAATGCCGAATGCGTTTCAGGGGTCTTGGGTACAACGCCTAAGGAACACGGGAGCAAACAACAAAGGCGACAAGGGTCGGAGCTCACGCGAGCCGATCGACCGTGAGCTCCAGCCTAGCGTTTTCCAGAAATGAGGCTATGGGATTCAAGAGACCTACCTCGTCCGGCGATGGGCTTCCGCGAACGACGGCGGGCGAATGGACCTCTGGCGCCGACGAACTGCTTCTGCGAGCTCCTGCTTCGGGTTCGGTCTCTCCTCCCTTCGGTGTTCCTCTCTCGCTTGCTCTCGGCTTGGCGGTTTCTCGGTCTCGACGCTCCCTGTGCTGCTGGGTTCTGAAGATTACAACGGCAGCCGGCAGTTCACCGGCAGCAGCTGGACGTCCGAGACTCCTCGGCTCCTTACCCGGCCTATTCTCCTCTCTTTCCTCTCGATCTCCCCCTCTGTGTTCTCCCGGTATTTCCCTCTTTTTTTTTTTTTTTAAAGTTCTGAATCCCCTCTGTGTTCTTATACTTCCTGCAGGTATCCTGAGCGAAGACCCCCTGCCGTGCTAGCTGGTTGATCGCTCTACTTCCTCGACCCGCGAATCGCGCCGAAAGCCCTACCATGCCGATCCTCTGCCTCGCCTCCTCTTCATCTTCCGGTTTCTTTCCCTTTTGTTCTCTCTCTCTCTCTCTCTCTCTCTCTCTCTCTCTCTCTCTCTCTCTCTCTCTCTCTATCTCTCTTTTCTTCTATTTTTCCTGCAGGAACTTGCGCGAAGACTACGGTCGAGCCTGCCGGTTCGGATCGGCTCCCGACCCGCGGATCATGCCGCGCCCCCGCCACACCGATCCCCTTGCTCCCTCCTCGCCGCTGCGCTTCTGGTTTTCTGTGCGGGTCTTGCGGTGAAGACCGGTTGGGGAGACGACCAGCTCTCTCGCGGGCTGGGCGAAGGAGGAAGTCAAGCTGGGCTGGACCTAGCGTAGGGAAAAAGAAAAGGAAAGGGGCAGGTCTGGCCAAGGCTGGATTCGGCCCGACTCGACCGTTTTTTAATTAAATAATATATATTTTTTAAAATTTTCTTTTGTGATTAATTCCTAACATTTAACTATTTTAGGTATAAAAAAATTAGGTATCAACAACGTGACGAGATTCTTATGTGAGTAGACATGTTAATATAATAATCTCATGTTGATTTTAAACTTTTCTATTGCCAAAGAATCCTGTTGGCTAGAGGGCTAGCAATATTAATACAAGGAAAACCACTGGAGAAGTATTTCACTCTTCATTAAGTGCCAATTGGAGAAAGTATGTTATACGGGAAAACATAAGATAAACATTGGACAACTATCAATTGTTTAGGGAAGCTAAAAGAGTAGGTTGTTCATGTCATCTTGGTCGATGAGCCATTAAGATTGGTTCCATAAGAATTTGCCAAAATCATGAACTTGGTGTTATCTTTCACCTAGAAAGGTTCAAGATAAGCCGTTGTTTCTACTAGGCGCACATTTCAAAATCGTGATTCTGCTTTTCTGTCTCCTTATCCAACCTGAAAGCATGTGCATTCGTGGAGCGTAGCTGTCCGGTTTATCCTAGGCACACCTTCCAATGACCTTTTACTTTATTAGCTTTTCTGCTTTTCTGTGAACTTGACGGGCATCACCTGCATGCGTGTATGAACCTTTTCATCCTATTTGAAATGAACCGCACTACAACCCCACGGAATCATTGTAATAAGAGATAATGGCCTCATCAGAGTTTTGTTTATTTCCTGAGCTTCGATAAAAATGTGAAAATGAGGAATTTCGAGTCTTCAAGATAATAAAGATGAGTTAAAGATTACATGAAGTTGTGTTGGTGAGAATTTTTAAGAGGTCATCCTCTATTACTGTACTTTTGATGGGGGCACACCATGGACAATGCCCAAAAATAAATAAATTTACACTTTCCCATCTGTGAGCTTAGTTCAAGATTTTCGGTTCTATCATATCAAATCAAGTTAAAATGGAAAAGGAAACGAAGCACTCTCCCAAAGAACTTGGATTTTTCATAAAAGAAATCAAGAATGCCACAAACCTCTAATTACAATACTATCTTTTTAAGAAATTGGTGAATAAATGTCGCGCATATTGTACCTAAAAATTCAAAGTAAGAACTTCATACGATTGAGATTTGAGAGTGACCCAGATGAAGCCAGACCTTGTGGCTAAAGGCCAGCACGTGCTTAATTCTCATGCGAGGAATTGGACAGACAGTAACGTGCTTATGTAACAGTCTTCAGCGGTAGTCTTATTACCTATATTTCCACCGTCTAATTCCTTTACACTATTGGCTAGAAACACATAATAATTACTGAACTAATCCGAGACCTAAAAATCTGGTAAAAGCTTGCTCTCTGAAGAACGGCCGTGGGTCTTATCCTCACTCCTGGAAGAAGCTGAAGAATCAATCCATGGACCTTCGATGGACATGCTTCCGGGCACCGGGTGAGCGTCCTGATAGAATGTCGAGACATTTGATTGGCTATCATTACCTAGCCTCTCAAAAGCTCTGAACCTAGGATCTGGATTCGTTGCGGCGCCCTTGATTATCGGTGCTTGAATTGCGCTCTTTCCTTCGAGCATGCTCACGACAGATGACATTGGCGGCCTGAGAGTTGGTGAAGGATTGGTGCATAGTAGTGCCAGGTTTAGCATTCTCATTGCCTCTTCCTCAAAGTAATCGGAGCCGAGGCGCGGATCCACGAGTTCAAGAACGTTCCCTTGCTCTTGTAACACACAGGCCTTTCATCATGTACAAATAGATATAGAAGTTTAGCCGGTTATCTTGCTTTTAGAAACAGAAAACAGTTTTACGAACAATTAAGGGGAGTAGGTTGCTGATAGATGGAGTCTCATCACGCTCATGCATACATAACAATATGACAATGTTCTAAGCTTCTAGCCCATCTTGTCTCTTTCTTTTTCTTTTTTATGGAGAAGTCCTTCAAAGAAATTATCCCTTCATATGTTTATTTAATCTGATTGAATCTGTCCCTAAAAGCTTGTTCCATCATTTAATTATGAAGTCACATGCCGTCTTCTACTCACTAGTCCTCCAAACAAACCCGCAGAAAGTAGAGAGAGCGTCAAGTCCAGTAAAAGCTTGGCTGCATAGTTCTCATCAAACTTAAAGTCGCTATACTTTACCCAGTCAAGGAGATAAACAAATTCATCCTTTGGCCTGTAATTTGTGTTGCTCTTTCCGCTGACAATTTCCAAAGCGACAACTCCGAAGCTGTAGACATCAGCTTTGTTGGTCAAGTAGCCCCTCATCGCATATTCAGGAGCCATATAACCTCTGAGGCAAGGCAAAATAGTAATGGCGAATATAACCTTAGAAGGAGGACATTCGGAGAAAATATTATGAATGTAGCAATCAAAACTTCATTAGATAGAGTTAACTAAAAGAAGAGAATTAACCAAAATAACAGAAGACTTACATTGTTCCAGCTACCCTTGTGCTAATATGTGTATCCTCTTCTTCATCGAGTTTGGCCAAACCAAAATCTGAGATCTTAGCATTTAGTTCCTTATCGAGTAGTACATTTGTCGCTTTTACGTCCCTATGAACAATTTTCAACCCAGATTCCTCATGAAGGTAAGCCAATCCCCTTGCTATTCCCAAAACTATTTTCTTTCTCGTGGCCCAGTCCAACTCAATCTGCTGCTCATTTGATCCTAGGAGAGAGAGAGAGAGAGAGAGAGAGAGAGAGAGAGAGAGAGAGAGTTCAATTGAATGCTCATTAATAGCATATTAGTCAGTTTAGGCAAAGCATCTTTTACCAAAAAGTGCACGGGCAAGACTATTGTTTTCTAGATATTCATAAACTAGCAACAACTGATTTCCTTCAATGCAGCAACCATAAAGCTTTATGAGATTTGGGTGCTGGAGAGCAGATATCATGCCTATCTCGTTGAGAAATTCACGATTGCCTTGCTTTGATTTAGGAGAGTGCTGCTTCACAGCAATTATAATTCCATCCGATAGTATTCCCTGAGATTGATCATATGAATTTAAAACTCATAACTAGTCATATATTATTTCCTTCTAAAAAAAAAATGGATAGCTTGATGAGATCTCAATCCAAACAAAGACACTCGTTGAATTTATCAGACACTTCCTTCACATTGAATGAAGGATGAATTTATGAACATAATGTAAATTACCTTGTAAACTGGCCCAAATCCTCCTTCGCCTATCTTATTCATAGAGTTGAAGTTGTCCGTAGCAACTTTGATTTGCCTTAAAGTGAAATAGCCAGTTTGGAGATCTAACCCATGCAATACGAAAACAAAAACAAAGGTGTATATCAAGAGTGCAATAAAAATAACTAAAGGAAAAGCACAGTTTGACAACAAATGGAGGAATGATTCATCTACATGGTCTCATAGACATGCAATCCTAGTTAAAAGAAAAAAAAAAAAAAAAAAAGGCCAACTTTAAGGTGTCATAGTTTTACGATAAGAATTCCACAAAAGTACGAAGAAAACAAATAAATACAATCTTAAATTAGGCATCATGGTTGTGCAATGAATCAAAGAGTGACAAATTCCTACATGAGCAAACATGTCGATATGATAATCTCACTGGATCTTCAACTTCTCTACCTTTGAAGAATCTTGTTAGCCAAAGGACTAGTACTATCAATACAAGGAGAACCGCTGAAGCTATCGCGATTCCTATGATTTCTCTGGCTGATAGTCCAGTGCTTCCAACATCAAAGTCTACGAGTAGGAAAAAAATGATGGATTTATGTGAATGCTTCAATGACCACATTAGAGATCAGTACATTCAGCATTGACTTACTTGGTGTCACTGCAATAGCGGAAATAAGTGGTCCATAGACACCTTTATCAGGAACATCCGTGGTTCCCTTCCCTGACCAATATAGATGAATCTCCAAAGTACTTCCATTCACATAAATGTTATCAAAATCTCTGTATATGCCCTTCCCAACACCCCCTGCTTCCTCTGCAATATTAAAATCCTTCAACACTTGATTGCCCTGCAGGGATAAAACAAGAATTCTAGTAAGAAAAGATCGTGCTCTTGTCAGGTTGTTGGGTGCAGCCGCCCTGTCAAGTGCCTCTACAGAAGACAATAACTCAGCACAACAAATAAACTTAAAATGATGATCAGGTGTCAAATTTCACTTCACTGACCTGTATCGATACATCGAATATACGTCTCCCAAGGCTCCTAAACGTTTCATCATTGGAATATTGAATTTCAGCAAAATGGAGTCGCACTTTGTAATTTCCTTTCATCATGCAAAGGCCATAGTATCTGATTGACCAAGGGGAAAGGCGAGCCGTTTGGTAAAATTCTGAACCGTTCACATTCATAGAAAATGGGTTATTCGCTGTGTAACTAGCGTTGGTTTTTCCCATATAAAGCCCAGTGCTACTGTATGCCCACTTTTCTGAAGAAGCAGAAGAAGAAGAGGAAAAAATGGATGGGCCGTTCGAACTAGTGTCCTCTTCATATTCATTCCCCTCAAAAGTCATTTTGGTTCCTCCACAATTGATAAACAATGAATGGTCTGCATGTGTCGTTGGATCACAATGCATAAGACATGATAGGAGACAAAAGTCACTCGACGGTTTATGTTCAATGACAATTCAGACATAGTAGAACTCACATTGTGCTTTCCCACTGCAGGGAAGATCCTTCTCCATGCACCAAAGCCTTAATGGGATAAACCAGAAAGATTGTTGGTAAGATAATTTTCACATGCAATTATCAACAACTGGTATAATTCTTAGTCAAAGAGACTCACAAGTTGTTTCCGTTAGATGCATAGCTAGAAACCAAATTACTGCAAACCAACATAATGTGTTAGATAATAACTCTAGAAAAATGTGGGGATGAGGCGAAACTATAAAATTTCTGCCTTAAGGGAGAATGTGCATTGACTCACACTTGTGATCCCTGACAACTGATAGGAGAAGAACCGTTGAAATTGTTGTAAGATAAGTCGCTGCAATTCATACCTTGACCTAGTTATTGCGCATACTCATCCCCGTAAATAATAATAGTACGAACAATCGAAGAGTGATATATCGGATGTCAACCCCATGAGTAGCGTATGAAGAATTATGGATTGAATCTTGCAATCTATGACGATCGTATGAAAAACCAAGAATAGAGAAAGGATATGTTCATAGGAGACTAACAGATATTGCTTGCTGCTTGTTACCCAACCAGTCTTGCTCCAAGAAGGAAGTTGTTTGCTAAGAACCTACATTCACAAATAAAAGTTATGCAACACTTGTCTAAAGAATCGATCCGTATATGATACTAATGAGGAAGGAAAGTCAGCTACATATTTGCTAAGATATTCAGAGACATCAAGAGAATTTGTAATTACATGTGATCGAGAGCATCTCCCATCATTTCAGGAACTTGACCGGTCAATCTGTTTACACTGGTCTCTACCCAAAGATGGGGAAAAAAAAGAAACAGGAGACAAATTAGATAGTTGTCTCAAGAAAACTTGCAGAAGTACATGTAATTTGATCCTCGTTTGAGGCCTTTCTCATATATGAAACAAATCACTTCTTAGAAAATGATCCAAATCTGTCGATGCTTAATAACCGGCCCACTAGACTTTGCAAAGGAAAGAAGATATAGCACACGAACATGTTGGGATCAAATGAAATATCCACCTCATTATAGCAACTTACAATGTTTTCAAACTTGTCCAGGTCCCAATGTAACCTGGAATAGAGCCAGTAAGCAAGCAATTTCTCAAAATCCTGAAATATGAAAAACAATAGTTAATGGTGATCAGCTATAATAAAAAGAGACAAAATAAACAAATGAAATATTCATTATATTGAGCTCACAAAGTCTTCATCGTGTTCATGGCTTGCAAATTAGGAAAATTCGAACTTGGACCTTTCAAATCAGATATTCTCCTGAATGCATATAAAAATCACTTCATCACATAACATTAACATCCATTCTACCTTTTTCTAATAGAACACAAGCTTACAAGATTACAAAACACAAGAGAACAATTGCACGGGATCGAATGCTCACAACTCGGTCAAGTTTGACAACAAAGATATGCTTGAAGGAATAGGTCCCTCCATAGATGTGCCTTGCATATCCCTGAAGAAATTAATGTCATGATATAAGAATAACTTTTCATTATCTCATAAATCATATAAATAAATATTTTTGGCCCGAATTGAGAGGGATTGGGATACGCACAATCTTGTAATGTTGGTCCAATTCCCAATAAAATTGGGTATCTTTCCGATAATGTGCTTCCATCTATACGACTACAAGTGGTCCATAAATCAAAATCCCTCAAAGGAAATTTGGTATCTTGAGAAAGAAAAAGTATTATGAAGCCACTTACAAAGTTTGTAAGTTCTTCAGATTGCCAAAGGATTCGGGTATCATTCCCGTAAAATTATTAGCAGACAGCTCACTGCTTAAAAAAAAAGTCCAAGAATAAGGAACATTGAAGGATCAAGTATCAATGTATAAATGTACATAACATGGGATAAACTGGATCTTCATCTCCCAAATCAAATAGGAACTATATTCCAGTCTAAGAGGAAACACTAAAGTAAAATCGTTCATTTGATAATCCCACAATCGAGAGAGCTCACAAACACGAAGAAAAGACTTCTGAAATGTGTTATCCAAGCAAAAGGCAAAAGTGTGCTAATTAATGTACTCAATTTACTTACAGTTTCCTTAATTGGCTCAAGTTGCCGATGTTTGGCTCAAGAGTGCCTTCAAGCAGGTTATCCTCCAGTACACTAAGACAGGCATAAAATTATCACCATAAGATATAAAAATTCTCAATACAAAGTTAAATGATTTATAGCAAGTCTTACAGCTCCTCTAGCGTCTTGATGTTGCCAATTTCCTTGGGAATACCACTTATGTGATTTCCAAGTGCTGACCAAGTACCAAATCAAAAAAAAATTATGCTTCTTTTAAAAACACTCCTAATTAAATTGTTATAATGTTATCCGATATATGATAAGATTAACTTACAAAATTTTAAGTGGTATCCGAGTAAGAGTTGTGGGGAGTGATCCATTGATGTAGTTAAGATTGAGGTTTCGCTTGCAAAGAATGCTCACTTTAAAACTTTTACAATTCACAAACTAAACTTCCGACAAATAAGTTGATTTAGTTTCCCATGATTGCCGCATTTCTCAAACAAATACATGCTAGAAAAAATTGATAACTTGCTGCTTAAGAAAGACCAATCAATAATAACGGAAAACATTGTCGTAATAAGATAAGGTGAAGCCAAAATAGTTTTCACCTAACTCATAACGTGCATTTCCTTGACTTCCCCATGGAAATAAAGAACCATGGCTCATCAAGTACATTCAAGTTCTTTGGCCCAATTACCTTCAAGATCTCTTGTAGTTGAGTATAACTTACATGACTCTTAGGTAAGTGAGGTTGCCGAATTCATCAGGAAATATCCCTATCAAATCAAGTCCCTTCAGCTGGCTAAGAAACGAAGAAGAATAGGTAAATTGCAATTGATGCACATTGAAGAAGGATACCGAGATGGAAAAAAAAAAGAAAAAGTCGGTTCAAACATACATTTTCGTGACATGACAAACCGTGCTGTTAATGAAGGAACAATTGCAACTCACGATGCTTGTCATTCCTGAAGGCAAGTTCGTCATGTTTAGACCTATACCATCATAACATGATGTTTCGGTTACATTCCAGTATTTGTTTCGCATTTTCATGGCGATTGTCTTTAGTGTGTCAACTGCAAGGACAAACCAGAAGTTGAAAATCAATTACTAATTTCCATTGCTGGAGAAGTAAAAAAGACTAAAAACTAGAGGTAAGCATTCCAAGTTTTTTTTATAGATTTCACCTGGAACTTAGAACTTACCCGTCAATACAGGTTCCTCATTTTTTGGAACCTATAACTTATCTATCAGAACTTAGAACTTGAAACCTACCTTATCATAGATTCTAGAGTCAATTCCAATGCCTAACAGGTTCTTCTTTCTTTTTCTTTTTTAGTTAAGCAAAACGAAAGTGAATGCTACAACAAATGAAAGCTTCTCATTTATCAACAACAATGATCCATAAAGATGAACACATAAAATAAAATGAACAGTAAAAGGTTCAAACCACGTAACATATAACCTAATTATAGAATTTCAATCCTCAATATTCTAACCACTTGAAATCTAAAGAAACAACAATCATAGTTAATTGCTTAATAATATTTTTACCAATGATAATTAAAATTACTATTAACTAACCTAAAATAATTATTAGAGAGCCTCACCACATATATTCATCCCGCTTCAACTAGTAAATTTTATTTACGGATGATAATCTCCTCATTAAGATAATCATATTTAAAAAAAAAAAGAGATTAAATAAAACATTCAGTCGGTAGATATATAAACAAAATTACAATATATAAAAATATAAACATCACTTTAGGTTCTGGTTTAGGAGAAAAATTAGGAATTGTACTTTAAGCTCCTAGTTCGGCTCCAGTTCCAGTCTCGGTTCTATTCCTGATTCTAATAAGGTTCTTATGGAACCAAGAACGGAATTGGTAACCAACAATTCCGATAAAAGTGGAATTGAGAACCGAACCATATCTCCCTATAACCTAGAATTGGACCAATTTCCATTGATCCGGTTTTTCAGTTCTTAGTTCTACTTTGGAACAATGCTCACCCATACTTAGAATAAGTTCAATTTGCAGACCTCAACAGAGAAGAGCCCGAGAGAGATTTAGGATCAGAGCTCGGAAAGCAACTATCCCAAAAACATAGGCCCACAGAGAACTTCTTAACTGCCATTAAAGCAAAGGTTTTAGTCATTCTCCCGTACCTTCATCTTGCGGCAAGAGTCGAGCATCACACTCGAGGACCGCAGAGCAAATCATGGCAAGAACGACGCAGACAGCCGCTCTGTAAACTGAACCCAGAGGCATCACCATCGTTAACGCGCGCGACACCGATCCAAAAACCGACCTCGATCTCGGAAGAACCGTTTGCGAGAGCAAAACGACACGGGAATGCTGCCGCGACCACGACCAGAACAGCGCGAAGAGACACCGGACGGAAAGGAGTGGTTTTTTGGAGAGGACGTGTGATGAGATTTTTCGAGCGCTTTGTGTTTGTCCGAAAGAGAGCGACGACTGAATATTTATCGACTACAAGGACTAAACAGTTCCCTCGACATCCTTTTTGGTGAGACTTTGGTCTTACGGTGGCTCTATCAAAGTGGTCCTGCATTATTTAAGTTTTAAATTGCAATTAATGATTAACGTAGTAAGACTATCTCGTCGAGCATGTTCAACACGTTCATCCAACGACAAAAAATAAAAATAAAAACTCATAACTCTCAAATTATATTTCCTTTTCTGCATTATATACAAGCAGCCTGCCTTGAAATATTTTTCATTAAATACAGAACTAGTACTGGAGATATCCTAAACTTTATCTAAAAGCGGTTTGAGTTATTTAACTCTAATATCGAATTAATAATCAGAGTTCGACGTTATAATGGGAAGTGTTGGGTTATCGATCGGATTAAAAAAATCATTCGCTTAATTATTTTTCTAAATCTGTATTTAAAATTTAGCGAAAATTTAGTACATGCATGCTGCAAAGCATTAAATTATTTGGGAACTAAAAGTAAAGTCTACAAGACTGCGGAACTGACCGTGCCTTTTGGTTCGGACCTTGCAACCTGGGTGGGTCAGTCAATGCTAGATGAACTGACACTCAGTGAGTGGGCCATGGGGCCCATTCAGTCGGATTGAATTTTTTAGTTATTGACCCGATGTAATGGACGATCACCATAAGATGAAATGATTCATTTTTCCATCTAACGTTATTTCTTAAATCACTTAGGTTTAGGTTCAATTCATGACGGTAAATGCCACCAATAGCATAATTTTATTTGACTAGTGATATCGGGGTAGGTGCTTTTTATTAATTATATAATTATCGTTGGTTTAATGATTAACTCTCGTTATGAAAAAAAATAAACTCAAACTTTAATTAAGATAAGATTGGCGGCACACTGTATATTTTATAGGTGAGATACTTTCTCCTAGCTCATAAAAGGGGCAAATTTTCGAATGATTACCAACGGTGTATTAGGTAATGGGAAAGCATCATAAGGTTTAGATTTTTGTTATAGGACGTAGGGAGGTTTAGACTTGATTTAGGGGGTGAGGAGATCGTCTATTCACATTGTCTTTTAGTATGTGGTCCTTACTTTGGAACATGATTCATATGAAGACTTGCCTTTCGGCGTCAAGACTAAACATTAAAAAAATGACCTAAAGCAATTGTTGTTTTCATAGGTAAAATATAATAAAGTTAGGATATAACGAGATCATATATAAATATTAAATACTTTAAATTTCAGGGAGAAAAAAAAAGTAAATGAAAGTTAACATTGAAGTTCTTTTTCTTTTCTTTTCTTTTCTTTATATGAGAAAGTATATATTGATAGTAAAGAAATCATTACATCAAATAGTATAAGTGGGGACATGTTTTGTGGGACCTGTTATTTCATGTCATGCATGTTTTGTGGGACCTGTTTTTCAAGTCATGCCTTTTGGGAAGAAAAACCCAGACAGGCATATCATGTAACGTTGCCTACACGTCCTTGAATTTCGCAAATTGGGACGACACGAATTTTCTAGACAAGCCACTAGACGTTTTCCAAAAGTCTCTAAGTCGAATATCTAGGATGCCCTTGATCAAACTTCCCTTTAGTTTTTATGTACAAGCTATCGATAAGTCAGTCAAATGGATGTATCGAGTCGAGTCGAAAATGGCTAGATCTAAATTGACCCTTTTTGTACGCAAATGCAAATTTAGTAATCCATACCCGACTCAACCCTACTCAAACCCCCTTTTTAGCAATTTTTCTTCTTAAATTGTTGCCTTCGATTAACAGTCAATTTTATGGACCGAGTTATCGAATTAGTGATGAAGCTCGGGTCGGGTCGCGGGCTAGAAATTCACATAACACAGGACCAATGTGGAGATGTGCATGAGCGTTGCGCTAACAAACAAGAACATTTGCATGGACATGATCGGGGTAATGTACGGTTACGAGACGACACTGCCGCGTCTCCCGCAAGACAGGAAGCGACGAAGTTTTGCGCGTTTGTCACGCGAGGATCGCATTCCTCTGAACTTTCAAAGTCCAGGACGTTTTCCAGACGTTCCTCGGTGGGAAAATCAAAAGATGCCCTTGGTCGGAAAAGACAAAAGTGGACGAAGGTCAAATATTTGAATTGAGCAAATATTCCAGTCGGTGGAACCGACCAAAAATAAAAAAATAAAAATTCCAGTCGGATTATTATATAATCCTACTAGCGTTTACGAGACGTAAAGCCCGTCCAACAAGGCCGGGGCCCATAACTCGATCACAGGGTGTGGATTTGGGCTGATATAGAGCCCAAATTAGACCCGATTAAACGACCCGACCCGACCCGACCTGAATCAAAGCTGGAGCCTGGGACAAAGCCGAAGGGATCGAGAGGCGCCTCCTTGACCAGCTGCTGCTTCCCGCTTCATTTCAAGCTCGCGATCACAGCGTCGTTCGACTTCAATCCGTCTTGTATCGAGCTTGAGGTCGATTCGAATCTCAGCTCGGAAAGGGAGGGCAGCCCTGCGGATTCATGGATTCTTCCGACGCCAAACGCTCAGCGAAGGCGGCCCCTGCCAAACCCGGTAAAAATCCGAACTTCGGGGTCTCCGTTTACTGTGGTGTCGGTCGAAGCCCCGCTCGGTCCGGCTGGCTGGCATGCATGAGCTCGTGTTATCTCAACCGCATTGCGGTTTGATGTGAATGTCCGGCGGTTTTTCGGTGCGGGACCGAACGAGTTCGTTTTGGGTTGTGCTCGTGCGCATTCGATTTGATTTCGGTGAATGCATTGCAACAGATGGGGTGGACCGCGATTTGGGCGGACACGGGAAATGGAAGTCTCTGCAAGTTAGCGTCCGAGAAGACCGGCCTTTGGATTTTTGGCGAATTGTGTGTGGTATGTCCTTTTGCTGGATCTCGAGCTCCGGTTATTGATACCGAAGCCGGTGGTGAATATGTAATTTGTCGATTTTTTTTTTTTTTTGTGCATCTTGAATTCTTCGCTGAATAATTAGTGAAAATGCTCGTGTTGAATTGGGTAGGCAAAAGTTTTATTGACAAAATGTTTTTGATTCATTTTCTCTTACTACTTCCTTCAACTGTAGCATCATAAATGGTAAAGGAGGACTCTTTTGCAGTGATTTTGATCAAGTTTTTCCCTTCTTGTATGCACTTCCTCTTCTTTTTGTATTGTCCCATTTGGTAAAAGACATCACACTCTCTGTGTGTTTTTCTTGACCTAAGGAAGACATTCCTCTTGTATTAATTTTGCCAGGAAAACTTTGGCACTATTTCTTTTAAAAGAACGGCGGACTAATTGCTAGTAAATCTCGCAGAAGGCAAGCAGAGTTTTCTTTGATTGTCTGATTGTGTTTCATTGACTCTACAGAGGGCGTTGTTGCTGGAGGTACTGCTGGTGTCGTTGTTGAAGCAGCACTTTACCCAATTGACACCATCAAAACTAGACTTCAGGCAAGATTAAATCCTTAAGTGCTCAACCGATCCTTTTGTTTGCCTGTTCCCCAATTGGCACACTGCACAAACTTCTTGAGTGTGAATTGGTAGTTGGGAGGTTGTTGCAACAGATAGTGTTGTTTAGCTCTTACTGCTGCAACTCTAGTGACTGGAAGTTAATTTTCTTTTGATGAATATTGGGCTGTTTGCCACCACCGACCAAGCAGCATATTTTTATCTGGAATACTGCCTTTTTATTGCCATTGTTCTCCTTGTCTAATTGTTGTATGACCAGACATTAAAGCAATGTTAACTTCAGACATATGCAATTTATTTTGTTGAATACTGCTGGTCACTTCAAGTTTCTTAACACTCGAAGCCCTTCTATGTCAATAATCTCAACAGAAACAGCTAGAATTTCAGCTGAAACCTTTTGAACCGACAGGAAGTTATAATTTAATCCCCTGTATTTTTGACAAATCGTTTAGATGACCTCTTTGATTGAAAAATATATACTTCGCCCCATTTAAAGCTGTCATTGCATGAAGTTTGTGATTCATCTTGTTTTGGACCGTCTATGAGTTGATTTTGTGCACCATAACCCCATTGTCTAATATATGTAGAGAATCTGGATGTGCAAAATGTAACACTTAATTACTTAAAAGTTCAACATTTGACAAATTGTAGGTGTTTTAGCTGGAAGAGTTGTTTGGAAAATGTAGGTTGGATTGCAACTTTTTACTTTATTTTATATCATTGCATAACTTCTTTCGCTCTCCTTCTTGAATTGGTCATTACTTTACCGTAGTAGCTTAACTTTGGCTCTTTGCATTATGTTCATTGGCTGCAAATGACTCTGATGTTAAGGCAGCTCATGGCGGTGGAAAAATTGCATTGAGGGGCCTGTACTCTGGCCTGGCTGGGAATCTTGCTGGTGTTTTACCGTAAGTATTCATAGTTGTAATACCGCCTCAGATTATTCTTGGAGAAGCAAAGAGCAAATAGCTAGGATAAGCTTTCCATGAAGCTTGTTATGTGACTATTGTCTCCTCTATCTTCTCATCATTTGGCTATGAAGTATTAAATGATGAAAGCAATATTTCCTTATCAAATTGAATTGACAGTCAATTCTGACCTTCTGAGGCTGCATATCAAAGGAAATAACAATCCTTTGACAGAAGCTATGGGAGAAAGGGTCCAGAATATCTGCACTGAGACTCAGTAAAATTACATCACTGAGATGAAGTTAATATTTTCCCTTTATTCTAATGTAGGAAAACTTATGTTAAAAAATGCAATATTGTCCTTCTAAAACTGCAGAGAAATATTGGTTGCTAACCTGTAGGTACCCCGTTAGGAGCTAGGGTTAAAGAGCATGGCTTTTTTGCACACAAAATCCCCTGGTTTACTGTTTCTGAGTTGCACATATTACTGAATCATGACGACGCTTATTAGTGGATGCAGATGGAGGGAAAATTTTAGTTTTTCAGTAACATTCATTCTCTACCCCTCAATTTTCTTCCTCTCCTCCCTAGTTTCCAAACAACACATTAGGCTCGACAAGGGATTATCATTCATAAAGGATGTTCTGAAGAAAGTAGCCCACCCCACTAGTGGGTTGAGCCTTATTATGTTATTGCTATAGTAAGTTATTTTCTTGCATATGCTTCCGATGAGGCTTGGGTTTTATAATAGGTGATCCAGAACTTTGAACTGTATTTGCACTCCCATAAATGTAAATTGTACCTCCCTAGATTATAAACAGGAAAAATGGGTAGGCTCTCTCTCTCTCTCTCTCTCTCTTTTATAATTAGGTGATCCAGAACTTTGAACTGTATTTGCACTCATATAAATGTAAAATTGTACCTCCCTAGATTATAAACAGGAAAAATGGGTAGGCTCCCTGCTCTCACCCGAATTGAGAGAAATGACCTGAGAAATCCTGGAGCAATTAATCTAGGCTGAGGTCCTTTTGGTTATACCACAACCAACTGGGTATGAAATGAAAATTTTCATTCACCGGATTATTTGGCTTTTAATCATTGTCCTCTAGTTTTCAGATGGAGGATACATGGTATTCAGAGTACTTATTGTTGTTAAAGATGTTTCAAAAGAAATCGTGGCATGACCTCATAGTTTATTACTTGTACAATCGAATGTGGCATTTTCTCTCTTTGCATTTTGTTCATAAAAGGATGCATATAGTTTCCTGTACTTTCTCTTATGTTAGTGGTTATCCTATATGATGGAACAATTGGCTGAGAAGTTGGTAAGAAGATGAGCTGCTTATGTAGCTTTGCTTGTTTGCCGACTGCATTACAGGAGCTGCTCATATGACTTTCATAAGTGTCCTATTCATATGATGAGTGACAGAATGCTTCCTGTTTGACTTCTCTATTTGTATGATGGATTAAGGGGCATTTTAATGTGCCATCTTTGGGCTACCAAAACAGGCATGTACATAATAAAAGCAGAAGTTGCCCTGGTTTATGTACAACTACTTTACAGCATAAGAAAATTTTCATTTTCTTTGACATTGTATTGGCAGTTTTAAGTTTTTTTAGCTGGCAGTCTTGAAATCATGTATTGTGGAATAACTGAAGATCTGTGCAGGGCTTCTGCAATATTTGTTGGTGTCTATGAACCAACAAAACAGAAATTGCTAAGGGCCTTTCCAGATAACTTAAGTGCGCTTGCTCATTTGGTAATTGTTGAAACCCTTCATTAATCATTTCTCTTCCAATTTAAGCTTCCTCAAATATTTTCATCATCGGTAGGTTCCTCAGTTCTGGTACGTTAGAATTCATTGCTTGTGCATGAAATTTTTGTGAGATTTGCTTTCATCTCACTGCAACCCCAAACCCACCCCACCCCCCAAAAAAAAAAAAAAAAAAAAAGAAAAGAGAAAAACCAATTACAAAAGGAAAAAAAAGAGAGAGAGATATACAAATCACCAGAAAGAACACATTTTCCTTGATGGTAGTCTTTTACGTGTCTTGGTATATTCTAGTTCTTTCTCATCACCAGGCAACACCAATTTGTACCTCCTTTTTGGCAAGTTATATATGCCATACCTGTCATCTAGAAACTTATGGGGTTTGTCATTAGGATCAGATGGTTTGGTTACAAATTTGCCGTAGATGGGGTATATTTTTGGGTTTGATGCATTCGTTCTAACCTTCTTTTTGTATAAATTTTTATTTCGAGTATCTAGATAAGGCTGTATACTGTATTGAGATATCCTTGAATATTCTTCAGACTGCAGGTGCGCTTGGGGGGCTTGCTTCTTCTCTTGTTCGTGTACCCACTGAGGTATAAAAAGTCTTTTTGACATTTTCGTTTCAGCTCCTTCTGAGTCAGGTTGTATATAACTATGTATTTCCAGGTGGTTAAACAAAGAATGCAGACTCGGGAATTTGCTTCTGCCCCTAGTGCTGTCCGTCTCATTGTTGCCAGAGAGGGTTTTAGGGGCCTTTACGCAGTATGTAGACCTCAATGTATTTTGGAAGATCATTCAAATTTTTGACTACTCATCACTTATTCATCATTGTCGATAATTTAGTCTTCTGTCTTCATTTTTACTCCCTAAGTATAATTTGAAATGAAGCAAACAATGCATAGTAATTTGCCTATACAGAAATATAGGTGAGCTGAAAAGCTTGTAATTTCTGAGGTCTGCAAATTATCTATTTTTGTTTGTCTTGAAAAATTCAAGATGATGTATGTTAATTTTTACTTCCCAACCTAGGGATACGGGTCCTTTTTATTGCGAGATTTGCCATTTGACGCCGTTCAGTTTTGCATTTATGAGCAGCTTCGCATAGGCTACAGGATTGTGGTAAGTTTTTCTCCTCTTTTTCTGTAGTACGTACATATAATGGATTTCAGCAATTTACTTTTGGAGAGTTCTAGTTTAATTAAGGTTTACGATCAGGTAACCCAAGTTAATAATAATTCACCAATTAATTGTGGTCCACGGTTTACAAGTTCTCCTTTTGTATCACAAGCAAGTGAATGAGGAAAACATTTTCTCGTTATTAGCTTTAATAAATGAAACATTTATATGTGTCATTAAAGAGCAGTTTGTTGTTGTCATCATGCATTCAGAGGACATGCTATGGTCTTGGATGTTGTAATGTTTTTATTAAAAGAAAACTAAGTTTTGTATGCTTTAAATTAATAAAAACATGTCAAAACCAAAGAAATTTCTCGTACATGGGCAACATATTGTTCTCGTGATGTGATAATTCTTTTGATTCGTTGCAGGCCAGGAGAGAATTGAAAGATCATGAAAATGCTATGATTGGTGCTTTTGCTGGTAAAGTTTATGCCTGTGCTTTCTTTTCTTTTCTTTTTGATGAAATACCTGATATACTTGGCTATCAATCAAGGTTATATCTTTTGTGTTCTCATAGACTGGGTTGCAATCTGGCTGACTATTTTATTTGAAACCTTTGATCTGAGAGTTAAGCTACACGTAGAATGCAAGTGCAAACTATTGTCATGGTAAAAACTAAAATAGCAGTAACCTATGCCTTCATGTTGAAGATTGCAGATGTACAACTCTTAATCAAGGTTATCAACAGATAATCAATGGCCTATATTGTTACTAACTGAAAATGTAGAACTTTTGGCAGTTGATAAGTGGTTGATGTTGCTTACCATCAAAAACCAGATCGATTTAAAGAGAGATATATGTAAAAGATGAAAATGATGAAACCTCTATACTGTATGTAAGTAGTAATGTCTTGTGAACTGGAGGGATGGAAAAAAAATTTACTCCCTCCATCAGAATTACTGGGATTCCAGAGTTCAGAATTTCTGTGACATAAGGGAATACACCAAAAGTAGAATTACCATCTATTAGGTTTATACTTGACTATAGTTTTTATAGGGGTACTGCATCTGCTCTAGATACTGCTACTTATTTGATTTATATCGATGGTCTAAAATTCAGATATTCTGTTGGAGCTCCAATCCATCTGTGATGCATGACTAGCTGTTACTGTAATCACTGTAATCACTGTCCTAAAATATCATAACACCTGGCAAAGTATTTTTCATTTACTTTCAGTAGAAATGTACTGCTACTTTGTTTTATAACACCTCCTCTTGGTTTCAGTTCCAATGAGGCAACCTTGTTGGTAAAATTCATGACCGTCCTATTAGCTGAGAGGCTAACCACAATATGAAGATATCTTAGGTCGTAAACAGCATCGATTGAGGCCTGCCCATTATGGAGTATCACTCTCTCCTTGGCTCGTTCCTTCCGAATTCATGAGCCTAAATTTTAGATTTATTGTTAGAAAAAGCCTGCTTAAAGTGGCTGGATAATTGGCAAATGACAAGTTTGCTCTCAATGTGGACTTCTTAATTGAGATTGTCATGCTTGTAGGTGCGATTACTGGAGCCATAACAACTCCTCTTGATGTGATAAAGACTAGATTGATGATTCAGGTAGTGGGCGTGTTTATTCTTTTCTTCTTTGTTTTGGTTCCTTTATTGTTGTATAGCTGCATTTTGGTCCTCGGTCATTCTTGATGTTTGTTTTATTTGTCCTTCGAGTATATAGGGAGCAACAAAACAGTATAGAAGTATTTCCCACTGTGTCAAGAACATTATCCAAGAAGAAGGACCTGCTGCTCTTATGAAGGTTTGACCACTTTACATGAGTGTATTCACATCATAGAAGTTTAGATTACTGCCTTCTTCATGTCTTGTACCACAAGAAGAAAAATTAGCATGAGTGCTGGTTGATTCATCTATTTTTTATTTGGTTGAGGGTTTCAATATGTCTCACCACTTGCTTCAGGCCATGTAAGCTTCTCGGGTATTGCCTATTGTCCTGTTAATTTAAGGAATAAGCTGAGGCAATATAGATATATCCATACTAGCCTTGCGTTATTGTCTACTTTTTGAAGTAATAGTACCATGCTATCCCAGCATTTCCGAGTTCCACTAGTATGTCTTCAATTCCACAGAAGTCACTTTAACATCATGTCGAATCAAATTTCAGTTAGAGTGGAAAGTCTTGTATACCACTTGAAGTTATACTAGGTGTCTGGACAAAACTAAGTTTAAGTTTGGATCTATGGAGAGATGGACTTGTTTTAAGTAATCAGAAATTTTCGGATCATGGAGAACTTTCTTCTGTTGAAATATAACCATTGTTGTACATATGAGGAAGAGTTTTTGACTGGACATAGATAATGACATGTTTCATATCATGTGCTGCAGGGAGTGGGACCAAGGGTACTCTGGATCGGTATTGGAGGTTCAATATTTTTCACTATACTTGAAAGAACAAAGCAGATACTAGCTGATAGGCACTCTAAGTCTCAATAGTCATCTTTGTTTGTTTTTAATGATCCTTGCAAAGCGAGACTAGTTTTGGAAGTTTAGGCCATCTATTTTCATACATGTAGTTTATGTACAATCAGTCATATTGACAATATGACTGATCGAGTTGAGAGAAGGCGGCCATATCCTTTTTGAGCTGGGGCATATCGATAAGCATTCAGATGCCTTCGGTAATGGAGATCTAATATGAACACTGATTTTTTTCCCCGAGGAATTTATTTTCTTCCTTGTACTTTTGAAAGTAGTACATGCATATGGACGTGCGTCCAAATGTCGACATCCCTTAATGAATTCAGACAATCTGTCAGCTTACCATTCTATTTGATTTTGCAATGTTTTTGTGCTCTGTATAATCCGGGTTTGACGATGACCCATGCGCCACCAAGCCCCATAGAGAGGCCCTCGTTTTGAGTTTCTTGAGAACAAAGAAGTGAAAAAATTTTACACCGGACTCAGTGATGGTAAGAATAAAAGTGACCAAATCTCAAAATATTAATATACAGCATTGAACACAACAATGTAAAACATTGGTGAGTCGATCACATTTCACGTTTAAACGTGACTTAATGAAGAACTGTCACCGACAGCCCTACTTCTGAAAGTGTAAGAATGTGAGGACGTTTGCAGCAACATTCAGAACATCATCACCAATCATCATGGATTTCATAAGTTAACAGTTAAAAGGGATGACAGAACCCCAACATGTCATCCAGAGTCGCTCCATCTTGAGTACCAATATCTTTCCCTATCATGGATATTCAAGATGACAGGCCGATAACTAAACCACAGTTCTTAGATTATTGGTTTATATTCGTTGCATTTCGGCATGATTTTTTCTAAACCATATACCCAGCCAATAGATCTCATGATTATGTATTCCTTCCTTTGGATTAAAATAACCTATAGCGAAAAGATAAAATCCGTAAGATAATTTTATACTTCTCAATACAAATTGCAACGGGGAACTATACAAATTTGATTCCTGTCAGATAACACCTTGATAATTCTGAAATTACACAAGTGCTGAAACTGAGAGCCGGACTGTCAATATTTAGTTGGATCTTTCAGAACCAGAAAGTAGAGCAATCAAACCATAAAAACTTAGAAAGTACACATCCAATTACACGTAGGAGAGCCTCTTTTCACCCCAAATCAACGTTGATAAGAACTAAACCATATCATAAACGATTAGACTACAAGTCTATACCCCCTACACATCCAAGTGAAAGAGGCAATAAATCATACCACATTAGCATCTATTGGAAGCACAACAGGCGAGTACATTTAAGCCTCAGGTCTTCTATGCAATCAAGGTTACCGTGTTTTTGCTTTCAAGTGAATTGACAGCACAGCCTTCAAAATTTCAATGTTCTAAGCTTGTTTGAAAGTACTGGTACACAAAAAATAGTCAAGGTAAAAGTACAAAATGAATACAGTACTTGAGGAAAGGACAAGTCAAGGCATTTGGGACTAGCCGTAAGAATGTCTTGCAGGTAATGCAGATCATTTAAAGTTCACATGCCAGGAATTGGTCCCCATTCAATAAAACCATTGTCGATCAGACCGCAATTACAAAATTCTTACTAGATATGTGCATGAGATGCATCCACACTTCAACAAAATAGTTCCCAAGCCCAAAGTATGAAACAGGGAGCCATCACGTCCTATGCGGTTGATCAGTTCTTTCAAACTGCCATGTCCATTTCGCTCCCTCAAATTGATGAGCTTCACCATATATGCTGAAACATCATTACAAAGAGAAATTTCAATTATCAGCTCTTTTTTCATTAATTTAATTGCAACAGAGGACAAGTGTTGTGATAAATCAATCTACGCTCTTTAAAGTTTAGTATTTTTCTTTTGCACTATCAGAGCTCAAGACATAATCAACATAAGAACTTTCATGGAAGTACCTAAGAATCTCCTAACAGCAAAAGCAAAAAAGTAAAATGTCCCGATTAGAGTTAAATGGAAGTAGGTGACTTATCAAAGGAAATTCAGAAATTAGAAATTTGCATGAGACAGGATTTAGAAAAAGGGGAGATAACCCTCCATACACGATGGTCCATTATTGCCACGCTCTGTGTCTGTGCGCGCGTGTGCGCGTGCAAGAGAGAGAGAGAGAGAGATTATAAGGATCAGACTGCTCATTTACCTTTTGCAGAACGTAGTCACATAACGTGAAGTGTTGTAAAGAAGGAACCACATCAAGACAATTACCAGAGTATCTGTGGACGTTTAGGAAACCCCAAGATGAACATGAAGAAATGTAAGATGCAGAGATGAAAATATAATTATAAGCAACAATAACAACTATACCACGTATCTCAAAAATGACTTACATAATCAACTTCGACGGGTAGGAGATTCACAATCCTAACTAAATCAGCATGCTTGCCTTAACAATGACATTAAAAGAACATGACTCATTTGAACGGCCTAAAATTCTTGATAAGGTGCAGCATGGAAGTCATAGCAAGCAAGAAAATTCTTGTATACATCTAGTCCTAATTAAGCTTCATGTAGAACTCCATAAGTTTCATTGATAAACTAACGGCATAATACCATGAGAGCACATTGACTGCATTCACAAACAAAGAGATACATGAAGCACCACATTTGATCGAGGTGAAAGAAATTTTTAGGATACTGAACAAATAGCGCTCCCACCAATCCAACATGAAGAGACCGAAGGTGACATTGTAAAGGTAGATCTTACGTTGAATCCAATTCATGGCTTTCACCTGCCACCAAAACGACATGCCAAAACGTAGCCATCAGCAAGGTATGAAGAGTTTCTAGCATTGGTCATCAAACAAGCAAAAACTTTCTAAATTCCAGGAAAAAAAATGAATAGAAGAACAAAATGCTATTCCCCAAACGAAAAATGGATTCGGATCCGTAGATAACTCTCTAGTCAAATGATAAAGAAGGGGTTCACGAAAAAGATCGAGCCTGGCTTAGCCCAAAAACTCATTGATCGGGTCAGATCATCATTCATTCGAAAATTCATCAGTTACCCATCATTTGAAAATATAGAAAGACCAGAAATTTAAAGATGTTGGCATCCCAGTCAAACGAAGACCATGCGATTATACGACGAGCACGAATCCAGAACAAGAACAAGCGTGCCCACAAGAAGTAAAGTCGAATTCCAGAGACCGATTAGCCCCCGCGACAGCAAATCCGTCCAAATTTCCTAATCAACGCAGGAGCTGAATAGGAACCAAGGTTTAGCGAGCTCGCGAGGCGGACGCCGGCGATCTTGAGCCGCGAATCGGCCAGCAATCTGGAAGGACAAGAGAGATTCGAGGCGACAGAACGACCGCAGGAGATTCTTACCGAATGCCAATCGCTTCACTTCGACTTCGCCGCTCCAAATGGAACGAGAACCCCGAAAACGGGCGGCGTTCGGCGGCTGGTCGTCGTCGGCGCGGTGAGCGCCGGCCGTCGGCTCGGTCAAACCCGAATTCGGAGAGAGAGAGAGAGAGAGGACGAGGCAAGGAAGGTGATGTCGGGAATCAAAACAATCAGCTTTTCTCCGGGGTTTAATTTCTTTGTTTGAATTTTCTTAAAAAGTATTTTTCTGAAATGACTTTTCTTCTTTACTTAAATAAAAAATGGGCTTTCTCTGAATTTCTTTAGCTTTGAACAGAGGCCCACCAGAGAGAGCCGATTGGGTTTGCTCAATATAAAGCCCAAAGCAATGGTGGATTTAAGGACCATTTGTTCTCTCTCTCTCTCTCTTGGATAAGTGTATTGCAAATCTTAAAATTTATCATAAAAGTGCAATTGAATCTTAAAATTTTAAAAAAATATAATTGAATCTAAAAAATTATTTTATAAGTATAACTGAGTTCTAAAACTTTCAAAAAGTATAATCAAATCCTTAAAATTATCAAGTCGGTAAAATCAAGTCCTTCCATAAACTCTATTCAACTTGATAAATGCAAAGTGCTAACAATTTTGGGACTTATTGCACAAAATTGACAAATTTTAAGATTTGATTACACTTTTGGAAAGTTTTAAAACTCAATTACACTTACAAAATAAGTTTTCAAATTCAATTGTATTTTTTAAATTTTTAAGACTCAATTGCAATTTTGTGATAAGTTTTTTAGAACTTCTAGCACAATTATCTTTTTTTTTTTTACTTCTTATGTTTTATTTATATTTCACAAAAAATGTTTTCCGTGGAAAATACTTTTAAAATTTTTCGTGAAAATCATTTTCCTCACTATTTAAGACAAAGCCCTAGCTCTCAAGCCAAAATGCCTCTACAATTCATTTCACTTAGATGCCAACCCAACCAACACGAACAAGATTCTCACAAGGCTCGGAGCAATTCTCCGTCGTCCTCTATAAAATATCTGCTCCATCCAATCTCGAACCGCATGTGTTCTCTCTGTGGGGTACGCTCACAATCCCTAAAAACTCGCAAATGAACATGGCGTGGCGAAGCAATTGTTTCCACATCGTCTACTCTCCTTAGGGTTTAATGGTTATTTATTTGTATGATGTGAATTCGAAGTGAATGAATGACGAGAAACGAGCTTGCTTGCTGGTTCATGAAGCTTTGTTAAGGGCATAGCGATGGTGCTTGTCGGAGGCCACATTGTAGTGCAGATCCTTCCGACGGTTATTAATTATCTTGCGTTGATTCACGCAAGGTATTGTTAGTCGAGCTTGTTTGTTGTACTTGGCTGCTTCGTTTATTAAGATTAGTGGCTTAAGTTGCTTAATGTTTGGCAGTGGAAGTCCAAGAGGTGGATTTTTGTGGTCCAATGCATGATTGTTGTTGCATTGGCAGATTTTTTTGAACGAAATCGGGTGTCCAAATCGTTATTTGTATGTTCGCTTTTGTTATGATTTATCTCTGTTTTGATTCCCTTACTACTTTTGTATTGTGAATACTCATAATGGCTTTGGTAATGTGTGTGTTGGCTAGCAATTGATGATGAAATTTTGTGGTGGCTGAAAACGCAAACTAAAATGTGTGTCCGATGTTCTCAGTAAGAATGGCGTATATGGTTCCCGAATACGCGAGCTCTATTGTTCAATTTGTGTAAATAATTACGAGTATTTAGTTGGTATAAGAATACATGATAATATATGTATTGTGTTGATGAAGATTGAGTTTAGTATGGAGTTTTGTTAAGTTTTGATTTATAGTATTTAAGTATATAGGAAAAATAATGGAATGAGCGAAGGAAAATGTTTTCCTTACCAAATAACTAATTACATTTTCTAATTTATTTTCAGGTTTCAATCAAAGACCAAAAAAATTGTCATTTTCATTTTTTTTTTTTAATTGTCATTTTTCTTAGAAAATGACTTTTTAAAATCTAGAAATGTCACACTTTACACAAAAAAAAAGGAGTCTAAAACTCTATTTCTACTCTTCTTATGCTATATAAATGATTAATTATTTTGATCATAATTCGGTTATTACCTTTTTATTTAAAATTTTACATGAGATCAAGTTTTCCCAATTTATTTTTAATTTCAACTCAAGTGGGATTACTCATTGTGTTATCGTACACCAAAATATCATGATGTTAGTGACAGAAAAATCACGTTTTGTCTAGTTTATTATGGCCACGGAGTCGGAATCTTGTTTATTAAAAAAAATGAAAATATATGGCATCGGAATCTTACTCACTAGAGACAAATAAAACAAAGGAAAAAAAAAGGAAAAAAGGAAAATGTGTCGCCTTCATGTCATTTTCTCAAGCTGTGACTTGTCCGATGAGCTAATAAATATGACACCGTCATTGCATCTTGATCGATCAATTTCTTTTTCCTTTTTTTGTCATTTTTTATAGGAGGGTCAGCTTCGCGTGCTTCGACAAGAAAGCACCTTTCAACTAAGTAGAAACCGATGATACCAAACCTCAAAAACTTATCGAGAAAAGCAATGAAACAAATGAATAAACTACGGTATCCTAATAATTGACTCAAAGTGGGATCAATTTATAGAGTGATTCAAGGACTTCCTATTTTTAATTTTAATTTTTGATTTTATTTCTTGCTTGTTATTCCACATAAAAAGAAAGTTAGTCCAAAAATCAGAGTTAGTTGAGACTTTCTTCTGAGCTAAACATTACTTCGAAAATTCTTGTCCTTTTTTTATATGACAGGAGAAAAGGCACAATCTTATCTGCCCTGATTCTCTATTGCGTTACCATCAAAGAGACCGAGAGAATCAAGGAATGTCTATACAGCACCAACCCACACATAAAAAAGTACAGAATGTGATGCACAAAAGTGGCCCCTCTAGAAGTCCTGACCCCTAAGAGAGTAGCACCCATAAAAGTTTAAGCTTTACAAAAAGAAATGGTGTCCTATTTCCTCAACTGTTCTAACTTTTATCGAAGTGATTTTGGTTCATCATCGCCGCCAACTGATGTGATTGATTATGGTTAAAAGGGTTTTCCTATTCGCTCACAAGAGAAAAAAAGGAACAAATCCACGTTGATTTAGAGAAAGAACTCGTGGATTTTCGTGAAAACTCGCATGGAAAATGCTCAATCAAGCAATTAGAGGGAAAAAATAAAAATAAAAAAAGGAACAAATCCACGTCTACAGACGTGTATCATGACGACATGGCATTAGAAAAATCGCAGATGGTACGTTTTGTTCTTTTACTTTGGGCACGAATTGAATTTTCCAACGAGCGTAAGGAGGATCAATTATTCATACGATGGTCCACGAGGCCGGTCTTCCATTGGTTGGAGCGTTGGAACGTCATTGAGCACGCAGCAGGAGGAAGAGTTAAACTATTTCACCCATCGTTCTCTGTGCTCTGTTCTTCTCCTTGATTCCCTCATTCTCCCACGCCCCCCGCCCCAACTCTTTGTCTCTCTCTGTGTGAAAATATTCTTGGTTGGAGCTTGGAGATACGGAGAGAGGGAGAGAGTTTTGGTGACGAGAGCATGGCCAGATCAGAGGGCTCAATCTTTAAGCTGTGCTTCTTGTGTTCCGTGATCGCGAATCTCTTCTTCGGGGTGAATCTCTACGTGGGTCGCCGTGGCGTGGGTGGGTGGAAGTGGAGCAGCGACGAGGTGAACGTCCAAGGCCTGAGCTGGAGCGGGAGGGCGGCGGCCGAGGCCGAGTCGGCGGCGGCGCGGGAGTGCTCGGGCCACGGGAGGGCGTTCCTCGACGGGGTGGTCGCCGACGGGAGGCCGGCCTGCGAGTGCAGCACGTGCTACGGCGGTCCGGACTGCTCCCTCTTCTTGCCCTCTTGCTCTGCCAATGCCGACGGGTTAGTTTCGACTTTCTCTACGTCTCGATCAATCCCCAACAAACGGTCAAATTTATCTGTTGTTTTAAGTTGAACTTGTGGCAATCATTTACTACAGGATATAAAATCCTTTCTTTCCTTTTTTACGTCCTTGGAACATGCGCAGAATTCACTGAACTGTTACTGTAATAAGGATAGCTGATGGTCTCATCCCGAATTGGATTTGAAACAAAAGGATTTCATGAGGTTTCACTGAATCAGTATTCCTAATGACCCTTTGAAACATCCTCTGTCATTTGTGGCACTTTGTGGGATGCCAATGTGATGGATGAGGACTCAATTGATTCTTGTTTTTTTTCTATTCTGGGAGAATACAATTCCGGCGCCGAAACACCACAATTTTCTCCATCTTTTCATGGGGTAAAAGATCGATGTTCTATATCCTTTCATGAGAGGGTGCTTCTTTAAGGATGCTCACACGGTGCGAACATGTAACTTTTGATTAATATGTCTTCCGCAGATAGAATTTAGATGCCTACATGTAACATTTCACCTCAGTTTATCATTCGAGTTGTGAAAATTCACATGTTCATTTATGGGATCCCCATCTTCAATACAATAAACAAGTTATATGCCTTGAGTGCGATTCTTCGTTCTTTCACATTTTGTGAAAATTCATGGATCAGCGGTTTACCTGCACATGTCCCTTATGGATCGGAACCATTCTTCCACTCGGCACGTATTGGGCTTTTATGTTTCAGGCTTTCATGGTCTGTCAGGCTATCACACTTCGGGTATGCGAGAGTTAACTCGTAAAATTTAAACCACCTTGTGTTGGTAATAGTATAAGCTTGGAGCGGCATTTTCCACTCTTTTGGAAATCTCCTTAATTCACGGTCCTTTAATTTTATTTTATTGTTTGGTTGCAGGGGAGATCCATTGTTCTTGGAGCCATTCTGGAAGCAGCATGCAGAGAGCAGTGCAGTAGTGGTGGCGGGGTGGCACAGGATGAGCTACACCTTCAGTGACCAGACCACCTTGTCCCAAGAACTTGAGTCTCTCCTCAGGAAGCTGCACTCCCAGGTTGGGAATGCCATCACAGACAACAAATACATTTTGTTTGGTGCTGGCTCTACCCAACTCCTCAATGCTGCTGTCCATGCTCTCTCTCATCTCAACTCTTCATTTCCTGCTTCAGCTGTTGCCTCAATCCCCTATTATGCGGTCAGCATTTTCCTTTCGCGAGCTTGTAATGGACCCTGTGTTTCGTCCTGCTCCATCCTTACGCTCAATTTTGACGTAATTTCACCATTCGGGTATCGGTGTTTTTCTTCTTCTTCTTCGCAGCTTTATCAAATGCAAACAGAGTTCTTCGACTCAGCAGACTGCAGCTTTCAGGGAGACCCGGCGCCTTGGAAGAACGCAACCAACACCACTGGAGACATCATCGAGTTCGTGACTGCACCGAACAATCCCAATGGACAGTTGAATGAGGCCATTCTCCATGGCCCTAATGTTAAAACTATTCATGACCGCGCTTATTACTGGCCACATTTCACCGGAATTCCTTCCCCAGCAGATGAGGACCTCACTATCTTCACTATCTCTAAGCTCACTGGTCATGCTGGTAGCAGATTCGGGTAAATATGCCAAAACCCTTAACTTTTTCCCCAGATTCTGATGTTTCCTGCTATATATTCACGGTTCAAATTGTACTTTGATGTGGCTGATTCAGCTGACTGTATCATCGCTTTCGGTAAAGTCTTCTAGCTTGCCCAGTAGAGATCAATTCTTTCATTGTTTACATTGGCTATGAACAGATGGGCATTCATAAGGAATGAAGAGGTGTACCAAAGGATGAACACATTCCTGCAATTGAACACGATGGGCGTCTCGAGGGACACTCAGTTAAGAGCTCTGAAGCTTCTGAAAGTAATCGTCGAAGATGGAGGGAGGGAAATATTCAAGTTCGGATACAAAACCATGACCAAACGTTGGGACAGACTGAGGAAGACACTGTCCATGTCGAACAGATTCTCTCTCCAGAAAGTAGCACCTGAAAACTGCACCTATTTACAGAAAGTTAGGGAACCAACTCCAGGTGAGAACTTGCCACAACCCTATAACTTATTTACAACGGGAGGAGCAAATGTGATAAGATGACAGATCGATATAATTGCACAATGATTCGTCAATAGCAATCTTTTCAAAATGTGGACCGAGTTTCTCTATCGACAACACGTGTCACACGGCTTTTGTCTGAAAAATAGCCCAGAAATGCCCTTTGCAATCTTATAGACATATATTTAGAAGAGGATCTCTCTTATGTTACGCATCAGCGAAACTGTAGCCAAATTGCAAGGGGTGTCGATGTGAGTTCTCTCTTTCCCGTTTTGGCTGTATTCTTTTCACAAATTAACTGGAGCATTTATGGCAGCTTATGCATGGGTGAAATGTGAGAAAGAGGAAGACAGGAACTGCAATGAGATCCTAAATGCAGCCAAAATCCTCAGTAGAGGAGGGAGCATCTTCCATGACGACGATAGATACACAAGGCTGAGCCTCATTAGGAGCAATGACGATTTTGACTTGCTTATAAGCCGTTTAGAGAGCCTAGTCTCTGGGGAAGATGGAGCCAAAATAATGTGATTGTGAAGAAAGAAGAATGGTCAATCTCACGTTGATCTATGATTTTGGACAAAGTGATCAAATCATAGGCATATATAGTGTGAACAAGAGTGAGGGTCATGACTATTGACCTATTTAATAAAGAGTAATGTGATGGGTCTTAGTTTGTAAGATGGTGTGATTGTGAAGAAAAGAGAACAGTCAATCTCACGTTGATTTATGATTCTGGATAAAGTGATTAAATCATAGGTACATATCGTGTGAATTAGAGTGAAGGTCATGACTATTGACTTCTTTAAGAAAGAGCAATGTGATAAGTCTTAGTATGTAAGATGGAACCAAAACCATAAGATTATGAAGAAAGAACAACAGTTAATCTCGCATTGATTTATGATTGTGGACAAAGCTATTAAATAATAGGTGTGTTTTTGTGAACTAGAGTGAGGGTCATCACTATTGACCTCTTTAAGAAAGAGCAATGTGATAGGTCTTAGTTTGTAAGATGGAGACAAGACCATGTGATTGTGAAGAAAGAAGAACGATCAATCTCACGTTGATATGTGATTCTAAACAAAGTGATTAAATCATACGTATATATCATGTGAATTAGAGTGGGGGTCATGACTATTGACCTCTTCAAGAAAGAGTAATATGATAGGTCTTAGTTTGTAAGATGGAGACAAGACCATGTGATTGTGAAAAAAGAAGAACAACCAATCTCGCGTTGATCTATGATTATGGATAAAGTGAATAAATCATAGGTATATATCATGTGAATTGGAGTGAGGGCCATGACTACTGACCTCTTTAAGAAAAAGTAATGTGATAGGTCTTAGTATATAAGATGGAACCAAAATATTATGATGGTGAAGAAAAAAATAGTCAATCTCGCGTTGATTTGTGATTGTGGACAAATTTATTAAATCATAAGTATATTTATTGTGAACTAGAATGACGATTATGACAATTGACCTCTTTAAGAAAGAGTAATGTGGTAGGTCTTAGTATGAAAAGAAATCATGTGATTGTGAACAAAAAAAAAAAAAATAGTCAATGTGATTCCAAACAAAGGGATTTAATCATAGGCATGTTTCTTGTGGACTAGTGTCACGGTCCGTGGATTCTCCTGTACTCGTGACACTTGTGAGCGGTCTTGGGGTTATCGAGTGAAAAGTGAGGATGTAGACGGGACGAACACAACTGGTTTGTGGAAGTGGCATCATGACGATTGGTACTTAGAAGTTTTAGGATAGAAAGATTATATCGCTTAAGAGCTGCGAAAGCGGGGTTGGCCATCCATGCACAAACTAGTCGGGAGCTAATGTCGCTCTCCCTAGCGAGGCCATGGCAAGCCAAAACCAATTGTTGAGCCTAAAGAGATATCTATCTCACTTGATGGACTAGGCCGAGCAAAAGGGCATGGTAGGATCTCATACGAAGAAGCATTCACCATGTTGTTCGTTGGAACAACCAAGAAAAAAGGCTGGCCTGGCGAATTTCGCTTGCTAGGCGCCGCACGGGTTGTTCCGCGGCCAAGGGAACTGTCGGCCCATGACAAATGATATCAGAGCAAGAATCTCTCCAATAAGTGGGTGAGTCAAAAAATCGAACTTCTCGCTCTAGTGCGGGTCAAATTGATAAGTACTAGTGGTACCAGTCCTAGTGGGCAAAAAGTGAATCGTCAGGGCAAAAGATGCTCAAACGAAGCGCAACTCTCTGCTCCTAGGATGGCAATCGGTGCTAGGACGAGTTAGTTCCTTGCCAAGCTGATAGGGAGTTGGAGAAGAACCGAATCCTCACTGAATAGGGATAACATTCTTGGATCGATCGGTGAATTCGAAGAAAATGTCTAATGTCACATTTTCAACAAGGAAAGAACCTCCATTTGGTTGGCTGGGGTCAAGATACTTAGTAGGCAAAAATGGTGTTGTTAAAAGATGCAATTGGTGAAAAATGCCACACTTGCCAGAGAAAGCGGAGGTGACCAAGAAGGGTCGAGTAGCTGAGATCAAAAGAGGCTATCAATGGAGCAAAACCTATTTTGTTGGGCAAGCGTGACCATTCGATGTAAAATCCTAGAAGTGGCACATCAATGGTTAAGGGACGTAAGATCGCAACAAGGGCGTTGCGAATTTGAGTGGGGGAGAATGTCACAGTCCGTGAATCATCTCGTACTTGTGACACTTGTGAGCGGTGCTTGCGGTTATTGAGTGAAGAGTAAAGATGTAGAAGGGATGAACACAATTGGTTTGTGGGAGTGGCATCGAAGCTGTTGGTCTTAAGAATTTTAGGATAGAAAGATTATATCACTTAGGAGCTCGAAGACGGGATTGGCCTCCCATACACAAACTGGTCAAGAATTGATGCCGCTCTCCTGACGAGGCCATGGTAGGCCGAAACTAGTTGTTAAGCCTAAAGAGATCTGCTATCTCACTTGATGGACTAGACGCCTGAGTGAAGCTAGGCGTGGTAGGATCTCATACAAAAAAGTATTCACCGTATTGTTCACTAGAACAACCAAGAAGGAAGGCTTGCCTAGCGAAATTCCGCTCATCAGGCGCCACACGGGTCGTTCCGTGGCCAAGGGAACTATCGGCCCGTGACACTAGAGTAAGGGTCATGACTACCGACCTCTCTAAGAAATAGTGATGTGACAGGTCCTAGTTTGCAAGATAGAGCCAAAACCATGTGATTGTGAAAAAAGAAAAATAATCAATCTCGCGTTAATCTGTGATTCTTGACAAAATAATTAAATCATAGGTATGTTTCTTGTGAACTAGAGTGAGAGTCATGACTATTGACCTCTGTAAGAAAAAGTAATGTGATAGGTCTTAGTTTGTAAGATAATACCAAAACCATGTAATCGTTAAGTGAAAAAAAAAAAAAAACAATCATCTCCTATTGATTTGTGATTATGGACAAAGTAATTAAATCATATGTATATTTCCGTGAACTAGAGTGACCATTGACCTCTTTAAAAAAAGAGTAATGTGATAGGTCTTAGTTTGTAAGATGGAGACAAAATCATGTGATTGTGAAGGGAAAAAGAAAAAAATTCAATTTCGCGTTGATTTGTGATTCTGAACATAGTGATTAAATCATAAATATATTTTTTGTGAACTAGAGTAAGGGTCATGACTATTGACCTCTTTAGAAAGATAATGTGATAAGCCTTAGTTTGTAAGATGGAGCCAAAATCATATAATTATGAAGAAAGAAAAGCAGTCAATCTCACATTGATTTGTGATTTTGGATGAAGTGATTAAATCATAGTATATTTCCTATGAACTAGAGTGAGCATCATGACTTTGACCTCTTTAAGAAAACGCAATGCCATAGGTCTTAGTTTGTAAGATGGAGCCAAAACCATGTCATTGCGAAGGTAAAAAAGTAGCCAATCTCACGTTGATGTGTGATTGTCGACAAAGTGATTAAATCTTAGGTATATTTCCTGCAAACTAGAGAGTGGATCATGACTTTTAAACCTCTTTAAGAAAGCGCAATGTGGTAAATCTTAGTTTGTAAGATGATTGTGAAGAAAGAAAAACAGTTAATCTCGCATTGATCTGTGATTCTGGACAAAGTGATTAAATCATACATATATTTCTTTGTGAATTAGAGTGAGGGTCATTACTACTGACCTTTTTAAGAAAGAGTAATGTGATATCAGAAATCAAAACAAGCAGCCTTTCTCTGGGGTTTAATTTCTTTGTTTGAATTTTCTTAAAAGTATTTTTCTGAAATGACTTTTTTTCTTTACTTAAATAAAAAATGGGCTTTCTCTGAATTTCTTTAGCTTTGAACAGAGGCCCACGAGAGAGAGAGAGCCAATTGGGTTTGTTCAATATAAAGCCCAAAGCAATGGTGGATTTAAGGACCATTTGTTCTCTCTCTCTCTCTCTCTCTCTCTCTCTCTCTCTCTCTCTCTCTCTCTTTTAGGGATAAGTGTATTGTAAATCTTAAAATTTATCACAAAAGTGCAATTGAATCTTAAAATTTTAATATATATATATATAATTGAATCTAAAAACTTATTTTATAAGTGTAATTGAGTTCTAAAATTTTCAAAAAGTGTAATCAAATCCTTAAAATTATCAACTTGGTGAAATCAAGTTATTTTGTAAACTTTGTTCGACTTGATAAATGCAATATGCTAATAATTTTGGGACTTATTACACCAACTTGATAAGTTTTAAGATCTAATTGTACTTTTTAAAAGTTTTAAAACTCAATTACACTTATAAAATAAGTTTTCAAATTCAATTGTATTTTTAAAAAATTTTATGACCCAATTGCATTTTTGTAATAAGTTTTTATGACTTCCAATAACTTATCTTTTTTTACTTCTTATTTTTATTTTTCTATATATATATATATATATTTCATGGAAAAAAATTTTCAAGAAAATACTTTTAAAATTTTTCGTGAAAATCAATTTTCTCACTTTTAAGACAAAGCCCTAGCTCTCAAGCCAAAAAGTCACTGCAATTCATTTCATTTAGGCACCAACCCAACCAACACGAAGAATATTCTCACACGACGCAGAATAGTTCTCCGTCATCCTCGATAAAAGATCTGCTGCATCCAATCTCGAACCGCATGAGTTCTCTCTGCGGAGTACGCTCACAATCCCTAAAAACTCGCGAATGAACATGGTGTGGCAAAGCAATTGTTTCCACATCATCTACTCTCTCCTTAGGGTTTAATGGTTATTTAATTGTATGATGTGAATTCGAAGTGAATGAATGACAAGGAACGAGTTGACTTGCTGCTTCACGAAGCTTTGTAAGGGCATAGCGATGGTGCTTGTCGGAGGCCACATTGTAGTGCAGATCCTCCGGACGGCTATTAATTATCTTGCTTTGATTCATGCAAGGTATTGTTAGTCGAGCTTGTTTGTTGTACTTCGATGCTCGGTTTATTAAGATTAGTGGCCTAAGTTGCTTAATGTTTGGCAATGGAAGTCCAAGAGGTGGATTTTTGTGGTCCAATGCATGATTGTTGTTGCATCGGCAGATTTTTTGGAACAAAATTGGGTGTCCAAATCGTTATTTGCATATTCGCTTTTGCTATAATTTCTCTATGTTTTTACTACTTTTGTATTGTGAATACTTAAAATGGCTTTGGTCATATATGTGTTGGCGAGTAATTAATGATGAAATTTTGTGGTGGCCAAAAATGCAAACTAAAATGTGTGTCCAATGTTCTTAATATGAACGGCACATGTATGGTTCTTACGTAGGAGAGCTCTATTGTTCAATTTGTGTAAATACGTACAAATATTTGGTTGGTATAAGAATACATTAAAATATATGTATTGTGTTGATGAGTACTGAGTTTAGTTTGGAGTTTTGTTAAGTTTTGGTTTACCATGTTTAAGTATACAGGAAAAATAATGGAATGAGCAACTTGCAAATAACTAATTACATTTAGTTTATTTTCGGGTTTCAATCAAATATCGAGAAAATTGCCTTTTTCTTAGGAAATGACCTTTTAGAAAATACTTTCTAGAAATATCACATTTTTTTCACAAAAAAAAAAAATGGAGTCTAAAACTCTATTCCTACTTTTCTTATGCTATATAAATGATTAATTATTTCGATTATAATTCGGTTATTATCTTTTTATTTAAAATTTTACATCAGTTCAAGTTTTCCCAATTGATTTTTATTTTCAACTCAAGTGGGATTATTCAATGTGTTATCGTACACCAAAATATCACGATGTGAGTGATAGAAGAATCACGTTTTGTCTAGTTTATTATGGCCACGGAATCTGAATCTTGTTTATTGGAAAAAAATTAAAATATATGGCATCGGAATCTTACCCACTAGAGACAAAACAAAAGGAAAAAGGAAAATGTGTTGCCTTCACGTCATTTTCTCAAGCCGCGACTTGTTCGATAAGCTAACAACTACGCCACCGTAATTGCTCTAGTGTCTTGATCAATCAATTTATTTTCCTTTCTTTCTTTTTTTATCATTTTTGGAGGATCATTATTGGAGGGTCAAGCAGCTTCGCGTACCTCAACAAGAAAATACCTTTCGACTAGGGTGGGTTGAATTTTAATAATTGACTCAAAGTGGGACCAATTTCGAGAGTTATTTAAGGACTTCCTATTTTTAACTTTTAATTTTGATTTTATTTCTTGTTGTTCCACGTAAAAGAAAGTTAGTACAAAAATCAGAGTTGGTAGAGACTTTCTTCTGAGTTAAACATTACTTTGAAAATTCTTGTCCTTCTTTTGATATGACAGAAGAAAATAAGCAATCTTATCTGCCCTGATTCTCTTGAAGACCTAATCTATAAGAGAGTGGCACCCATAAAAGTCTAAGCTTTACAAAAAGAAATGATGTCTTATTTTTCTAAACTGTTCTAACTTTTATCGAATTGATTTTGGTTATTGATCTTCATTTTTAAGGTTAACCGATGTGATCGATCCCGCTTTAAAGCGTGCTCCCATTAAAAGAAAAAAGTTTACGAGCACTTATATCGTCGATATAGAGAAAGAACTCGTGGATTTTCGTAAATCACCTTTCACCACTAAAAATTATTCTTGAAAGTCCTAACTCACATGGAAAATGCTCAATCAAGCAATTATTTTAAAACAAAGGAAACAAATTCACGTCTACAGACGTGTGTCATGACGCCATGGCATTGAAATAATCGCAGACGGTACGTTTTGCTCTTTTACTTTTGCTTTGAGCACGAGTTGAATTTTCCAGGGAACGTCAGGTGGATCAATTATTCATACGATGGTCCACGTGGCCCGCCTCCATTGGTTGGAGCGTTGGAACGTCATTGAGCACGCAGGAGGAAGAGTTAAAATCTTAATATCATTTTCTTTCGCCTTTCCCTCCCTCTCTCTCTCTCTCTCTCCGTGAAAATATTCTTGGTTGGAGATACAGAGAGAGGGAGAGGGTTTTGGTGACGAGAGCATGATGGCCAGATCAGAGGGCTCCATCTTTAAGCTGTGCTTCCTGTGTTCCTTGATCGCGAATCTCTTCTTCGGGGTGAATCTCTACCTGGGTCGCCGTGGCGCAGGGGGTGGAAGTGGAGCGGCGACGAGGTGACCGTCCGAGGCCTGAGCTGGAGCGGGAGGGCGGCGGCGGAGGCCGAGTCGGCGGCGGCGCGGGAGTGCTCGGGCCACGGGAGGGCGTTCCTCGACGGGGTGGTCGCCGACGGGAGGCCGGCCTGCGAGTGCAACACGTGCTACGGCGGTCCGGACTGCTCCCTCTTCTTGCCCTCTTGCTCTGCCAATGCCGACGGGTTAGTTTCGACTTTCTACGTCTCGATCATTGATTCCCCCAACAAACGAGAGAATATTCAGTGGTTTTCTTAAGCGCCACGTCAACAGCTGACGTGGCGTGCGATAATGTGCTATAGTCAATTAAAAATTGACACGTGTCATCAAAAGATAACAAAATTCCTTAAACCACCTAGATTTCTCTTTTCCTCCTCTTCCATCTGCACGCACAAGCCCGACCGCCGCCCCTCCTTCCGCCATCGCCACCGGCGGAGTGGGAGTTGCCGGCGCCGTGTCAAACCAGTTTGGCCGTCTCCTCCGCCTGTGCCTCAGTTCCAAATCCGGCGGGATGACGGAGAGGGTGGACGCGGAGGTTATCTCCAGATTTGGTTTGCTGCAACGCTCCTCTGCACCTCCGGGTCTGGTTCGCTGCTCCAGATCTTGGCTCGTCCATGGCTGCCGGCGAAGAGCTCAACATCTTTGCGGCAGACCGAGAAGCTGTCCATGGCCGACCACTCCTCTGCATCTCCAGATCTGGTTTGCTGCTCAAAAGTTTCGAGCTCGAGTCTTGGCTAGTCCATGGCTGCCAGAGACGAGCTCAACACCTTTGCTGCAGACTGTGGCGGCCACGGTGGGGCGGTGGTTCAGGGACGGCGGCGACGGTGGCGGCGGGGCGGCTTGGGCGATGGAGATGGCCGAGCCCAGGCGGAGCGGAGGTCGAAGATGGAGGGGAAAAGAGAAAAAAATTAATTTTTTAAATTTCCCTATCAACGTCCACGTGTCAAAATCTCATTGAGTATCAATAAATAAGCGCACGCCACATCAGCCGTTGATGTGGAGCTTGCAAACCACTAAATATTTTCTTGCAGAATATACTGAATTTTTACTGTAATAAGGATAGCTGATGGTCTCATCTCAAATTGGATTCAAAATTAAAGGTTTCAATGAGGTTTCACTGAATCAGTATTCCCAATGGCCCTTTGAGACATTCTCTGTCATTTGTGAGATGCCAATGTGATGGATGAGAACTTCATTGATTCTTGTTTTTTTTATCTATTCTGGGAGAATACAATTTCGGCGCCGAAACTCCACAATTTTCTCCGTCTGTGGGGTAAAAGATCGGTGTCCTATATCCTATCATGATAGGGATGCTTCTTTAAGGATGCACACACGGTACGAACATGTAACTTTTGATTAATATGTCTTCCGCAGATAGAATTTAGATGCCTACATGTAACTTTTCATCTCAGTTTATCATTCGAGTTGTGAAAATTGACATGTTCACCTATGGGATCCCCATCTTCAATACAATAAACAAGTTATATGCCTTGAGCGCGATTCTTTGTTCTTTCACATTTTGTGAAAATTCATGGATCAGCGGTTTACCTGCACATGTCCCTTATGGATCGAACCATTCTTCCACTCGGCACGTATTGGGCTTTTATGTTTCAGGCTTTAATGGTCTGTCAGGCTATCACACTTCGGGTATGCGAGAGTTAACTCGTAAAATTTAAACCACCTTGTGTTGGTAATAGTTTAAGGTTGGAGCGGCATTTTCCACTCTTTCGAAATCTCCTTAATTCACAGTCCTTTAATTCTATTTTATTGTTTGGTTGCAGGGGAGATCCATTGTTCTTGGAGCCATTCTGGAAGCAGCATGCAGAGGGCAGTGCAGTAGTGGTGGCGGGGTGGCACAGGATGAGCTACTCCTTCAGTGACCAGACCACCTTGTCCCAAGAACTTGAGTCTCTCCTCAGGAAGCTGCACTCCCAGGTTGGGAATGCCATCACAGACGACAAATACATTTTGTTTGGTGCTGGCTCAACCCAACTCCTCAATGCTGCTGTCCATGCTCTCTCTCATCTCAACTCTTCATTTCCTGCTTCAGCTGTTGCCTCAATCCCCTATTATGCGGTCAGCATTTTTCCTTTCGCGAGCTTATAATGGACCCTGTGTTTCGTCCTGCTCCATCCTTACGCTCAATTTTGACGTAATTTCACCATTCGGGTATCGGTGTTTTTCTTCTTCTTCGCAGCTTTATCAAATGCAAACAGAGTTCTTCGACTCAGCAGACTGCAGCTTTCAGGGAGACCCAGCGCGTTGGAAGAACGCAACCAACACCACTGGAGACATCATCGAGTTCGTGACTGCACCAAACAATCCCAATGGACAGTTGAATGAGGCCATTCTCCATGGCCCTAATGTTAAAACTATTCACGACCGTGCTTATTACTGGCCACATTTCACCGGAATTCCTTCCCCAGCAGATGAGGACCTCACTATCTTCACTATCTCTAAGCTCACTGGTCATGCCGGTAGCAGATTCGGGTAAATATGCCAAAACCCTTAACATTTTCCCCAGATTCTGATGTTTCCTGCTATATTTTCACGGTTCAAATTGTACTTTGATGTGGCTGATTCAGCTGACTGTATCATTGCTTTCGGTAAAGTCTTCTAGCTTGCCCATTGGAGATCAATTCTTTCATTGTTTACATTGGCTATGAACAGATGGGCATTCATAAGGAATGAAGAGGTGTACCAAAGGATGAACACATTCCTGCAATTGAACACGATGGGCGTCTCGAGGGACACTCAGTTAAGAGCTTTGAAGCTTCTGAAAGTAATCGTCGAAGATGGAGGGAGGGAAATATTCAAGTTCGGATACAAAACCATGACCAAACGTTGGGACAGACTGAGGAAGACACTGTCCATGTCGAACAGATTCTCTCTCCAGAAAGTAGCACCTGAAAACTGCACCTATTTCCAGAAAGTTAGGGAACCAACTCCAGGTGAGAACTTGCCACAACCCTATAACTTATTTACAACGCGAGGAGCACATGTGATAAGATGACAGATCGATATTATTGTACAATGATTCGTCAGTAGCTATCTTTTCAAAATGTGGACCGAGTTTCTCTACGACAACATGTGTCACACGGCTTTTGTCTGAAAAATAGCCCAGTAATGCCCTTTGCAATCTTATAGACATATATTTAGAAGAGGATCTCTCTTATGTTACGCATCAGCAAAACTTTAGCCAAATTCCAAGGGGTGTCGATGTGAGTTCTCTCTTTCCCGTTTTGGCTGTATTCTTTTTCACAAATTAACTGGAGCATTTATGGCAGCTTATGCATGGGTGAAATGTGAGAGGGAGGAAGACAGGAACTGCATTGAGATCCTAAATGCAGCCAAAATCCTCGGCAGAGGAGGGAGTATCTTCCATGACGACGATCGATACGCAAGGCTCAGCCTCATTAGGAGTGACGACGATTTTGACATGCTGATAAGCCGTTTAGAGAGCCTAGTCTCCAAGGAAGATGGAGCCAAAATCATGTAATTGTGAAGAAAGAAGAACGGTCAATCTCGCGTTGACTTATGATTATGGACAAAGTGATTGAATCATAGGTATATATCGTGTGAACTAGAATGAAGGTCATGACTATTGACCTATTTAAGAAAGAGTAATGTGATAGGTCTTAGTTTGTAAGATGGAGACAAGACCATGTGATTGTGAAGAAAGAAGAACAGTCAATCTTGCGTTGATCTGTGACTCTAAATAAAGTGATTAAATCATAGGTACATATCATGTGAATTAGAGCGAAGGTCATGACTATTGACCTCTTTAAGAAAGAGCGATGTGATAGGTCTTAGTATGTAAGATGGAACCAAAGTCATGTGATTAGGAAGAATGAAAAACAGTCAATCTCGCGTTGATTTGTGATTGTGGACAAAGCTATTAAATCATAGGTATATTTCTTGTGGACTAGAGTGAGGCTCATGACTATTGACCTTTTAAGAAAGAGTAATGTGATAGGTCTTAGTTTGTAAGATAGAAACAAGATCATGTGATTGTGAAGAAAGAAGAACGATCAATCTCGTGTTGATGTGTGATTCTAGACAAAGTGATTAAATCATAGATATATATCGTGTGAATTAGAGTGAGGGTCATGACTATTGACCTCTTTAAGAAAGAGTAATGTGATAGGTCTTAGTTTGTAAGGTCGAGACAAACTCATGTGATTGTGAAGAAAGAAGAATAGTTAATCTCGCGTTGCTCTATGATTCAAGACGAAGTGATTAAATCATAGGTATATATCATGTGAATTAGAGTGAGGGTCATGACTATTAGCCTCTTTAAGAAAGAGTAATGTGATAGGTCTTAGTTAGTAAGATGGAACCAAAACCATGTAATTGTGAAGAAAGAAAAATAGTCAATCTCGTGTTGATTCGTAATTGTGGACAAAGTTATTAAACCATAAGTATATTTATTGTGAACTAGAGTGAGGGTCATGACGATTGATCTCTTTAAGAAAGAGTAATGTGGTAGGTCTTAGTATGAAAAGATGAAACCAAAATCATGTGATTGTGAAGAAAAATAACAGTCAATCTCACATTGATCTATATGATTCTGGACAAAGGGATATAATCATAGGCATGTTTCTTGTGGACTAGAGTGAGGATCATGACTACCAACCTCTTTAAGAAATAGTAATGTGATAGGTCTTAATTTGCAAGATAGAGGCAAAACCATGTGATTGTAAAGAAAGAAAAACAGTCAATCTCGCATTGATTTGTGATTATGGATAAAATGATTAAATTATACGTATATTTCCTATGAACTAGAGTGAGGGTCATGACTATTGACCTCTTTTAAGAAAAAGCAATGTGATAGGTCTTAGTTTGTAAGATAATACCAAAACCATGCAATTGTTAAGGGGGAAAAAGCAATCATCTCATGTTGATTTGTGATTATGGACAAAGTAGTTAAATCATATGTATATTCCCGTGAATTAGAGTGACCATTGACCTCTTTAAGAAAGAGTAACGTGATAGGTCTTAGTTTGTAAGATGGAGACAAAACCATGTGATTGTGAAGGGGGAAAAAGGTCAATTTCGCATTGATTTGTGATTCTAAACAAAGTGATTAAATCATAAATATATTTTTTGTCAACCAAAGTAAGGGTCATGACTATTGACCTCTTCAAGAAAGATAATGTGATAAGCCTTAGTTTGTAAGATGGAGCCAAAATCATATGATTATAAAGAAAGAAAGGCAGTCGATCTCAATTTGATTTGTGATTTTGGATAAAGTGATTAAATCATAGTATATTTCCCATGAACTAGAGTGAGGATCATGACTTTGACCTCTTTAAGAAAGCACAATGCAATAGGCCTTAATTTGTAAGATGGAGCCAAAACCATGTGATTGTGAAGGTAAAAAAGTAGCCAATCTCACGTTGACATGTGATTGTAGACAAAGTGATTAAATATTGGGTATATTTCCTGCGAACTAGAGAGAGGATCATGACTATTAACCTCTTTAAGAAAGCGCAATGTGCTAAATCTTAGTTTGTAAGATGAATGTGAAGAAAGAAAAACGGTCAATCTCACGTTGATCTATGATTCTAGACAAAGTGATTAAATCGTAGGTATATTTATTGTGAATTAAAGTGAGGGTCATTACTACTAACCTTTTCAAGAAAGAGTAATGTGATATATTTTAGTTTGTAATACATTACAAACATTGGTTTAACACCAGACAATAAAGCAAGACTATATGTTTCTCTTTTCGTGAGGAGTCACTTTTAATTGTAGTCTTCTTCTTATCTGTACAAATCATACGCCATGCTTGATGATCACCCTCCTTGACACTATCATCCTATTGGAGTTCTGCAAACACGTTGCACTCAGTTTGCCCTTGTAAGCACTTTGTAAGTCTAATCTGTGCCCAGTTAATTATATCAAACAACTCTTTCTTTTTGGCCATAGATTGCTAAAACAACTTAGGGGGTGCATGATAAAAATTATTTCTGTTTCAGAAATGATTTTTCTGTTCCAGACCAATTTCTGGAACAGAAACTTGTTTGATAACGCTTATCAAATTTTACATTTACGGAATAGATTTACATTAGGAAATAGAAAATGGAGAAGAAATCAGAAGTAGAAATTTTCTACTTCTGATTTCTCCCAACCCTAATTTCACTCTTCTCTCCCCCGTACGCCTCTTCTTTGCCTCCTCCTCCGCCTCTTCTCTGCCTCCTCCTCCTCCTCCGCCTCTGCCTCTCCTCCGCCTCTACTCCGCCTCTCCTCCGCCTCCGCCTCTCCTCCGCCTCTGCTCCGCCTCCGCCTCTTCTCTGCCTCTGTTCCGCCTCTGCTCCGCCTCTTCTCTTGCTCATCCATATCTGCTCGCGAATCCACCCCCTCGCTGCGACCTCCGCCTCTTCTCTGCCTCTGTTCCGCCTCTGCTCCGCCTCTCCTCCGCCTCTTCTCTTGCTCATCCACATCTGCTCGCGAATCCAGCCCCTCGCCGCGACCCACTGTCCCCGCTTGTTGTCCGAGCACCCCTCGGCAACAGATCTCCTCCGCCTCTACTCCGCCTCCGCCTCCGCCTCTCCTCTGCCTCTGCCTCTGCTCCGCCTCTTCTCTGCCTCTCCTCTTGCTCATCAAACGAATTTCTATTTCTGAAATAGAAATTTTATTAAGTTATCAAACAGATTTTTTTCCTCAGAAACTCGTCCAGAAATAGAAATAGAAAAATTCATTTCTGTTCCAGAAACTATTTCTGGAACAGAAATGTTGTCATGCGCCCCCTTAGCTATCTACCCTTCCTTCAAAAAGTACTATAAAGTTGAAAATGAAGAACAAACCACGTGCACACAGCACAGCAGAGAGCTCCAAAGTCAAGCCAATAATGAGTCTATGGTCGGAGGCTCCACAATGCAATCCTAAAATGGAGGGGCATAGGAATTTCATATCAGCAAGGGATAAAAGAAAAAATCCATTTCGAACTCATCATGTGAAAAGCCCACACATGTCAATGGGGAATAGGTTTTTTATATGTTAACCTATTTATAAATGACTGTCGCGACCAAATTTTCGGGTGTGAACCACCTATGGTTTGGCTAATGGATTGTTAAGCCTAGACTTAACTCGGGCTCTCTCAAGCCCATACCAATTCGCGACTTAGGTTTAAATTGTTAACATGCAATTGAATTATTACTAGGAGTCACCACTAATCTATTTTTGGTGGGTCGATTAGAAACCCAAGTAAAGTAACGGGAGATTTAATTTACTCCTACGAACCAGAGATTCATGAGTTCGGGGACTTGGTTACACCAGACTATCCTAGTGCCCTTTCGGTACCTTTTTATTTCATTTTCAAAAAAAATGTTTGGCAATTGAATTGATTTTAATTTAACTTCCTAACATGTGAGGTGATCATACGTGTGCGCATACCACCAATTTAACGCTCAAGAAAGCAATTAAATAATGCAGAACTTACCTCAAAGCAACGAAAGCATCTGCAGTGTTAAATTAAAATCCATATCAACAACCCTAGATATGGTTTCTAATTAACACACAATTTCTTTTTTTTGTTTTCATTTTTCTTAATGAAAATCATGCGATGCATGCTAATAATCTAATATGACATGGCAGCATGACCTAAACTATATGACATGAAGAAATGCAATAATTAAATGCAATATAAATGACCTAATTCTAATGACATGCAATACGATGCAATGACATACTAAAATGACACGCAACATACAATCTAGTATGCGGGTTATATGTCTTGCGACATTTATTAAATGACTTAGTCTAATGACGATGAAGTTCTAATTAAATGAACCTAATAAAAATTAAAAGACGTGCATTTGATATTTCTATGCAAAAATGATCTAGCTAGATTAAAATTCTATCCAATTTAAACTAAGGATCAAGTCACATTAAATCCTAATTTAAACTAAGATATTATCTTAATCTAATATGCAATTTATCTAATATGCAATGACGTGCAAAGAATGCCCTAATTCAACATGATATATGCATGATGATTTTTTTTGTGTTTTTATATTAATTTCGAAATTAAAATTTCACATGCAATTCAAATAATGATAAAACTAACAACCTAAATGAATGCATTTTTTTTTTTTTTTTATATTTTCCTAAATTCGGAATAAAATCCCTATTCTAGATATGCAAGATAACAAGAAATATTCCAAAACAAACTGAATCCTAATTCAAATATTTTTTGGATTTTTTTAGTAATTCTCCAAAACAAGCAATTATCAAATAAACATTGTATTTAAACTAATCAAGGCATCCAATCAAATAAAGAATTACAATGATCGAAAAAATAACCTGTTATCTCACAGGTCAAATTAACGATTACTATAATCCTGAATGTCACGACAAGAAGATCATAATAACTAAAAATCTGATCCAAATTCTTATGGATCAAATTAATAGTTATGTTGATTCAACAATTAATATGCTATCGACAAAACCCCAAGAATTAATATAATTAAAAAAATGACCCGACATCTTACGAGTCAAATTAATAATTACAATAATTTCAGGGATAACTCCTGTGAGTAATGCCTACAATATCCATAACCTAAAAGTCACCTCACAATATTCTAACTTAAACAATAATGATAAAACTAACTAAAAGTAAAGTAAAATAATATAAAATAAGAAAAATAAACAACCTAAGGAAAATGGAGGGGCAGCCAATTCGTCGACACCGGGCAGGGGGTTTGGGTCGCCGGCGTTCGGGGTTCCAGCGAGGTGAGTCGCCGGTGCGTCTGGACGTCGGGGGGAGCGAGCAACGCGGTTCTGCCTGGCTTCGGGCAGAGCAGCAGCGGCAGGTCGGATTGAGCGGCGCGGAGAAGAGAGCTGTGCGGAGGCGAGGCCAACGGAGGTGGCGTCGAGCTTCGGACGAGGCTGGTGCGACCGATCGGAGCGGAGATGCCAGACAACAAAGATGTCACTCAGACATGTGGGGGCTCGGATATGGGCTTGGCGTCGTGGGTCAGCAGCAAGCCGAGGGCGAGATCGGCGCTCCGATGCGGTAGATCGGGCTCCAAGCGGATGCGGGGACTAAGCAGAGGGCTGTTCGGGTCAGTCAGGCTCGGATCGGCAGCAGCTTCGCCGGACGGAACAAAGGGCCGAACGGCAACGGACAGAGCGAATCAATTTGGTTTGCAGCGTCAGGTCACCGGACGGAGGTTGCAGTGGTCAGATCTAGCTGCAGGAGCAGAGCTCGGGCGCTGGGCTCGCGGTGGTGAGGCGATCAGCTCGAGCTTGGTCGCGGGTCTGTGCGGTTACAGATCTGTTCGGGTCTAGCTTCGGATGGAGGGGACCGCTAGGCATCGGACCAGAGGCGGCGCGGTGGTGGCTTCAAGTGGCGGCAGCGGTGCGGAGGTGCTGCGACCAGTAGCAACGAACGGGTGAGTTGCTGCGACGGCGCTGGTGCAGAGGCGGGGCGGCTTCGCGGACGAACGGCGACGGGTTGGCGGAGGAAACGCCGGTGTGGTGGCCGACGTGGAATCGGTGACTGTGGAGGCACGGCGAATCGGGCAGCGAGGAACGGCGATGAAGATGAACAATATTCTGTTCTTTTGTTTTTGCTTCCTTTTTTTCTTTTTCTCTCACCTGTCTCTCTCACGTCCCTTTTTCTCTGCCCCCTGTGTACTTTCTGCAGGAGAGTTTCTTCTCTTTCTCAACCGGAAGAGAATTCCTTTTGCTCCTTTTTTTTTTTTTCTCTCCTTTCACTTCACTTTTTTGTGTTTTCTTTTTCGACTCAGAGAAGCCCCCCCTGCTTTACCGTACACGGCCCTTTTATAAGCATGAAAAAATGTGATCTTCGAATATTTCGAAGATTTCTATAACCTCTTGATTAAAAAAATATTTTTATTCTCCTTATCTCCTAAATATTTTCTACTGATTTTTAAAGATAAGATCACAATTCGATTTTCTCAAATTCCAAAAAGATCCTCATTTCAAATCTCAATTTCAGAAAATGGGCTTGGGCCAATTTGCATTCTTCATGGGCTTAGTCCGACCTGTTAATTTAAAATTCAAAACTACCAATTCGACCCATCCACCACCGGTCCAATAAACAAATGTAAAAAATGCAAATTAAAACAAATGCACCTAAATCTATATGCTATGCAATATATATATATTTTTAGGGATAAAATTAACCCTAATTTTTAATGCGATAAATGACTAAATGGATCATCAAAATTTAGGTGTCAACAGCTGCCCCTCTTTGAAGGTGAGCTCGTAGAGGTTGCCTTCAAAGATAAATTGAGACCTAAATTTTGACTATGCACATGCACTAAATGAATTTTGTCGGGAAATGTATTCCTTTTTTTGAAAAAAAAAGAAAGCAATTCATATGGTGCATGGAAATGCAAATGCAAATGCATGATGTCAAAGGAAAGAACGTACCTACAATTACTTACCAATTAGTGCGGTAAAGCATCTTGAGGTACATGATAAATCCCTATTTACTCCACAAGTACCCAACTCTCACTCAGGTTCCTTGAGAAGCGTAACAGGTAAGAACATTCACATCCAAAGTGAAATGTTCAACGGAAAAAATTGAGACATCTAGATCCAGACTGAGATGTCAAGATTTTTGAAAATCTCAAAATACCTAAATCCAGACTAAGGTATAATGAGAAGGATTGACAAACATTCACATTCAGAGTGAAATGTTTGAATGAAAATAATCAAAACATCCAGGTCTAGAGGAGATGTCAAGATTTTTGTACTCGAGATACCTAGATCCAGACTAAGTATAACGAGAAAGGTCGAAAAAACATTCACATCCAGAGTGAAATGTTTAGACGAAAATAATCAAGACATCCGGGTCCAGACAGAGATGTCATGATTTTAGAAGCTCAAAATACCTAGATCCAGACTAAGGTATAACAAGGAAAGTTGAAGAACATTCACATCCAGAGTGAAACGTTCAATGAAGAGAATTGAGATATCCAGATCCAGACTGAGATGTCAAAATGTTGGAATGCAATTTGTATGCAAATGGTAAAGGAACTTACCTGGAATAACTTACCTTCAAAGAGGGTAGAGTGATTCAAGATAGTTGGTGTTACATGTCCAAGACCCGTACCATTTTACGGTCACCCAGAATAGTAACATGGCTTTGTAAAGAGACTGCTTTCCCAGGACTCATACCATTCTACGGTCGCCCAGTATGACAGTGTTTGGTTGTGTCTAGGACTCGTACCATTCTACGGTCGCCTAAACGGGGATTTACCTTCCAGGACCCGTACCATTCTACGGTCCCCTGAATAGGGGAATAAGTTTTGTCTAAAACTCGTACCATTCTACGGTCGCCTAAACGGGGATTTACCTTCCAGGACCCGTACCATTCTACGGTCGCCTAAACGGGGATTCATTTTCTAGGACCCATACCATTCTACGGTCGCCTAAAATAGGGAATAGGTGTTGTCTAGGACCCGTACCATTCTACGGTCGCCTGAATGGGGAAATTGCTTTTCCAAGACCCGTACCATTCTACGGTCGCATGTTAGAGCAATAAATGTTGTCTAGGACCCGTACCATTCTACGGTCGCCTAAACGAGGTTTTGCTTGGCTAGGACCCGAACCATTCTTCGGTCGCCCAGCGTTGTAATCTAGGAAAAATCTTTGGGGACAACTCCATCGAGTGTCGATTAAAAGGGACTCTAGGCTATAAAAGCACACTAGGTCAATATAAATGGACATCAGGCTACGAAAGCACGCCGAGTCGATAAAAATGGGCCTTGGACTACGAAAGCACGCCAGGTCAATATAAAGGACACCGGGCTACGAAAGCACGCCGGGTCAATAAAGAGGGACTCTAGGTTACGAAAGCACGCCAAGTCAATATAAAGGGATTCTGGGCTACGAAAGCACGCCAGGTCAATTTTAAAGGACACCGGACTACAAAAGCACGCCGGGTCAATTTTAAAGGACACCGGGCTACAAAAGCACGCCGGGTCAATAAAGAGGGGAACTCTAGGCTACGAAAGCACACTAAGTCAATTTAAAAGGACAGCTTGATCGAGTCAAGTGTTGAGAATGGGTAGAGATACACTTACCTGATGATATCTCTGATTCTTTGGGATATGTCTTATGGAACTTAGATATCTTGTGGAGGCCTCCCACCTTCTGAATATCAGGAGCTCTTGGGTCTTTGAGAAAACATTATCTGTCAGACATGATTTAGAGCAAAAACTAATATGCATTCATCAAAGAGATAGACAATCTAAGCTACTCTAGAATGCACATTTCAAAATTCGGTGAGGTTTTCATCAACTCAATCGGGGTTTATGCATAATGACCTTTGCATCACCCAAATTTCCACTTGAGAAAATTATCATTCAAGACAATCTTCACTCATGACATGGATTTCTTAAGAATACTAAATGAGAGACTTTCGGTTAGAAAGGACTTTCACTCACTCTCATTTAGAATGTCTATTTTATGCGAATCACTCAATTTCATCATATCAACATGGGTCCAAGTATTCTCGCAAGCGGTACGATCTTACCAATCTGAGAGGTCTTTAACAGGGACCATAATGTGGGCTTGGTCAACGGCTTAACAAAGGGACTCTTTGAGTCAAGGCTATTGAATGAACAGTCTTGTAATCATCTCCGGGTTTACAAGTCAAGAACCCTGCAAAATGACAAATAAATAATCTTGCTCGCACTTCTTCGAGCGATGCTTATAAACATATGAACTCATACGTTAATTCAAATGCCCTAATTTGAAGAGACTTTGTAAGGGACGTAACGTAAGTTGGGTTTATGGGTTGAGAAATGAAAGGATCATTAGGCTCAAAATGTGTGTAAAAGGTGTGAGTTGATGATCATCTTGGCATTGCCACCAGTTTTCTTTTTCACCATCGGGGATTGTCTTCATGAAGTCCCCCATTGATTGTAGAAACTCGGCATTTGAGTTCTTTGACTATTGCTCCATTGGGATTCAATTCTTGTAATTGACAGTCACCTATCTTGACTCTTTTTTTTTATTTATGGGCATTGGCCTTGCTTTTACCAGGCACACCGTTTTTTCATGTCCCTAGTTCTCATGCATTTTTTCTTCACTTCTTTTCATGGGCATCAGCCTTACCGCTTTTTCATGTCCCTAGTTCTCATGCATTTTTTCTTCACTTCTTTTCATGGGCATCAGCCTTACTTTTACTAGGCACACTGCTTTTTCATGCCCCTTAATTCTATTTTGAATTCAATTCTTGCGCACAATGCATGCATCAAGCAATTACACTTTGAATGACACTCGAACTTTTCAAGAGTCTTCATCTGCCTTTTGCCTTGCCCCAGTGTGGGGGATGATCATCAACTGGGTTTAAAAGAAATGAAATTGTAGGCCCAAGTGAGCTATGCAAAGGATATAAGTATATAGGATAGAGCAAGAAATGCTCTTCGTCATCCTAAGGCACTTAAATTAACACATGAATTCAATGTAATAGCATGACTTGAAGATTGATGCAAGTGAGAGCAAGAAAATTTCAATTCATTTTCCTCACCTCATGATGCCATTTTACCTCCCAGTTGCCCCAATGTGGGGGTGATTCTTGACAGGGGTGATTTGAAAAGAATATCCATAAGTGTATGGGCTCAAAAGGGTTAAGCAATTGATCACCTGTAGTGTTTGGGAAAGAGAAATGAATTGCCTCTCATCACTTCGGTTGCCGTACCTTTTGCAAGAGAACTCTTTACCTTATGGATATGAACCTTCCTACACTCATCTCACAAGTGTATGAATATCGGACTGTGTATAGGATATGGTTTGCCTTTCATCATCCCGACTCGTCTCATTTAGTATGCTTAATCAATTCCACATCATTCATTAAATTAGTCCATCTTGATGTTCTTTAGTGGAATTGGCGAATAAAACATGTAAGAGTCATCATGCAAAACCCTTTTTTAAAAAAACTCAACAGCTTTAAGCATGTCAACTTTAAACAGTTTTATATACTGCAAAATGGTTTTAAGCATTCATTCAAAGATTCCTCTACAATGGGAATTGCCTCAGCAGTTGATGTCTTTGGATTGTCCCTATCACTCAAGACTGAAAATCCACTTTTGCCCCTGCACAAGAGAACATGCATCAGTATGATACTATGCAACATCAAAGTAAATTCAGATTGCACATCCATTTTGGCTCGGGTTGAGACTTTATCCCAGTCAGGTCACTACCAAAGCCTGTCATCCCCCCAATTTGTCAACTCTTCCACCAGGGAATGATGGTCCTCTTTTACTTGCCCCAAATCTGCTTTTTTTTATTGCAAGTGCGCTCTAAGCCCGTTGATCACAAGTCAAGTTTATGATCGTTGAAACTTGATACGCCATTTTCAGATATCCCTTGTCATAACAAGTTATAGAATTATGCACTGAGACAAGAAGCAAATGAGTCAGACAAACAAACAAGTTTAATCTGCTACAAGCTTTGGGAAAAAAAAATTTGTTCTTTTTTTTTTAGCAGTGAAACGCTTTTGTTTTCAAAAAAGTTTTTGCAAGGAAGCATGAGAAAGTCCAGCCCTTAGGATTTCTCCGTGGATGATATTTTTCTTTTTCATGGTTGGATATCGTCATTGGACTGGTTTGGTATACTCCATCATGTCCTCAAAATTGGAAATAAAATTGTAATTTCATTGACTAGAATCAAATGAATTACATTATTGGAATGGAAATTGTGATTCCTAAACCCCTAAAAAGAGAAAAAATCGAAAACGATTCTTAAAAAGCGAAAACCAATTCCTAAAAAGCAATAAGAATTCCCACGCAAGGGAGGCGCAATCGAGCAAGTTACTCTTGCAGGCTAACGTCCATGTCTTCCGAAGGTCCTTTGTCATTGGCTCCTATGAAGAGGTCATCGAACAGACCTGTGATTCCTTCCAAGGCATCATCAGAGTTCTTTGTCTTTGGAGACGTCAGATCGTCCATGTCATCCCATCCACTTGGAACTATGTTGCGGGAGTCAAAGTAAAAGCTGGGAGGAGCCGAATACTTCACCAAGTAATCAAACTTGCCACTAGGCTGCCCCAAAGTGTCCATCACTTCCACTTCCTCTTGCCCCATCTTAGGGACATTGTCAAGTTTAGTTTTTTCGGCAGTGACCAACAGTGGGTCATCTTCTAGGTCAGCCATGTCGCCATTGCTCATTTGGGTCTTGCCTGACTACTTCAAGACTACTGTCTCAGGGAGAGCAGGTGCAGGAGTCAAATCCGTTCGGAGTGATTGGATTTGAGCTGTCATGAATTGCATAGAGGCGAGCAATTGTCGGAGTTGGTCTTCCATAGCGGAGATACGATCACGCATTTCGGTTTGGTCAGCCATTCTAGTTCTTGATCACCTAATGATGGGTGAACGTGAAGGATCCGTTATCACCTAATTCAAATGAATGAAAATATATAAGTATAAGGTGCAAATAAAGAATCAACCCATGACAATGATCTATCAACTTTTTTATCATTTTTTTTTTTTCACAAAAGCTCTTACAATGAGGGAATTTCTAAAGAGAGCTAGACAAATAGACATCCTAGTAAGATCAAATTTCCTAGACATGAATTAAAAACAAATTCTCCAATTTTTTTTTAAATTTTTCCAAATGATTTATGGCAATTTCCTCATTTCATTCTTGAAAGGAATTAGATCAAATGACTATCCTAGATTGTCATGGACAGACCAAAAGCATGACAAAATAAATTGCATGATATAGGGATAGAAAACTTACTTTACCAAGAAAAATCGACGGCAATCACCTAGACATGCACATGAGATGTGAGGCTCGATTTCTATTCTAAATGGCTTAACAAAGTGGAACTAAGAGGATGATCTGACCGTTGCAGTCTCGCATTAACGTGTCAGGTCCCCTTAACTCTGGCTCAGTCGAATGGAATGTCCAATAGTCACGCAGTCTCACGGATATGGACAAAACACATTCGACACCATGAAAAACTTTCGGGGAAGAGAAGGTCAACCTCTACATAACAATCTCGCTTTGGAGGAAGTATCCTTCTCAACACCATCCTAAAAATCCTATCGCAGCCCAGGTCCGATCGCAGGTTGTGTGTGCAAATAGTGCAGTGCTAAAGCAATAAAGCATGCACAACAGTTTAAATGCAAACAACACTTCTAATCAGGAAAAATAAATCATTAATCTCAACACCTCCCTGCAAGACAAGGGTTAGCAAAGACTACTCCCCTTATACCTCCCATCTGCAAGAACATTTAACACCTTAGAAATGTTAGGGACGTACCTGAAATCCTCGCTGCCAAACAAAAATATTTTTAAAAAGAAAAAATGGCCTAAGTCCACTAAGTGTTTTAACACAAGTCCCCAGTGGAGTCGCCAAGCTGTCGCGACCAAATTTTCGAGTGTGAACCACCTATTGTTTAGCTAATGGATTGTTAAGCCTAGACTTAACTCAGGTTCTCCCAAGCCCATACCAATTCGCGACTTAGGTTTAAATTGTTAACATGCAATTGAATTTTAACTAGGAGTCGCCACTAATCTATTTTTGGTGGGTTGATTAGAAACCCAAGTAAAGTAACGGGAGATTTACTTACTCCTACGAACCAGAGATTCATGAGTTCGGGGACTTGGTTACACCAGACTATCCTAGTGCCCTTTCGGTACCTTTTTATTTCATTTTCAAAAAAAAAATGTTTGGCAATTGAATTGATTTTAATTTAACTTCCTAACATGTGAGGTGATCATACGTGTGCGCATACCACCAATTTAACACTCAAGAAAGCAATTAAATAATGTAGAACTTACCTCAAAGCAACGAAAGCATCTGCAGTGTTAAATTAAAATCCATATCAACAACCCTAGATATGGTTTCTAATTAACACGCAATTTCTTTTTTTTGTTTTCATTTTTCTTAATGAAAATCATGCGATGCATGCTAATAATCTAATATGACATGGCAGCATAACCTAAACTATATGACATGAAGAAATGCAATAATTAAATGCAATCTAAATGACCTAATTCTAATGACATGCAATACGATGCAATGACATACTAAAATGACACGCAACATACAATCTAGTATGCGGGTTATATGTCTTGCGACATTTATTAAATGACTTAGTCTAATGACGATGAAGTTCTAATTAAATGAACCTAATAAAAATTAAATGACGTGCATTTGATATTTCTATGCAAAAATGATCTAGCTAGATTAAAATTCTATCTAATTTAAACTAAGGATCAAGTCACATTAAATCCTAATTTAAACTAAGATATTATCTTAATCTAACATGCAATTTATCTAATATGCAATGACGTGCAAAGAATGCCCTAATTCGACATGATATATGCATGATGATTTTTGTGTTTTTATATTAATTTCGAAATTAAAATTTCACATGCAATTCAAATAATGATAAAACTAACAACCTAAATGAATGCATTTTTTTTTATATTTTCCTAAATTCGGAATAAAATCCCTATTTCTAGATATGCAAGATAACAAGAAATATTCCAAAACAAACTGAATCCTAATTCAAATATTTTTTGGATTTTTTTAGTAATTCTCCAAAACATGCAATTATTAGGGGTGTGCAATGGAAACCGCCCAAACCGGGACCGGACCGAACCGGACCGGACCGGCCGGTTTTGGGCGGTTCCCACGGTCGGCAGTCCGGTTCCCGGTCCCTAATCTTGGAACCGGTGGCCGGTGGGTCCGGTTCCCGGTTCCAAGGTGGGAACCGGACCGACCGGACTGGACCAAATTTTTTTTATATATAATTTATATTCATATAATATATAAACACATATAATATATGAAACTTATTGCAATCGGAATTGCAATTTAGGTAACAACCTCTTATGTGGCTAAGAGACCACCAAAACTCTTGTTGTTACTCTTTATTTATAGAAAAAACTCTCCTCATGCTCACACTCTCTCTCTCTCTTGCTCCCCTCACTTGCAAACTACAAGGCACTTCAAGCCTTAAAAAGTCTCATGTCGACTAAACATTCAAAGTATATAAGAGAGATTGTCTATAAAATCTAAGCCAAGCACAACCTTTAATCACGTTGTTCATGGGTTTCATGCTTAAAATTAAGCATGAAACACATAAACTATGATTGATATTCACACAAGTGAAGTTTGGATATTTTGCACGTGAAAACATGTGTGAGTAGTTTTATTAGATTGCTCATAAACCGAATTTGATTGATCTGTCCGGAGCATGATTATTCTTTAGTAAATGGTCATTCTTTAGTGAAAAAAGAAAGTGCCAATTCTAATAGGATTGTCTCAGATGGTTTGACATATTTAGCTGCCATAGAAAATACAGAGCTGATGAATAAAGGCAAAGATGCCACAACTGCAGTGAACATAGTTTAAGTCACAATGAGAAATTATTCTAACCGAAATACTCACAAGAACGTTGATGTAACAACACAGCTTTGAGACGAAAGTTAAGGTATTATATATAGTCTAGGAGTTAGAATGAAAAACTCTATCACAGGTTGGTAGGGTTGAGAGCGCAACCTAGCAAATCCAAGCAGTAAAATACAATATAATACAATAGAACTACATGAAAATGAGATACATGTCTGGAACTTTAGCCCTTTTCGCCATTCTAAAGTCATTTTTCAGTATTCTAACGTTTCTGGACATTTTCTATGAGTTCAGTATACTAGAGCTACAATCACCCTGTACAAAGCCAAAGACGTCTAAAGCGAAGTCCAGTGACTTTTCGATGCCACGGACGAACTAAAGAAAGATGGCTAGAGCTAAATGATGAGAAATCTGAGCCAAGCGGGTGCACTGGTGATGAGAATGAAAAAGCATTGGATGGCGGACTGCAAGGTGAAAGATGGATGAAGAAATCAACTCCACATTTGCAATGAAGTTAAGAAAGAGATCGCATCATCTTTGGGAGAGCGAGAGAATGTTTGGCCGGACTCGAAGCTCCTCCCGCGAACTTTGGCATTTTCCACTGAAATGAAATATAACTTTCTTATCTTTAAATAATAATAATAATAATAATAATAATAATAATAATAATAATAGAGTTTGTTTGTTAATGCATATGTCTTATGAGAATGTAATTTTAGCATCAAATAAAATGGAATAAGTTCATTGGATGTCTTAAAACTTGTCACGAAAGTGCAATTGAGTCCTAAAACTTTCAAAAAGAGCAATCAAATTCTAAAACTTGTTATGAAAGTTCACTTGAATCCTAAATTTTCAAAAATTTCAATCAAGTCTTAAAACTTGTAATGAAAGTACAATTAAATCTTAAAACTTTCAAAAAGTGCAATCATTGGAAGGACCTAGATTGGACTAATTTCATAAGTTTAAAGGACTTGATTGCATTTCTTTGAAAGTTTTAGAACTCAATTATACTTTGTGACAAGTTTTAAGACTTAATTTCACTTTTTGAAAATTTTAAGATTCAATTGCACTTTGTGACAAATTTTAAGACTTAATTTCACTTTTTGAAACTTTAGGACTCAATTACACTTTATGACAAATTTTAGAAATTTCAATGCATTTATTCCAAATAAAAGTGATATCTCAAGTTCTAAGGACTTTAAGCCGAATTGAGAGAGAGAGAGAGAGAGAGAGAGGATGAGGCACGGAAGGTGATGTCGGAAAACAAAACAGCCGGCTTTCTCCAGGGTTTAATTTCTTTGATTGAATTTTCTTAAAATGAGTTTTTTTTTCTTACTTAAATAAAAAACGGGCTTCCTTTGAATTTCTTTAGCTCTAAACAAAGAGGCCCATGAAAGTCAACCCGATTGGGTTTGCTCAATATGAAGCCCAAATCAATGGTCGATTAGAGGACCATTTGGTTTTTTTTTTTTTTTTAAGTGTATTACAAGTCTTAAAAGGTTGTCACAAATGTACAACTAAATCCTAAAATAGTCAAAAAGCACAACTGAGTTCTAAAAAACTCATTATAAAAGTACAATGGATTTCTAAAATTTCCAAAAATGCAATCAAATCCAAAAAATTATAAATTTGGTGAAATCAAATCCTTTCATTAACTCCATCCAACTTGATAAATGTAAAATAATAGTAGTTTTTAGGATTGATTGCACCAACTTGATAAGTTTTGAGGCTTGATTGCACTTTTTGAAGTTTTAGAACTTAATTATACTTTTGAAATAAATTTCTGGATTCAATTACATTTTTTGAAAATTTTAGAATTCAATTGCACTTTCGTGACAAGTTTTTAAGACTTTGAGTGCATTTATTCTTTTTTCTTATTTTTTATGTTTTATTTTTCTATATATATTAAAACTCCATTTGTTTCGAGAAAATATTTTGTGGGAAAATACCTTTCGAATTTTTCATGAAAATCATTGTCCCCACTTTTAAGACAAAATCCTAGCTCTCGAATAAGAAAGTCTCTACAATTTATTTCACTTAGCCCCAACCCAGCCAACACGAACAAGATTCTCACGGGATTGGGATTAGTTCTTCGTCATCCTCAATGAACGATCTACGCCATCTAATCTCGAACCACATGATCAACATGGCATGGCAACACAATTCTTTCCACATCATCTACTTTCTCCTTAGGGTTCAATGGTTATTTGTATGATGTGAATTTGAAGTAAATGTATGGCAAGGAACGAGCTGGCTTGCTAGTTGTAAGGGCATAGCGATGCTTGTGGGAGGCCACATTGCAATGCAAATCCTTCTTACGGCTATCAATTATCTTGCTTTGATTCACGCAACGCTTTGTTAGTTCCGCTAGTGTCTTGATCAATCAATTTCTTTTGAGTTAATACCCTAAAAAACCCCAAACTAGTACATCTATGACAAATTTACCCCAAACTATTTTTTTGACCACCAAAAACTCCAAACCGGTACATATGTGACAGATCTACCCTCCGTTAGCTTTCGTTTGATTTTGCCGTTAACCTTGCTGACATGGTTGCTGACGTGGCAAGCCATGTGGAAATTCATAAGTTTAATACAATTAAAAACCCCAAACTGGTATATTTATGACAAATTTACCTCAAACCGGTATATTTATGACAAATTTACCCTAAGTTGGTATATTTATGACAAATTTAATCTAAATTAATTTTTTCGATCATAAAAAGTCTAAATTGGTACACATGCGGCACATTTACCCTCTTTCAATTTTCCCAAATTTGATCGAGTTGTGATGTCCAATCAATTTTATTTTCCAGATTACTCTAACATTGCCTCCATATCATTAATACTTGATTTTTTTTCTTTTTATTGGAATCATTATTAGAAAACTATTCAAAAACTATCAAATGTGCACTTCATTCTTGTGTCAAGAGGATGCCCATTAACTAAAAGATGGACAGATCGCTTGTGCACATATACAAAAGAAGTGCACATATCACGGTTGCTTCGCTCGTTTTTGGTTTGTGACAAACTTGGCTTTATGTTTATATGTCTTAGCCCCACACGGTTTACTACTTGTCTGCAATCTGTTTGTACGCTTACATATTACTCTTGCTTTGCTGGTCATTCATGTTAGTCCATGTCCTTATTAATGTTACGTAGTCTTTCCTACTTTGAATCGGAATCGTAAGTGTGTCAAAATTTTAACATGGAACTTGCATGTGAATGGTATGATCAACTCGTACATCACATGCTCGTTGAAATGCCAGAACCAAAATCACTTATGTTTGTCACTTATTTCAGGTGTACTTTGAGTGTGATTCTTTTGTATAGGTGCGCAAGCGATCTGTTCATCTTTTAGTTAATAGGCATCCTCTCAGCACAAGAATGAAATGCACATTTGGTAGTCTTTGAATAGCTTTCTAATAATGATTCCAATAAAAAGAAAAAAAAAATCAAGTATTAATGATATGGAGGCAATGTTAGAGTAATCCGGAAAATAAAATTGATTGGACATCACAACTCGGTCAAATTTGGGAAAATTGAAAGGGGGTAAATGTGCTGCACGTGTACCAATTTAGATTTTTTATGATCGAAAAAATTAATTTAGAGTAAATTTGTTATAAATATACCAGTTTTTGGTAAATTTGTCATAAATATACCAATATGAGGTAAATTTATCATAAATATACCAGTTTGGGTTTTAATTGTATTAAACTTATGAATTTCCACATGGCTTGCCACGTCAGCAACCACATCAGCAAGGTTAACGGCAAAACCAAACGGAAGCTAACGAATGGTAGATCTGTCACATATGTACCAGTTTGGAGTTTTTGGTGGTCAAAAAAATAGTTTTGGGTATATTTGTTACAAGTGTACTAGTTTGGGATTTTTTAGGGTATTAACCCATTTCTTTTTCCATTTTTCTATTATTATTTTTTATTTGAGGGTCTGCTTCGCATGCCTTAACAAGAAAATATCCTTCCACTAATTTTAAAGTAGAAATCGATAATGCAAATCCTAAAACTTATTGAGAAAAACGATGATGTAAATAGATATATAAACTTTGGCAGGTTAGATTTAAATAATTGACTCAAAGTGGGATCAATTTCAAGAGTTACTCAAGGGCTTCCTATTTTTAACTTATAATTTTGATTTTATATCTTGCTTGTTATTCCGCATAAAAAAATGAGTCATAAAATTTAGAATTAGTAGAGACTTTCTTCTGAGCTAAACATTGCTTTGAAAATTCTTCTCCATTTTTTTTTTCATATGACAAAACAAAATTCAGAACCTTATCCGCCCTGATAGGGAAAATCGAGGAAAGTGAATCCAGCACCAACCCACACAAAAAAGTACAGAATGTGATGCACAAAAGGGGCCCCTCTAGAAGACCTGATCCCTAAGAGAGTAGCACCCATAAAAGTCTAAGCTTTTACAGAAAGGAAATGATGTCCTACTCTCTAAACTGTTCTGACTTCTTATAGGATTGATTTTGCTTCGTGCTCGTCGTTTTCAAGGCTGACCTATATGATCGATCACGGTTAAAGCATACTCCCGTTCGCTTATGCGGGAAAAAGTTTATGAGCACATATTCCGTTGGTGTAGAGAATGAAGTCGTGGGTTTCCGTAAATCAGTTTCTACCGCTCAAAATTATACTCAAAAATCCTAATTCATATGGAAAATCCTCAATCAAGTAATTAACAAAAAAAAAATAGAGAAACACCACCCGCCGCGATGGCTCAGCTGGGTAGGCACTAGACTTCCATCGAGGAGGTCTAGTGTTCGAAGCTCTTGCAACTGAGTTGCGAGAAAGGTAGCTTTGGTAGCTTAGCGGACTGCCGGTGGCACGTGTGTGGTAGCTAGCACGTGTCGCCCCCAGTGGTTTATCTCCGGCTGTCGGCTGTGCGGGGTTCCCTGAGTCACCAAAAAAAAAAAAACAGATAAACTAGTTCACGTCCATACACGTGTATCATGTTCGAGCGTTGGGACGTCGTTGAGGACGCAGGAGGACGAGCTCAATCCCGTCACCTTCATTTCCATCTCATACTCTTGGCTAATTGGCTTTTCCTTTCACCAACTACATTAGACTATTCCACCCGTCGTTCTCTGTGCTCTGTTCTTCTCCTTGATTCCCTCTCTCTCTCTCTCTCTCTCTCTCTCTCTGAAAATATTCTTGGTTGGAGATACAGAGGGAGGGAGAGAGTTTTGGTGATGAGAGCATGGCCAGATCAGAGGGCTCAATCTTTAAGCTGTGCTTCTTGTGTTCCGTGATCGCGAATCTCTTCTTCGGGGTGAATCTCTACGTGGGTCGCCATGGCGTGTGGGGGTGGAAGTGGCGCGGCGATGAGGTGAGTTCCAAGGCCTGAGTTGGAGCGGGAGAGCGGCGGCGGAGGCCGAATCGGCGGCGGCGCGGGAGTGCTCGGGCCACGGGAGGGCGTACCTCGACGGGGTGGTGGTCGACGGGAGGCCGGCCTGCGAGTGCAACACTTGCTACGGCGGTCCAGAGTGCTCCCTCTTCTTGCCCTCTTGCTCTGCCGATGCCGACGAGTTAGTTTCTGCGTCTCGATCAATCCCGAACAAATGGTCAAACTAATCTCGTCAGATCACGACAACGACCGCATAACTACCCCCCTTGGGGAAGAACACTGACAATTCTCAATTATCTGTCGTTTTAAGTTGAACTCATGTCAGTCATTTACTCCAGGACATGAAAGCCTTTCGTTCCTTATTTACGTCGTTGGAACATGCGCAGAAATCACTAAATTGTTACTGTAATAAGGATAGCTGACAGTCTCATCCCGAATTAGATTCGAAATAAAGGTTTTCCTGAGGAATTCACTGAATCAGTGTTACTAATTGCCCTTTGAAACATTCTCCGTCACTCGTGGAATGCCAATGTGAATATCGAAGGCCTTAGTTAGATGCAAACATGTAACTTTTCGCCTCAGTTTATCATTCAAGTAGTGAAAGTTGGCATGTTCACCTGTAGTATCACCATCTTCAATATGATACTCAAATTAGAAGCCTTGAGCGTGATTCTTTGTTCCTATTCACATTTTGTGAAAATTCATGGATCAGTGGTGCACCTGCACGTGCCCCTTATGGATCGGAACCAATCTTCCACTCGGCACGTATTGGGGTTTTTATGTTTCAGGCTTTCATGGTCCTGTCAGGCTATGACACCTTGGGTATGCGAGTGCTAACTCATTAAGTCTAAACCACCTTGTGTTGGTAATGGTTTAAGGTTTTAGAACAGGGAACGGCATTTTCCATTCTTTCAAAATTTCCTTAATTCACAGTCCTTCAATTTTATTTTATTGTTTGGTTGCAGCGGAGATCCATTGTTCTTGGAGCCATTCTGGAAGCAGCATGCAGAGAGCAGTGCAGTAGTGGTGGCGGGGTGGCACAGAATGAGCTACTCCTTCAGTGACCAGACCACCTTGTCCAAAGAGCTTGAGTCTCTCCTCAGGAAGCTGCACTCCCAGGTTGGGAATGCCATCACAGACGGCAAATACATTTTGTTTGGTGCTGGCTCTACCCAACTCCTCAGTGCCGCTTGTTAAAGAGACAAAACAAAGATTAAAAACACAGAACAAAGAAGCTGATAAAAGCAGAGGAGCTGAGCAAAGTGAAGATAATAAAGAAGGGAAAGATGAGTTGCAGCTACAGCTGAACAAGGCAGCTGAACAAACCAAAAGCTGAGCTGGTGATCCGTAGAAAAGCTGAGCTGGCAATCCTTGTGAAGAATCCAACTATACAAGAGATTAAAACTAGGAACAGAAGTTGATCAAGCCTCTGAAGGAGCTGCACGTGTGCCAAGATTAATCATTCTGTTACTAAAGTTGTTAATTCTGTTTTTGAGCTTTAGTATAAAAAGGGATTGAAGAAAACTATTGTAGAGTGTGATACATTCTACTGAAAACTCGAATCTCTGTTCTCTGAATTCTCTCTCTCTGTTCTTCTCAAGCTCTCTCTGTATCTTCGTTCTTCTTCATATAGTAATACTTTGTAAGGTTGAACAAGAGGAAAGGTGGAATGAAATGTTCAACTGATGTATTGCAATTGATTGTTTAGCAGCTACAGAATACAGAATTCTCTCATATACAGTTTATCTTCTAGATTCTATTTCTTCTCATGGTATCAGAGCATTTCCTGGGAGTTCTAGATCTATGTTTGTATTACTAAAAGTTTGTATGAAAGATCACATGAGCAAGACATTACGAAGATCTTGTTGATTCTTAGTAAGCTGATCTTCAATGTTTACTTGATTGTTTCTTCGCATCTTCGAAGTTTTCTGAAGATATAGTATGGCAACAAGATTGCAGAAGTATCCTTTTCCTATTCATGTGAATATAGCCAACTTTGTTACAATCAAGTTGAATGAAGAGAATTTTCTATTATGGCAAGCGCAATTTAGCAGGTTTTTGAAAAGTCAAGATCTAATTGGATTTATTAATGGTGAAACATTACCACCTGCTCAAATGATGCAAACTAAGATTGGGGAAGTGATGAATCCTGATCACCTAGATTGGATAAAAACTGATCAGCTAATCTCATCATGGATAAGTGGTGCAGTATCAGAGAATATTCTAAGTTTGATAATTGGCTTAGAAACTTCATTCGAGGTGTGGCAGGCTCTTATAAACTGGTTTACTCAGAAGTCTGTAGCGAAAGAATTTGAGTTAAGAGGAAAATTACAGGCTTGTAGAAAGAGAGATAAACCATTGAGTGAATATCTTCGAGAATTTAAAACTATCTGTGATCAATTGAATGCGATTGGAAAGCCTGTTGATGATATAACCAGGATGTTTGGGATACTTGAAGGGTTAGGTTCTGAATATGAAACTTTTAGAATAACCATGTACTGTCTCAAACCCCAGCCAGAGTATGATGAGGTTATCTCTCAACTTGATAGATTTGAAACTAGATTGCAAATATATTCTGTGAACCAATACAATACTAACCTGGCATATTATGGACAAAGAAAGACTGAAATGAGTCTGTAAAGGTTTAATTCCAGAAGTCAAGGAGAAAGTATTCAAGGAGGATACAACTTTGGTAGAGGGCAGTTTATTAATAGAAGAGGTTGTGGAAATAATTTTGTTGGAACAGGAAGGAATCAACAGAGCAGAATGAATACTCTGAACCTAACAAAGCAAGATCAGGTCAATAAGGATAACTGGTCTAACTATGGACAAGGGTTTAGACCTTACACAAACTCTTCTCAGAGATATCAATGTGTTAGATCCTATCCACCACAAGGTTCAAATGGTGATAAGCATGCACAGAATACAAAGCCAATGAATAATGGTCCTCTGGAATGTCAAATCTGTAGAAGATCAGGTCATACAGCACTTAGATGTTGGTATCGCTTTGATAATTCATATCAAGCAGATGAAATACCAACTGCATTGGCAGCCATGCATATTGAAGAACCATATGGCTCAGAATGGTATCCAGACACAGGGGCTACATCACACATTACTGCAGAACCTGGTATGATTCGAAACTATGCTGCATATAGTGGTAATGATACAGTTATGATAGGAGATGGGTCCTGTTTATCAATCTCATGTATTGGTAATGGAACTTTAAATACAAGAACTAGCATATTACCACTAAATGATGTTTTAATAGTTCCTGCAATCAAGAAGAATCTCCTTTCTGTATCAAAATTAACAGATGACTATCTCTGTTCTTTTATATTTGACAAACATGGGGTGTATATGAAGGACAATTACAATCATACAACAGTGAAGCTAGGAAGGAAAATCAAGGGGCTGTATCGAGTGGAATCTAGAGCAACAGAAGCTTTCTTCACTCAGACTCAACATGAAGTAGGAGAAGATGTCTGGCATCAAAGACTTGCTCATACCAGTTTAAAAACAGTAAAGATTCTGCGAAATCAATATCCGATTCAATATAATTCAAATGCTCCAAGTATGTGTAGTAGCTGTCAAATTGCTAAGAGCTCAGCTTTGCCCTTTCCTCTCTCAGACTATATCTCTAATGTTCCCCTAGGAAAGATACATTGTGATGTATGGGGACCATCACCAATTTCATCTGTTCAGAAATTTCATTACTATGTCATCTTTGTGGATGATTTTTCTCGATATAGCTGGATATATCCAATGAGACAGAAGTCAAAAGTGTATGATGTGTTTGGTGATGTTTCAAAGACTAGTAGAGAATCAGCTGGATCACAAGATCAAAGTGTTTCAGAGTGATGGAGGAGGAGAGTTCACTAGCATCAAATTTCAAAATCATCTACAACAGTGTGGGATTAAGCATAACATTTCTTGTCCTTATACACCAGAACAAAATGGTGTCTCCAAGAGAAAGCATCGACATGTGGTTGAATTAGGCATAGCAATGCTGTATCATGCAAGAGTACCATTAAAATACTGGGTAGATGCCTTCATGACAGCAGTCTATATAATCAATTTGCTTCCCACAACAAAACTACATATGAACTCGCCTCACTATAAGTTGTACAAACAGAAACCAAATTATGCTCATCTAAGAGTTTTTGGATCAGCTTGTTACCCTTGTCTCAGATCCTATACAAAGCATAAATTTGATCCAAGATATCTCACATGTATATTCCTTGGATACAGTGAGAAACATAAAGGCTACAGGTGTTTTTTGCCTACTAATGGACATGTCTATATTAGTAGACATGAAGTTTTTGATGAAAAAGTATTTCCCTTTACTCGAAAAACTACTGCTGAGTATCAACAGGGATCTAAACTATACAAGCAATGGATAAGAGGACTGGCATCTACTATATCCAATACTACAAGACAGATTCAGTCACAAGCCAATAAATCGATTGAACCTTTGCAGAATACTGGATCAAGTCAAATCACTCCAGAAATACAGAACAGTGGGATCAGCATAATAAATCCTGCAGTTATACCACAAATGAACATAGTACCTGATGCTAAGCTATAGTTCACTCCTGATAATGCATTCAGTAATGTTGAAACATCTCAGATATCTCCAAATATTGAAGAACAAGTGTATACCAATCAAGAATCTGACTCGACATCACATGTTAATACAGAACAAGCACAAATCAGTTCTGTATCAGGAAGTACACAAGGTACATTATCTACTCATCCTATGTAGACTAGACTAAGATCTGGGATTATTAAAGCAAATCCCAAATATGCATGTCTGGTTGAATATCAAGTTCCTGTTGAACCAAAGTCAGTAAAGTCTGCATTAGCACACACAGGATGGTGTCAAGCAATGCAAGAAGAAATGGATGCTTTGTATCAAAATAAAACCTGGGAGTTAGTTCCTAGAACTAATCAAATGAATGTAATTGGTTGCAAATGGGTGTTTAAAACAAAGCTTGCACCAGATGGGAGTTTAGATAGACTGAAAGCTCAACTTGTAGCCAAAGGTTTTCATCAAGAAGAAGGTCTTGACTTCACATAAACCTATAGTCCTGTAGTGAAGCATGCTACAATTCGAATAATTCTCTCAGTAGCAATGATAAAACAGTGGCCAATTCATCAGCTAGATGTTAAAAATGCTTTCTTACGTGGTAACTTGAGTGAAACAATTTATATGGAACAGCCACCAGGTTTTAAAGAATCACAGAGACCTCGTCATGTTTGTCTCCTCAGAAAATCCCTCTATGGACTTCAACAAGCTCCTCGAGCTTGGTTTGATAAGTTTAGCAGTTTCTTACTAGAATATGGATTCTTTTGTAGCTCAACTGATCCTTCATTGTTCATCCTACATACTGGAAAAGAAACAATCCTCTTACTACTGTATGTTGATGATATTATTCTAACTGGAAACTCATCTCAAATACTCTCTCGTCTCATTACTGCTCTAAGTCTTCAGTTTCATATGAAGGATCTTGGTCCCCTACACTATTTCCTTGGCATTGAAGTTAAGCGTACTCCTGAACATTTGTTCCTTTGCCAAGCTAAATATGCTATAGATCTTCTCACCCGAGCCCATATGCTCGAGTCTAAACCAATTTCAACTCCTCTTTCATTAAGACCAACTATTTTGATAAATGACTCTATGGCTTTGTCCAATCCTGCTGAGTATAGGAGCCTAGTTGGTGGTCTCCAATACCTCACATTAACTCGACCAGACATTGCCTATGCCACAAATCTACTCTGCTAGAAAATGCAGAAACCTACCATTGCAGACCTCCATAGATTGAAGAGGGTACTAAGATATGTTAAAGGTACAATCAGATTTGGCTTATTCATTCATTCACAAAGCACTATGCATCTCTATGGATTCTCGGATGCAGACTGGGCTGGATGTGCTAAAACCAGAAGATCAACAACTGGATTTTGCACATACCTTGGCTCCAATCTTATCTCCTAGGCAACAAAGAAACAGCCAACGGTTAGTAGATCCTCTACAGAGGCTGAGTATCGTGCTCTTGCATCAACCACTGCTGATCTCACTTGGATCAGCTTTGTCTCACGAGACATAGGTTGTTCTCTTACTCCTCCTATTCATCTATACTGTGACAATAAATTAGCTATCTCACTCACTGTTAATCCTGTCTTACATGCTCGAACAAAACATATTGAAGTAGATTTTCATTTTGTTCGACAAAAAGTATCTTCTGGGTCATTACATGTAAGATATATTCCGAGTCATTGCCAACTTGCTGATATCTTTACAAAACCCTTGTCACGAGTAGCACATTCTCATTTGCGAGTCAAATTGGGAATCTGTGCTATCCCCATTCCCAATTTGAGGGGGGATGTTAAAGAGACAAAACAAAGATTAAAAACACAGAACAAAGAAGCTGATAAAAGCAGAGGAGCTGAGCAAAGTGAAGATGATAAAGAAGGGAAAGATGAGTTGTAGCTACAGCTGAACAAGGCAGCTGAACAAACCAAAAGCTGAGCTGGTGATCCGTAGAAAAGCTGAGCTGGCAATCCTTGTGAAGAATCCGACTATACAAGAGATTAAAACCAGGAACAGAAGTTGATCAAGCCTCTGAAGGAGCTGCACGTGTGCCAAGATTAATCATTCTGTTACTAAAGTTGTTAATTCTGTTTTTGAGCTTTAGTATAAAAAGGGATTGAAGAAAACTATTGTAGAGTGTGATACATTCTGCTGAAAACTCAAATCTCTGTTCTTTGAATTCTCTCTCTCTCTGTTCTTCTCAAGTTCTCTCTGTATCTTCGTTCTTCTTCATATAGTAATACTTTGTAAGGTTGAACAAGAGGAAAGGTGGAATGAAATGTTCAACTGATGTATTGCAATTGATTGTTCAGCAGCTACAGAATACAGAATTCTCTCATATACAGGTTATCTTCTAAATTCTGTTTCTTCTCACCGCTGTCCATGCTCTCTCTCCTCTCAACTCTTCACTTCCTGCTTCAGTTGTGGCCTCAATCCCCTATTATGCGGTCAGCATTTTTCCTTTCACAAGCTTGTCATGGACCCTTTCGTTTCGTCCTGCTCCATCCTTACGCTCCATTTTGACGTAATTTCACCTTTTGGGTATCGGTGTTTTTCTTCTTCTTCACGGCTTTATCAAATGCAAACAGAGCTCTTCGACTCAGCAGACTGCAGCTTTCAGGGAGACCCGGCGCGCTGGAAGAACGTGACCAACACAACTGGAGACATCATCGAGTTCGTGACAGCATCGAACAATCCCGATAGACAGTTGAATGAAGCCATTCTCCATGGCCCTAATGTTAAAACTATTCATGACCGTGCTTATTACTGGCCACATTTCACCGGAATTCCTTCCCCAGCGGACGAGGACCTCTCTATCTTCACTATCTCTAAGCTCACTGGTCATGCCGGTAGCAGATTCGGGTAAATATGCCAAAACCCCTAACTTTTTCCCCAGATTCCGATGTTTCCTGCTATATATTCACGGTTCAAATTGTACTTTGATGTTGCTGATTCAGCTGACTGTATCATTGCTTTCGGTAAAGTCTTCTAGCTTGCCCAGTGGAGATCAATTCTTTCATTGTTTACATTGGCTATCAACAGATGGGCATTCATAAGGAATGAAGAGGTGTACCAAAGGATGAACACATTCCTGCAATTGAACACGATGGGCGTCTCGAGGGACACTCAGTTAAGAGTTCTGAAGCTTCTGAAAGTAATCGTCGAAGATGGAGGGAGGGAAATATTCAAGTTCAGATACAAAACCATGACCAGACGTTGGGACAAACTGAGGAAGACACTGTCCACGTCAAACAGATTCTCTCTCCAGAAAGTAGCACCTGAAAACTGCACCTATTTCCATAAAGTTAGGGAACCAACTCCAGGTGAGAACTTGCCACAACCCTATAACTTCCTTACAACGAGAGGAGCAAATGTGAATAAGATGACAGATCGATATAATTGTACAATGATTCGTCAGTAGCAATCTTTTCGAAATGTGGACCGAGTTTCTCTATCGACAACACGTGTCACACAGCTTTTGTATGAAGAATAGCCCAGTAATGCCCTTTGCAGTCTTATACACATGTATTTAGAAGAGGATATCTCTTATGTTACACATCAGCAAAACTGTAGCCAAATTCCAAGGGGTGTCGATGTGAGTTCTCTCTTTCCCGTTTTGGCTGTATTCTTTTACACAAATTAACTCGAGCATTCATGGCAGCTTATGCATGGGTGAAATGTGAGAGGGAGGAAGACAGGAACTGCATTGAGATCCTAAATGCAGCCAAAATCCTCGGCAGAGGAGGGAGCATCTTCCATGACGACCATAGATACACAAGGCTCAGCCTCATTAGGAGCGACGACGATTTTGACATGCTAATAAGCCGTTTAGAGAGCCTAGTCTCTGGGGAAGATGGAGCCAAAATCATGTGATTGTGAAGAAAGAAGAACGGTCAATCTTGTGTTGATTTGTGATTCTGGATAAAGTGGTTAAATCATAGGTATATATCTTGTGAACTAGAGTGAGGGTCATGACTATTGACCTATTTAAGAAAGAGTAATGTGATAGGTCTTAGTTTATAAGATGGAGACAAGACCATGTGATTGTGAAGAAAGAAGAACAGTAAATCTTGCGTTGATCTGCGATTCTGGACAAAGTGATTAAATCATAGATATATGTCGTGTGAATTAGAGTGAGGGCCAGGACTATTGATCTCTTTAAGAAAGAGTAATGTTATAGGTCTTAGTATGTAAGATGGAACCAAAACCATGTGATGGTGAAGAAAGAAAAATAGTCAATTTCGCATTGATTTGTGATTGTGGACAAAGTTATTAAATCATAAGTATATTTAGTGTGAACTAAAGTGAGAAATGATGACGATTGACCTCTTTAAGAAAGAGTAATGTGATAGGTCTTAGTATTGAAAGAAATCATGTGATTGTGAAGGAAAAAAAACAGTCAATCTCACATTGAACTATGTGATTCTGGACAAAGGGATTTAATCATAGGCATGTTTCTTATGGACTAGAGTAAGGGTCATGACTACCAACCTCTTTAAGAAATGGTAATGTGATAGGCCATAGTTTGCAAGATAGAGCCAAAATCATGTGATTGTGAAGAGAGAAAAATAGTCAATCTCGCGTTGATCTGTGATTCTGGACAAAATGATTAAATCATAAGTATGTTTCCTATGAACTAGAGTAAGGGTCATGACTATTGACCTCTTTAAGAAAAAGTAATGTGATAGGTCTTAGTTCATAAGATAATTCCAAAACCATGTAATTGTTAAGGAGAGGAAAAAAAAAAAGCAATCATCTCTCGTTGATTTGTGATTATGGATAAAGTAATTAAATCATATGTATATTTCCAATGAACTAGAGTGACCATTGACCTCTTTCAAAAAGAGTAATGTAACGAGTCTTAGTTTGTAAGATGGAGACAAAACCATGTGATTGTGAAGGGAAAAAGAAAAAAAAGTCAATTTCGCGTTTATTTGTGATTCTGAACAAAGTGATTAAATCATAAATATATTTTTTGTGAACTAGAGTAAGGGTCATGACTATTGACCTCTTTAAGAAAGATAATGTGATAAGCCTTAGTTTGTAAGATGGAGCCAAAATCATATGATTATGAAGAAATAAAAGCAATCAATCTCACATTGATTTGTGATTTTGGATAAAATGATTAAATCATAGTATATTTCCTATGAACTAGAGTGAGGATCATGACTTTGACCTCTTTAAGAAAGCGCAATGCGATAGATCTTAGTTTGTAAGATGGAGCCAAAACCATGTGATTGTGAAAGTAAAAAAGTAGCCAATCTCACGTTGATATGTGATTGTAGACAAAATTAAATTTTAGGTATATTTCCTGCTAACTAGAGAGAGGATCATGACTATTAAACCTCTTTAAGAAAGTGCAATGTGGTAAATCTTAGTTTGTAAGATGATTGTGAAGAAAGAAAAACAGTCAATTTCGCGTTGATCTGTGATTCTGGACAAAGTAATTAATTCATAGGTATATTTCTTGTGAATTAGAGTGAGGGTCATTACTACTGACATTTTTAAAAAAGAGTAATGTGATATATTTTAGTTTGTAATATATTGCAAACATTGGTATAACACCAGACAATAAAGCAAGACTATGCGTTTCTCTTTTCATGAGGAGCCACTTTTAATTGTAGTTGTTGACACATATTTTTAAACAAAAACAAAAAATAAAATAAAACAACAACAAAAAAGAAAGAAAAAAAAGAGAGAGAGAACTCGAAGGGGGCCGGGTTGGGCCAAATTCAGCCTTGGCCCAACTTGCCTCTCCCTTTTCTTCTCTCGCGCATGCACGGCCCGGCCCAGCTTCCCTCTCCCTTCAACCCAGCCCACACCTCAGCCTTTTCCCTCCTCCAGCCATCTTCGCACCCAAAACCTGCAGAAAAGAAGAAGGAACAGAAGAGAAAAGATAGCAGCAGGAGCAGGGGAGCAGAGGAGGAGCAGAAGATAGGGGCAGGGAAAAGACGGGAGCTAAGCAGAAAAAGGAGGGGGGATAAGTACACTAATGGTGCCAAAAGTTGTGTACGGCGCTCACTTTGGTGCCAAAAGTTTCCGTCGGATCACTTAAGTGCCAAAAAATTTGAAAAACGCTCACTTTGGTGCCAACTCCGACGAAATTGGCCGGAAATCCGACGTGGCCTTTTTTTATTAATTTTTGACGCCGACGTGGCTCGTCGGAGAGCTGAGTCAGCATCCAAACACTAAAACGACACCGTTTGGTGTCTCCCCCAATTCAAAACCCTAATCTCCGGCCGTCGCCGTCCTCGACGGTCCTTGCGCTCGGCGGCCACGGCTTCGACCCCGACCTCAACCCCAACCGCGACGATGGCCACTCAACGGCAGCGGCTCCGACCTCGACCCCGACCTCGACCCCGACGATGGCCACTCGGCGGCCGTAGCTCCAACCTTGACCTCAACCCCGACCGCGACGATGGCCACTCGATGGCCGCGGCTCAAACCCCGACCCCGACCCCGACGATGGCCACTCGACGGCCGTAGCTTCGACCCCGACCTCGACCCCGACCTCGATGATGGCCACTCGGCGGCCGCAGCTTCAACCCCGACGACGGCCACGGCTTCGACCTCGCCGAAACCCTAATTTCTTCCCCATGTGAGCTAAACGGCGTCGTTTCCATGAAGCCATCCACGTAGGACGGCAAAACGACGTCATTTTCTTAAGTGTTGACACCTAATTTAGATTCAATTTTTAGAAAATAAAAGATTAGAGGGAAATTTTGAAAAGAAATTTTGAATTTAAAATAGTTCAACAGCCGGATTTTGGAGTCATTTCTTTGTTGGAGAAGTTGAGCGAAAATCTCCACCGGTGAGAGGTTGAGCAAAAATCTCCACCGGCGAAACAAACTTGGATTTTCGCTTTATAAATAGAGGGTTCTTCTTCACCTTTCGGGGGGAGTTCGAAAAAATCAGAGCAAAAATTCTGTCCATTGGGGACTTCTCTTCGGCTGGAAAAAAAGAAATAGAAAACTGAAGAGAGAAGAGAAAGTCTTCTGCAGAGGGAGAGTGACGTGAGAGAGACAAGTGAGAGAGAGAGTGTCAGGGGAGAGAGTTTACTTTTGTCAAAAATTAAAAAGTGAAGAGGAGAAAGAGAGAGTACGAAAGCAGAAAGGAGTGTGCGGCTACAAAGGGAAGAAGTGATGGGACAGTTACTGTTCATCTTCTTCCCCACATTTGCTGCCCAATCGTGAGTTTCTCTTCACCCGCGCTGCGCTCGCACCGCCGGTCTTCACCAGCCATCATCGCGCCGACTCACGACGACCCAAGCACCGACACCCAGCAACACCGCCGCGCTTCTGCAACCCGCGACATTGCGCCCGAACCGGCTCGCACCTCCGCTGTTGTTGCGTCCGCGACCATCCGGTGCCTGACGCCCGACGACCGCACCTCATGCACCAGCAAGCTCTTCCCGACGCCTGCTGCAACGCGCCCGACGCTGCGCCCTCCTCCGAATCGACGCCATCACCTCCCAGCCGCGACGAAGCTTCTGTTTCTGCAGACACCGACGGCTTTGGTATTTCTGTCTCACCGCCGTTTACCCGTAGCAGCTGCCGAATTTGCCGGTGACCTCTACCCGCGACGATTGACGCCGCGCCTTGGCGACTCGCACCCGACGCTGCGCCCTCCTCCGAACCGACGCCCGTGACCTGCCGTGATCTGCAGTGCCCATCACCGCATGCCTCTGCCCCTTTTGCAGGTTGCCGTGCTGCCCTCCGACCCAGCCGCCGGATTTCTCGCCGTGCTGCCCTCCCGGGCGACACCCGACGCTACCGCCTCGAGCTCCTGCTGCCGCCGCTCCTGATCCGAGCCTACTGCCGTGCTCTCGACCTACCTGTTGCCTCCCCTGTTTCTGTTGCAGGGCCTTAGGTAGTTTTTTTATTTTTTTATTTTTTATACTTATTTCATGATACGTTAGCTTATTTTTAAGTCTCATTATTTGAATTGTAGTATTGTATGTTAATTATTTGTATGGTTTAGACATTATCCTTAAGGCTTTATCCAAGACTTTTGTAATAATTAGTTTGATCAGAGACATCGGATCATTCTTTTAATTACATTAATTTTGGGCTTCTTGGTGAAATTTTAATTGTTAAATCATAATAATTATTTAATTTGGTCCGTAAGACTTCGGACTAGATTATTTAATTATTTTGAGTTGTTGTGATGATTAAGGTTAAAATAATTGTTAATTTAACTTTTCTGTGAGGACAGGTTATTTTTTCAATTATTTTGATCCTTTATTTAGTGGCTATATTAATTGTTTAGATTTAACTCTAATTTAATAATTATTCAACCTAAAAAAAAACTAAAAAAAATCAAAACATTTAAAAATTGCATAAGCATATAGGACATTAGGGTTTAATATAATAGACACGTAGTTTAATTAATCAAATTTTTAGGATTATATTTCTAGGGTTGCATTTTTAGATAACATTTTTAGGACTGCATTTTTAGATATTTTAAAAGAAATAAGTTAGGATTAGACTTAAATAGCCTTTTTTAGAGTCTTAGATATAATTGGCACATTTTCATATTCTCATTTTTAAAAAAAATAAAAAAAAAATAGTTTCTAAGATAGAATAGGGTTTAAGTGAAATTAATCCCAAAATGGATTAGAAAATTACTTTAGATAGCTCGAGTAGGGTTTTTATTAGTTTTGAATTTCAATAAAAAATACGAAAAATACAAAAAATTAGGTGCATGTTAATTAGTTGCATAATATGATCATTTAATTAGAATTTATTAGTAAAGTTAGGTCATAAGGTGCATAATAACTAGTTCGCATAATAGACCCATTTAATTAGAATTTGCATATTAATAGGATTAAGTGCATTTTTATAAAAGAACTCCAATTTTAAAATAAATAAAAAATGATTGCTTGCTTTGTGTGATGCAATTTATTTGAATGTTTTGAATAATGGATGAGCACCCGTGTGGTCACCACATTTGCATGTTAGTAATTTAGGTTAAAATAAATTAGCTGCTTGCAAAAACATTTTAAAAAATTAAAAAAAAAGAAATGGTACCGAAAAGGGCATTAGAAAATTCTAGTGTAACAAAGTCCCCGTACCCTTAGTCTCTGGTCCGTAGAAGTAAAATAAATCTCCCTTTATTTTACTTAGGTGTCTAATCGACCTACCATAAACCGATTAGTGGCGACTCCTAATTAATAACATCTTGCATGTTAAATGTTTGGATTTAAATCGCGAATTGGTATGGGCTTGGGAGAGCCCGAGCTAAGTTTAAAAGCTTAGTAGTCCATTAACCTAGTTTTAGGTGATGAACCCTGCGAAAAATTAGGTCGCGACAGCTTGGCGACTCCGCTGGGGACTTGTGTTAAATTACTTAGTGGACTTAGGCCAATTTTTCTTTTTCTTTTAAAAAATGTTTTTGTTTGGCAGCGAGGATCTCAGGTATGTCCCTAACATTCCTAAGGTGTTAAATGTTCTTGCAGATGGGAGGTATAAGGGTAGTAGTCTTTGTTAACCCCTGTTTTGCAGGTTGGAGTAGGGATGAATGTTTAAATTAAAATTATAGAAGTGTTGTTTGTATTTAAACTGTTGTGCATGTTTTATTGTTTTTAGCACTACACTATTGCACACACAACTGCTGCCGGACACGGGCTGCGATAGGATTCTTAGGATGGTGTTGAGAAGGATACTTCCTCTACAGCAGACTGCTATATAGAGGTTGACCTTCTCTTCTCCGAAAGTTCTTCATGGTGTCAAATGTGTTTGTCCATATCCGCGAGACTGCGTGATTATTGGACATTCCATTCGACTGGCCGGAGTTAGGGGACTGACACGTTAATGCGAGGACCTGCAACGGTGAGATCATCCTCTTAACTCCACTTTGTTAAGCCGCTTAGACAGAAATCGTGCCTCACTTTTCATGTGTGTGTGATTGTCATCTATTTCCAGTGAAAGTAAGTTGTTTAAATTATTTGCAATTTATTTACTTTATTGTAATTTTGTCGGTCCATGACAATTAGGTTTCGTCGTCAGTCTTATTTTATATGCAATGGGGAAAACCGACGTACAATTCATTTCCACTCCCAAAAAAGAGCTCAAGAAATGGTTTGATCAATTGGATCAAGATGGTCAGAAATATGTGAAAGCCAGGATTGCCCGACTTCTCCCGCTGTTAGAGTTCAACATCCATTCCAGTGTTATACAAGCGTTGCCTCACTTTTGGTGTCCACAAACTTCCACCTTTGTGTTTGGTGAGTTCGAATTGACTCCAACACTCGAAGAATATAGTATTGCCATTGGAATGCCCCTGGACAAGGAACTTGTTAGGCTGCCTATCGGTATAGATTACATCTCTGAATTATCTCAATTTTTAAAAATCGAAGCCGAAAGGGTAAGGAAAGTCGTCAAAGCTAACTGTTTTGCATGTCCATTTTCATTCTTAGAAAAATGTTTTGCAGACCAACCAATGATTTCAAAAGCTAGGATTTTCATGTTAGCATTTTTGGGCTAATCGTTTTCCATATCGAAAAAATGCAATTAATCCTGCAATTTCATGGGTGGTTAATCGGGTTTGTGACGGGCTAAATTATGTGAATATGATTTTAGCTGAAACATTTTTGTCATTAACCCGTTTCAAACAAAATGAGGAAAGGACAATGCGTGCCCTCCCGAACTTTTACAAATATAGTTTTCTCCCACATAAGAGGGTTTGGGCATCTTATAAAACAATTCAGGATAGACGATTCTCGACATCCCATACAAAAATTGGCAGTTCTAGAACGTTTTCCCCACATAAACAATATGCTCGTTGGATTAATTTTTGAAAAACCTAATCCTAAGGCATTCTTATGGCATACTAAATGGCTCCACATTGGGGAAGCTCGCTTTTCGCACAAACATGATGGACCAATCCCGCTGCTTTGGGCCTTTCCGGTGCTACTTCCTATTATCCACATAGAGTGGCCCGTCAGTACAAAGCTCTTCAAGAAATTCCTCCACCTCTCAGGACAGATTTGTTCCAAGTTCGTTTCATTCGAAAGGATTATGACTACTTCAATGAGATCCAGGAGATCATTACTACATGGAGCGAATGTTATCCGAGGAGAAGATTTTGGTGCCCATGAGACTGAAGGGTGAGGAGGAGATTCACCATGCATCGGCGTTCTACATCCAACAACATCAATTCTGCTGCCTTGCGTCCGGTAGTTCTGATGTGACCAGAAGCCCACCCAACGAGCACAAATTGAGCATCTTAAGCGGAAAGTGGAAATGCTCGAAGCTGAAAATAACAAGTTTCGCAAGGCGTTGGGTTCCCGAAAGCATATAAAATGAGATATTTTGTTTTCTTAGTTCAATGTCTAGGGACTTTTATTTCAATTCACTGTTTTCAGTTTTTAGTTTGATGTTTAGGGACTTGAATTTCAATTCTTAGTTTAATGTTAGAATTTTGATTCAATGTTTAAAATAAATCTTGAATAAAATCAAGCGATTAGATCATTGTCATGGACCAATCTCCTTTATTATAATACTCACTGTATGTTTTTTTAGGTAACAACACGGCTCATCCAAGATCACCAATCCGTACTCGTTCTAGGGCAACAATGGCTGATAACACCGAACAAGTGCGTGTTGCCGAACAAGCTCGTATCGCCACCCTCGAAACGGAAATGAAGCAAGTCTTGAATGTTCTTGAGCAGCTTTCTAAGCAAATCGATTCTCTTCAAGCAAACACTGCTCCACCAGCTCCGCCAGTCGAAGTGGTGTTACCACAACATCTGCTTTGTGGTTGATCCAAAAGATAAAGGCAAGAATACGACTGCAGTTGGGCCATCAAGCTCTAAGGATGTCTCAAGGGAGAAAATTACTGACGTACCTCAAATTGTTGTTGATGAGGAGGTACAAGTGATACACTCGGGCATGCCGAAGACGGAACAAGAAAACGCATGGCAAAGATCGAGGAGAAACTCAAGCAGCTGCGGGGTTCGTTTATCCAAGGCCCAAGCGATTTGTCCCACTATGCAAAGGTCAAGATGCCGAAGAAGTTCAAAATGCCGGACTTTGAAAAGTATGATGGCACCTCTTGCCCGAAGATCCATTTGCAGACATATGTGGTCAGAGATGACCCAATATGTTGATAACATCCCCTTAATGATTCAACAATTTCAGGCGAGCTTGACAGGACCGGCATTACAGTGGTACATTATGAAGAAAATTAATCTTCTGGAGACTTGGGAGGATTTAACCGATGCCTTTTTCAAGCAATATAAGTATAATATTGATGTCACTCCATCTCGAGAGGATTTACTTCGCACTGAGAAGAAGAGGACGGAATCTTTCAAGGCATATGTCACGAGATGGAGGACCATAGCTGCTCGGATTACGCGGGCCGACGGAAAAGGAGCTGATGGATTTGTTCATGAAGACACTCCCGCCTGAATATCGAAATCGAATGTTGGGATCAGCGCCAGTCGTTCAATCGGCTAATCCCCTGTTGGCGAGCGAATTGAAGTAGCATTGCGCGATGGATGGGCGTACGATCAAACCGGCTCATATGGGAGAGTCTCAACCAAGAAGGATAAGGAACTTGTAGCGAGAGGTTAATGCAACTTATGTGCAACCACCTCGCCCTACCCCGAACACCCATCAGGGAGGAGCAAGACCATTCTTTGGCAAGCAGAAAAACTTTGCCAAGCGTCAATTTACGCCACTTCCTAAGCCCTTGTCCCAGATCTTGCCGACCCTTCGAAGAAAGGATTACTCGCTAAGGAGCCTAAGCGATCTAATCCCGAACGTTTCCCCAATTATGATCCGTCAAGACATGTGCTTACCATATGGGGGAGGTAGGGCATTACATTGACAATTGCTATACGCTGCAACACAAAATCCAAAATCTTTTGGATGCCAAGGTAGTCTCATTCCGCGATGCACAGCCGAACATCCGAGAATAACCCACTCCGACCATCCGGAAAGTTTGTGAATGCCATTTTTAGTTTTGATACTGAGCCCACCATGTTTCAGATGATGTATAAGGAAGCAGAAGTGATGGACACCCTGGGGCAACCAAGTGGCAAATTCGATTACTATGTAAAGTATTCAGCTCCTTCCAGCTCCTACTTCGACCCACGGGATATCATCCCAGATGGATGGGGTGGCATAGATGATCCCGCACCTCCAAAGATTGAGAGCTCAGATGACACACTTGAAGGAATGACTGAATTGTTCATCGATGAAGCTCGAGAGTAGGACACTCCTCTGCGCAGGAGTCTTTATTGCTTTCCGTATTTGCATATTTGCATTTTCAATTCTAAGATTTCCCTCATTTCAGTAATGTAATTTGCTTTTTATCCAATAAAATGCATGGAGATTTTTCATGTTTTAAGGGCATGTTGAAGTATACCAAACTAGCCACGTGATGAAATCCTACCAAAAGAAAACGGCAATGAGCTAATTCGAAATTTGGGCTTCTTCATGTTCCTTTGAAAAATTTTCAAAGTAAAATGATTTTCAGCATGCATTTAATTTACCTGTTTGTTTCTTTTAATTATCTGTTTTATGTTTCGGGTGCAGGCCCCGCATTTAAGGAACCTCTATGAGCTCTCTTGCAAGAGGGCAAGACACAAACATTTAACAGTTTTGACTTTATGATTTGATGTGCTAGAATAGAGCATGGCCTTTTTATCATTATAGAATGCTTTCACATGATATTGAGCAATTCACCAATTCCACTTGAAATTTATCAAAATGGATAATTCAGTGAAGGATGTTGAGTTACTTAAACATGCTAAATGATGCTAAATGAGGTGTGAAAGGCAAGCCTAATCCCATACACAATTCCCTTGTTTATACATTGTGAGGTGAGTATGGAAACGTTTTGTGTTTCAAGGTGAAAAGTTTTCTTGCAAGAAGTACGACAACTGAAATGACGAGAGGCAGTTCATTTGTCTACCCTAAACACTACAGATAATCCATTGCTTAAACCTTTTGAGCCCAAACACTTGAAGAACTTATTTCATACTACCCCTGTCAAGAACCACCCCACATCGGGGCAAATGGAGGTAAGTTGACATTGAAGGAGAGTGAAATGGATGGAAATTTTCTTGCTCTCACTTGCATCAATCTTCAAGTTATACTTTTACATTGAATTCATGTGGTAATTTAAGTGCCTTAGGATGACGAAGAGCGTTTCTTTCACTATCCTACACACTTATATCATTTGCATAGCCCACTTGAGCCTGCAATTTCATTTCTTTAAACCCCAGTTGGTGATCATCCCCCACCTTTGGGCAAGGCAAGATAGATGATGACCTTTGAAGGTTCGAGTGTCATTTAAAATATACTTGACACACACAAGAACTGAAATCAAAAATAGAACTAAGGGGCATGAAAAAGCAGTGTGCTGGTAAAAGCAAGGCCAATGCCCATGAAAAGAAAAGAGAAATGGTGATGAATTAGGGGGCATATAAAAAGCGGTGTGCACGATCAATGCCCATCATCAAAGAAAATGATTTTGAGAAAAGATCTCCAGTTGAATAATCATTGGCATTAGTGATAAACTCTTGAGCCAATAAAAGAAATCATCAAGAAGACAATCCGTGGCGAAGAAAAGCGGTGGTAATGTCCAGATGATCACCAACTCTCACCCTTTACACACATCTTTGAGCCTAACGATCATTTCGTTTCTCAAACCCAATAACCAAGCCTGTGTTACGTCCCTTATGAAGTCTCTTCAGATTAGGGCACTTGAATTAACATAGAAATTCATATGTTTTAAGCATTGCTCGAAGAAGTACGAGCAAGATTATTTCTTTTTCATTTTGCAGGGTTCTTGACTTGTAAACCCAGAGATGATTACAGAATGGTTCTTTCAATAGCCTTGACTCAAAAGGTCTCTTTTGCTAAGCCAATGACCAAACCCACATTACAATCCTTGTCAAAGACCTCTTAGATTGGTAAGGTCGTACTGATTGCAAGAAAATTCGAACTCTTGTCGACAAGATGATGATAAGATTGAGTGATATGTTCCCGCATCAATGATCGGGACAAATAACCCCTCCTAAATGAGAGCGAGTGAGAAAGCCTTTTTCACACCAAAAATGTCTCGTTTAGCATGTTCAAGAAACTCACAGCTTAGTGAAAATTGTCTTAATGATAATTTTTCCAGTGGAAGTTTGAAAAAAAGAAAAATAAAAAAAGCCATCATGTATGGTCCTTCATTGAATTTAAAAAAAAAAAATGAATGAATTTTTTCTCAAAGACCAAAAAATTGTCTTTGAAACCCTGAGTTTGTTCAATCATCTTGGTGCTGGATGAGAATTCCAAGTACCCATTTATAAAATGTTTCAAATGTCTAGTTTGAGTTCCAGATGTTTGAACCTTTAAACACTTGATGTGACTTCCAAGTATTTGTCTTTTCGAGCGTCGATGTGATTTCCGGATGTTTAAAATTTTAAGTACTTGATGCAATTTCCAGGTGCTTGGGATTTGATGAGAGTCTCAAATCCTCCGAAGATTTTTCTTGATTCGGTTTGATTTAGGCGACCGTAGAATGGTACGGGTCCTAAACAGCATTTATTGCTCTAACAAGCGACCGTAGAATGGTACGGGTCTGGAAGCGAGTTTCCCCATTCGGGCGACCGTAGAAGGGTACGAGTCCTGAAAAATCAATTTTCCGTCAAGGCGACCGTAGAATGGTGCGGGTCCTCGACAATACCTATTCCCTATTTAGGCGACCGTAGAATGGTACGGGTCCTAGAAAGTGAATCTCGTTTAGGCGACCGTAGAGATGGTACGCGTCCTAGACAAAACCTATTTTCCTATTTAGGCGACCGTAGAATGGTACGGGTCCTTGAAGGTAAATCCCCGTTTAGGCGGCGTAGTAGAGAGTACGGGTCCTAGACAAAACCTATTTTCCTATTTAGGCGACCGTAGAATAGTACGGGTCTGGAAGGTAAATCCCGTTTAGGCGACCGTAGAATGGTACGGGTCCTAGACACAACCAAACAACTGTCATCTTGGGCGCCGTAGAATGGTACGGGTCCTAGGAAAGCAGTTTCTTTGTAAAGTTATGTTACCATTTTAGGCGACCGTAGAATGGTACGGGTCCTGGACATGTAACACCAACTGCCTAGAACTACTCTATCCTTCTTGAAGGTGGGTTATTCCGGGTGCTTGGGATCTAATGAGAGTTCCAGATTTTGAGCCTTTCAATTATCTGAAGAGATTTCCAGATGTTTGTTAGGTCTCATAGGAATCATTTCACACCTAATAATACTTTTCTGAATCTCCAGATAAGTATGACAGGTATGTGTTCTTCTTTGCATTTTGCATTTCATTAAGCATGGAGACATAGAAATATATGCTCTCGATAAAATCATTGCATTTACATTGCATTATTGCATGACCTTGCATTTCAAAAAGAATTAAATTTATTTGAAAAAGAGGTCATTAACATTTGCATATACATTCCATATTCATTTTGCATTTATTTTGCATTTGCATTTCATTGAGCATAGACACATTGAAATATATGTTCTTGACCAAATCATTGCATTTACATGGCATTCTTTATTGCATGACATTGCATTTATTTGAATCCATTTCTTATAAAAAAAAAAAATTCATTACAATTAACATTTGCATACGCATTTCATATTCATTTTGCATTTGCATTTCGTTGAGCATAGGCACATTGAAATATATGTTCTTGACCAAATCATTGCATTTACATGACATTCTTTATTGCATGACATTGCATTTATTTGAGTCAATTTCTTTTAAAAAAAAAGGGTCATTACAATTAACATTTACATATGCATTTCATATTCATTTTGCGTTCATTCTGCATAGTCTAAATTTAGGTGTCATTTATCTTTGAAGGAAACCTCTACGAGCTTCCCTTCAAAGAGGGCAGCTATTGACACCTAATTTAGATTCAATTTTTAGAAAATAAAAGATTAGAGGGAAATTTTGAAAAGAAATTTTTGAATTTAAAATAGTTCAACGGCCGGATTTTGGAGTCATTTCTTTGTTGGAGAAGTTGAGCGAAAATCTCCACCGGTGAGGTTGAGCAAAAATCTCCACCGGCGAAACAAACTCGAATTTTCGCTTTATAAATAGAGGGGTTCTTCTTCACCTTTCGGGGGGGGAAGTTCGAAAAAACAGAGCAAAAATTCTGTTCATTGGGGACTTCTCTTCGGCTGGAAAAAAAGAAATAGAAAACTGAAGAGAGAAGGGAAAGTTTTCTGCAGAGGGAGAGTGACGTGAGAGAGACAAGTGAGAGAGAGAGTGTCAGGGGAGAGAGTTTACTTTTGTCAAAAATTAAAAAGTGAAGAGGAAAGAGAGAGTACGACGAAAGGAGTGTGCGGCTACAAAGGGAAGAAGTGATGGGACGATTCTGTTCATCTTCTTCCCCACATTTGCTGCCCAATCGTGAGTTTCTCTTCACCCGCGCTGCGCTCGCACCGCCGGTCTTCACCAGCCATCATCGCGCCGACTCACGACGACCCAAGCGCCGACACCCAGCAACACCGCCGCGCTTCTGCAACCCGCGACATTGCGCCCGAACCGGCTCGCACCTCCGCTGTTGTTGCGTCCGCGACCATCCGGTGCCTGACGCCCGACGACCGCACCTCATGCACCAGCAAGCTCTTCCCGACGCCTGCTGCAACGCGCCCGACGCTGCGCCCTCCTCCGAATCGACGCCATCACCTCCCAGCCGCGACGAAGCACATTTCTGCGGACACCGAGCGGCTTTGGTATTTGTCTCACCGCCGTTTACCCGTAGCAGCTGCCGAATTTGCCGGTGACCTCTACCCGCGACGATTGACGCCGCGCCTTGGCGACTCGCACCCGCGCTGCGCCCTCCTCCGAACCGACGCCCGTGACTGCCGTGATGCGGTGCCCATCACCGCATGCCTCTGCCCCTTTTGCGGGTTGCCGTGCTGCCCTCCGACCCAGCCGCCGGATTTCTCGCCGTGCTGCCCTCCCGGCGACACCCGCGCTACCGCCTCGAGCTCCTGCTGCCGCCGCTCGATCCGAGCCTACTGCCGTGCTCTCGACCTACATTGCCTCCCCTTGTTTTTACGTTGCGGGGCCTTAGGTAGTTTTTTATTTTTTATTTTTATACTTATTTCATGATACGTTAGCTTATTTTTAAGTCTCATTATTTGAATTGTAGTATTGTATGTTAATTATTTGTATGGTTTAGACATTATCCTTAAGGCTTTATCCAAGACTTTTGTAATAATTAGTTTGATCCGAGAGACATCGGATCATTCTTTTAATTACATTAATTTTGGGCTTCTTGGTGAAATTTTAATTGTTAAATCATAATAATTATTTAATTTGGTCCGTAAGACTTCGGACTAGATTATTTAATTATTTTGAGTTGTTGTGATGATTAAGGTTAAAATAATTGTTAATTTAACTGTGAGACGACAGTTATTTTTCAATTATTTTGATCCTTTATTTAGTGGCTATATTAATTGTTTAGATTTAACTCTAATTTAATAATTATTCAACCTAAAAAAAAAACTAAAAAAAATCAAAACATTTAAAAATTGCATAAGCATATAGGACATTAGGGTTTAATATAATAGACACGTAGTTTAATTAATCAAATTTTAGGATTATATTTCTAGGGTTGCATTTTTAGATAACATTTTTAGGACTGCATTTTAGATATTTTAAAAGAAATAAGTTAGGATTAGACTTAAATAGCCTTTTTAGAGTCTTAGATATAATTGGCACATTTTCATATTCTCATTTTTTTAAAAAAATAAAAAAAAATAGTTTCTAAGATAGAATAGGGTTTAAGTGAAATTAATCCCAAAAATGGATTAGAAAATTACTTTAGATAGCTCGAGTAGGGTTTTTATTAGTTTTGAATTTCAATAAAAAATACGAAAAATACAAAAAATTAGGTGCATGTTAATTAGTTGCATAATATGATCATTTAATTAGAATTTATTAGTAAAGTTAGGTCATAAGGTGCATAATAACTAGTTCGCATAATAGACCCATTTAATTAGAATTTGCATATTAATAGGATTAAGTGCATTTTTATAAAAGAACTCCAATTTTAAAATAAATAAAAAATGATTGCTTGCTTTGTGTGATGCAATTTATTTGAATGTTTTGAATAATGGATGAGCACCCGTGTGGTCACCACATTTGCATGTTAGTAATTTAGGTTAAAATAAATTAGCTGCTTGCAAAAACATTTTAAAAAAATTAAAAAAAAAGAAATGGTACCGAAAGGGCATTAGAAAATTCAGTGTAACAAAGTAAACCCTTAGTCTCTGGTCCGTAGAAGTAAAATAAATCTCCCTTTATTTTACTTAGGTGTCTAATCGACCTACCATAAACCGATTAGTGGCGACTCCTAATTAATAACATCTTGCATGTTAAATGTTTGGATTTAAATCGCGAATTGGTATGGGCTTGGGAGAGCCCGAGCTAAGTTTAAAAGCTTAGTAGTCCATTAACCTAGTTTTAGGTGATGAACCCTGCGAAAAATTAGGTCGCGACATTAAGGAGGACCGAAAACGACGTCATTTAAAGGCTTATCAATTTTTTTTAAAAAAAAAAAATCATATTGGCCGGAATCTTTCGCCGGAGGCCGGAATCTTTCGCCGGTGGCACCAAAGTGAGCGTTTTTCCTCCGATTTGGCACTTAAGTGATCCGACAGAAACTTTTGGCACCAAAGTGAGCGCCGTACACAACTTTTGGCACCATTAGTGTACTTATCCCAAGGAGGGGACAGCACACAATCGGGGGAGGAGAACGCGAGGGTAGAGAAGGCAGGAAGGGGAGGGAGAATAGAGAGAGCAAGAGAGAGAAAACGAGAGGGAGAACAGCAAGGGAGAATGGGAGAAACAAGAAAAAAAAAAAAGAGGAAGACAGAGCCTTTGGAGGTCGACCAAGAAGCCAAGAGCCCCCAGGATGCCTTGCCACCGCCGGAGAGCTGCCCATTAGTCGCCGATCGCCACCATTTCCTCCGGCTCTCCTCCCGTCCCCCTTTGCGTTTCTTACTATTCTGGTACGCCTTGCTAACCCTTTCAGCTCACGCTCAAGTCTCAATCAAGCCGGAAACCTCTCAGTCCGATCGTGCCCACCACTTGCTCGCCAAAATGCCCAGCCGAAAGTTGGTTTTTGTTTCCCTCATTTAGAGATCCAGCGCGATCAATAGGCTGCCGGAAGGGACACCATCGTCTAGTCGAAGGTCGAGCATCATCCTTCCCCCCATCCGAGGCGGCGCCGTCATGCCCGAGCCGGAGAATCGCCCGGGCACGGCGTCACCTCCTCTAGTCGCAACTGGGAAGTCGTAGACCAGAAGAGGGCAGGCTGAGCCAAGCCAAATCAAGGATCTAGCCAACTCAGCTCCTCTTGCCCCCGCAGGCTGACGGCCTAGAGACGGTTTGGGTTGTGGGCATGTGCGTAGCCCTTTTGCAAAAGGGGTTGGGCGTGTCGGTCAACAAAGACCCGACCATGGCTGGTAGGGCCTAGCCCATTCAAGCGGGCTGACCGGCCCGCCCCCAACCGGGTTGGACCTAGGCAGGTCTGACGAACCTGGCCTGGTCAAAAAAAAATAATATTTTTTCGAAAAAAAATCCAAAATCCAAAAAACGCAGGGTTTAATTGGAAATTGTCATGTATTGCCTTCTTAGTATAATTAGGCCTCGTATATTGATTATATCGCATGTTTAATTTACATATTTAATTACGTTTGCGAATGTTTAATTGCACATGCTTGATTTTTACTTGCTATTAGGATTTTTGTAGCTATAATTATTATTTTAATGATTGCATACCTACATAATCACCTCACATGGTAATGATGTATAAAATCAATCCAAACTTCCTGAAAAAAAATCTTTTCTTTTAAAATGAACAAGATTAGGTACCGAAATGGCACTAATTGATTAATTAGTATAATCAAGTCCCCGACCTTAGATTCTCCAGTTGCGTAGGAAGTGAGATACACTCTCATACCTCACTTGGTTTCTAGCCGACCTCAATAGGCTAGTGGTGACTCCTTATTGCGAAATTCTTGAGAACGCCCCAATGTCATGCAAGGTATGGGCTTGGGAGAGCCCGAGCCTAATCATGAACCATAAGCCCGTCCTTTAGGTAATACCCCTAAACCTATTCCCTCCCCCCAAGAGGTAGGTCGCGACAGTAGTCTTCTTCTTATATGTACAAATCATACACCATGATTGATGATCACCCTCCTTGACACTATCATCCAACTGGAGTTCTACACATTGCACTCAGTCTGCCCTTGTAAGCACTTTGTAAGTCTAATCTGTGCCCAATTAATTATATCAAACAACTCTATCTTTTTGGCCATGGATTGCTAAAACAACTTAACTATCTACCCTTCCTTCAAAAAGTACTATAAAGTTGAAAATGAAGAAGAAACCATGTGTACACAACATAGCAGAGAGCTCCAAAGTCAAGACAATAATGAGTCTATGGTAGGAGGCTCCATAGTGCAACCCTAAAATGGAGGGGCATTGGAGTTTCATATCAGCAAGGGATAAGAGAAATAATCCATTTCGAACTCATGAATGCATGCGAAAAGCCCACACATGTCAATGGGGAATAGTTTTTTTATATGTTTACCTATTTATAAATGACAAAATAGTTCAAATGAAACAGGGAGTGCCTCCCATAGTGCCAGGATCTGAATTGAAATAATACTCAAAACTGTGAACTTTTATTCGTATAAAATTCTGTAATGTGTTGATTCTGAATGTCCTAAATAATTTAGGTTTAGCATTGCTCATTTGTCATAAGACAGAGTTACAAAATCAGGTACCCTCTACAAATGGGCTCTTTTCGCCTTCTTCCCCCTCCTCTCCTGTTTCTGCATTTCTTTCTTCTTCATTTCTTCTTTAACAACCGTCTGATTTAACCTCTGCCACACTCGCTAATAGGATTGTCTCAGATGGTTCGACATATTTAGCTGCCATAGAAAATACAGAGCTGATGAATAAAGGCACAGATGCCGCAACTGCGGTGAAGACAGTTTAAGTCACAATGAGAAATTATTATAACCGGAATACTCACAAGAACGTTGATGTAACACCACAGCTTTGAGACAAAAGTTAAGGCATTATATATAGTCTAGGAGTTAGAATGAAAAACTCTATCACAGGTTGGTAGAATTGAGAGCGCAACCTAGCAAATCCAAGCAGTAAAATACAATATAATACAATAGAACTACATGAAAATGAGATACATGTCTGGAACTTTAGCCCTTTTCGCCATTCTAAAGTCATTTTTCAGTATTCTAACGTTTCTGGACATTTTCTATGAGTTCAGTATACCAGAGCTACAATCACCCTGTACAAAGCCGAAGACGTCTAAAGCGAAGTCCAGTGACTTTTCGATGCCACGGACGAACTAAAGAAAGATGGCTAGATCTAAATGATGAGAAATCTGAGCCAAGCGGGTGCACTGGTGATGAGAATGAAAAAGCATTGGATGGCGGACTGCAAGGTGAAAGATGGATGAAGAAATCAACTCCACATTTGCAATGAAGTTAAGAAAGAGATCGCATCATCTTTGGGAGAGCGAGAGAATGTTTGGCCGGACTCAAAGCTCCTCCCACGAACTTTTGGCATTTTCCATTGAAATGAAACATAACTTTCTTATCTTTGAATAATAATAATAATAATAATAATAATAATAATAATAATAATAATAATAATAATAGAGTTTATTTGTTAATGCACAGGTCTAATGAGAATGTAATTTTAGTATGAAATAAAAAGGAATAAGTGCATTAAATATCCTAAAGCTTGTCAGGAAAGTATAATTGAGTCATAAAACTTTTATAAAAAAAAACAATTAAATCCTAAAACCTATCATGAAAATTCAATTTAGTCCTTCCTAAAAATTTTAAAAGGTTTAATCACATCTTAAAACTTGTCATGAAAGTGCAATTAAGTTTTAAACCTTTCAAAAAATGCAATCAATAGAATAACTTAGATTGAATTAATTCGACAAGTTTTAAGATATAATTGTTTTTGAAAGTTTTAGGACTCAATTGTACTTTGTGATAAATTTTAAAACTTAATTTCACTTTTTAAAAGTTTTATGATTCAATTGTACTTTGTGACAAATTTTAAGACTTAATTTTACTTTTGAAAGTTTAGAACTCAATTGCACGATAAATTTCAGGAATTCTAATGTACTTATGCCAAATAAAAGTCATATCCCAAATTCTAAAGACTTTAAGCCAAATTTAGAGGGAGAAAGAGAGAGGATGAGGCACGGAAGGTGATGTCGGAAAACAAAATAGGCGGCTTTCTCCAGGGTTTAATTTCTTTGATTGAATTTTCTTAAAATTTATTTTTCTGAAATGATTTTTTTACTTAAATGAAAAATGGGCTTGCTCTTAATTTCTTTAGCTCTAAACAGAGGCCCATGAAAGTCAGCCGATTGGGTTTGCTCAATATGAAGCCCAAAGCAATAATCAATTTGAGGACCATTTGGTTTTTTTTTTTTTTTTGTAAGTGTATTGCAAGTCTTAAAAGTTGTCACAAATATGTAATTAAATCTTAAAACGGTCAAAAACTACAACTAAGTCCTGAAAAACTCATCATAAAAGTACAAGAGATTTTTAAAATTTTCAAAAGTGCAATCAAATCCAAAAAATTATAAAGTTTGTGGAATCAAATCCTTTTATTTATTCCGTCCAACTTGATAAATGTAAAATGATAGCAATTTTTAGGGTTAATTACACCAACTTGATAAGTTTTGAAACTTGATTGCACTTTTTAAAAGTTTTAGAACTTAATCATACTTTTAAAATAAGTTTTGAAATTCAATTGTACTTTTTGAAAGTTTTAAAATTCAATTATACTTTCATGACAAGTTTTTTTAGGATTTCCAGTGCATTTATCATTTTTTTGTCATTTTTTATGTTTTATTTTTTTATATATGTTAAAACTCCATTTGTTTCGCAAAAATATTTTCCAGGAAAATACCTTTCAGAATATTTCATGAAAATCATTTTCTCCACTTTTTAAGACAAAGCCTTAGCTCTCGAATCAGAAACTCTCTGCAATTCATTTCACTTAGCTCCAACCCAACCAACACAAACAAGATTCTCACGGGATTGGGATTAGTTCTTCGTCGTCCTCGATGAACGATCTGCTCCCTCTGTAGAGTACGCTCACAATCCCTAAAAGCTCATGAATCAACATGGCATGGCAACACAATTATTTGCACATCATCTACTTTCTCCTTAGGGTTTAATGGTTGTTTGTATGACGTGAATTTGAAGTAAATGTATGGCAAGGAACAAGCTCGCTTGCTAGTTCACAAAGCTCTGTAAGGGCATAGCGATGCTTGTGGGAGGCCACGTTGTAATGCAAATCCTCCTCGCGGCTATTAATTATCTTGCTCTGATTCATGCAAGGCACTTTTAGTTTGGCTAGTGTCTTGATCAATCAATTTCTTTTTCCATTTCTTTATTATTTTTTATTGGAGAGTTTGCTTCGCGTGCCTCGACAAGAAAATACCCTTTGACTATTTTAAAGTAAAAATCATTAATACAAAGTCCTAAAACTTATCAAGAAAATAACGATGTAAATAGATATATAAACTCTGGCAAGTTGAATTTAAATAATTGACTTAAAGTGGGATCAATTTCTAGAGTTATTCAAGGGCTTCCTATTTATAATTTCTAATTTTGATTTTATATCTTGCTTGTTATTCCGCATAAAAAAAAAAAAAAAAAGAGTCATAAAATTCAGAATTAGTAGAGACTTTCTTCTGAGCAAAACATTGCTTTGAAAATTCTTCTCCCTTTTATTTTTTATTTTCATATGACAAAAGAGAAGTCAGAACCTTATCCGCCCTGATAGAGAGAATCGAGGAAAGGGAATCCAGCACCAATCACACACAAAAAGTACAGAACGTGATGCACAAAGGGGCACCTCTAGAAGACCTAATCTCTAAGAGAATAGCACCCATAAGAGTTCAAGTTTTACCAAAAGGAAATGATGTCCTACTCTCTAAACCGTTCCAACTTTTTATAGGATTGGTTTCAGTTCGTGATCATCGTTTTCAAGGCCGACCGATATGATCGATCACGGTTGAAGCATACTCCGGTTCCCTCATGGAGGGAAAAATTTTATGAGCACATGCCCCGTGGGTGTAGAGAATGAATTCGTGGGCTTCCATAAATCAGCTTCTACCGCTCAAAATTATACTGGAAAATCCTAATTCATGTGGAAAATCCTCGATCAAGTAATTAAAAAAGAAAAAAAAAAAAAAAAGAGAAACAAGTTCACGTCCACACAAGTGTATCATGATGTCATGGCACCAGAAAAATCGCAGGTGGTGCGTTCTGTTCTTTAACTTTAGGCACGAATTCGAATTTTCTTGCGAACATCAGGTGAATCCATTTTTCATACAACGGTCCACGTGGCCGATCTCCCATTGGTTGGAGCTTTGGAACTTCGTTGAGGAGGCAGGAGGAAGAGTTAAATCCCGTAGCCTTCATGTCATATTCTCTCACTTTTCCTTTCACCAACTTCAGTACACTATTTCACCCTGTTCTCTATGCCCTGTTCTTCTCCTCGATTCCCTCATTCTCTCTCTCTCTCTCTCTGAAACTATTCTTGGTTGGAGATACAGAGAGAGGGAGAGAGTTTTGGTGATGAGAAATGGCCAGATCAGAGGGCTCAATCTGTAAGCTGTGCTTGGTGTGTTCCGTGATCGCGAATCTCTTCTTCGGGGTGAATCTTTACCGGGGTCGCGGTGGCCTGTGGGGGCGGAACTGGAGCATCGATGAGGTGAGCATCCAAGGCCTGAGCTGGAGCAGGAGGGCGGCGGTCGAGGCCGAGTCGGCGGCGGCACGGGAGTGCTCAGGCCACGGGAGGGCGTACCTCGACGGGGTGGTGGTCGACGGGAGGCCTGCCTGCGAGTGCAACAATTGCTACGGGGGTCCAGACTGCTCCCTCTTCTTGCTCTCTTGCTTTGCCAATGCCGACGAGTTAGTTTCCGCGTCTCATGTCAATCATTTGGTATAGGACACGAAAGCCTTTCTTTCCTTTCTTACGTCGTTGGAACACGCGCAGAATTCACTGAATTGCTACTGTAATAAGGATTGCTGACAGTCTCATCCCGAATTAGATTCAAAATAGAAGGTTTTCCCGAGGAATTCACTGAATCAGTATTTCTAATGGTCCTTTGTAACATTCTCCGTCACTCGTGGAATGCCAATGTGAATATCCAAGACCTGAGTTAGATTTGTAACTTTCTACCTCAGTTTATCATTCGAGTAGTGAAAATTGGCATGTTCACCTGTAGTATCACCATATTCAATACGATATCAAATTATAGGCCTCGAGCGTGATTCTTTGTCCCTATTCACATTTCACGAAAATTCATGGATCAGTGATGCACCTGCACATGTCCCTTATGGATCGGAACCGTTCTTCCACTGGGCACGTATAGCAGTTTATGTTTCAGGCTTTCATGGTCTGTCGGGCTATCACACTTCGGTATGCGAGTGATAACTCATAAAATTTAAACCACCTCGTGTTGGTAATAGTTTAAGGTTTTAAAATGAGGAGTGGCATTTTCCACTCTTTCGAAATTTCCTTAATTCACATTCCATGATTTTTATTTTATTGTTTGGTTGCAGGGGAGATCCATTGTTCTTGGAGCCGTTCTGGAAGCAGCATGCAGAGAGCAGTGCCGTAGTGGTGGCGGGGTGGCACAGGATGAGCTACTCCTTCAGTGACCAAACCACCTTGTCCCAAGAGCTTGAGTCTCTCCTCAGGAAGCTGCACTCCCTGGTTGGGAATGCCATCACAGACGGCAAATACATTTTGTTTGGTGCTGGCTCTACCCAACTCCTCAGTGCTGCTGTCCGTGCTCTCTCTCCTCACAACTCTTCACTTCCTGCTTCAGTTGTGGCCTCAATCCCCTACTATTCGGTCAGCATCTTTCCTTTTATGAGCTTGTCATGACCCTGTGATTCGTCCTGCTCTATCCCTATGCTCAATCTTGACATAATTTTACATTTCGGGTATCCGTGTTTTTCTTCTTCTTCACAGCTTTATCGAGAACAAACAGAGTTCTTCAACTCAGCAGACTGCAGCTTTCAGGGAGACCCGGCGCATTGGAAGAACGCAACCAACACCACTGGAGACATCATCGAGTTCGTGACTGCACCGAACAATCCTAATGGACAGTTGAATGAAGCCGTTCTCCATGGCCCTAATATTAAAACTATTTACGACCGTGCTTATTACTGGCCGCATTTCACCGGGATCCCTTCCCAGCAGATGAGGACCTCACTATTTTCACCATCTCAAAGCTCACTGGTCATGCTGGTAGCAGATTCGGGTAAATATGCCAAAACCCTCAACTTTTTCCCCAGATTCTGATGTTTCCTGCTATATATTCACTGTTCAAGTTGTACTTTGATGTTGCTGATTCAGCTGACAGTATAATAGCTTTCAGTAAAATCTTCTAGCTTACCCATTGGGAATCATTTCTTTCATTGTTAACGTTGGCTTAAAGCAGATGGGCATTCATAAGGAACGAAGAGGTGTACCAAAGGATGAACATGTACCTGGAATTGAACACGATGGGCGTCTCGAGGGACACTCAGTTAAGAGCTCTGAAGCTTCTGAAAGTAATCATCAAAGATGGGGGCAGGGAAATATTTGAGTTCGGATACAAAACCATGACCAAACGTTGGGACAGACTGAGGAAGACATTGTCCATGTCAAACAGATTCTCTCTCCAGAAAGTAGCACCTGAAAACTGCACCTATTTCCAGAAAGTTAGGGAACCAACTCCAGGTGAGAATTTGCCGCAACCCTATAACTTATTTACAACGCGAGGAGCAAATGCGATAAGATGACAGATCCATATAATTTTATGATGATTCATCAGTAGCATTCTTTTCAAAATGTGGACCGAGTTTCTCTATCAACATGTGGCACACAGTTTTTGTCTGAAAAATACCCCAGGAATGCCCTTTGCAGTCTTATAGACATGTATTTAGAAGAGGATCTCTCTTATGTTACGCGTCAGCAAAACTGAAGCCAAATTCCAAGGGGTGTCGATGTGAGTTCTCTCTCACGTTTTAGCTGTATTCTTTTTCACAAATTAACTCGAGCATTTATGGCAGCTTATGCATGGGTGAAATGTGAGTGGGAGGAAGACAAGAACTGCATTGAGATCCTAAATGCGGCCAAAATCCTTGGTAGAGGAGGGAGCATCTTCCATGACGACGACAGATACGCCAGGCTCAGCCTCATTAAGAGCGACGACGATTTTGACGTGCTGATAAGCCATTTAGAGGGCCTAGTCTCCGGGGAAGATGGAACCAAAATCATATGATTGTGAAGAAAGAAGAACATCAATTTCGCGTTGATTCTGGGCAAAGTAATTAAATCATAGGTATATAATCATGTGAACTAGAGTGAGAGTGATGACTATTGACCTCTTTAAGAAAGAGTAATGTGATAGGTCTTAATTTGTAAGGTCGAAACAAACCCATGTGATTGCCAAGAAAGAAAAGTAGTCGGATAAAGTGATTAAATCATAAGTATACTTCTTGTGAATTAGAGTGAGGGTTATGACTATTAACCTCTCTTTAAAAAAAAAAAAAAAGCAATGCGATAGGTTTTAGTTTGTAAGATAAAGACAAAATCATGTGATTATGAAGAAAGAAAAGTAGTCAATCTCACCTTGATCTGTGATTATGGACAAAATAATTAAATCATAGGTATATTTCTTGTGAACTAGAGTGAGGGTCATGACTATTGACCTCTTTAAGAAAGAGTAATGCGGTAATCTTAGTTTATAAACTGGAGCCACAATAATATGATTATGAAGAAAGAAAAATAGTCAATCTCGTATTTATCTGTGATTCTAGATAAAGTGATTAAATCATTCGTATATTTCTTATGAACTTGAGTGAGGGTCATGACTATTGACCTATTTGAGAAATAGTAATACGATGGGTCTTAGTTTGTAAGATGAAGCCATGTGATTGTGAAGAAAGAAAAACAATCAATCTTGTGTTGATCTATGATCATAAACAAAGTGATTAAATCATAGGTATATTTTTGTAAATTAAAGTGAATGTCATGACTATTGACCTCCTTATGTGATTGTGAAGAGGAAAAAAAAGAGTCAGTTTTTGTGTGGATTCATAATTCTAGACAAAAAGAATAAATCATAAGTACATTTCTTGTGAACTAGAATGGGAGTCATGACTATTGACCTCTTTAGGAAAGAGTAATATGATAGGTCTTAATTTGTAAGATAGAGACAAAACTATGAAAGAAACGTAGTAAATCTCGTGTTGATCAGTGATTATAAACAAAGTGATTAAATCATAGGTGTATTTTTTGTGAATAAGAGTAAGGGTCATGACTATTGAACTCTTTAAGGAGGAGTAATGCAATAGGCCTTAGTTTATAAGATGGAGCCAATACCATGTGACTCTGAAGAAAGAAAAGCAGTCAATCTCACGTTAATATGTGTGATTCTAGACAAAGTGAATAAATCATGTGTCCTGGAGCTGGGCCAACACACTGCACTCGGTCTGCTCTTGTATGCACTCTGCAACTCTGATCGGTTCCTAGTTAATTATATCAAACAACTCTTTCTTTTTGCCATAGATTGCGGAAACAACTTAACTATCTACACCTCGTTCAAAAGCACAGCAGATAGCTCCAAATGAAGAAGAAACCATGAGGTCTCCAGCACAGCAGAGAGCTCCAAAGTCCAGACAATAGAGTTCTGTGGCTGAAGGCTCCACAGGGCAACCCTAAAGTGGAGGCATAGAAGTTTCATATCAGCATGGTATAAGAGAATAAATCCATTTCAAACGCATGAATGCATGCAAAGCCCACACATGTCAATGGTGAGGAATTTTTCTGTATGTTCACCTTTCTATAAATGACAACATAATTCAAAAGAAATAGAGTGCCCCTCCCATAGCGCCAAGATCTGAATAATACTCAAAACTGTAAAATTCTGTGATGTATTGACTCTGAGTATCCTAAATATAATTTAGCTTTAGCATTTCTCACTTGTCAGCAGACAATGTTACACAATCAGGTAGCCTCTACACATGGGCTTTTTTCCCCTTCTGCCACCACCTCTCTTGTTTCTGCATTTTCCATTCTTCATTACGTCTATGACAACCATCCGATTCAACCTTTGCCGCACTCGCCAACAGGACTGTCTCAGATGGTCTGATATATGTAGCTGCCATTGGAAGTACAGAGCTGATGAATAAAATACAGAGCAAAATTTGCTTCTGATCAACCAACTCCAGAAGCCCTATACACCGACCGACTTTTCAGTGCTCCAGTTTGTCTATGCTTTAAAATAGGCATTCTCCGCCTAAAGAGTATGCAGATAAGTGCAAGGACAATAAGAATTAAAAGAAAGTACACTCCCAAGTGAGCATTCCAAACAAAGCCCATTAATTCAATACTGCTCTTGCCACTGCAGCTACAATCACATATACTTTTTAACTGATTTTCGACTGGTGTAGCAACGGGATCCAGGATAAAATCCAAAGTCATAGCTCCTCTTCCAACCAGATGGTCGTGGTCTTCGGTTTGTACCCAGGCATAGATGCCACAACTGCAGTGAAGATACTTTAAGTCTCGATGAGAAATTATTCTAAACGGAATACTGAGAAGAACATTGATTAACACCTAATTTGTTAGATGAAAGTTAAGATATTATATGTATTATCCAACAAGCGCGTGATGTATTTGAAAAATGCTTTTTGTTGTTGTTAAAGTTCAATAATCACTAGTAAGATCACTAGATACTCTTAATAACAAACAGCAAATAATGAAGTACCTTCGTACTTTGCTCCAGGGGCAAGCACCCTATGGTAATCAGCAAGTCCTCTACTAGCTTGAATCTGCTAAGTAATTTAGGACCATATAGCATCTCAGAAAGAAAGAAAAAATAAATGAAACTACCAATACAGCTATATACCCCTAACAGAAAGAATCAGCTGTACTTCAAACAGCTTATACATTATTAAACCACAGAGATCACTACTAGACGGTGAAAATAAATGAACAAGACAACAAATGGCTACTGCATGCATACAATTAGCACTCAAACAAATGCTGGGACATACAGTGCTATTTATTCCCTTGATTAGGACAAAGCCAGGCAATGGCCTTCCACTATCCGAAGAGTAGATTCTTCCATGAACTCCAGTCTGTAAGAAGTTTTAGGGAAAAAACGATTACACAACTTTGCATAGTTAACTAGAAAAGCTTCGTAGTACATGTAAAATTAATATTTTTTTGTCAGGGTAGTTTTTTTTTTTTTATATTTCTTTCTAAAGATTTTCTGGATATTTTACTATCTGCAATATAAAACTCTGGGCAGACCACTTACCTTACTAACAGTGGCAACAAGATTAAGCATGCTCATTTTGTTGTACTCCCATAGAGTGGGAAGCTGCAAGTTTACACAGAGAAAGCTCAAGCAAATCGATCACTTCCCGAATACAAAAATAATAGATTAGCACATGCAAGTGATGAGTCAGAGCCATATGAAATTAAAATATTAGTCAGTTTCAGCATCAAATTTGGCTCTTATTTAAACTAGGGAAGCAGCTAAGGGTCGAAATACCAGAACCAGATCCTTACAGTTATTAGAACCTATCTGGATTGCAAATGTTTTTAACTCAATTTTCTAATTTACCAGATTTGGTTAATCATGTCCATCCATTTTCTGGAGAAATTATTTGGCGGAGTGAAGAACTTTATGTCAACGGCACAATGCAAGCTCCAAACCATGTAAATGATGGTCGCAATAAGTAAAGCATACAAATTGACTCTTTTGGGAGCAGACCTCACTAGCATTTGGCCATTTATTGTCGCTAACTTCCAATGTCAATTCAAAACAGCCACCATGGATATAGTTCCAGTCTTGCATGCCACCATATATCGGATACCTAGAACAAGTTAAGCGATATTATTAATGAAACTTTTAAATAGTCAAATGCCAGGTAAAGCACTAAAGCATTCCATTATAGAATGGAACTATTTCTCTTTTGCAAAGTCCAGCGGTTCACTTAACAAAGGTATTAGATTAAAACACTGGAAAGATCAGCACTTCCTATATTATGAGCTACAATGGATTAACCTCAAAACCGTCATACCAAGCTGCTCCATTCGTAATTCCTCCTTCAAATTCTTTACTCAATGACATGTTACGGTGAGAACGACTATATACTTGCCATGAACCGAAAGGCTTCATCATCAGGGCTGGCAAAGTAATATCTCCTGCAATTCAGGATTGCCAATAGTCATTAAGAATACAAGATATGAAAGAAAAGTATAAATACTGCAGTAATTTATGAAAAGTTATCAACAACAAATCAAGTAGGCCAATAAAAGATCACATGTAAACTTCAATTAATGTGCAGCACCTTTCTATCTTCTGCTGTCCCTCTAAAACTAAATGATCTCAACTTTTCGTCGCTATAAAAGGAGGACTTAACTTAACATAGGAGTAATACAGAAAAGGTTTGGGAAATCAAGCAGATTATCAAGATAAGTGGCCCACGAATTCAACATATGAACCAGAACGTCAGACGATCACCTCTTGTCCTCCGTTCCATCCCATGGATAATTTGCAACTAGTGCACCCTGAGAAATTATAAGAGGATGCACATTGTTACATTTATTGTTCAAATAATTCTTCATATTTAAAATTTTAATCACATTACACATGGGAGGGAGAGGGGGGTTGATAAACAAGTGTAAATCATGCATCAATAAACAAGTATATAATCATGCGTTGTCATCAAACGCCCTGCCAGCATGACAGGATCTAGCACAAAAAAGTAGCTAAATTTAGTACCCCGTGCAAGGAAGCAGATGCTGTGAAACGAATCCCTCTCAACCATTTCATAATTGCCCTTGTTTCTGGCTGTCGTGAACTTATGTCTCCATTCATTGGAAAGAACTGCCCTTTCATGAAATACATACAGCATAAGATAATACAACAAAACTAAAAGTAAAGGGGAAATTGATCATAAATCATGGAAAGAGAGAAGTCTTTTCTTTACTCATATTAAGCAAGAAGGAAAATGCTTTGCTAACAACTGCAAAAATGCAAGAATTATATCTGAATACGTGACAAATCCTCAAAGGAAGAAAGCATACATGATAAGACCTTCTCCACTAGAAAAGATGAAGAGAAAAGGAGAACATTTGTTAAATTCCACCCCGTGACTCATGAAAAAGATCTTAAATTAATGCAAGCCATCAAAGTTGGAATCAATTGCAAGACCCAAAGACTTGTTCCATTATTGGGCTATAGATGAAGGAAGCAATTATTAACATTATTTGACAATGAGAACAAGAAATTGAAGAGAAAATCATTAGACATGAGCCTTGATATAAAGCATGGCAATATTTGATGAAAGAAAAGACACCTGTGAAAATGTCAGATTAGGAGTTATCATTCATAAAAGGTGAAAAAAGCAATACCCAAGCATGTTAGGGAAAGCTCCAGACTTCCAATATTAAGCTTTTCACCATATCCTCCAAGGGAAACTACTCTCCCTTCTTGCAAACGCTTACTATCCTCTTTAAAATTCTAGGAACAAATCTTCACGATGATCCTAGAGTTCCCAATTTGTAAATTTTTTCATATATCATCTTTCAATTCTTAGTTCGGTCTAACTAGATTGTTAAAACTTCAGTCAAGAAATATATGGTTAATTTTTAAATCACAACATTCGAATGCACATCATAATCACTTTTTTTTTCCAGTTCATATAAGGAAACCTGGTCCATGGATAAAACTTGTTTCATGCAGATGGACTACACAGACAACTTCGTTCGTTAACACTAAACCCATGCATGGGGCTGGAGCCCATTATAATCTTTAGAAAACTACAGATTGCAGCAGTAATAAACTACCTGATCAGGAAAATCTCGATTTAAATCAATGTTATTGGCATTTCCGCGCCTTCTAAGTGTGAACCCATCTGGGTTCATTGATGGAAGCAAATGAAGGTGAACATTCTCCACAATTAATTTTGCCTGCAACACCAATATTGGGCAATAAAACATCAAGAATGCTTAATTATATCTACAACTGAATGGACAAGACTGTAATGAGCAGAATGCTACTTCTTAAGATTCATTGCGAGACAGAAGATTTACATAGCACACCATCCATACAAATGCACAGATATAGATTGATCAGTTAGAGGCCAAACATGACCAACGATGCAAGTCATAAGAACAAGCTAAAAGCCAATCAAATCATGTTGATAGCTGGAATGTTTTTAGTGAATCTGGACTTCCTCGATTTGAATGGATATGCATAAATGCTGATGATTAGCTTGATGAGTACCGTCATTGAATGAAAATGAAGCCAATCCTCTACAGTGATGATATTAAGGAGAGAGAGAGAGAGAGAGAGGGGCGAATTACCAATGGATCCTTCAGGTAATTATCACAAATCCAATTCGCTAGAAGCATCAGAAGCTCACGACCAACAGGTTCATCCCCATGCACATTTCCTATGAACTGCAAGCATTTGACAAAATGGGAAATTTCCAAATTATATTAGTTTGTGGTTAAGCTATGAAAGATATTGAAAGATTGAGAAAGGTGATCTCAATTCACCTTGAGAGAAGGAAACTAAGAGCAAAAGCCATTTCTTGTAAAGAAACACAAAGCACAGAAAACATCTACGAGTTATCTATGAATTAGTCAAAAGAAGAATTTCCCAAGGAAGTAAAAAATTAACAGTTCAGGATTCAACCTTTAGACCCTAAGTACCAACCTCCGAAGCAGAGAAAAAGATGGTAAGTCATTTAGAAGAAATGCATGCGTCACAAGGCTCTGAGTCTCCTGATTGTAAACAACATGCATCTTCAACATGAAAGTACCAGAAGAGAACAGCATCCAACTAATTGACTTAGCCACATATGCAAGAAAATGGTATTTAATCAGATGCCATGTATGATGACGGATCTATGAACCAAAGAAAAGCACAGTCCAACATTAAATAATTGCATAAAGAATGAGGGAAGTCATAACGAGTGATGAGTATGGTGCTCAGTTCCTCAAGAACCTCTGAAAACAATGTTAAAATAGATAAATTTCAGACAAAGACACATTTAGGTGGCCTAGGCCTTTAAAGGGCAAAATAAGATGTGCACTAATTTGAAGGAAACTTACTCCTAAGAAGAAGGTGATGGCATAGTGAATGGCATGAAGGAAAAGGAAAACTTATATGAAGATTAATTCTTTAATTAATGTGATGGTAAGAAACGATACACATCAAAAGGGTTTAAATAGCAGAGACCATTACACTCACAATGGCCCATTGGTGAATCGCTCTATCTTTCACTTGAATATATCATAACCCACATACAAACTTGCTAAATTCCGTTCATCAGAGTTAAATAAGATTGCAGGAACCAAGGGACAAAGGGTAAGTCAAATAATTGTTCCATAACGATGGCATAACAACACACTTAAAAACCTTTGTTTAAGGATGAAATTAAGAGAAGCAGGGAAAAGAGATTTACTTTAAATGCAGGTTCAGCCTCTTCTATTCCAGGCTTGTCCGAGATCTCTATAACCCACTGTTGCCAATTTATCAGAAAGCCCGGTTCAGCAATCAGTCAGAGAGCCATATGAAAAAGGAAAAAGACATCGCAGGCTAAAACTGACAAATTCAATACCAGGGAACTCCATTAACACTCTTGCCAATACTGATGTCCATCACAACGAATCCCTCAAAGAGAGAAGCAAAAAACGAGTCAGCATCACCACACATAGTCTGAACTTCGATTATGAGAGAAAAATCTCGTAATGCACTGATACAATCAAAAAAGCAATAACGGAAGTTGACAGAATCACCTGTATATCCTAGAGATATTGCCACATCTCCGGCCGAAAGCTTTGACGGCCTTTTCAAGATCAGAATTGGTCATGTACCCACGAGCCACATCAGGACTGCCAAAAAGAAAAAGAAAAAAATTACGAAGAATAGCCAAAGATTTAGACTTTAAGACTTTATACGCCTAACAGCCGAATACAGAGAAGAGAAACGCTGCACAAGCCAAAAAGCAGAAAGCCCGAGAGATGGCATACCTCACCCCGAACAAGTGCCTTCCGGCCCCAGCATAACCATCGGTCGCAGAGCCTGCGAGCAGCATCAAACAACCAAAGTGAAGCGAACCCAGATGAAGAAAATGAAAACCCATTTCACCAGAAATTCGTAGCGAGGAAATCGCGTAATGGGTAAGGGACCTGATGAAGGGAGGGATCGACTCTCGCCGCCTCTGGCTCCCGCGTGACCGAACAACGACGAGGAGAGAACGAGATGGAGGAGGCACGAACACAAGACGAGCTTCATCTTTCCCTCGCTTCTTCGCGGATTGACGGCGCTCGTTCTTCTCCGGAACAAGATCGCGCGATGAGCTCCGGGATCGGATTCATTCGCCGCAGGGGGGCCGGTTTCAGCTGGAGCAGGGTCCGTTTCGCATCGTCGCGCGGACAGAGAAAGTGCAAGAGAAACTGAAGACGAAAGTAACGCGGCGTCGCACGCAGATCGATGCCCGATCGAGACACGCGATACGAAAATCCTTTTCTTGCCGAACTCGGACTCTCTCTCGTAGGATCCACCCTCCTTGAATAGGAAAATGATACAGGTGATCTTTCGATGTGTAATGGCGATCTCTTGAACTGGTCCTAGTTACTCTTTAGGACGAAGTGGAAGAACGTACTTATACTGTGTTTGGTTCAGTATTTACAAGTTTTTTTTTTTTTTGGTGATCATGGAACTTTCATGCGCCACTTCACGGTGGAGTAAACCTGGGGTGAACTGAGCCACCACCACAGACCCAACCACAAGTGAATCGGGCACCCCGAGGTGCAAACTCCTCCTCTAACAGATGGGTACTAAGTCCTAATCCACCGAGGCCACCGTGGGCGGTGATTTTGTAAGGGATTTTGAGTCCAATGCAAATGTTCAAAACTCAAAGCTACTTGAGGAAATGTAATTATGTTTGGTAAATAATTTCAATATTCGACGGAATGCTGAAAGCCCAAAGCTAGTCCATACTAATTTTGGGTTTTCAGCATTTTGAAAGTAAGTTGAAAGCTAAAAGTCGGCTTCAAAATTGAACCAAACAGTCCAGCATTTCCCCCTGAAAAGACCATTGCAAATGTTGAACCAAACGCATAATTAGTTCTTGAATATCTAGAATTATAGAAAATCAGTTTTAGTTTCTTATTTTTTACAATGCATGATCAATCCATAGATACCAATAACTTGTTGAACAAATAAAATATAGCGATGGTAAAACTTGGAGATCCAACTACAAGGTCATTAGTAGTCTGGTACAAGATTGATGTCCAGTTGATCAACTACTGTGCCTTGAGGAATTTGGAGGAGAGTTGAATGTTTCTTTTATCCTTTTATCTTCTTTGGTGCAATTGGGCCATCATGAACTTTTAGGGGCTACATGACAAAATTTCTTGGAACAAAAATCAATTTCTATTCTCTAAACAAGTTTCTGAGTAAAAAAAAAAGTATTTCATGCCGAGTTAAAAATTCTATTTCTAGAACACAAATTCGTTTGATAAAATAATAAAAATTTTATTTTTAGGGGATGGCTGGCATTCGACATTCGACGTCCCACAAGCGATAAGTGGGTGGTGAGTAGTGATAAGAGTGAATGATGAGAAGGATTTTCATTTTTTACTTTTATTGCTGAAATTAAAAGTTAAAATTTTCGTTTCGATTTATACTCCGATCTATTTTTAGAATAAAATTTGTTTAAAAATAGAAAAATGAATCAGTATTACCAAACAAAATTTTGTTCGAGTCTTTTTTCGGAAAATAGAGAAACAAACAATTTATTATGCTTTCTTAATTTGTTCAATGTCTATCTCTAAATGGGCATAAGCACTTCAATCACTAGGGGATGAGATTCATTCACTTGCATTCATGCTAAATTCACTTGCATTCCTGCTAGCACTACAAAAAGCTCCGGTCTTAACGCCATTACTACCGCTGTGCAGCCTTTCCTTGGGTTCATGGAGTTGGGTTTCCTGCTTACGCACAACAGAGGAGCCGCCCCCACTAGGCAGGCGGCCACAGGTCATAACGCACTCTTTGCACAGCAAATTGCCAATCGTCGAAATGTGTACGAGGTACCATGAGGGCCCAATATCTCAATGGCACCTTTGTCTAAAGCTTTGAATGAGTCAATGAACTTTAACTCGAAGTGTAATGTAATATCCAAACTTACAATTTCTTTACGTGGCCCTTGCATTTTTTGTTCATCTTCAAACTAGTCTTTGAACTATTTTGTCTCTTAACATAAATTAATGGAAGGATAACATGAGATGTTTTCATATCATTAAAGGATTAGTTTGAACATTTACAAGAAAATTCAAGGATTATATTGAACAAAATAAAAGTTTATGGATGATATTGCACATTATGTTAAAGTTCATAAACTACATTGCATATTTGTCAAAATTCAAAGGTCATTTGAATCCTTATTCTAACATAAATTATTGTACATATGTTAATTATGTCATTCTAATCAAGTGATATTGTAAGAGAAAAAGAAAGAAAAATCTATTTTTTTAGTCGGTCACATAATATACGAGGCAATTTTTGTTTGAATAAATAGCGATATTTGTCCCTTTCGGGAGATATAATATTAAGGGCCTGGAGAATTTTGACTTAGAATGTTTATAATATGAACTATCTTTCAAGAATTTCTTCTCCCATGCGTAACAGTTACAGGTAAATGGATTTGCGTAAAGCACGTGTGGGAAAAGAGGACAATTATGATTTATTTATTTTTAGGGAGAAATCCCAAAAACGACCCTTTCGGGAAAAGTTTAAAGTTGGATTGATGCGAAGACTTTGGAACAAAAAGAAAGAGATGTGGAGGTTGTAATCTAAGCACCATTACTTTACCATAGCTGAAATTGAGAATTAAAAAAAAAAAAAAGACTCATTTTTGTTGAATTCCATTTTCAATTTCATTGCATCACGAGCTAGACTTGTAACAAAAACCTGTGTATCTAATGACCCTATAAATCAAATAAGTTAATAAAAGAATTTAACATGTGATGACCCAATATCCATATTTTCTAATTAGAAAATTAAGAGTGTACCCTAGTATCTAATGTGAATTTGACAAGACATTATCCGTTGTTGTCTGTGTAAGTGAAAATTTAAATGTTATGATATTACGTGATTAGATCAACACATGCATATAAGATTATCTAGACCATCGGTAAGGATATGTTTAGTAATATTTTTATTTTAGAAAATAATTTATTTTCAAAAATAATTCTTTTTATTTTTATTCCCTATAATAGTTTATGAGTAAAATAATATACTTAGTAACTACATAAAATTTCTATTTTAAAAAGGAAAAATAATAAAGATGCATTTTGTATGATTCATAAATTTTGTTTGTAACTTAAAATGTATTTTATTTATTTTTTAAAATTTTGTATATTTTCTCTTCTTTCTCGTCTACTTTTAATTGCTGGGTGGAGACGATAAGGCTCTTAGAAAAGGAAGGAGAAGAAAAGAAAAAAATTAAAGAAAGAAAATGATTTATTTCAGATATTGTTTTAAAAACAAGAAGTTGCTTTTTCTACTTCTACTTTTATTCTGGAAAATAGATTAAATAAAAAAATTGAAAAAAAATTGAAAAAAAAAAAATTGAAACGTTTTAAACGGTAGAGAAACACCAGCAGGGGAGGGCAAAAGCGTCATTGCACCCCGTAAAAAGGCATATATAACTCGCTCCAAACCCTAGCTCATCTCTACACGGCCAACGAAGGGAAAGAGAGTTATAGCGCCTCCTCCCGCATCCCCGCCGCCTGCCGCCGCTGCGCCTCCGAAGCCCGTGTCAACCGCGATGGTAAGAACCGACGGCGGTACCTCCGTCCAGCTCTGTTCTCTCCTTCTTCTTCCTTTTTTCCCTCCCTGGTTTCGAGTGGTTTGGTGATCGAACCGTGCGGATTCGTGATTCCTTACGGTGTGAAAAATGGGCAGTCGCTGGTGGCGAACGAGGAGTTCCAGCACATCCTGCGTGTGCTGAACACCAACGTCGATGGGAAGCAGAAGATCATGTTCGCCCTCACCTCCATCAAGGGTATCGGCCGCCGCTTCGCCAACATAGTCTGCAAGAAGGCCGACGTCGACATGAACAAAAGGTTCGGCTCCTCTTTTCGCTCCTGTGGGTGGGAAGCTTGCATTGACTCTGGAGAATCGAGTATGATGTGTGTGCGACTAGGATAGTTCGGAAAAAATTGGTTATTTATTTGTGGGCGCTAGGGTAAATCTTCCGAGTAAGAAAATTTTCGTGCTTCCTGGCTGTTTGATGTGCAAGTGGTACGTCTCCACTCATACAGGCATCTGGATTTGAGAGTTTCTGTCGCATTTTGGAGGATAGTTGCTAGTGGTCATCATTATCTGAGTTGGTCTTCAGTGAACTTGGAGCACTGTTTTTTCGGTTGGCTACTCACCGAACTACTTGGGCACTGGTCACATGTGAAATGAAGTAGCTACTTAATTTTGTAGTCTTAGTGAATTTCGTGGGTAATCTGGGCTACATGATGACTTGGAGTGTTTTGTCTTGTGGACGGAGTAGGAATTAGGGAGATTCGGTGTTCATTACTTCTTTTTCTAAACTGAATTACAGCACTGGAAGATAGTCTATATGATTGGTTTAATCTTCTGATTTATCTACCGGTTTAATACATTGCTAGTTCTAGCATGTGAAATACTTGTCCAGTGAATGATTTGTCTTTGAATTCCTTGCAAAATGATAGGCATTTCTGCTATAAGATGCACCTAATGCGGGAAGTTTCTCTTTTGCTGCCAGGGCTGGTGAATTGTCTGCTGCAGAGCTGGACAACCTCATGGTTATTGTCGCCAACCCCCGTCAGTTTAAGATTCCAGACTGGTTTTTGAACAGAAAGAAGGACTACAAAGATGGAAAGTATTCCCAGGTTGTCTCAAATGCCCTGGACATGAAGCTGAGGGATGATTTGGAGAGGTTGAAGAAGATCAGGTGAAGACTACAACATTTGCCCATTTTCTTGCTGTGTATTGGTTTTTAGTGCTGTCCCATGATTAAGACAATTTGTCACTTTTTCATTCTGTACAAGTATGTGGTCAGGAGACCTGCGTGTGCATCGTCACTTCTTAAGCAATATGTTCTTCCAAATTGATTTTTCCTGATTGCAAAGCTAGCTTCTGCTAGTAGCTTTCTCTGCTAGTTTTGTTGGACATATTTGTTGGACATAACTTACTTTATTTTGGGTATTATCCCTTTTAGTCAGAGGAATCTGAACATGATGATGTAAGTAGCTGACATTAACACTGCAATGCAGGAACCACCGTGGTCTGAGGCACTACTGGGGTCTGCGTGTTCGTGGCCAGCACACAAAGACTACTGGCCGTAGAGGAAAAACTGTTGGTGTCTCCAAGAAGCGTTGAGTTTTATTCCTTTCAATTGTTGGCATTACATGGAATGCCTTCAGAGGAGTTCTTCCGCTTGATCTCTGAGTTTAAGTTCCTTGCATGGACTTAGTAGATTTGAAACTCAATATTTTTTTTCCTTTCAGTTGTATGATGTGTTTTGCCCGGTTTTGCTGAAGTGGTAGTGCAATTACATGAATCAAATTTTTGAAAGAATGCTGTTTCTCGTCAAGCCTGCTGTTTGTTATTTTCAATGGCAAATGATCAAGTAGTTGATATGGTCTATACTGAATTCATCTAGGATTAGATGACTGCCTTGGCTTCTGATGCTAATTGTGAGCCTTGGCTAACTATTGGGGGCTTCGTGTTTTCCTTTTCAACAAATTTTAGGCCTTTGAATCAATGGGGCACATTCGCCAACAGCTACTGAAACTTACACCATAACTAATAATGTCTTGGATTCCATACGGCTTGCAAGTAAATTGGACAAGTATTCCGTCATTTTTATGGGATGTGATGGTATATCAGGTGTTGCCATCAAAATTCGGCTGTCACTCCGGCATATGAAACTTCGGGGATCAATAGATGAATGTTAAGTACCCAACTTGCATATAATTGTCGCCATCTTAAATGGATTTGCAAATGCTAGACGATAATACTTCAAATCGTGGGGGGAAAGTACACTGGTTGTTTTGGGCGTTTTGCGGTGACGAGGGGCTTTATCTTCTTTATCCTCTTACATTCCTTCCTTGGAAGCCATTGGGATGTTCAATTTTGATAACAATCGACAAGTCCAAGATTCGCATTCCAGTCTTTTTCTTTTTCAGTTTTTGGTAGTACATAACTAGCTTCCACCTTTTGAATCTTTCATTGACAGCCACGAAGGCGCTGACGTTGATCTATCTGGCATTCCTGTCTCATTTACTCGATATTTGCTTGGTCCACCAGATTGTCCTGTTGAGGTAATATTATGTGTATATTAGAATCTTCAACCCTTATCGTGCCACATGAACTGACCAGGGGACATATTCACCTTCCTTTGCTCATCGCACGTTTTTGTTTCACTGTCATTCTCGGGTTAGCAGACGAGAGAAAGAGGCTGTTCTCTTTTTTAGCCTCTGCTGTCTGAATCTTCGTCTCGGGTGTTGGGTGATCGATCCCAACTCTTCGATGACCATCGAATAGGGGAAAAAAAGGAGAAAAGAAATAAATCTTGTCCGTTAATTGTAAAGCTTTACCATTTTGTGCGTTACAACAATTTTACATAAGAGTTGTTGGAAAAATGGAAACGCCACTAATCCGTTATGGTCCATCCCCTCAAACAGACCATGGAACTGCCGCTCCGACTTCATCATGCTTCCGTCATAATAACAGTCAAAAGAGAACCCACACATTTCTATCCTCAAACGAGGGAAACAGACCGCATGAATTTGATCAATTCTACGCGACAGGAGTCCTCCCCACGCTACTTCCATGCAAGATGAAAATGCTCCTCTTCCCCTTATTTACCCTTTGGAAAAACTTACTTTAGAACATTTAACATTGCACCCGAGAATTGAAAAAACTAGGAAATAATTATGAAAATACCAGGTGAAAAGTATGAGGTCTCTTCCAGAAAATGCAGAATCCGATGTCTAGGATTTTAAAGTACGACGTGCCGAGTGTATGTTTTAATATTAGAAGATGCAAAGTGTAATTGACAGATAAAATTTGAAGATAGATTTTTGTAACTGTCCAAAAGCCAATTAAAAAAAGAAATTAGGCTGCTTCCGATCACAGGCAAAATTAATTGGCTAAAAACTAATTTCCTGATGACGCTTGAACCTTTATTCAGTAGGTTTGGTATTTCTGATAATTATTTTAATTTAAATGCACATCAGTTCATTACCAAGCAGTAATAAGGCAACTCAGAATAGAGATAGATGACCTCTCAATAAAAAGTCACTTCACCTAAGTAGGAACCCTAAATGACTGGGACTGAAAGCTGCAGCATGCATGAAGTGCTGCCTTTAAGCCAAAGAACAGAGAATAGCGGACAAGCTTGCTCCACAAAGAAGAATGAAGAAACCAAATCTTTCTATAATTATGAAATGAGCAACAATTTAATTACTATAATTTATATGATCAAGCAGGGAAAATTTTTGCAGCACAGCTAAACCTATTCAGCAAGATCTGTTCCCTTGGAGCGGCTTGGGGACAACAAAGAATAACTCAATGAGGAAAAACAATGGAGAAGAAAAGGAACACTGGTTTTCTAATCTCAGATGATAAATTGGAATCAGCTATCTTGTATGTTCGCTCACTGGCAATCACTAATATTCAAACTTTCCCATCTATTTCGGTGGACTCCGACAAACTACCGTGTTTATGTTGTCTGCTGGTAGGAAGTGAATGGCTTCGGCGCTCCTTCCCCCCAGGCTTAGATGATGCATTGCCATACCAGATCATTCCAACTACAGCTATGATCATGCCGATGACTACTTGGAGATTGAGACCCTCCTTCCCAAAGAAGAGGAAGCCCATGATCAAGACAAGGATTGTCTTCATATGGCCAATTACTTGGAAAGAAACAGCAGTAAATCTACCGATGCAGATGAACTGGCTGAGATTAGTCCCCACAGCAATGGTGCAGGATAGAATAATAAACATCTGCAAAATCCAACAAGAAAAGCAAGAGTTGAGTAACTGCTCTTCGTGATTAGAACTAATTGAGAAGCTTTAATAGAGTAACTGCACATTCTTATGGTATCATTCAACACAACCTCAAGTCTTTATGTTTCCCTACTATGAAACATCAATTTTCTGTGGCTAGGAAACTCAAAGATGAAGCAAAATCAAAGAAGCATTATCAAAATCCCATATATTAAATGTATGATATCCACGACATCCATACTGGTCATGAAAGTTATCTGGTCCCTGGTAAATAAAACTGTAAGGAGGCCAACATCAGTTTCTGAACTCCAACAAGAACAACAACAGTAGGAAGGTGCATGTGGTTCATCAACAGATCAAATAAAGGCAAGCACATTCCTAGAATGTCCAATAAATCAGGTTAAACACTGTCAGAATATAACTCAACAAAGTGCTAGCCTCATCTACGTATCTAACTGGAGCAAGGAAATTGTACATTACATTATATTACTTGTAGCACAAGATTCAGAGAGCAGAGGCTCAGTCCATTGCAGTGCAGACAACTAAAATGTTACTTTAAAGACTATGAATATGTAGGCTTACCACAGCAACTGAGGTGTAGTCATAAGCGTCAACTCTCTTGCTTGTCATCCAATAGTCCAGAAATGGGCCTACCAAGAGCAGCGAACCAGCCTGGGCAGGAGCGGTATGTCCCAGCAAGTTGAAAGAACTTAATGAATACTTTCGCTGAAGGTAATGTACGTACTGCACAAGGAAAAACAAGGTTCCCCAATGGTGAACTCAGGCAGCTATTCCGTACATCTATAAGAAGCTTGAACATTAACTGGAGGTGCACAAAAGGCATACCATCGCCACAAAAAGAACAATTAGGATGCAGGATAATTGACTTTGCATGCCTAAGAAATACTTGAAATAGGGTAAATCATAGACTAACATTAAAAGAAACAAAGATTACTTACATATTGTTGAAGCGCAGTGCTCCACACTGCAATCAGAGCAGCAACAAACCCTTTAGTATTAACACTCACATCAGTGACAGTACAAACACCAACTCCTAAAAGAACAACTCCTATGCTCAGCTTTGTATCTCTGGAGTACCGCATTTTGTCCAACACCACTTCCAAAAAGCAGGAAACAGGGATCATGCTCAGCTTTGCAATCTGATAGTGGATTAAGCAAACGTGTAAATTGTAAAGCATCTCGCAAAATTATTTACTAAATTGAAGAATCAGATGTACCTGATAGAATCCCACTGAGTTCCACATTAGACTGACATTCATTCCGACAATAGAAAAATTGGCGAAAATGACAAATTTCAGAAGCTCCTGGAAAGGCAGATGAGAGGACTGGATGTATCCCAACCACCTTAAGATGGCTGTCATCAAGGTCGTGGTGACAAAATGTAAACCAGTCAATGTTGTAGCTGCAAAGGAAAGAGAACTAATGTCAGGAATAAGGGTATATCGCTGTAAAGTATCAATAGTTTCATATTACAACTGGATTAACTTTATCCACAAATAACAGTACTGGTTCAGGAAAAATCCGTTGTCCTCACACCTCAAGAATACTACTACTTTTATCCAAGTACTCCCTAAACCATACATTTATGGAGGAATCCATCTGAGATAAGATATCATGTTCACTTTCTTCTCACGATTGTAGAGATCTATTTAGTTACTACCATAGTGGACTGTTTCGGAGTTCTTATCTGAAACTGAGGCTGTTCAAATAAAACGAACCAAACAACTCCTGTAAGCCAAATCTCACAGGTAGCAGGCAAGGAACAAGAACTTCAAGACAACTCAGCACTTAATTCTAGTAAATTTAGAGTTCTTGAGCTTCCTGGCAGGGGGCATCATTGTTTGGGCTCAAAAGTATTACTGAAATGAGAGAGCAGTTAAATATAGTGTTTCTAGATAATCATAAATATGTCCTGTGCCATTGATAATCTTCCTATCACTGCAAAATTTGTTTTGATGGTATCCTAACATCAAACTCCCCAAAATAGATTTGGTTTTGGCCATGCAGAAACTTCACTCATTCTCTGCAATTTTAACTACTTAAAATTTTTCACTCTCTATTCAATTGCTTCACCTTTCCTTTGACATCTATTGTTAATAACCCTCAGCAACTCCTCTTACCTTTTCCCACCTTACTGATGACAGGTGCAACTCCAAGGCATAAGCTTGAGATTGAGATCTTTAACCACTATGTTGAACAAACTACCAGAGGAAATCACCCATGTGACAATCATAATGCTAGGACTTGTATGGCTTAAGTATTAAGTTTTATGCTAGGTCAAAGTAAGACAAAAGGATACTCCAACAATAAGAAAGCATTAGCTTACCAAAGCTGAAACCATAAGTAGCCATCAAGGCTTTGTTGACAATGATAATACCAACTGAAGTAACAACATTGAACATCCAGGCAGCTATATCTACAGCTGCCTTTTGATCAGCTTTGCTAGATAGAGCCATCTTTCAATTTCGTCAACTATGCTCCCTAAAGTTTATCTTTCAGTCTCCATAAAGAAAGTCGTGGAAGAAGAGCCAAGAGGGAGTTACTTGCCAACACAAGCTTCTGCAGAGACATCACAACAACAAAGAAGAGTTAGAAAGGTCCAACTCAATAAGCTGGCATCTTAAACATCAAATTTGTAGCATCTACAAATTACACAACCAAATTGCACCATGCAGAAATTATTGAAATAAAAACCTCTAGGATATTCAAAAGCCAAAATAAGAGTCAACCTCCATCACAGTGAAAAATATTAACAGTGAAGCAAGAATTATGCTACATCTCACTTCTTTCTATAGAGAGTTCAACTAAAATGATGAACTAATCCTATGAAGAATCTGAACTAGAATCTAAAGATCACTAGTTAACTAGCTTTGCTCTGAAAAAAATTGAATTTTGTTGAAGTGCCATTACAGTATGCCCAAACCAACCTTTGGAGATGTGTAGAACGCGTTTTAAGCTGAAATCAAATCTTAGTATCTAAATTAAGCAAACTATAAATTGATAAGGAACTTATTCTTCTCCTCGTTCAACTGGGATTTGTTTCTGTAAGCAATAAAGCTCCACATGGACTTAATAAGTGGGTGTATAAATCACAATTCTTCCTGTTCAGTAAGTTGTGCTTCGACAATTATTTACCTTTGAAAGGACCCCCAACTCTGATGTAAAGGAGATTTTGACAAAATTAGCTGCTCCAAGGGCATTTTACCAGACTAACATATAATGTGGATGGACAATCTACTCTGCGAACCCCTATCCTAGCAATTTCCCTTTCTCATTCCATCCAACTGCCTGATGAGTATTCATGCATTGAAGTCTCGGTATAGTAAATTTATCTACTACAAGCACAGAATTTTCAGTGATTCTCCATAGAATTCTTTCCTTGAAAAATGGGTAATGTTCTACGGCTTTTACTAAATTGGAATTAAGTAAAAGCTTTTCCACCCTGGACAGCAGAATGATTTGAAGATCGTGATGGCATTTAGCAGTATATGTCATATCTGACTTATTAAGGAAATCAAGCTATCTCTAGCATGCTTTTTCCATGGAAAGATGCCACAATTCTACAGGGCGTCCACGCAACCAAAACCAGAACCAGATCACTACGTTATTCCCCCCGACTGAGACCCAATACGATTTCAAAAAATAGCGAGCATAACAACGGACACTCCTGCACAACAACTGCTTACAAACCAGCTAAGCCGGCCTCGATCAAGCTCCGGGATTTAAAAAAAAGGTACACAAAAACCAGGGAGCTCGAGCAAGAGCTCGCCCTCGGAGCGGCCGATCACTAGACCGCACTCGAGCTTCAAGATCATCGATCTAAGCAGCGCATTAGGGAGATGAACAAAACGCACGGAAACCGAACGACTACAGATCGCGAGCAAGCCGATCCGGAACGGAATTCAGCCGCCGGTCGGGGCGATCAAGCCCGACGGAGCTCAAACAACGAGCCGGATGCAACACGCGCGACACTAGTCTAGCGAGTCCCGCGCGAATGTACCTCGCGAGAAACCCTAGATCCGATCCGGCGGCGAGCTCCGCTGGACGGCCGGCGAGGGAGGGAGAGAGATCGCCGAGCGGGAGGGCGGGCGAGCACCTGGAGATGCGAGGAGTATCGAGATCGGCGATGGGATGCGCGGAAGAGAGAGAAAGAGAGAGAGAGAGAGAGAGAGAGCGAACCTGGGAGATGCAGAATAACGAACCGGAGAAGAGACGGAGCCGCCAAGTTCGCAACCTTCTCGCTCGGTAAGGAGCTTTTAATTAAGCTTACGTTCCTCTAATTAACCTGCAATTATAGCTTCGCTCGATGTGTTTTTTGGCCCCCTTTTTATAACCGCAATTAATACGCATTTATTTTTTAAAATATATATGATTTTCGGTGACGCTAATAGTGCAACCTTTTTTTTTACTTTTTTTTCGTGCAGACGAGACGGATTAAAATGCTGGGATACAAAATGAAGTACTGGCTTTTCCACACAGCTCCTACTTTGGCTCGTGGACGTGGGGCCTTCTGTGCGATATTATTCAAATTTCGGCACATTATCGTGGCGTTATATGCGGAATCGCGAATACATGAGACATCCAAGGACGCATGACCTTGGATTGAGGTCGGGGAAGCAAAGGACGACTTCGACCGAGGTTGGTCATAGCAGTCTCGACTTCAAATCTAGGTCAATTTTGAGTGGCAACCCTGATTTGAGGTCGCCGCCAACGACCATCATTGTGGTCATTCGAGACAGGAAATGACTTGCGATGTAGAGAAAGAGAGAGAGAGAGAGAGAGAGACGTCGAGGTTGAATTTTAGAGATAGCTTGGAGAGGTGACATCAATCAAAGGTGCAAAAGTGGGACGATGGTCGGAGTGGCTGGGTGCAATGAAGGGTGGCGGTAGTAGATGGTGGCGGACATTTTGAGTGATCGGAGATAGGGATGGAGAGGAACTCAGGATCTGGCTTCTCCTTAGGAGTCATGTGGTATTTCCATTATAAGATTTGGTCTAGCGGTACTAGAAAAGTATTTTTGAAACTAGGGATATAAAATAGGGGTGAATGATTTTAGAATCGGTTCGGGTTCCACCGGATACTTATATGTTGGAATCAAGTATTTGTTGGAATCAATTGCTTTAGAATCTGGAGCCTACCTTGCATATATAAGAACTTGAAACCTATTATGTCATAGATTCCAAAATCAATTCTAGAGTCAACTCAAGTTTTACTCATATTTTAATTGAATAATTGCGTTAAATCATCACATTTAATAATCATTATTTGACTATAACTCATAGCTACATACACGAAGAATATGAAGCAAAAACAAAGTAAAAATCTTAGTCATAGGATATCACTAAAATTGGAAACTTAGATGAGTAGTTCCAAATTATACACTCATTATTGAACGCCATGAAATACCATAAAATTAGGCAAAAACATTAAAAACGCGCGCGTGCGTTCACACACAAACTTATTCTAAGAATTTGAAACCTAGAACTTACCTATCGGAATCGGTTCCCTAATTTTTGAAACTTAAAACCTATCTTGCATATCTTGGAATATGGAATCAAACTAGATCCTAGCTCTAGATGGATGATAGTGGCATGCTTGACACATGCAAGTCAAACAAGAAGTAGTGTTTCTAGTGACAAATAGGTGAGTAAGGCATAAGAACATATCCTCGGGAGGTGACCAATGGCTAGAAACGGCTACTAATCTCTATAGGGTGAGAAGCAAAAGGAGGAATCTGCCTGAGGAGGGGTTTGTGTTTGATTAGCTAGTTAGTGAGGCTATAGTTTACTAAGGCGATGATTAGTAGCTAGTTTGAGAGGATGATCAGCCATATTGGGACAAAGACATGGCCTAGACTCTTATGAGAGGCAATGGTAGGGAATTTTTCACAATGGGAAAAGCCTGACAAAGCAATGCTGCATGGAGATTAAAGGCTTCTTTTTCTCCTAAAGAAGAATTCAATGATGATGTCTACATGATAGGCATTAGCTAACTTTGTGCCAGCTGCCACGGTAATACAGAGGACGAATGTGTTTTCTGGTTCCCAATCTCTATGTTGAAACATGCTCACCTTACTATAAAAGTGGTATGTATGTAAATAATATGTATGTGACGGATATTATCGGAAACAAAAATGAAGAAAGTTTGGCCTCATGTACTATTAATAGTAGTAGATTGAAAGATATAATATTCAAGAAACTTTGCGATTCTTTTATAATTGATAGGTAGTGGCGCGGAGACTCATCTACCGAGGTTTGTGGAACACTCTACAAGCTTTATGAATCGATTAAGTTCAAATGTTTAGCCTATGTAGGTAGTCTTAATTTGGAGCAATTTTGCACACAAATGATTAGATTTGAATGGGTGACATTTAGTTTGCCCCAATCAACTACGCCAATTCCAAAGGGTTTACTTTGTAATTTTTTGAGCTTATAAATCATTTTGTAAGTAAAAAGTAGAAGTAGCAAACTCTTAGAATTCTAGCTCGAGAACGGGAAGTACTTATTTAAATCTCATGATAAATTGCTTGCAAACTGCCTTAAATCGGGGCCACTTATGCTTAACCAAAAGAGCTAGATTTAGTTGATTTGTAGGATTGCAAGGTCTTCAATTAGCCAGGTTTTCCACTCGTGCCCATGGATCACGAAAAAGAGGAAAGGAAACGTTGTAATTTCATCCCTGCATTTTTTTATTTTTTAGTTTGCAATCAAGTCCATGTGCTTTAAACTTCTCTAATCAAATTCTTCTACTTTCATAAAGTTTCTTATCAAGTTTTGCTGACACCAAACCCAATCAAATTTAACTAGTATGGTCATCGAAAGACGTCAAGATGTGATACGAATCTAAGATAGACATAAATGGAAAATTTTTTGTGTATGATGTGAATAAAGTTTAGCCAAGGTGGACATCCATGTGGATGACCATAAAGGAAATTTTTTTTCCAAGTCAAGTTAAGAGGTAACGTCAGCTAGATTCAATCAGCCTTGGTGTTAGAAGAATTTGATTAGACAATTTGTGAAATGTGAACGGATTTGGTTAGCCAATTAAAAGTAGATGCACTTAATTGGAAAAAAAAAATACACAGACGAAACGTAGAATTTTTTCTGAAAAAGAAAAGTGGGAGCAATTAATATTAAAAAATTCTAGAAAAATTTTTGTTGGATTTGAATAATACATGCACATGCACATGCACATGCACCGTCTTTCCATCTCCTTACTACCCTCCCTTGAGCAAGTTTCAGAACCCTCCATTTGAAAATAGTAAAGTAGTGGAAGATTTCATGTGCTATTCATGGGACGCATCAATAAATTCATAAAGTATATGATTAATTTATCTTCTTTAATTTGTTTTCAGAAGGAGGTGGGCTGCTCATTCCAAATGAAGGAGCGTTCCACCAAACAAGGTTTAATGGCAATTCCATGGCTCCATCGATGAAAATGGACATTTCAATATTAAAAAATAATAATAATAATCAAATATTACAAACAATAAATTTAGATGTAATATTATTTTTTGGGTTAAATACCACAAAAACTTAAACAAGTATATTTATAATAAATTTATCAAAAATTAATTTTCTGATCATAAAAAACTCTAAATCGGTATACTTATAACAAACTTACCCCGAACTAATTTTGTTACCATATTTGTCATCCATTAATTTTCCTTAAATTAGATTGATATCACAAAAAAAAAAAAAAAAATTAGTATAACTATGATAAACGGAGGATAAAATCCTAAATCAATATACTTGACAACTATCACATGTCATCCAATTTAGTATTTTAATGGTAAAATTTAACCAAAATTAATGAAGAGTAAAATTCTTTTAAGTGTACCGGTGTGGAGTGTTTGGTAGATTTGGGTAAATTTGTTACAAGTGCACTAATTTGTGATTTTTATTATATTAACCCTTATTTTCCCTTTATAAATGACATATTTTGATGATATTCTAGACTTTTCAATATCATTCATTTCCAATCCAAAATTTTCCAAACACATGAAAGAAATCAACAAGAAAAATTATCAAAAAAATCATAAACATATTGCATAAATGCAACTTAGGTCTAAACTTTTCAATTTGGTCCAATTAGTCCTAAACTTTTTAATAACTTACAGTCAATTTTGGGCATAAATCACTAATGTGGATGTTAGCAATCACATGCGTCACAATTGGCATTGTATTGATACTTTTTATAAAATTTTGAATTTTTTTATTTTTCTTCTGTTATTATTTTTTCTTTTCATGGTGGTAGCATGGCTGCAAGGACCTCCAAGTTCTCGTAGGCCACAATAAAAAGAAAAATGAAAAATGAAAGGAAAAGATAAATAAATAATTCAAAATTTATTCACGTTAATATTGATGGCGACACCTAGGACAATTGGTGTTCACATCAATGATCTCAAAGCATGATTGACTACAAATGGTTAAAGATTAAATTGGCCAAATTAAAGATCTAAACCTAATTTGGAATATGCATAATAAATTATAACTTTTTTTTTTATATAATTTTCCCGAAATCTGCTCATCTTTCGACTTCATTGCTTCATAACGGGCCAACGCCATAATTGTAATGCTCATTCCAATATGTCGTATTAAGCACCACACAACCTAATGTGGAATGACCACTATCGCCGACCTTTCCTTCAATCAGCCATTGCCGACTTGCACAATTAGCTTTGGATGTTTATTACATTCACTACCGACGCAAAAAAAGAATTTACACATTCAAATAGATTATTAACATGCGATAGGATTTAATTTCAAAACTGACTTTAAATATGCATATCACTTAATCCAACAACGAACGCATAAAGTACTCTTTTCACACTAGCAACAGGCTTAAAATAACACCTTACCTTTCTACGCAAATTTTCGTGATGCCCAAAAGTCCTTTCTTTTATTTTATACAATCATATGGAGAGTCCTAAGGTTTTCATTCCGCGTACTTAAATCCTAAAAATTGTCAGTGTCTTCTCCTCTAGTCCTCAGGTCAGCTTTTCTTGCAAAGAAAATCCAGGCAATGATAATATTTTTATTATTATTAATTTTCCCTTAATTTTTTTTCGCACCGATGGCGTAGAAGTGATGCCAAATGGATGTCACACCAAAACTAGACTAAAATAGAAGGATAAAAAAAGGACCGAAATAGAAAAAGAGGCGCTGGTGCGATGGTGGTTGGGACGATCCTTGCCATCCCCGACCGAGGACTACGTCATTGCCCTCGTTTGCACATGGCGAGGCCGAGCCCGGTTTTGCCTCGTCCGCGTATAGTCTTGTTTCTCTTCTTTTCATTTTTAATTTTTCTTTTCAACTTTTATATACGATCTTTTTATTCTATACAACTTTTAATTTATATATCCTCGATTTCTTTTTATTCAATAATCTGACGTAGCATTGAAGAACGATGTCATCATCCATATAAGGAAGCTCCGTCAAGGTACTAATGATTGGAGTGCAAGTGGACAAATGACCAAAAAGCCACAACTGAGCGATTTTGACTCTGTTTTGTTTACGAAAAATAAATGATTTGAAAAATATTTTTTAAAAATAATAGTTTGTATTGCTTGAAATAAATAATCAATAGAAAATATTCTTATTATCGATAATACTTCCTGTGTTAATATATTCATGAACAATAAAAATATGTTTCATTCTTTTATTTTTATAAGCAATACAAAATATCATTATTAGGAAGATGTTTTTAAATCATAAATTTCAGCAAAATAAATGGAGTCATGAAATTTCAAATTTTGGAGTAAACACAACATTCATGACTCAGATAAAGGTGTAATATTATAAAAACTTCCAACTTTAGATCTAAGCCCATTCTAGACTTTAAACTTTTTTGTCTTATAAAAAATTAATAAATTTCACTTGAATTCCATATCTGTTTTGATTAGACCTCCATTTTAAATCACCCTTATCGATCCTACTTGACATTTTTAGCTTTTTCCTAAATTTCAAGTTCAACAAGTTGTCTTTTGGATATGAATTTCCACATCGGCCAAATGACATCTTCTTAGATGTGATATTTGGGTAAAAACTAGTGCAATTATGGTTGGCTTCTTTAATTATGCTTACTGTTTCCATCTTGCTCGAGAATCTTCAATTTTGCACTCAATCTTCAATCTCTCATGCTCAATAATCTCCCAAAAGCTTGTGACACTCTGCATGGGACACTTGTGCAACTTGCACTTGGGGGCAGATTTGGATGAAAGGTAAATAGGGGCAGATTTATGACTCGAGTAAAAGTAGATTTTTGATGTAAAATTTAAAGTTGGACCCTAAAATTGTTTTTTTTTTCAAGGTATTAAGGTGAGTTTAGCGGTTTTAGTGTAATACAAATGTTGAAAGCCAAAAGGCCCAAAACTCTTTAAGGAAATGCAAATTGCCTTCGGTAAAAACTTTTGCAAAGTGACTTTGAGTTCAAATATTGTTTGGCAATATATATTACAAGGTGCTTTGGCTACATTTTTTTTTTTTATTACAAAAACCTCAAACCTTTCGCTTAAGCCGACATGTCGCTTCTAGATCTGGTGTTAGCGGCCATTGCTTAGGTTTTGTGATTTCTAGCAACAGTCGTCTTGGTCGCCTGACCCTCGCTAACTAGATCTAGCCTTATCAATCCTCATGGACCATCTTCGAATGAAGAAGATGAAGAATAACAAAGTGGGGTAAAGAATATTTTAATCATAGCTTCAATATTCAGATGCTACTTCGAAAGACTAGGTGAGAGTAGCTTTGAACTCCTAACATTGTCAATAGTAACATTTGGTCAAAAGTTACTTCAAAATACTTGCCGAACATGTTCCTTGAGCACCTTTGGGGGCTGACAAAGTCTATTGAGAAAGTTAAATCAGATGTAATTTGGACCTCAAAATGAACCCCCATTTATAAAATTCGGGAATTTTGACCGCACTTTCTAACTTTATGCCCTTTCCCCCCGGGGGGGAGGAGGATCGAGAGGGGGAGAGAGGTGGAGAGAAGAGAAGACAATATTCCTCCGGAAAAACAAATGATTTTAGGGGAAAGGGAGGGGGCGGGGGGCGGGGGCGGGGGAGGGACACCTAGATGGGGTCCCGTCGCTATCATGCGCCATTTCAGTCACTGTCCATGTCGCCTCCCCCTCCTCCTTTCTTTTTTTTTTTTTTTTTTTAAATAAAAAAATTAATAATTCCTATCCATAATGTGCTCCCCCTCCTGCCTCACTATTCCTTCTCCCCCTCTTCTCCTCCCTCCTCTGTCTCTGTCTCTCTCCTCTCTTTCTCTCTCTATCGGCGATCTTCCGCAGTCGAATCCCGCGAGGCGCAGCTCTCCGGGCCGCGGCGGCGCCGCCGATTACCCCGCCCCCAATCCTCCCGCCGTCGCCGCCGCCCCCTGCTGAGCTGGAGGAGATCTCTCAGTCTCCCTTCAGCGATCCCAGTCCTCCGTCTCTCTTCGGGTGCTTGTTCTGCTCCCTCGCCTCTTTCTCTCTCGCTCTCTCTCTCTCTCTCTCTCGTTTGATCTGGATTCCTCTGCTGTTCGTTTGCTTCGTCGTTTCGCGGGCGGGAGAGTCGGGGGACGTGGATGAGCGAGCGCTCTGCTGGAATTTGAGCTCGCCCCGAGTCGTCTTGATTTCTGCATCGTTGCTCTTTTTTTTTTTTTTTCGTTTTTTGTAAGTTCGATTACCTTCGGAGGCGGGGATGCTCTGGGAAATTTGGAATGCTGTCGCTTGCTCGAGCTTGGATATGTCGTTTTGTGCTGCGAGTGGAGCTTGTGATGGGAGTGAAATCGGATGAGACTTATCATTTCCGTGTCGGCTTGCTCGTTGCTTAATTTGAACGTGATCGATATCCTCTTCTCTTTCCTTTGCTCGATTTGGAAAATTTTAATGAAGGTTGGAACAACCTGCTAAAATTGGCATCGGAAATGGTCTCTCTGCGTTACATTTTAGTTTGGCTGGGGTGGCTGTGAGAGCGATTATAATCTTTTAAGGCATTGGAGCTCTGAGGGTCGTCAAATCTAGAGGTGATACATCGATTGTCTCCCAGGCGCTTTTTGAATTTTTGTTTCTCTTGGCTGTGTAGACAAAGGTCTCGTGTTCTGATTTTGGCTAAAGAGGGTTATAGTGCATCTAGAGATTAGCCTTTGCCACGTCAAGGTTAGGACTTCGGAGCCATTAAACATTTTTGCAATAGTAGTAAGAGCAATAATAACAATCGTAGTAAGAGCTGAACACTAGCACTCCTTTAGTTCAGGCTGTTTTAATTCCCATCCTTCTCTGAACTACGTGTGTCGATTTTCTATTGTCACCTGCTCTTTGGGCATCCTCACAATTCTCTCATTCTGGTTGGTTCAACGAAAAGTCAATTCAAACGACATGCTATTTAGGGTGGAATGTAGCAATCAAACAGCCATATCACATGGAGAATGAACCATTGGAGATCATAAATATAATTCAGTTTCAACTTCATTACTTCTGTTTTATTCATTTTTCCCTTCAACAATTTTTATTTTTCGACATTCCCTACAATCTATAATTTTCTGGTGGATTTTGTTTGGTGCATTTACTTTGATCTTGTTTCTCTCAATTCTTTTAATGGTGTGTGAACAATCTTATAATGATTGATATTATGGATGAAGGGCTACTCGCCTCATTCTTGGAGGAGAAGGCAGTACTTTCAAAATTGATTGATGGTGCACAAATGAGCAGGACTAATGTTATTGGCAGTGGAAGGAGGAGGATTCTTCTCTGCTTCAGCTTCTGGGTATAGCAAAGGCCTGACCCTTCTTCTCTTGGGTCAGAAGAACGAAGACAAACAGATGAGAGTATCCCCGTGGAATCATTACCAGTTGGTGGACCAAGAACCTGACACCGACCTCCAGCTGGCTTCCACAAAGAACCGGCTTTCCGCGGTTGCGCTTCCTTTATTTGCTTTGGTCGCGCCTCCGCAGGACTCGACACACCATCCCCACTTAAAGTAGGCCCAACCCAACAGCAGGAATTTGTGCCAGATCCATTAGTTTCTGATAAAAGCAAGGATCAGTCAACTATTGTTGAAGATGATGATGCTCGAAAGGTTGCTTTACGTAGTAGCTTGAAGAAGTCATCGACTTCTAACATGGTTCCAGTGGAGCACACTAATGAAAATCAGGCTGTTAATGAAGATGGACAAGATAGCCATGGTCTAGTGGAAGGACGAAGAGTTCAATGGACAGATGCTTGTGGCAGTGAGCTTGCGGAAATCAAGGAATTTGAACCCAGGTATGGGACTTAAATTGTTTTGTCACATATGTACAGTGATGATTCGCTAGTCCTGCTCATCCGCTTGATGCATAATTCTTGTATATGTATACCATTCTGCATACATACTAAACCAACTTCATAAATGCGTTGTGTCCTCTCGATTCTGTAAATTTATTCTATATTATGCTTTTGAAAGCTTGCCCATTAGCTGTTTACTGGTAGTGGTACTCTCCACTAATTGTCCTGATAACCAAAGAGTTCATGCGACATGAATTGTGATTTTGTTTGTCTCAACAAGAACAGTATGAGTTTTGCTGGGCTCGGATAATCTTTTTCTTATGTGTGCAAGTATCCTTCAAAGTGTAGTCGTGCTTGATGGAGCCAGGTCAATTGGATATGTTTCACTGTCAGACTACATCATGCATTTGTTTCTTTAAATTAATACAATAAAGTCCATCACTTTAATAATCACTTGATGGCTAAGGCTAATTGTTAATTGGTAAAAGAGGGATATGATGGATTCTGCTTTCAACCTTTTAAAAATTCAACTCCTGGATGAATATATAATGTCTGTTGTCCCTTAAACATGTTTTAGCATTGAATAAATGTGTGTGAGGCTGAGTTTTGTACATGTTACTGATTTTGAGAATAGCAGAGTTTCAGGAGAGAAGAACTTGTAATGTAAGTCTTTGTGGAAAAATGTCTTCAAGCTCATGAGCTTCGAAGGAAAAGATTTCTGACATGCAATGACTTGTGACTGAGCAAATTGCTGTAAATAGACCAAATTTTCTGTTTCTTCATTTGCTTTTCATTCTTGACCAAAGCTTGACTTTATTATTGTAAATGGAATCGTGAAGGAAAGCTAGGAGGCATTTCATCATTATGTGATCCCACTACATGAACTTGGATCAATGAAAATTATTTATCAAGGAGTAATCGGAAATGGGTTGTTTCCCTTTGTGTGATAACTTAATGAATTGCTGTCCTTATTTTCCTTAAAATATTTGCCATAAGGTGAGGAAGCAGTTTCTCAAGCTGTCTTGTACGGTCAACCTTTATTTATTGGATTCTCTCATATATATTATAGGACATGCTTTAGTCATCAATTATCACATTCTTGGCTTTTTTGCACAAACAGCAGTTTATGGCATGAGGAGATCCTTTAGGCAACTACTTATACTAATCCAATTCTAGACAACTTGGCCTTTGTCAGGCAGACTAAAACTACCCCTTCATGAATATAAACAAGAGGAGTCCAAAAGTCGGTTGGAGCTTATCTGTACCACTTCTCCCATTTAGTTATGATTTTTAATCTAATAACAGCAACGGGTCAGCAAAAATGAATAATAACATTTATTATAAAGAGAAGTGATTCATTTTCAACTTTCTATGATGAGCTATTTACAGCCTGTCACATTCTATCGATCTTAATACCTTCAAATGGAAAATCAAGGATGCATGATAACGTTGTCCTTTTGCTACATCTTTTATACTCCCTCGCTTGCACAAAGGGACTGAATAGGCTAAAACTTACTGCCCTTTTCTTTAGGCCAAATGAAAGGCTCCTTAGTCTTCATTATTTTTTCTTTCTTTTAATAGAGTGATGTGCCCAAAGGCCCAAATCCTTTAGCCCTGCTAGGCAATAAAGGGTGGGCTAGCTGAAATTAGAGGAAAACGGTGTAAATTACTTACTTTTCATGAAAAGGTCAGCGTTTGTACAATTGCTGTAAACCCATTGATACTTGACATATGAACTTAAAGAAAACAGTGTATATTTGAATGGGAAATGGAAGCATGGATTGAATTTTTTGCTATGGCACTTCTGATACATATAGTATGCATGTAAGATAAACCAGATGATGTGTCCCCAGACACATGTCAATATTTTCATTCTCGTAGCAAGTCTGGATGTCTAATATTTCTTCGAGTCAGACACTTGAGACTCTCCTGTACCTGTATCCTACACTTGTACTGGAGTTCAAGTGACGCTGCTCTTATATAGCCATTTCTTTTTGCACGATCAAGCAAAACTACATACAAGTGTCCATATTTTCATTTTCTTTGTTTCTTTTCCTTCCAGTAGATACCAACTATGACCTAATGGCAGGTCTTGGTCTTTTCTTTAAGAATGTTTCCACTCAATTCACATTTCCCCTTTTATGTTTGGCATATGACTGACATATCGCTTTTTCCAGGTACTTGCATTTCTATGGTAGTAGCTTTGTGGGTTCATGTTTGTCATAAATTTGTTTGAATAAGTTTGGAAATATAATGTGAGAAAATGTTGGGAAATGTCCTCAGGTGTTAATCCTTCTATACAACTCTTAAAGTTTTAGTGAACTTATTTTAAATAACCTTAACCTTTTTTTATGCTCCATATGGAAATTTTTGGCCCAGTTATTAAAATATATTTGGCGCTAGAGAAAGCCTCCCATCTAATTTTCAACTCTTGTCCAACACCCGTATCTTTTCACATTTGTGTCTGTTGTGTATGTATATTTTTTGGCAATCATTGTAAAGGGGATAATGGGTGGTTCCTTGGTGCGTGCTCAACACCCCTAGCTCCAGCAATAGGTTTTTTCTTTTCTTTTCTTCACTACAAGACCCTGTCAAACCCTTTTTTGACCTGGTTGAACCACCCCTGTTGAACCAGTTTAATTGGGTCAGCACCGTTTCAATCTGGTATTTGACCCCTAAATTTGGTTGTCTAAATTGGGCCAGGCTTTAGACTGTTATCTGGCTCAATTGTTTGAGTTGCCTATCTCATTCAGTTTGGTTTTCATAACTTCCTTGTAGGATACCCACTGTCTTTGTTTCCGTATTTAACTTTTCCCTGCTTGGAGAACCTAATGTCAGACCTCTTGGGCCAGTTAACTCTAAAATGTGATGCCTCAGTAATGAAAATTTGACCAATGAACTGGTTTAAAAAGTACTCGGTAATTTTTTTTTTTTGACTTGTGCAACATCTGTGAATAGATAGCTGTTATCACTAGTGCACGTATTTTGCCTAGTCTTGAAACATACAAGTTTGACTAATGTCCTCATCTATCAAAATAAATCGGCTTGATGTTTACCCAAATTTTCTGATGACTTACCAAAAATGTTGGCATTGAGAATTAGATTCATACAGAAAAAGGCTTTGGTTTTGGGTTGTGAAATAAATTGTTACAGTTTGTTTTCTGTCCCGAATCATTTCAACTTAGATGTCATGCACTAGCAAGTTAGATAACCCGGTAACTTAGTGTCTTGAATGCACTCATCAGAATCTACTGTCTGAGAACTGTTAGGCCCTTCAATTTTGTACTTTTGATGTCATCAATGAGTAGGAAAAGGTCACTCTTTTGACATATAATTGGAGGGTGCTAAGTATTGCTGACAGCACTAGGATATAGATATTGTGGAAAATTTGAATGTGTTTCTTCAGTTGTCACTGGTGGTCATTGTGTGTGTTCCTTCATCTACTTTGTCCTGCATTTCATTTTCCTTTTCTCCTTTTACCTTTCGGAATATAATTAAGATGAAATTTTGAACCAATTGTAGCGAAACCGGCGGATCTGATGATGAGCTGGACAACGGTAATGAAAGAAGCTGTGCTTGTTCCATCATGTAGTGGTTTGGCCTAAAAGATGGCATGTTCAACTTGTAAAGAGACAACGCAGTCGAGGATCAGGGTAAGCATGGCTAGAGAGGGGCTTGTTGATTGCAGACGGCCGGCCGACTCCTGAACAGAGGGTGTATGCTGATTTTGAGTGCCCCTTAGAACGATCCCGCCGGTCGTGAAACCCACCTTCGATATCCTCTCTCCTCCGCTTGTTGCGCCAATGCTTTTTGTCTATAACTGATCGACACGGGGTTTCAGTTTTGTCGTTTCGGGTTGTTGCTTGTTCAGGTTTATTAATCTTTATTGTAGTGTGTGGCTGCACATCATCCATTCATAAATTAATGTGTTATTATTGTATGGACGATACCTTAGCTGAAAATCCCGCGTACTGCCGCGAGTGTAAAATTCTTCCGCCATCTCTTCCTCTTTTACTGAAAGTTCCGAAACGATGTGGAGAAACGGCGACTAGCGATCAAAATGCATTATGGGTTATATAGGTAATAGTTCTCGTTGGCTCAAATGACCCAGAATGAATTTACAGAAAGTTCATCTATTTGCACTAATCCAGGAATCCAAAAGTCCGGAATTACTAAAAAGATGGGTCGGTACTCTAAAAAATTTCAAATTGATACATTGACAATAAATCTATTTAAAATTAGTTTTTTGATTATCAAATATCCTAAGGATAATCTTCAGTAAATTTTACTGTAAGAATGTTGAGTTGAATGATACGTGATAATTAACGGGTATATTAAGTTGGAGTTTTATTCTCTATTTATCACAAATATATTAATTTATGATTTTTCGTGATATTAATTTAATTTAACGGAAATTAATGGATTCCACATGTAGTAGTTTGATTTTTTAATGCAAGTATCACATCTTCAGCTTCTTTAGCGAACAAAATGATCATCAAAATTAATTTAGATAAATTTGTTATAAATATATCAATTCGAATTTTTATCAATATTAATCCTAAAAGTAATTTATAATGTCCGGAAATTCAAACCGAACCACGGCCTTGGTGGTTTCCATTTGGATAAGCACTGAACGGCAGGGGGAAATGTGTAAGGGTCAAAACCAAGTGGAAGCACCGGCGTCTTAAGCGTGATGTCGGGGTGGTGGGTCCTCCGCTAGCATTACTTCAGGGTTTACCTGGCGATTATGTACCGCTGTAAGATGACGAACGGCTAACGGGGTTTCCTGGATTACCAAAAAAAAAAAAACTGAATCGACGTTCACAAGTAGTAACAATTTCATTTAATAGGGGGAGGAGAGAGAGAGCGAGCCGAAGCGCGCACCTGTGAAGTTGCCATTCACACAAAGCTCTCCAAAAACGAAACTTGGCCACGTCTTATCCACACACGCCACGCACCCGACGCCCCCCCTTGTCTCTCTCTCTCTCTCTTAGCTCGTTCTTGATCATGTCCGAAAGAAGTTAGAACCACCACACCCGTCCCGACCAAGGAACTCCAATAACTACTACTCCAGCAAGGGAGCGAGAAGGGAGCAGAATCGGACCGGTCGTCATGTGCGTTCCCTCCTCCGCCCCGTGCCTCAAACTCCCGCCCTCCCCCTCCGCCCCCTTCTTCCGATTCTCCTCCTCCGCCGCCCCGAGGCCCAGCGTCGTCAACGTCGCCACCACCATCCGCAGCTCCCAGACCGAGGGCCCCCTGAGGCGGCCCGTCGCCCCTCCCCTCAGGCCCGTTCCCCCTCGCCCCCTCCGCGCCTCCCTCGCCGCCCTCCTCCTCCTCCCCCCGCCGTCGTCCGCGGTCGCCCCGCCGTCCCAGCAGCCGAAGCCGCCGCTCGCCCCGGGGGCGGCGGAGGCGGCTGGGGAGGACGGCGGCGGGATAACGCTGGAGTTCCAGAGGCAGAAGGCCAAGGAGCTGCAGCAGTATTTCAAGCAGAAGAAGCTCGAGGAGTCCAATCAAGGCCCTTTCTTTGGGTTCATCGGCAAGAACGAAATCTCCAACGGAAGGTGAGCTCACTTTCTTTCTTCCTTCCTTTCTTTTTTCCTTAACAAGTTCGGTATGATTAGAAATGCATTTTTTAAGAATTATGCGGGTATTATATAATATATAATATATAACATATGGTTGATTTTGAGCTAGAATTCTTCTTTTGTCAAATCCCTTCTAGAGTAATCCAAAATCAAGAGGTGATACCCAAGATGGTGCTTGTTGTGCCCTGAGAATCAGAGCCAGGGTGCCTTTAGGAGTGTTAGCTTGAGGATAGAGTAGTTTGTTGCTAGTAATGCATTGAGGCTGGATTGGTCTCCTTTTGGGATGACGTCGATTCGAAAAACGGGTGTTTCCTGGGACGCTTCGTGAGCTTTTGTGGTTCATTATCTGCCTTTCTATTGTGCTCGCTGGTTGCTGCGAGGCCAACTCATCCAATTGGTAGAAGCTGTGGATGGTGGTGTTTCTGTTCAATATAATATTGGATTGATGAGGTCTCGTTTCCGGTTCCTCACACTCTCTCTTATCCCCCCCTTCTTTTGATGCGTTGTTTCGACCATTCCTTTATCCAAGTGCGTAAAGGCTTCATACTACATTCTTTTGTCATCTTACTTGCCTTTATGTAAGTGCAGTAGTGCTTTTTTCAGAGTATTCGGCTCTGCACTCACTTTGATAGTATGATCATGAGTTCTCTGGCTTCTTGACAATCCTGAAAGCTGAAAATGTTTTCAAGGCCTTCTATCTCCTTATTCAGTTCTGGTTCCCCCCTCTCAAGATTATTCAAGGGGCTCTTGTTGTTCTTTATGAGCTCCTTACTTGACGGCGGAATTATTCGGTCTATTATAATAAGCCTGGCTATGCAGAGTTATTCGAAATGAGGGACATTTTTTCTTCACTAGTACTGCTCGTTTCCAATGTTCAAAATCTGCGGTCAAATATCATTTCTAGCGCATTCTCATTGTTGTCTGCATTGTCAGAACATATTATCATGTTATCTATGTGCACCGAAACTTTTCACTTAAAACAATTCAGTTGTGATGTGACTGTCTTATCAGGCGAATCCTTAGATCCCCATGAAATTGTTGAATGTACTATCTTCAAGCTCCACGCACAGACAAGAGTGTAAGATTAGACCAAAATTATATGACACTTCTACTGGTTTGAGTTTTACATATCATGCCTTGGTCCTATCAACTTATTGGAACAAGTAAGCATTAGTCCACTCTGTCAGGGATGTTCTTGCTGGAAGTTAAATATCCTCCCTGTTTTTCTATAGTCGTCTTTTTATTAACATGGAATGTCTTTTCCTAATTCCCATGATTCCACTGCTTCCCTGGTGTTGCGATTGGCTATTGTTTATCTGAAAGAAACAGTTCCTTTTGACTTGGTTGTAAAGTTTTAGTTTCTTAAATGGGTGTTGCGAATTTGTTTAAACAGATGGGCAATGTTTGGTTTTGCTGTCGGGATGCTGACAGAGTATGCCACGGGCTCGGACTTTGTGGATCAAGTGAAAATACTTCTCTCTAACTTCGGAATAGTCGATCTGGAATGACTTCTTCTCCTCTGGGTTCCCCATAGCATCAACTCTTTTTGGTGTATGTAATTTGGTTCAAAGTCAGTAATATTTTCAATGTATAATGTTTTCATTGTGATCTTCATTTGCTTGCGAAGGAATGATGCTCTCAATTGTTTCCTCAATTTTTCATACATGTAAGCTGTTCTCCTGATCTCGTGCTTGGACTAGGATTGGATCAGTAGTCAATTCTTACAGCTTGATTCAGTGAATTTACAAGATGACGGTACCTTGCTATATACCAAGGGTTTTGTCAACCAGCGCCTTCGCGCTGCTGGTTAAATCAACTATACATTTTCAAGACATTGGAAAGGAGTATAATGCAATAAAGAACTTACATGACAAAAAATATTAAACATGTAAAACTTTATTACTATGAAGAAGAAAATCCTAAAATTTCGGCAGTTGAAATCACGAATTTTATCAGGTGCTGGTAACTTTCAGGAGCTAATGGTAATCTTCATATTTATTAATAATTTCTCCATTATTTCATTGCTCTAGACAGCAAAGCATTCATATGTAGAATCGTCCATCTTATTATAGTTTCGAATTGTTGATAAATCCTCGATCTAGATGTTAACTAGGACCCCGCATAACTTTGATCTTCAAGAATTCATATTCTAGTTGATATAAAATTATAGAATCTGAACCTCTCTTCCTATCTTACAGATTTAATCTCTCTCGTGTGTATTTAGCATGTGCTGTTACTTTAGTGTTAACTGTAGTTTTAGGGACGATATAACCAATTAATGAGTGCGTCGATCCTATCAAAAGCATAAGTTGTCGACTTCAAAGAAAGTTAGTCTTATGTACTCTTTTTGAGATGTCTAGGATTGAGTAGATCTTAATATCTGATCTCCAGACACTCTCAGCGATCCTAAAGTAGGATCCAATTTTGTCAAACTTGATTCCCGACACTCTGATTGTAGCTTAATAGGTGGCCTAACAGCGCTTGTCGAATGAAATCTTTCCTTGAGGTTAAGAAAGAAGAAGATTCGGCTCTTGCTAGGGCAAGAGTTATATATAGCTCTTACTTGTGATGGGATGATTAGTGATTAACTATAATGAAGTTAGAATCAGGCATTAAATTAGCTCTTACTTTATCCTAATTCATATTTGCTGCGAGTTACGTCACCTCGGCAATTTGAAAGCAGTTTTCTTCCTGTTCAGAAGCTCAAAGCGTAGCTATCTTCTCTTCATGACGTTAAGAATAGTATACGCATTGCTAATCATTAAACGAGAAGATTTACGAATGGTTTGGTTTGCTAGTGCTTTGTGTAAGCGGTGGAACATTCTTGTGGAGATATCATGTACACATACTTCACTTCTACCTCAAGAAATGTCATGAGTAGAACTTCATAATATTGCTGCGGGGATTAATTTATTCTTAATGAAGAAATCAGCAAGGTTAAAGCGAAAGAAAGTTGCGAACAAAGTTGGTTGTGTAACTGAGGAATTGTTTCACATATGCCTATTGCATGCACAATTCAAGTTTGATCTCCCTACAAGTAAGTACAGTGAAATTCATATTTGGTTTCACCCGCTCAGGATTTAGCTTGCGCCGTTCGTCGATTCAAGGCATTTTATGAACCCGAGATTTATTCAAGATGGAATTTCATGTCATCGCAGACACAGGGTTAAAGAAAGGTGAGCAAGAAAGCAAAGATTATCTATGAGGCCGTAGGAGGGAAGGCAGGGGAGTGGATGGAGATCATAATTAGCATTTCATGAGGGGGTGTGTGCGTGTTTGAGTGAACCTTAAGGAAAGCTACGTATGGAGGTCATAATTTTCTTTGCATCCACAAGATTTTCCCCCCAAAAAGCGTAGAACTTGAGAGAGTTGTTCACTTTCTAATCTTTTGGGCCACATTCCCTTTGTTACTCAAACTCATATTTCTAATCACCAATGGCTCTAAGTACCACTTCCGAGATTCTTCGATTATCTTACCATCATTCATTCTCGCGGACATTATGTTTTTTTTTGGGCCACATAGAAGGATTTAAACAAATTTGGGATCAACCTCGCACGAATTGTCCAAGTCCATCATTGCAGCTCCACCAGGTGGGGCAGAAGTCCTAAGCTAGCAATACACCTAAACTTAGGTTCGCCCTCACAAATTAATAAAGGTGTTCCGAGATTGAAAACAGATCGGGGAATTGGACCCATGATCTTCGGCTTGCAAAACAAGTTTTGGATCACTCGGGCCGATCACCTAGTTGGTGCTTCTGCAATTAGATTTATCAACATGCACTGGTTGTCGATGCGATGATGGTGTAGGGCGGAGGTGATGGGGAGGTTTTACGAGTCAATCCCACTCTTCAATGGCTTTACCGTCGGATGAACGGTTAGCAGCGTCCATCAATTCTAATCACGGGCACGCTAAGTAGGTAACGAGAGATATTTCAGCTGTGGTAGAAATCACTTTTACTCTAAACTAAACTTAAACAATCATGAACATTTCAGTTGCAACTACCGATTCCAGTCGCACATCGAAGTCGAACCGTGAGAAAACTGGCCAAGGAAAGAGATAAAAAGTCGCAGCATCGGCCGAGACTAGAATTCCAAGTCGAATTGTTCGTGCGTCGTCCTGTCAAATGATGTTCCTCAAATGATGCTCTCTCTCTCTCTCTCTCTCTCTCTCTCTCCCCCATTTCACCGGGGATCACAAAGGGGGAAAGAAAACGTGGAACGTAGAAGCAAAAGCATGAAACGAAATTTGAAATGATCCTCTGTTCTCTACAGTCACCTGCATATTCCAAAAATAGCCGGCCGAGGACGGCCTCTGCAGATTGATTTCTATACCTCTTCACTGTGTCTCTCTCCCGCTTCACCATATGTCATCTTCTTGTACGCCTCCTCCGTTGTCTTATTCATCGTAACACTGTTTGCCCTCGTTTATATCACAGGAAAACCCACCAAAAATAATCCATAAACAGCCCGCCAGACAGAGACAACCGATGGGCTGTGTTCAGACCAAGCCATCCGAGAACTCGCCCCCCAAAGGCCTGGAGAAGCTGAAGCAGCTCAATGGGTACGTCCCGAGCAGCGGAGGAGGAGGGAACGCGAACGACCGGAGGTCGACCAGCCAGGGATATGCACAGCAAAGCCAGGGCAGGCCGTGCAGCCCCGAGTTGAGGAACAACCACAGCGGGCGCCTGTCAGGTGGTGTCGGGAGTGATGGCCGAGGCGGCGGCGGGGGTGGCAGCGGCAGCGGAGATGTGAAGTTTGGGAGTGGGAGTGGGAGTGGGAGTGGTGGGGCCAAAGGTAAGTTGGAGAAGGATGGTGCATCGAGGAGGGAGGGTGGATGGTCAGGAGATGATAAAGTTCAGCTTGTGGATGGTTGGCCCAAATGGCTCACCGATAATGTTCCAAAACATGTGTTGAGAGGTTTGGTACCGAAGAGCGCCGACTCCTATGACAAGATCGATAAGGTAATTCAAACTTCTTGTATTCGTTCTTCTTCGATGTAAAGCTGGCTCAAAGTACCATCTGGTGCCAAGCTTTCACTAGTCTTAACATGTGCACTGTCGAAAGCATGAGATCAATGTCTTTCTGAGTCGAGTCTACGATGATTCGTTCATATAACCGGTTTGAACTTGATCTGTCTGAATAAAAACTCTAGACAATCTCTCCTCAGTGAGTGGAATTCTCCATTTGATGCCCAAGCTGTCGAAATCAAGTAATGAGAGGAAATATGGGACTCAGAGCTCTAATGTCGATCGGCTCTTAATATGGTTAAAATTGTTAGATGTGAATATCTTTAGTAGTTTGCAGATTCACTATCATTCGATTCATCGTGATTGAAAGTTTCGTCAGAATAGACATTCAGAATGCAGTTTTGGATATTCCAGGTAGGCCAGGGGACTTACAGTAATGTCTACAAAGCATGGGACAGAGACACCGGAAAACTTGTTGCCCTGAAGAAGGTTCGGTTCGACACATCGGAACCAGAGAGCATAAAATTCATGGCACGGGAAATTATGACCCTGCGAGAGTTGGACCACCCCAATGTGGTAAAGCTGGAGGGGCTGGCGACATCAAGAATGCAGTTCAGCCTTTATCTAGTCTTTGAATTCATGCAGTCAGACTTGCAGAGGATTATCACCCGTCCAGAGGGACGACTAACTGAACCGCAGGTACGTGTACCACACTGCACATTGAATGAATCTGCAAGAGAGCCTCGTAACATTTTCGTTAATTTCTAATAATTTTCTTGCGATAGCTCATCAGCAAATATTAGTGACCTAAATCGATGCCGATTGTGGAGTAGACAAATGTAGTGTTTGTTTGTGGTTTCGAGTAAATTCCATAAGAAAGTTCCTTCCACTGAGTTTGATTCTAAGTGCTTATGTGGCTCTGAAAATGTTGACTCATGCAGGTGAAGTGCTATATGCATCAGCTTCTTTTGGGGCTGCAACACTGCCACGACAAAGGAATTCTGCACCGCGACATAAAGGGATCGAACCTACTGATAGACAAAACAGGCACGCTAAAGATTGCAGATTTTGGGCTTGCAAATTATTACAGACCTCGAGATAGGCTTCCTCTAACTAACCGGGTGGTGACCCTCTGGTATAGAGCTCCTGAACTACTGTTAGGTGCAACCGATTATGGAGTCGGTATTGATCTTTGGAGTGCCGGATGCCTCCTGGCTGAAATGTTCGCAGGACACCCACTTATGCCTGGCCGGAATGAGGTAATGAAGATTAAAGATACAATAACTGTTTCTCCAAGTATCCCTTATCATAGTGACCGGACTAGGTGATTTCATTTAGATTTTAGGTAAAATTCTTCTCCTTGATCTCTTGATTGGACATATCATATTGTACATGGATCAGTTCATGTTTCTGGGCTATAGTGAATCAACAATGCCTGAATTCGTGCAGCTCTGGTTTTTTCACTTCGTCAATCGAAACACTAAAGAGGAGCTCGTTTCTCGTTTGGGTCTTCAGGTAGAGCAACTCCACAAGATTTTCAAACTCTGCGGCACGCCACCAGAGGATTACTGGAGGAAGATAAAGCTACCCACGACCTTCAGACCGAAACAATTTTACAAGTCAAATATCGTAGAGATCTTCAAGGAATTCCCCGATTCCTCTGTCAGTCTTCTTAGTTCTCTTCTCGCTTTGGACCCTGCATCTCGTGGCAGCGCGTCTTTAGCCTTGCAACATGAAGTAAGTACTAGCCAGAAAGACTTAGTTTTCACATTTGCCATAAACAAGATCAACCGTGTTGTTGTTCTTTCGTGACATTTTTCTAGTTCATACTTTCATGCTACCAAAAATGGAAGGAAGTTCATATTATGATGTTTGAGTCTATTTACTGGCCTTATTCTGTGCAATGCCTTTCTCTTGCAGTTCTTCTACACGAGCCCGTTAGCGTGCGACCTTTCTGGTCTTCCTATAATCTACCACGAGGAGGAAGAATTTATCAAGACCAACGAACAGAAAATGTATGTTGACTTTCTTCCTGCGGTACATTTACAATCGTTTCCGCCTTGTGGGGGAACTATTCAAGCAGTCACTTTCTCATCATCATTTCCCATGGTGCTCTTTAATTAATTGATTGTCTCACCTTTTTTTTAGGCGCCGGAAGGCTAAAAGACGGGCTCGATCACAGCGTGAACGGAGGAGGAAAGACAATCTTGCTGAGAATCAAACTGGAAATGGCGAATCAACCAAAGAGGTGAGGCTCTTCACTTAATTTGCATCCATTCATTCAATTCTTCAAGAGGGAAAAACGGACGCAATATGCATTTTAATGTACTTTTGTCTCGCTAAAGTAGTTATGCGAACATTGTGTCTTGTCTTCCATACTTCGAATTTCCGCCCTTCCTTGGAGTCATTCTTTTATCGCTTCATCCAGCTTCAAATGCCATGCCTAAGTAAACATCCGCGGTGACACAATCTAAACTTTGATTGTAATGTAATTGCATTTTGAACGTTCTATCTTGAATATGCATGATCGAAATAAATACAGAAGCAAGAGCAGGAGCATCAGGTACAAACTGATAACCAAAAGCCAGAACTCAGGAGCAGCTGGAGTAGCAGCTCGTCCGGGCTAAAGGACACCCAACCTGAGCAAAGCGAACCACCTGTCTTGCTTTCTCCAGGGCCCATCATACAGTCTTTCAAAAAGTTGTCTCCAGAAATAAGCATGAGCCCCGACGCTGGCAAAAACCGAGACCTTCCGCCACTGCCCGTACTGAAACCATGTGTTGCGGATTACAGAAGAGAGAAAGATGGCATGTACAGGTTGAATCAGGTCAGTAGGTCTGCTTCCACGAGAGAATTCAGAAGTTTGAACAATCAAAGGAAACACTTGGGACGGTTTGCCGTCGAGGATTAGGAATGTCTTAAAAGGTACTCGATGAGATTCTTTTCTTGCTGTAGTATTGGTCCATTCTTGCTTCTTGTAAGTGAATTTGTCAACCATTGAAGAAATATATATGAAATCGAAACTCAGTTGCATATCTTGCTCTTGGCCGCAACCATGAAAAATCGGATTGACCATGAAGAACACTGGAAGGCATGCTTTCAATTAACGGATGTCGCGATTGCATATGCTTCGGACCAAAGCCACTCTGGATAAGCGCAGTTCAAAGAGATTTTCCATGCTCTTTTTCAGCGATACCATTTTTTTCAGGATTTTGTGGACAGTAGATATGATCATGATTTTCCGAATGATTCAGGAACGTTTCATCGATCGAAATACTTTTCTCTCAATCTCAAACCATGATTCAATGAAGATGACACAATGCTTGAAGTGCACATGATGAAAAAAGGTATGGAACCCCCCACAAGACACAACGAAACTCGATCCTTGGTTCATGGAAAACGTTCTTCCACATGAATGGAACCGCTATTCTCTCCATCATGCATGAGACTGAGTTATTTTTCATGTGAAATCTAATTGTGAGATTAATCGACTAGTGGACCATAAACTCTCTTCACTGTCTGATACAATGCAAGCTCTTTTTTTGTGCCAAATAAAAATGTGGATTTTTTCTTCCGTGACAGCAAATTTTAGTAAATATCAAGAATCATCAAAAGACTGTTAATAAAAGAAAATGATAGATGATTAGATAGTTTTAAGTTTTGGGTGACCATTTTTAACTGTTATAAAAATTTAAAATGTTAAACAAATATGGGGTTTAATGTTAAGTATTTTAATGTTCCTCCTTGTCCTATCGCTAAAGCGTGAAAGTATATGAGATGAGTCAAATAAACAATCTAGAAAGACTTAAATTCAGAACTTTTTATTATGATACGAATTGAAATTTTGTAAGATCATTTTTAATCATTCTAAAAATTTAAATCGTCATATTAAGTTGTCATTTGAATATTATTTATATTATTTTCCACGAAAAGGGGTTGCAACTGCTGAGTACTGCATAATGGAATTACACCTGATTTTCGGGATATCATTAGTAATGGAGTCAATTGAACCTGGTCGCATTCGAAATCTGAAAGCTCTTGACTAACAAAAGCAATCGAGACCAATGCTGATCGGTGTAGTTCATGCAAAGTTGCAAACAAACGCCTCAAGCCTTTGAATGATCACAGTTCTCCGAATTCAAATTCCCAAGCAGTAGGCTCGCACGCAACGTCTTGCCAAGTGACAAATTTTGAGCTTCTGCTGATTACTTATTCTTGACATACTCATAAACAGCTGATGCAATTTATTAGACACCGCCACGGTCTATAAACAAGCAAGCAAAAGTAGCAAAGGTCACAGATCCTAGCAAAACAAAGTTAACCCCAGCTGATACATACCCACACTTATAAGGGGTCCCATCATTTCAATTCAGCATAGCTCTCCAGGTCCTCTTCCACCACGGACTTCAAGAGATCGGGGTTCTCAGAATTCCTGACTGAGCAGTTGGCTCGGATTTCTCCTTTCGTCCCTGTCAACAAGCCGAATTGCCCCATCTTCGTCATGGCTAGGACAAACTTCTCAAAGAACAATTCCTGGTCCTCGGCAAAGCTAGTGACAATGTCCCTCGTTGCAGGATCCTCATACAGATCTTGGTCTGAGGTGAACAGGCCTTGGCGATTCACCAAATCAACAAAGTACTTGTTGTCGAATCGATTGGGTGATCGGATGTCCAAGACCGTAGTGTTGGTGGAGTTTGTGGTGGGGCACACGCCCTTGAGATCATGGGCAAAGGTCTTCTCCATGGTGGGGTCTTGGGTCGGGTAGAGCCGATTCTCAAAGGAGGTGCAGTGTCCAAGCCCGATGGTGTGGCCTCCAGAGAGGGCCACTACGTCGGTAGCGTCTAAGTTTTTCTTGGCTAGGGCGGAGAGAATTGCACTGGCGTTCTCAGTTGGTGCAGGTAAATTCTCTACGGTCACATTTTGAGTCGCAAACGTGAGTCCATCCCGCCTTCCCAATGGCACATCATACTCAGGTCCGCCTGACTGCACACGACGACAAGAATAACAGAATTAGAATCCAGAACTCGGAAAACATCTGTTGATGCTCATTGATATGATGAACAATAGTAATCATAATCGAGAAAACTTCAATGATGTATAGGACATGAAGCCAACGGAGAATTTGATAGTCTTCTTCGTGTGGAGGTGATCATTTGCAAGTCAACTCTCATAAACTAGAAGCTAGTTGGGATTAGATTATCATTAAACAGAATCGTCTACCTAGGTTGTCATTTCATCTGCAATTTCCAAGAACTTTGTGAGCACTTGCTTACATGACCATGTTGAAAGAGTCCAAAGACATGTCAAGTTGCAGTATTTTATCCATAAACATGATCCCAAAATTCAGAATAGACCTCCGACTGGTTGGGATCTTAAAAAAATGGTGATGACTACCCGTTAAAATTCAGATATAAACAACGACGATGTCTCAGTTTTGACAATTGAAATTTGCTGTATACTACACTTTTTGGCTCATAATGACAGGATTAATTGTCCTGAGTTTCCAAGATAATGCTGCCGACTTACATGGACATCTGCTACATCTCACAAGATATTCAGAACACGAACAGGAGGAAACTACAAGAATCGAAATATAGTTTAACCACGCTTGGTTACATCAGCGAGTCCACTTTCTCATGTTTATAATTCCTCTTACCAAGCATCATCGAACTTTACCATTGAGAGAGCAATAAAGTATAATTATCATCATAACTACTGAGTACAATCAAGCCTGAGCCTAAACAAGAGTGGTTAAACAACTATTGTCGTCGCATGGCCACATGACGAGATCAAAGTTCCAGTACCATGTTGTGAACGCGCACATTCTGTTAGGTTTGGGATATTTTATACATCAACTTGATTTCCAAAAACAGTAGATTAATGGGGTGGTTGAATGTTTAACAGAGGGGGAACTTCCAATCAGTGAAAATTCTATGTGAACGGGTAACTTACTATATGTTTGGTTAGTTTGATAATCCAATTAATCCCTAAAAGGAAATCCATTTATCAACTTGAACATAAGAACTATTACAATTATCTAGGAAGCTAGCTAACTGACCGATACTGTTTTCTGCTGTTGCTCTATTTTGAAAGCTTATGATCATAATTGCCTTCCCACCACCAAATGCAAAAGCATCATACAGACTGCAAATCAGTACTATTTATAGGGATGAGCATGTTGGGCGAGAATCTGTATTTCTAACAAATTTTCGATAGTATGAGCTCAAGAATGCCTAAATGGTTTGTACGTGGCATCATAGTCAAAACTCTGTTTTGGTGTGTTACTCTCTAGTGATGATGGAATGATAGCTTAAGGGGGGTTTACCAGGACAACGGAGTCACGAGCAGCAATGGCCGCGATGTCAGCACAAGAGACTACTCGACCACACTTCTTGTCCACAAGCTCACGGAGGTCATCGATGATCTTGAATGCTGTCTGTCTCAAGCTCCGGTTCGGTGGAGCGTCCTGCTCACTTGGTCCACTGGCTGATCCATCCAGCAACACCGAAGCATCGCATCCCTGCATCACTCATCAGATCTAAAAAATAAGCGTGAATTTGAAGAATATTTTATCATTTATTTTAATGAAAGTGATCGAGATTCAATTGTAAAAGAAACCGTGATGACTTAAACCCATCCTAACCTTCAAAGTGAAAAAAATCCTCGCCCCACACAATCCGGGCTTAACTGGACTGCTCGTGCAATCATCTTATGAAGAGAATTTACCAGAAATTATTACTGCAGCTCTTTATAACAGCAGAACATGGGAGTTCGGTGAACTTCTATGTTCTTCATTTTAGCATATAAAGCACTAAAGATCAGGACCAACCATGTCAAACGCTCAAAAAGCATCCTCCAAAACTTCAACAAGTGTTCACTAATGAGACAGTAATATTTTTATGCTAAAAGACGAAGTGTGACGATGGCTTTAGGCACCCACATGACTTCGCAATCTACCCAGCATCATGAAAAATAGCATTATAATTTTTTTTTTAAAGTCCACTTCTTGCAGCTGCTAAACTGGGCCACCAGCTCGAGAAGATTTTTTTTGTTTTTTTGTTGGCTTCTCTCATTTCTTATTCTCGTCCATTTTGCTGAAGATGATCACACATCTTGCCAAAAAGTGTGTGTGAACGTTTAAAGATCAGCTTTACCATCAAGGACATGTGATGAGCAAATGAAGATACAACTTCTAAGAAAATCCCAAATCTCTTTGCCCCGTTAGAGTGAATGCGGATTGTGACGGAGCTCGCTGGGTACCTACCTTAACAAAGCAGTCATGGAAGTGCAGACGAAGCAGCCCAGCAGCTTGGCCAATATCCTCGTCGAACACCTTCTTGAGATGTTTCCTGATGACGGACTCCACCTTGGGACAGCTCTTCTCGTAGAAGGACCACGAGAGCCCCTTCACCAAGTGAGCAGAGCTCGTAACATGAACATGTGATGCAGCTATCACAAGAAAAGAAATCAAAACGAAAGAGCTGAAACGGGAGGCCATGATGTGGTCTGGGTCTGGGTCTAAGTTACTTCTGCAAGGTGAGTTCAACAGAGCAAGGGGTCCCTATTTATAGGCCATGACTTGATGCAAGAGCAATTTCGAGTTTTCTACCTCGCACGAGGTTGAATAGTATTCATTCTGAAGCTGCGTGGGAAAGGGAGGTAGCTTGTTCCGATTCTTAATGGTGATCGGTACGGACATTGACGAAGACCGTGTTCAAGGCTTTCCGGATGGCATGTGGGGTTTGAAAGTTCAAAGTGCCGTGTGAACTCCACAACCATAAACCTTAATTACCTTATCTCCCTCCTCTTTGTCGTTTTCTTGATGACGATGATTGGACTTTGGGACACAGGAGGCTCTTATCCGCCATACGTTCTTCTGCCCAATTGACAAACTACAGCGATGGCCGACGTTTGGCAAGTGGGACATGATATCTTGACAGATATTTTTTTTTTAGGTCGATTTTATTATATTCTTATTTTAATTCTCACTTTCAAATTTTTAACATACCTTATTATAAGATGTGAAAGTCGAAATTCACATTCAAATTAAATCGTCTTCATCCCAACCCCGATAAGGATTCTAACAACCTCCATTTCGCACTTGGAGTGATCTTTGCGTAGAATTAAGTTCGGATCATTTTCGATATAGATCAAATCAAATTATTCCACTTGATCTAGGTAGAGTAGGAAATATATAAAATCAAAACTAGACAAGGAGGAAAAAGAAAAGTAGAGGGTGAACGGTAAAGAGGAGCCTTGACCGATTGTGGAGTATGAGGGAGAGAATCACCAGTAGATGGTCCATTGATGGCAACAATTGAGGTGGTTACACTCTCGGGTCGTCACCATCTCTTGAGATTTCGTCCCCCCACTCCCCGCCTAACCATCTTGTGACCATTGCAATGGACATACTCTGTAGGTGGCAACCTTGACCGCCACAACAATGGCAGTCGATATCACGGTGTGTAAGATTAAAATAGGATGTTGCCTATTTTATCATGATATATACTTCACTAATTATGTCGGTCTATAAGATAACATACTATATGATAGCTGCAATGTACGATAAGTTTACAAATGATATGCAAAATGTAAGAATATAGCAGTACCTTACACAATCCTATAATGTGCTATTTGACTAGACATTTTGAACAATCAAATACAATAAATAGATGAATATCATATTTGTATGTTGATTGAAATTTAATAACCAATTCAACGTTGTTCATCGTCGCTCAAAAATCTAAATTAGAAGATTGTGTACTCTTTGTAGTCATTAGGAAAAATAGGGTTAGGCATCAAGCCGTTTAATTGGGGAACCGATTGGAACTAATCTTGTTAGTTTAGTAAAAACCGATTCAATTCCCGATTCAAAATCAAGAACCAATCCAGATTAGTTTGGTTCCTTGTTCCAAAATTGCAATCATCGATTCTACTGCTAAGGAAAAAAAAAAAAAAACCACGTTCATTAAGATTCAAATCATGATCTCCATTACGAAGAAATATATGAATAACTTCCTAACCAATTTTTTCTTGCTTAAAAGATGCATCCTTAATGTTTAATAATAATTTCTTAAATTTTTACCTTTAAAAAGAAAAGTGACCAGTTCTTGAGAATTGCCATACTCAAATTAATAAGTTTGCTTCTCAATTTCGAGAATATTATTAATTCTCGATTCTAGGTCAAGAAAAGATAAATTCCAGATCCATTCACCCCTATAAAGTCCACAAATCGCGCAGATCAATAATCACCTCGTACGCATGGAATCATTGGACTGTCGAGATTAGCGGGGTGTTTGGAAAAATACAAAAAAACTTATTCAGGCAAAAGTTGGAAACTTTTGAATTTTGAACAGAGGCAAGATTCTCGCACATGCTAAAAGTAGTGATCATTATCAATTAACATTCTAACACCTCAAAGGCCTGCAAAAAGAAGAAGAAAAAAAAGCCAATCCTGAGGGCGTCGCATTATTGCAAAAAAATAGAGGTTTGAAGAAAAGTCGTTGCCCTGTGTTAATTGAATTTATATACCAAAAACGAATCGTCGCTCATGAATCCATGCGTCATCCTTCCTCATAATTATTGTTTTCCTTCTTATATTTCATGAAAAATAAATAAACTAAAAAGATAATTTCTGGGGTCGTCGCATTATTGTTCTTTTTGTAAACAATATAAGTGATTATATTTAGAAAAAAATATTTTCCAAATCATTCATCTTTTACAAAATAAACGCATCTCGTAAAGCGTCTTAGTTTCATTTTCTTGTTCACGGATTTACTTAGCATACTATCATTGATAATATAAGAGAAAGCCTTCAAGTTGACATATCATATAACCAACCTACTCTCACCTTATTACGAGAGTGAGTGTGTTCGTCACACGTATATATAATGTTTGAAATATTTTTACCTGATTTTTTGTCTCTCTATTCTTCAGTTATCGTTAACGGAACATAACCATCTGACGATCCTTTTCCTACGCACGGTACGCCCTCCATTTTTGAAAATTAACATCTCAATCATTGAAAATGACGCTCGCGCCTCAGAATTCAACGTGGTAGGAACATTAATTAGGAGAGTAGGTGAGATGCAAAGTGTAATGAATGAGAAGTTGAGGCTGACTTCTTTCCATGCTTTTCCCCCCTTGCAAAGGTCAGAAATTATTTTTATAGCAATTGGGTCTAGAACCCCTCGAGGCTTGGGGCGTAAGCTTTAGGGTGTCGGTCGCCGCCAGGACAATCGCATTCAGTCATACACGATGCCTGCAACTTCCGCTGAAATGGTCTAAGGTCTTATCCTCTTCTTCCATAATTGGTGGCTGTGAATTTTTCAATAAACGTGGTAGGCGCTAGAGAACAAGGTGCGAGATGACTTTCGCTATGCCTTTTTCTCCTTTTTCTGTTTTCCCTGACCGACTTCTTTTCGCCTTTTTCCCTTGCGATTCGCGTGCTTTCTGCATTCATCTCATCTTTCTTTCCTTTCTTTAGTCATATATGGAGAAAAAATATGCGAGAAGTCTTAAATCTATTACATTGATGCAAAGTTAATTCTAAATATTTTAATGATATCAATTTAATCATAAATATTTTAATCTAGTATCAATTCAATTCAAAATTTTCTTTTATTTAATGTCAATTCGGGACATTTCGAATAATTTTAACTAGATATTGCGACGTAGATGTTGGTATCTTATGTGGAATAGCCGATCTAAATGGACAACTATTGATAACATTTTTTTATTTTTCATTTAATAATTCTTTTATTTTTTCTAATTTTCTTTTCTTTCTCTTTCCTTTTTTTTTTTGCCTTTCCTTCCTTCTTTCTCTAACCAATCACTAGACCTCTGGAACCAGCCAGTAGTGAGGCTCAAGCCTTACCGCCAACGCAAAAAGGAAAGTGAAATAAAAAAATCAAAATCAAAAAATCAAAAAAATTAAAATACTATTAAAATTTGTGTAAGTTAATACCGGCATAAGATAAGCGGTGTTCACATCAACAATATGGAACCAAAATTAGTTGAAAAAATTGAATTGGTATTAGTTCAAAAAGATTAAGACTAATTAGCATAAAACTTTTCCCATCCTATGTAGAATATTGAGGGCATTTTTGTAATTTCATTTGTTATGATTTCACCTCTCATTAGGCTTTTTTTTTCTCTCGTTTGGGAAAGGATCGATATTCCAGGAAAAAATGTGTCTACGACGAAAATGTGAAGTTAAAGTTAACAACGCTAGCTAAATGTCAATGAATGTGAATCAGGTTGGTTCTTGGTTTGGTCATAAATAACACAAACACGCTATTAAACGCATTTGAAATTAGATTGTGTTTACAAATATGGACGTCATCCATTTGCAAAACTCGCCCAAACGTCAGTGGAAGCGATGCTGGAGTGTGGAAAAACCGTGCAGAGGAATGTGCAGCTTTTGGGCCCCAAGCTGGAAGCACCATAATCGTGCGTCCTTTTCCATGGAAGTGGCTAGGTCGTAGATTTGCTGATATTACATGGGCGAGCATGACCTGTCCTTTTTGTCTTTTTCTTTTTTTGATGACCTGTCCTTGACCTTTCCGAAGACTTCAAGAAGGCCCACGATATTTCCAAATCCACAGAAGAAGGAAGGGCCACGAGATTAGCCTCTGTGTTGTTGATCTCCAGCCTCGTCATTTCTTTTTGCTCAGAAAATCAGGTTTTTGATTCAGGCATGTCCTTTGCTGACTTATGGAATTTCAAGAATATTTCATTTTGGACCAATGCCAATATGGACAAAAGGGTCGGTGTAGAAAGACTTCCCATGTAATGGACACAATGAGCGCAATGCGCATCCGCTCTTTAGATCATATGGCTTTTAGGCTCGCATGCTCTCAAAGCAAAATCCCTTAAGAAGACCTTAAACCTACTCACCGGAACGGCAAGATCGATACCCGGTAAATGCAGGATCACAGAGACTGAACAGTTCATATTCACACACAAATTTTGTGGATGTAGCAATTAGTCAAGATGTAATAACCCCGCCATTTACTTTTATCAGATCATTCACACAAAAGTGCAGTTCAAGTTTCATCACGTTACTCAAGTTCATTTCTTCTAAATAAATACATAGTTTCGAAGAGATGGTCACCATTCTCTGTTTGAAAGCATCTCGTCAACATGGAGCAATGAGATGACGCATAGAAACATTTTTGCATCATTGCTACAACAGATTCTAGCCCGGATGAGAAGGAGAGCGATTGAAATGGTTTCGAGAGAACACCTCTGTGGGATTAATATGGACATGCATAGGATTGTCTAAGATAAGTATATTACAGTCTAAGCAAAATTCTCGGAGGGAAAGTCAATCTCAATTTTTCATTCTATAATCATAGACAAACTAGCCAAGTCAACTCAACATCCATCATTCTTATTTCCGAAATATTCGATGAGGATGTTTTTGAGGAAGCATATTGTTGGAGATGAGATTGACATGATGTAGACCAAGATGATCCCTGCATTGACATGTGAAAATAGCAAAGAAACTAAACTCTCTGTTTCAATCATTCTCAGAGAGGAGATGGTCGTTCAGGCAAATCCGAATTCCCAACAAAATTAACTGCGATCGACATGGTCTTGAAATAACTCTATCTAGATACGATATCCTGTTGTCTATCTAGCGTGTATGAAGTTATTAACAACTGCAGAAGTTGCATTTGCATGTCATTGCCTGCTTCATACCTCGATCAACTCTACAAAGCTATTACATTTTCTCAATAAGGCCACGAACAGAGTAAACCCTTGTTTAAAACATGGATATTTGATGTTTTATAATAATTTCTTAAGTTTTTCCCTTTAAAAAGAAAAGTCATTGATTTTCGGGAACTACCATACTCAAATTAGTTAGTTCAATTCTCAATAATTAAAATAATATTGATCCTCGATTCTAAGCTTGGAATTGATTTATTCTAAATCGATTGGCCTCACCACTGTAAAACCCATGATCTTATATGTATAAAATTATATGATTGTTAAGATTAGTCGGGTGTTTGATAAAACAAAACTATTCTTGCAAAAGTTGGAAATTTATGTATTTTCAACCGAAGCAAGATTCTCGCACATTCTAAATTTAGTGATCATTGTCAATTAACATTCTAGCACCTAAAAGGCCCGCAATAAAAAGCCAATCCTGGAGGCGTCGCGTTATTGCAATAAAAAGAGGTTTGAAGAAAAGTCTTGGCACTGTTTTAATTGAATTTATATACGAAAAACAAACCGTTGCTCCTCAGTCCATGCCTCATGCTCACTTGGAATTAATGTCGTCTTCCATTTATTTTATGAAAAATAAATGATTTGATAAAATAAATATTTTTTAGATATGATCGCTCGTGGAAAATGTTTTAATGTCAACAACAATTTATGTTTGTAAATTCTCATGGATGCTGAAATTTTTTTTTCTCATTTATTCCTTTTTTTGTAAACAATACAAATGATTATTTTTAGAAAAATATTTTCCAAATTATTTATTTTCTTTAAAAACAAACACATCTTGTAAAACCTCTTACTTTCATTTTCTTGTTCGCAAATCCACTTAGCATAATATCATTGATAATAAAAGAGAAACCCTTCAAAGCAACATATCATATAACCAACTTGCTTCCACGTTATTATGCGAGTGTCTTTGCAACTTGTCACGTGTGCATACGATGCTTGAAAGACCTTACCTTTTTTGTTTGTCTCTCTACTTCATTTATCGTGAGTAGAACATTAACCATCTCACCATCCTTTTCCTAGATGCCATACGTACACCCTTCACTTTTGGAAATTAACATCTCATCATTAGAAATCATGCTTAGACCTCATAACTTCAATATAGTTGTAGGAAAAATTAATTATGAGATTAGGTAAGATGCAAAGTGTAATGATTGAGAAGTTGAGGCTGACTTCTTTTTATACTTTTCCCCCTTTTCCACCCCTTGCAGAGATGAGAAATTATTATCATAACAATTGGATCTAGAACCCCTAAAGGCTTGGGGCGTAAGCTTTAGGGTCGTCGGTCGTCCCCAGGAAAATCCCATTAGTCAAATTCAATACCTGCAACTTCTGCTGAAAGGTCTAATGTCTTATTTTCTTCTTCTTCTTTAATGGGTGGCTCCAAATTTAGCATCGGGGGGACCTCTTTTCATCAATGCGGTACACGCTACAGAAAAAGGTGCGAAAGGACTTTTGCTGTGCCTTTTTCCTTTTTGTTTTCTCACCTTACTTTTCACCTTTTTTGCCTTTCGATTTCGATGCTTACCGCGTTCATCTCATCTTCCTTTCCTTGCTTCAGCCATCGAGAACATCAAGGGGCAGCTTTCGCAAATTCATTTATTACGATTTAACCTTTCATTGGGCTTTTTTCTTCATTTGAGATAAGATCAATACTTGGGAAAAAACACGTTTACATTAGGTTGTGAATGCTAATTGAGTTGGTGCTTGGTTCAGCCAGTAATAACATAAAACATGCTGTCGAATGCATTTGGCATTAGGTTATGTTTACAAATATAGGCATTATCCATTTGCGAACCGACCTAAGTCGATACCGACAGGCTATGTCAGCATGTATAACTTCGTCGGTCAGAGTAGTGAAAAACAGTGCGGATGAACGTGCAGCTTTGGGCCCCAAGCTGGGGTACCATAGTCGTGCGTCCTTTCCTTGGAAGTGGCTAAAAGTCGTAGGTTGCTGATATCTCGTGCGTGAGCAGGACCTGTCCTTGACCTTTTCGAATGTTTAGAGTTCAAGAAGGCCCATGAGATTTCCAAGTCCACGAAAGAAGGAAGGCCCGCGAGATTAGCCTCGGTATTGATCTCCAGCCTCGTCGGTTCTTTTGCTCAGAAAATCAAGTTTTGGTTCAGGCATATCCTTTGTTGACTTATGGAATTTCAAGAATATTTCATTTTGGACCAGTGCCAATATGGACGAAAGGGTCGGTATAGAAAGGCTTCGCATGTTTTGGGCGCGATGAGCCCAATGCGCACCCACTCTTTAGATCGAATGGGTGCTTCTGAATTATACTCGCATGCTCTCGAAGCAAAATCTCTTAAAGAAGGCCTTAAACCCACTTGCTAGGACAGCAAGATCAGTACCCGGTAAATGCAGGATCACATAGACCGAACAGCTCATATTCACGCACAAATTCCGTGGGTTTAGCAATTAGTCAAGATTTAATGACCCCCATTGACTTTTATTGAATCATTCGCATCAAAGGCGCGGTTCAAGGTTCGTCACATCAAGTTCATTTCTTCCAAAACATCTCGTCGACATGGAGTGATGACGCGTCAAAACATTTTTGCAGCACTACTTCAATAGATTCAAGCCCAGATGAGGAGGGAGAGAGATCGAAATGGTTTCAAGAGAACACCTCCCTTGTGGGATTAATAGGGACATGCATGGAATTTACCGTAAGTATAATATAGTCTAAGCGAAATTCTCGGTGGGAAACTCAATCTCAGTTTATCGTTCTATATTCATAGATGAACCGACCAAGTTGACTCAGCATCGATTGTTCTTGTTTCCGAAATATTCAATGAGGATGTTACTTGGGAAGCATATTGGAGGTGAGATTAACATGATGCATACCAAAATAATCCTTGCATCGACATGCAAAAATAGCAAAAAAACTTGACTCCCCGTTTCAATCATTCTCAAGTAGGAGACGGTCGTTCCAGCTAATCCGAATACACAACAGCATTAACTACGATCGACAGAGTCTTGAAATAGCCCAGAAAATCTATTTAGATGTGATATCATATTATCGACAGAGTATGTAAAGCTGCATCTGCAGCTCATATCCTGCTTCAGACCTCAGTCAATTCTATAAAGCTATTCACAAATTCTCATTAAGGCAACGAAAAGAGTATACCATCTACTTGCCACCAGAACTAGACTATTGACTCCCAAGCTTACCCTTGAATCCCTCCCTTTCCGGGTAATTTAACTTCGGCAAAGAAACCATACCTTTGATGAATCCCCCTGGTTTTCATCCGAATGCAGACATCAACAACTCGAGAACTCGGCTCATACCTGGCCTGTCCCGTTTAAGATGGCTAGTGCACATACACGCAATGCTGAAGTACTCCTCCACCCTCGCCTCGACCAGGCCATCCCTCGAAACGGCCGGATCGACCATCTCCATCTGCCGGTTCTCATCCACCATGTTCCGAGCCCAAATAGTCATCCCGACCTCCTCTCCCTTATCCACCACCGGTAAATCAGGCCTCCGACCCGTGGCGATCTCCAACATCAGAACACCGAAGCTATACACATCGGCCTTCACGGTCGCCACCGTGAATCCTTCCTTATACTCTGGCGGCGCATACCCCATCGTCCCGGCAAATTGCGTGGTCACATGGGATCGTGAGTCCTTAATCATCCTCGCATGCCCGAAATCCGCGATGTGCGCCTCGAAGTCGGCGTCCAACAGCACATCACTCGCCTTGATGCCTCTGTGAATGATGGGCGTCGGCAATCCATGCAAGTACGCTAATCCACTGGCCACACCCCTGATTATCTTCATCCTAGTGGCCCAGGACAGGGGCAGCCTCTCGACCGAGTGCCTACACCACGAGACGGCGCCGTTCTCCGACGATGACGTTATGTCATACAGCCACTGATCGAGGCTTCCCTTCTCTATGAACTCATAGACCAAGACCCTATCCGAATTCGACATCCAGTAACCGAGGAGTTTGACAATGTTCGGGTGTTGAAGCTTCCCTAAGGTTTCCATCTCGGCCCTGAACTCCTGGAACCCCTCGAAGGCGTCGGGCTCGAGCTTCTTGATGGCAACGGTGAGGCCGTTGGCGAGGCGGGCCTTGTAGACGAGGCCGAAGCTGCCGTCGCCAATGATCAACTTAGGGTGGAAGTTGTCGGTGGCCCTCTGGAGCTCGGCGATGGAGATCCAGAGGTTGGGGTCGAAGCAGGCGCTCTCGGCGACGGCGATGGACGAGAGCTCCTCCTCCGAGTTCGAGATCGTCTTCCGCTTGCGCCAATTGCAGGTGATGACGAGGAAGACCAAGAAAAGGGAGACGCCGACGAAGCTCGCAACCGTAGCGACAGCTGCTAGGATGTTGGGGTTCATGTCAGAGAGCTAAAGAGAGAGCGAGTTTGGGAGTTTAGTTGGATGAGGGAGGTGGCTGTGAGGAGGAGGAGAGAGAAGTCGACTGAGGATACAGAGGAGAGAGAGAGAGAGAGAGAGGAGGTGGAAGAAATATTTTCTCGTGGAAGAAGAAGAAGAAGACGACTGAGAAGAAGCGGGAGGGTCTTTGCTTATTCGCCGTAAACCGGGGGATTTGCTTTTAGGAAAATGGTGAGTCATTCTTGGTCGGACTTTGATGGACTCGTCGACCGTGTTGTGCTTCTACCGTGCGTTCGATTATTGACGATGGAATTTTTATTTTTAAAAAAATGATTAGGCGATAAGTTTTTATTTAGTGTGAGAATACCGGTCTATTTGTCCAAATTTGAGGCAAAATTTGAGCGAGCGCCCGGTGACCTTCGCTGGCCCTTTTCGGCAATAGGGGCGACGGCCCTTGCTTCTATTTTTGTGTTTTTATTTAGAATATTTTTTATTTTATTTAATAAATATTTTGGCTAAAAAATTATAATTTAATCCCAAATGAACATCGTGTTTCATGCCTTAGTCACTTAATTGTCATGTAAGAGAGAAAAATATTTAAAAATATAACATCAGTACTTTTCATTAGTCTAATTTGATAGAGTCAACAAAAGAATTTAATTGTACCGATTTGACAAATTTGAAGACTCGATTGCACTTTTTGTAAGTTTTAAAACTTAATTACACTTTCCTAACAAATTTTAAGATTTCCGGTGAATATTATCAGTTTGTATGATTTTTTATTTTTATTTTTTTCATCACAGCTTGTAAGTAATGAGATGGAACTTTCAAGGGCTCTTTCAAAACACACGCGGCAGTGCAGCGGCTCATGTAACTCGATAAATAGCAAATTGACCATCAATGAAATATAATCATATCAAATTTAGGACAATATTCGTCTTTGACTAAATATCACCTATTCAAAATCTTAATAATTTTTTTTTGGTAAAAGGTAATAAATATATAGGGGAAAAGCCAAATGTACAAAAGATCGCGGCATAAAAAACAAACATTCAAAATGAGAGAACATAATGAGTAGACGGATGCCGAGATGTAAAAGCAACAACACAAGGCAACCAGGATAAGGAAGCCAAGTTAAACAAGAGACAAGCACGGCATGGACAACCGGCGACCAAAACATAAACTCCTCAAAGGAGGAGGGAGACCACCACTACAAAAACACCCACTGCAGCTTAGAAGAAAACCCCCAGCAACAGCATGGCAGGGTTAGGGATCCCTAGAGAAAATAATCAGGTCAAGACCCTAGCTTCGCTGCAACCTTCTGTTCTTGAAATTATCATCAATGTTCCTGAAGGTGATAGCTTTATCTCTAACCACTTTGAATAGGTGATTCTTCATAGCTGGAATAGTAAGGTACTGCATGATATTATTCCTATTCCTAAGAATTTTTGTTCTTTTGTTCCCCGGAACAAAAAAAGAACAGAAATCCTTTTAGTAACCGCCAAATTGTTTTTCTATTCCCGGGAATAGAAAGTTAGCCCGAGGACTAGATTTGGAGCAGAAATGAGAAGCAAAAAAAAGTTATTTCTTGTTCCAGGGAACAAAATCTAGAAATAAGGTAATTTTATTTTTTATTTTTTTATTTCTCTATCTTGCCACGACCACCTTCAACCACTGTAGCCACCACCCACTCTTGGTTGCCACCGACGGTAGCGGCGGGCGGCGGGCGACGGTGACCCGTCCGCGATCCATGAGTAAGAATAAAAAATGAATAAAATTCAAAAAAGAAATTATTGCGTTACCAAATGCATTTATATTCTTTTTCTATTCCAAGAGTAGAAATTTTGTGTAGTTACCAAACGGGTTATTTTACTCAAAAATTGTTTCCTGGAATAGAAATAGAAAAGAACTATTTTTGAAAAAAAAAACTATTCCCCAGACAAGAAGCGTTATTATTTGCACCCTAAGAGGTTGGTCCCTAAAAAGGATGTTGTTCTTGTTCCTCCAAATAATGTGATATATCGCACCAAAGGGGAAGCAAGCAATGTACTTGTAGAAATCCTTACCCATAAAAAAGGTAGTAGCCCAACAGAGATACTCCCTCCAAGACCTATTATGCTATGGCAAATTGCATTTGGCCACCCAAAAGAAAGCAATATCAGCCGTGACACGACATCCAAAAAACATATGGTCCATGAAATCAGGCATCTCATTGCAAAAAGCACAAAAACCACTGTCACTTCTACCATACGACAATAAGAGAGCTTGAGTGGGAAGTCTGCTCTTAGCCATAATCCAGAGATTTAACTGGTACTGAGGAGTGATTGCATTGTTCCAGATGAACGCATGCCAAAAGACATGACTCCTCTTCCACCTAATGGCCTCCCATGCTGACGCCACTGAGAACCAACCCACTGGGTCCTCCCTCCAGCAAAAGCATTCCGAATCTTGAGAAAGATTCGGGAGTGGTTCCCCCCACAATTGTAGCACCTCCAAGAGAGATTGCCCCGCTTCAGAAAAAAGATCAGCCACTATTACCTACCTAGAGAGCCCAAAGTTATAAATAAGCGAATTTGAAAAGAATAATTTTAGAGGACCCTTAGGATGCCATTTATCAAACCAAAGCGATATTGTTTGGCCATCCCCAATCCTCTAATAGAAGATGTTCCGCACCTCCCTCCTGAAACTTAAGATCTTCTTCCATGCCCAAGAGCAGCAGGTTGGTTTCTTAGCTACCCAAAAATTCCTATTTTTTAAAAAGGTGGAATGAATCCACGTACGCCACAACACTTCCTTATCTGTAAACAGGAGCCAAATGTGCTTCAGCATAGAAGCCTTATTGCAATCTCGAAGCCTCCTAATACCAAGACCTCAAGCTACCTTGGCACCTCCCCTCCCCAAATCCGAGCATTTCCACAGGAATTGCCTGAGAATTTTCTCAATCTAGTCTAACACAGCTGCAGATAAAATAAATACACTTACCCAGTAGGCTTGGATAGCATGAAGGACTGACTTTATAAGCTGAAGACGACCAGCGAATGAGAGGAAGCAGTGTGCCCAAGATTGAACCCTCGTTGTTAAGCAGCTAACAAGAGTGCAACAATCCGCCTTATTGATTATATCTTAATAATTTATATCATGAAAAACAAAGAAGCTTTTCACTGATTAAATCTGAAATGGTGCACATATAGATTGTGTCGCCATCGACTCATTAGTTTAAACAGGCCATATAGGTCAATTTTGTGTCTGATGAGTTGGTCACGAGCACGCTGCGATTGTTAATCGCATCTCACGGGTTGGACACGAACACGATTAATCTCTACCCATGTCAGCTAATTTCATGTCGTGTTAGAAATTGCACCAGAATTGCGTTGCAACTTCCACTTTGGTCGGAAATCAAACTGGCCTCGGATTCTTTACGCTGTCGGTTCAAAGTTAGAAAGCCGGGCAATTTAATCTAAAATTCTACTTTGATTTATGAAATTATTTTTTAATTCATTTTCCATTTGTTTAAAAGTTATCTGAAATTCTTCTTTGATTGCATCAAGCGATTATGCGTGTTAATGGTGGGCTTGACTCTGAATCATAGTCGATGAAGTGCTCTATTTTTACACTCAGACAAAAATTACACGACTCAAAATGAATCTTAAGTTTGCACATGCTAACAATTATCTTTAAAAAATAATCTTTCAAATTATTTATTTTTCGCGAAATAAATATATCTTTTAAAGCAACCTAGTTTCATTTTCTTTGTCGTAGATTCACAATCCTATATTGATAATAAAATAGAAGTCTTTGAATCGGCACATCATTTAACCAACCTGCTCACACATCATCATGTCAGTGAGTTTATAACTCGTCATACGTGCTTATGATACTCGACAGACTTTACGCTTTTTCTTTTTTTTCCAAATTAGATGGTACAAAATGTCAATTACAAAATAGTTAAAATGCAAAGTGTAATAAACGAAAAATAGAATGCCGTTTGGCAAAAAAATTTGGCTGCTTTTGGCAAGATATAGTCGCATCTCCAAATCTCTCTAAAGGCCTTTAACCCGAGGGAGGTCCAGAAAAATTTTGAAATGCTACATTTTCAAAATGCAAATAGAATTTTTTTTCCTGCCAACTTTGCTTTTGCTCAACTTTGAAATCTTATCTTTGAGAACCCTAATTTTTCCTTAGCCATTGATGAGTGACCGATGAGCAACTGGTATACCACCAACATGCCATCGATGAGTGGTCGACAAGCTACCGCCACCCTCACTTGAGGTCGAGCAACCTTGGGTAAGGTTGGCCAGCGGCCGATTTGGTTTGCCAGCAGCAATTAAGTTTCAATGGTGAATAGTTTGACCTTTTTTTATTAAAAAATTAGCAAAAATCCTTTATAAAGTGTAATTTTTATCAAATAATATTTTTGTTAAAGTTATTTTTCAATGTATTTTAGAAATACATTTTATTAAACATCACTAGCATTTCGTGAAATCCTTTTAGCTCTATTTCCAAAGATATTCACCAAAATCGTACCAATCGCACCCCGAAACTCCAAAGGCTTGGGGGCGTAAGATTAGAGTCGTTGGTCAATGAGTCAATGCCTGCATCTTCTGTTAAAATGGTCTTCTTCTTTAATTGGTGGCTCCAGAATTCGCATCTCTCTGGGACCTCTTTTAATCAATGCCGCGAGCCGGGGAGCGGGGGGCCAAAGGACTTTCGCTGTGACTTTTTCCTTTTGTTTTCTCATCTTACTTTTCACCTTTTTTCCCCTTGAATTTCGGTGCTTACCGCGTTCATCTCATCTTTCTTCCTTGCTTTTTGCCATTGATAATGGTAAAGGGCAGTTTTGCAAAGTCGTTTATTAAGATCTAACCTTTTATTGGGTTTTTTCTTCGTTTGAGATACGATTGATGCCAAGGGGAGAAAAACATGTTTACGACCAAAAGCAATAGCACGTCAAGGTTTGAGTAAGAAATCTTCGTCAAACATAGTCAGCTGAAATTTCGATTAATGTCAATTGAGTAGGTGTTTGGTTTATGGCCTAAATTGAATTAAAACATGCTACTAAACACATTTGAAATTAGGCTATGTCTACAAATATGGACATTATCCATTTGTGAACTTACCTAAAAATCAATATAGGCAATGGATGTCCCGTGCTTATGACTTAATCGGTTAGAGTTGCAGTAAACTGTGCGGAGGAACGTGCAGCTTTGGGCCCCAAGCTGGGGTTACCATAATCGCGTGTCCTTTTTCTTAGGAGTGGCTAAAGGTGCATTTGGGAGTGGCCTTGAGAAGCCACTTTGAGCCCCTAAAGATCCTTGGGCCAAAGTAGGGGTGTTTGGTAAAAAAATTCCAACCCCCATTTGGAGAATGCTAGCCTTCTCAGCATGCTAAGGAGCCCCTAAAATAAAAAATTTATTCCCAAATTATCCTCATTGATTTTTCGTTTTTCCAATTTTGCCCTCACTATTCATCATCTTCTTCTTCTTCTCCATGAGTGGTAGCCGGCGAAGGGCAAGCAGTTGCATGGCGACCGTCGCCCAAACGACCGTCGTTGGGGGGAGCCACGACCATTGCCGAGGGGTGGCGCAACCACCGCGCCATCTGGGTTGCGGCGAGGTATGGGTTGCGGGAGGACCTCGCCGCCCTCGACCTGGGTCACGTGACCTCGCCTCCCCCGCCCCAGATCTCGGTCGCAGCGTGGTCACCAGAGGTTGCGGCGGCATCGCGCGACCTCCCGAGACCTCACCGCCCCGGATTTAGGTCGCAATAGGGTTGACAGAGGTTGCAGCGGCATTGCGCGATCTCCTGCGACCTCGCCGTCCCAGATCTAGGTCGCAGCGGGGTGGCTGGAGGTCGCCCAACCCTAGGCGGCCTTTGCCGGTGGTCTTTGTCGGCTGCCGGCAACCAATTTCCACTGCCGGCAGCTGCTACCCTTGTCGGTCAATTTTCTTTATTTTTCTTTTGATAATTTTTTTATCACAAAAAGTCCTTTTTGTAAATATAGTTTTTCCAAACACTATTTGCATTCTGCAAAGCCTCTTTAACCTAAAGTACTTTGCATTTTGCCAATTGTTTTCTCCAAAAGTTCAACTAAACGCACCCTAAGTCGTAGATTTGCATATATTCTTGTCCTTTGACCTTTTTGAATGTTTAGACTTCGAGAAGGCCCATGAAATTTCCAAATCCACAAAAGAAGGAAGGCCTACGAGATTAGCCTCTGTGTTGATCTCCAGCCTCGTCAATTTTATTTTATTTATTTTTGCTCAGAAAATCAGGTTTTGATTCTGGCATATCCCTTGTTGACTCATGGAATTTCAAGAATACTCCCTCTTAGACCACTGCAATATGGACAGAAGGGTTGGTATCGAAAGACTTCGCATGTTTTGGGCGCAATGAGCCCGACCACACACCCACTCTTTAGATCAGATGAGTGCGCCTGAATCAGGCTCACATGCTTTTGAAGCAAGCAATGATGCCGTCCCTTGAGAAGACCTTAAACCCACTTCGATACCTTATATCTCCATCTGCCGGTTCTCAGCCACCATTTTCCGAGCCCAAACAACCATCCCGACCTCCCTTCCGTTATATACCATCTCTAAATTGGGCCTCCGGCCCATCGCGGTCACGAGCATCAGAATACCGAAGCTATACACATCTGCCTTCACAGTTGCCGCCCTCATTCCTTCCTTATACTCTGGCGGCATATACCCCACCGTCCCGCCAGGTTGCGTGGAAACGTGGGATTGCGAGCCCTCGATCGTCCTCGCCAGCCCGAAATCCGCGATGTGCGCCTCGAAATCGGCATCCAACAGTACATTGCTCGCCTTGATGTCTCTGGATGATCGGCGTTGACAATCCGTGCATATACGCCAATCCACTGGCCACACCCTTGATAATCTTCATCCTAGTGTCCCAGGACAAGGAAAACCTTTCGACTGGATGCCTCGACCACAAGAAGTCGCTGCTCTCCGGTGACGAGTACAGCCACGGGCTGAGGCTCCCTCTCTCTATGAACTCATAGATCAAAACCCTATCCGAATTCGACATACAGTAGCCGAGGAGTTTGACGATGTTCGGGTGCTGAAGCTTGCCTAAGGTTTCCATCTCGGCCCGGAACTCGCGGAACCCCTGGAAGGCGTCGGGCTCGAGCTTCTTGGTAGCAACGGTGAGGCCATTAGCGAGGTGAGCTTTGAAGACGAGGCCGAAGCCACCGTTGCCGATGATCCGCTTGGGGTGGAAGTTCTCGGTGGCCATCCGGAGCTCGGCCATGGAGATCCGGAGCTTGGGGTCGAAGAAGGAGCTCTCATCGATGGCGATGGATGAGAGCTCCTCCGGGGTCGAGCCGGTCTGGACTCGGAGCTCGCGGCCATGGTTCCGCTTGCGGCGGCTGCAGGTGAAGGCGAGAAAGACGAAGAAGAGGGAGGCGCAGATGAAGCCCGCAGCCGCCGCGATGCCTACTTGGATTTTGCGGTTCATGTCAGAGAGAGGGGAGAGTGAGGAAGAGAGAGAGAGCTTGGGAGTTTAGTTAGATGAGGGAGGCGGGTGTGAGGAGGAGGAGAGAGAAGTCGACTGAGTATATGTAGAGAGAGAGGGAGAGGCAGGAGGGTCTTTTTTTTTTTTTTTTTTTTTTTTTTGGCGGGAGAAACCGCTTTGGCCGACAGCTGCCATATAATAACCCCAGGTGACACTAGCCCAGGACCCACCACCAAGGCGCCACGTGTAATACACTTAACGGTCTGGCAGTCTCAAGTTGCAGGGGCTTTGAATACCTGACCTGTCCCTTCAAAGGCAAGAGCCTACCCAGCAGAGTCACCATGACCGGTGGTGCGGGAGGGTCTTTGTTTGATCGCCGTAAACCCGTAAATCAGGGGTTTGCTTTTAGGAAAATCAGTCATTCTCAATCCGACTTTGATGAATGTAGTCAACGGTGTTCTACTTATATTGTACGTTCGTGAACCTTTCTTTTTAATTGTCTTGAGAAATCCTAAATTAATACATCTCTAACAAATTTATCTTAAATTAATTTTTTAATCATCAACAATCTTAAATTAATAGGCTTATGACAAAATTTTCCTAGACTCACTTTTTTTATTGTAAAAAATCTTAGACCGATACACTTATCACAAATCTATCCTGCACTCTTTTTTTCACTATAAAAAATCATAAATCAATATATTTGTAACAAATTTACTTTTATTTAGTTTTCGTTAAATTTTATTGTTAAATTTACTGACGTGGATGGTTCGGAGTGATGTGATATGAGCATATATTACGAAAAATCCCAAATTGATTAGTTAAATATGACTCTTTTGAAGACCAAAATTTTCCCCAATCCCATGATCATGTCTTCTGCTACAATCGATATATGAAACTATCATTATCAGAGCTTGGACGATCGAGTCATAGTTTTGGTAATGAGATAGAACTTTTAAGGGCTCTTTTAATCGCGACTCGTGCGACATGATTTAAATACGCATCGACCATCAATGAAATATAATCATATCAAATTTAGGACAATATTTGTGTTTAAAGAATTATCACCGGTTCGAAATCTTAATAATTGATAACATGGAAAGCAAATAAGTTTTTTGCTGATTATATCTGAAGTGGTGCACTAATAGATTGTGTCGCCATTGACTCGTTAATTTGAAAAGGCCATATAGGTCAACCTCGTGTCTGATGAGTTGGTCGTGAGTACCGAACGATTATTAATCACATCTCACGGGCTGGACACGAACACAATTAATCCGTAGCCATGTCAGCTAATTGCGGGTCGTGCCAGAAATCGCTATCTCTAAAGTGACCTGGCGGCTGCTCATGCGGTTGCCGTCTAGCTTACTGCATATAGGTCGAATTTATTGAAGAGACGCGAGTTGGGGAATTGCACTACACTTGCGTTGCAAATTCCGCTTTGGTTGGAAATCAAGCTGGCTTCGGGCTCTCGTGCTGCTGGTCCGAAGTTAGAAAGCTGTGCAATCAAATCTGAAATTCCACCTTGATTTTATGAAATTATTTTTTAATACTAGTCTTCGATCTCAAGGTTTTACATGCTAGGTGGACCTCTCTCGCAAGGTTTTCATTCAAGAGACCGTGGAGTTTAAATCTTTCTTTAAACACCAGTCACGGTAAGGGTGTCAGAATCGAACTAAAATTTCTTGCATTTGCGGTTCGATTCGTATAATGGTAAAAGCCACATTTCCGGTTTGATTCAAATAATGGTAAAAAACGCATTTCTTTTTACCAATTTGGTTTGATTAACCGAACCAAATGATAAAATATAAAATCCATGCTTATAGACATAATCGTTGGAAGCCCTGTCAATACTCTCTCTCTCTCTCGTCTTCTCCTGCTCGAGTTCAAGACGAACGGAATTGCATTGGTCTCTTCGAAGCAACACCAGCAGCAGGTCCCCTATTGCCGGGGACAGCAACAGCGCCGATGTCGGCGCCGACGACTAGGTTTTGGAGCCAAAACCCACAAATGAAGCGACCCACTTATTACCTTCTGCACATAACTCTAGGAGATTGAAGGATTCGGAGAGTTCACCTCGGCGTTGAGGATTTCAAGTGAGTAGTTCTTTTGAATCAAACTAGGATCTGCGATATGGGAGCTCTGTTTTGTGTATTCTCTCAGATCTGCGATCATCTGAAGAAACCCCTTTTTTGCCTTTATTTGCAACCTTTGCTGATGACGGGCTGTGCTTTTGGCTTAGCTATCTCGACTTTGCTTCAAAACCAAAGGGTCCCTCTTTCTTCTGTTGCCTTCTTCCTTTCTGGTACTCTGGTGTTGTTTGATAACGCTTTTTTGAATCGACACATCATTTAACCAACCCGCTCACACATTATCATGTCAGTGAGTTTATAACTCTGTCATGTGTGTGTATGATACTCGAAAGACTTTACCCTTTTTTTCTTTCTCTATTCTTCATTAATCGTGGACATAACATTAACCGTCTCACAATTCTGGTACTGCCTCTCCACTTTTGAAAATTATAGTTTATTCTTGGAAAACATGCTTACACCAAAGAAATTCAATATGAGACGGACAAAAGTGAAAGTGAAGATGTTTTTTTTTTCCAAATTAGATGGTACGTAATGTCAATTACAAAATTGTTAAAATGCAAAGTGTAATCAATGAAAAATAAAATGCCGTTTGGCAAAATTTTAGGTCGCTTTTGTCGAGATGCAATTGCATCTCCAAATCTCTTTAAAGGCCTTTGACTCAAGGGAGGTTCGGAAATACTTTGAAATGCTGCATTTTTTAAATGCAAATAGACTCTTTTTTTCCATGCCAACTTTGCTCTCGCTCAACTTAAGAATTTTGCCTTCAAAAATACTAATTTTACCTTTGTCACTGATGAGTAACTAACAAGTAGTTGGTGTGCCACTGACCTGCCAGAGTGGCTAGCGAGCTACTGCCGCCCTCACTTGAGGTCGAGCAACCTTAGGTGAGGTTGGCCAACGGCCAATTTGGTTTGCTGGCAACGATTAAGTTTCACTAGCAAATAGTTTGATTTTTTTTATTAAAACAATTAGCAAAAAATCCTTTATCAAGTATAATTTTTAGCAAACAATATTTTCATCAAAGTTGTTTTCTAATGTGTTTTAAAATACATTTTATCAAACACCAATAGCATTTCGTGAAATCGGTTTTAGTTCCCAAAGATATTCATCAAAATCGAATCAAACGCACCCCAAAACTCTAAAGGTCTTGGGGACCTAAGCTTAGAGTCGCCGGTCACCATCGCATTGGTCAACGCCTGCAACTTCTGTTGAAGTGGTCTTCTTCCTCTTTAATTGGTGGCTCCAGAATTCGCATCTCTCCGGGACGTCCTTTAATTAATGCCGCGTGCTACAGAACAAGGGGACAAAGGACTTTCGCTACGCCTTTTTCCTTTTGTTTTCTCTTCTTACTTTTCACCTTTTTTCCCTTTGAATTTCGGTGCTCACCGCGTTCATCTCATCTTTCCTTCCTTGATAATGGTAAAGGGCAGTCTTGCAAATTCGTTCATCATGATCTAACCTTTTATTGGGCTCTTTGCTTGTTTGAGATACGATTGATGCTGGGGGCAGGGGGACATATTTACGACCAAAAGCAATAGCACGTCAAATTAACGTTTACGTAAGAAATCTTCGTCAAACATAGCCAGCTGAAATTTGAATTAATGTCAATCGAGTAGGTGTTTCATTTATAGCCTCAATTGAATTAAAATATGCTACTAAACACATTTGGAATTAGGCTACGTCTAAAAATGTGGACATTATCCATTTGCGAACTTACCTAAGAATCAATACAGGCGATGGATGTCCCGTGCTAATGACTTAATCGGTTAGAGTTGCGGTAAACTCTGCAGAGGAACCTGCAGCTTTGGGCCCCAAGCTGGGGTACCATAATCGCGTCCTTTTTATTAGAAGCGGCTAAGTCGTAGATTTTGCTGATATTCCTGTCCTTGCCCTTTTCGAATGTCTAGACTGCCCATGAGATTTCCAAATCCACAAAAGAAGGAAGGCCCACGAGATTAGTGTTGATCTCCAGCCTCGTCAATCCTTTTTGCTTAGAAAATCAGGTTTTTGATTCAGGCATGTCCCTTGTTGACTTATGGAATTTCAAGAACACTCCTCTTAGATCAGTGCCAATATGGACAAAAGGGTTGGTATAGAAAGGATTCGCATGTTTTGGGCGCAATGAGCCTGATCGCACATCTAGCTCTTTAGATCAGATGGATGTACCTAAATTAGGTTCGTATACTCTCGAAGCAAACAATGATGCACATCTAGCTCTTTAAATCCTCTCGCTGGGATGGCAAGATTGGTACCTCATAAATGTAGGGTCACAAAGACCAAATAGCTCATATTCACACGCATGTTTCGTGGGTTTAGCAATTAGTCAAGATGTGATAATCCCATTGAATTGCCATTCACTTCTATTGAATCATTTGTATAAAGATATGCTTCGAGTTTCATCACATCACTCGAATTCATCTTTTCCAAACGAAGACATGGTTTCAAAGAGATGGTCACTACTCTCTATCTGAAAGCATCTAGTCAACATGGAATGACCACGGAAGGAAACATTTTTCCTTTAACAGATTCAAGCCCGGATTAGGAGGGAGAGATCAAAAGGGTTTCGAGAAAAGACATTTTTTGTGAGATTCATGGAGACATGCATATAATAGCATCAGAATAAGTGTGATACGGTCTAAGTGATATCCTCAAAGGGAAACTCAATCTCGATTTTTTGTTCAATAATCATAGATGAACCAACAAAGTCTGACTCAGCATCAATCCTTTTTGTTTCCGAAATATTCGATGAGGATGTTCCTAGGGAAACATATTGGAGATGAGATTGACATGATGCAGACCAAGAAGATCCTTGCATCGGCCTGTGAAAATAGCAAAGAAACTAAGACCCTCTGTTTCAATCAATCTCAATTAGGAGGCCGTCATTCCAGCAAAAACCCGGATTCACAACAGCATCAAGTGTAACCAACAGAGTCTTGCAAAAGCCACAAAATCTATATAGATACGATATCATATTGTCTATCTACTCACAAGCTTAACCTTGATTCATTCTCTTTCTGGGTGTTGGGAATAACGGATCCCCGAAAACCGGATTCGACACTAAATCGAACCCCTAAAAGCAATGCGGAAGACAAGCCCGGGAAATTCACGTATCACCGATCCTAAAGCACACCACGGATTCGAGTGTACCTTGTTAGCCACTGATTAGACACTGACGCCGACAAGAGGAAGAAAATCTGGCCATGTTTGATCCGATGACGCCTTGAAGGGAAGAAGAAACGTGCCTTTTGCCTTACTGTTTCTTCTTTTTCTTTTTGAGAGAGAGTGCGCGGGAGAGGGGAAGACGTACGTACGTTCTGATTGTCCAAAAGGTGTCTTCTCTCTCTCTCTCTCTCTCCTCCCTTTTATACGTCCCTCCATCCACGGGCCCTATTCCCGTGGGCCGGGCTTTTTGGGCCCAACTTGGGCGGACGGGCCTTAAGCCCATCGCTAATAAAACATTCATCTCCCACTCGTACATGGTGGGCCGAACAGGATTCTCTTTACCTCTCTTCGACATTCATACCGGTGAATAATCCGTGCGACCAGCATACTTTGAGAGCTCGTTGCTATACATCTATTAGGAATATATAGCAGCTCATAATGGGCGTCACACTCTGAGTAGATTTAGTATGCAGTACCCTAGATCGATTAATCACATTTATATCTCTCTTGATCTCTTTTAAACAATGATATATATAGTATTCACAATTATAATTATCACAAAGACAGTCATAATTGGTCGACCAGTGAATACAAAACTACAATGTGATTCTCCAAAATCGATCTTCCTTTTTCCTTCAAACTCTCAATTTCAGTTCAGCTTGCTTTTCTAGAAATGTCCCATTAGATCGAATCAAACTCATGACCATTAGCAACATCTTAAGATAGCAAACACTAAATAGAAATCTTAAGAATAAGTAAGAGTCATGAGGGGACTAAAAAATTGATGAACTCTTTTCCTCAAGAGTCTCACACGACATAAAAGTTGAGATCAAACTTTTGCCACTCTTATTGATCGTCTCATGCATACGTAGTATGAAATACGTATTACGGTATTAACTTCTTTCCCATTGAGCATATGTCTACACCTTTCAATACCGTACAAAAGATAGTTCAGACATACCCAATGTCTAACTTGAGTTCACGTATCTACTCATTTACAAAATTTATCAGAACTCACATCTGGCATCTTAGACAGATAAAGTAAAATATGTGGGGTATTTTACTTTCGGACATCGCAAGTATTATGTCCTCATCTTAACACTTAGTTAAGGCGACATGCATATTTTAAGCTTGAGCTCTTGATTATCACCTAGATAATAAGCTTAAAAACAGTCTCATCTCTATTTATCACACAGTAAATAGAGGCGATTACCCGTGTGAGTGGGCTAATCTTTTATCTGTCCGACATATTTCCGCAACTTAAAATAATGCACTGAGCATTAAGATGCATAAATATCATACATAGATTCATAGGCATTAATCAATGAAAAACAAAATTTCATAAATGTGAACAACTCAGGGAAATTACAATTCAGTACATCAGACTCTACGCAATCCTAGAGATTTTACATGACCACAAAACACATCTCTAGGTATTGCCTTTGTCATAGGATCTGCTACCATTCTATGTGTAGATATGTACTGTAAGTTCACATCCTTTCGCGCAACCATATCTTTTACAAAGTTATACTTGGTATCTATATGTTTGGTCTTGCCATGATACTTTGGATCTTTGGTGTATGCTATAGCTGCTTGGCTATCACAGTTAACCAATAATGGATTTGCAGCTTTCTCATTAACACCTAGATGATCCAAAAATCTCTTAAGCCAAACTCCTTCTTGTACCGCTGCTGATAATGCCACGAACTCAGCTTCCATCGTGGATAAGGCTATACACGTTTGCTTCTTACTACTCCATGATATGGCGCTATTGTTCAGTAAGAAAGCAAATCCAGAGGTAGATTTTCTTTCATCTAAATCTCCTCCCCAATCAGCATCTGAATAGCCTTCAAGTCGCAGATCCTTTCCTTGGTAATTTAACTTGTAATCAGCAGTTCCCTTCAGATACCTCAGTATTCTCTTAACGGCCTTCCAATGTGCTGGACCTGGATTAGATTGGTATCTACTCACCATTCCAACTGCAAAACATATGTCGGGTCTTGTACACATCATAGCGTACATCAAGCTCCTAACAGCACTAGCATAAGGAACATGTTTCATTTGTTCCTTCTCTTGTGGAGTCCCTGGACACAGTCTATGGCTCAATCCTTCACCTTTTGCAATAGGAGTGTCTATGAGTTTACAATCTTGCATACGAAATCGTTCAAGAACCTTATTTATATATGTTTCTTGCGAAAGAGACAACGATCTCTTCGAACGATCTCTTGAAATCTTAACTCCAAGAATGTATGCAGTCTCACCCATATCCTTCATCTCAAAGTTGGAAGACAACCAACTCTTAACAGTATTAACAAACTCCATATTGCTTCCGGCAATAAGTATATCATCAACATATAATGATATGATCACAAATTGATCCTTGGATCTTTTGATATATACACAATGATCCTCATCAATCATTGTAAAATCATATGCCATTATGGCATTATGAAGACGTATATACCATTGTCTCGATGACTGCTTAAGGCCGTATATCCATCTCAAAAGTCGACATACCTTTTCTTCTTGGCCTTTCACTATGAAACCAGCAGGTTGTTCTATATATATATTTATTTCTTCCTCTAATTCTCCATTGAGGAAAGCAGTCTTTACATCCATCTGATGTAACTCAAGATCCATACTAGTTACTATTGCCAGAATAATGCGAATTGAGGTAAATCTCACTATAGGAGAAAACGTATCTTCATAATCAATTCCTTCCTGTTGATTATACCCCTTCGCCACAAGGCGAGCCTTATGCCTTTCTATCGAGCCATCAACCTTTCGTTTTATTTTGAGAACCCACTTGTTCCCAATAGCTCTGCGTCCTTTTGGAAGATCAACTAGTTCCCAAACTTGGTTTGATTTCATTGACTCAATTTCTTCTTCCATTGCATGAATCCATTTTTCCTTACTAGGGCAATTCAGAGCCTCATTGATATTTCTTGGCTCATCCTCATCTTGTGGAGCAACCATAAAAGTTTCCCCTTCAATGTCAAAACGTCGACGGGGAATACTTTGGCGACTTGTTCGTCGTATGGGAGATTGTACACTTTGTACATCATTCCCCATCATGCTCCCATTTGGATTAGATAATGATGACATCATCTCATCATGTGGTTGCAATTGAGAATGAGTTGAATTCAATTCATCACTTCTCATATTACTCCCACTTAGATGAACTCCACTAATATCATTATCTTGATCCAAGGTTTCAAATAGGGAATAATCTTCACCTATTTCGCCCTTCTTAGGAAATTCATCCTCTAAGCATGTGACATCTCGTGATTCAAATTTAGTTATACTCCCACTTTCCTTCTCACCTATGAACATATACCCTTTTGAGTGTTCTAAGTATCTTATGAAAATACTCTTCTTTCCTCTGGGACCCAATTTCCCAAACTTGTAAGAAGACTCATGTGTATAGGCAGCACAATCCCATGGCTTAAGAAAACTTAAGTCCGGTTTTCTACCTGTCCATAACTCATATGGAGTGGAAGTAACTTATTTGGAAGGCACCCGGTTAAGTATATAGGCAGCAGTTAACAATGCATTACTCCAAAAAGTAATAGGTAAGTTAGCATGCGCCATCATGGACCTAACCATTTCCAATAGGGTTCTGTTTCTTCTCTCTGCAACACCATTTTGTTGAGGAGTATATGGAATAGACAACTGTCTTTCTATTCCTTTTTCATCACATAATTTTCTGAACTCATCAGATAAATATTCTCGACCTCGATCGGATCTCAATGTTTTTATTTTCTTGTCTAATTGATTTTCTACCAGGTTCATAAACCTTTTGAAACAACTTATTGCTTCAGATTTATGAGAAATCAAATAGACATATCCGAATCGAGTATAATCATCTATAAAAGTGATGAAATAAACAGGCACATGCCTTCCTTTCACATTCATTGGACCACAGACATCAGAATGGATTAAATGCAGATGAAATTCAGCTCTTTTACCTTTTCCAAATGGTTTCCGTGTCGTTTTCCCTTCTAGGCAATGCTTACATATGGGCAAATCGACTTTTTCAATGTTGCCCAATAAGCCCTCTTTGGCTAGTCTATTCATACGTTGTTGGCCAATGTGACCAAGTCTAGCATGCCACACATTCACATCATTATCATAGGTATTAGGAGATGTGATAAGGGAATAACAAACATTTGCATTAACATACTCAATATCTAATACAATGAAACCATCCAGAAAATAACCACAACCATAGTAATTTGTATCCAAAAACAAATCCACACCTCTATTATAGAAGTTCATATTAAAACCTAGTCTAACCAACACTAAAACAGACACTAAATTCCGACGAATCTTCGGAGCATACAACACGTCATGTAGGAACAAAGTGCGTCCACCACACATATTCAATTGGCATGTACCAATTCCTTTCACTTTAGCTCTGGAGTTGTTTCCCACATAGATCTACTTAGTTCCAGTTGGTACTCGTCAGAATTCGACGAAGGATCCTCTATCCTTCGCTACATGGTCCGTCGCTCCTGAATCTACAGTCCACAAAGGATTAGACTCAGTCAAGAATACATAACTCGACACAAAAGTAAAGTTCTGAAAAGTACAAGAGGTGTTTACCTTCTTTGGCTCACGACAATCGCGAGCATAGTGACCCTTTTGGTCACAGTTATAACATTTCACCATTGCAAGCTTCTTCATTTGAGGACGCTTTCCTCTTCCATGTTGGTTAAGCTTGGGTTTCTTCCCTGAAGGACCTGCTTCCTTGCCTTTCCCTTTATCAAACCAGTTAAGGCGCTTGCGCTTGGAGCTCGAAGCTCCATTTGAGCTAGAACTAGCATGATAGAGTTCAGCATCCGGCCTAGCCGCCAAGAGGCGGTCCTCTTCCAGCTCAAGATGACGCATTGCATCCCCGAAGGTTTTGATATTATCATTATGGGTCAGGTGCACCTTCATATGCTCCCAACTCTGAGGCAAGGAACGAATCACTGCTTGCACTTGCTGCTCATCTGTGAGGACATGGCCAGCATCTTTTAGCTCATTTATCATGTTTGACATCTTTCTAAGATGTTGCTTCATGGTCTGACCATGAGGCTTCTTGTAAGAGTCAAACCTAATAGTGAGCTGTCTCAGTCTGGTCACCGAAGTATGACCAAATCTAGCTGCCAATGCCTCCCACATTTTCTTGGCATTGTCAAAACGCCTAAACTCTCGCATGACGTCATTTTCCATGCTGCTCAGCAACGTGATGCGAGCAAGAGAGTTCTTTCATTTCCACGCAGCAAAAGCTTCCTTGTCTCTCTTGTGCTGTGCAGTGGTTCCTTCTTCAGGTTCAACCATGGTCAGGTTAAGAGCCTCAAGTGCTTCTTGCTCTTCCAGCACATACTGGATTTTCATTTGCCAAATTTCATAGTTGTCACCATTGAGCTTTTCACCTTTGTTCAGCTCGGCAACTATGCTCTTTGTGGCTGAAGCCATTGATCTGAACACATCAGACAAATATGCACGAATTATTAATGCATATCATTTATGCATCTCTTTTGCACAGACCCATCATATTAATGAATAATTTCAAGTAAGGTTTTGGAATCAAAAGGTCACTATGTTTCCAATCATCCTACAAAAAATCTTAACTTAAAACTATCATTAATATGATTGTCATATGCAAAATCAATTCTATGAAGCTACAAAAACTTCTAAACTATCCACTGACTAATTACCCACAAAGAACCAAAAGCAATAATGAAAGCAACAGATAATTGACATACAATAAAACAATAATGCTTTCAACTATTACTAATAACATATCAGTTACTACATCAACAATAATCAGGTAGTAAACATTACATTAAGATGTCTACAAAGCACACTTAATTAAGTTCAGCCAATACAACTAACACCAAGTCAGCACACGAACTGGGAAAGATCCTCTTTTGTTCAATTTCTTGATCTTTTCCCTTGTAACAATACAGTAATATTCATTTACAAAATCCATCACAATTTTCTTATATGAAGCAGCTCCATTGACATCCCATATGCGATTCAACACATCTTGCCATTCAGGTGGAAGAGTGTTTATGAAAAATCGCACCATCTCTTACTGTGGCATAGGACGACCATTCCATATGACCTTTTGAATTTTCTCGTTGACTTCAAGGACATGATCAATTAAGTCACCACTCTCCCATCGATGATCAGTCAGCTCAGCTATCAACTTAGACAGCATTTCCTTTTGTTCATCGGTAACTGCGCGAATAGATGTGCGTAACCTCAAGGGAGGCATTGTTCCTGCAACAAATGCAGAACAAATAAGGAATCACATATAATCCACATAGACTTAATTGAAAAAGAAACACATTCTTTTCCCTTTTTTTTTTTTTTTAACGGTCAACGGTCATTGGTCAATGGTCAACGGTCAGGTCGCCGGGTCGTCGGATCGGTAGGGCCGGTCGGACCGGACGGGACGGTCAGATCGGTCGGGCCGATCGGACCGGGTCGGACGAAACGACCACACGTGACGCGTGCGTGCGCGGGCTAACGTCACGCAGACGTCATCCGGCACATGCCGCACGCGTGCCAGGCGTCCGCGGGTCGGGTCGGGTTGTCGGCCGGTGACCGTCCGGCCAACCATCGTCGGCGCTGACGTCATTGATGATGTCATCCCAACGGTTACCGACCGTTGGGTGACATTACGGTGACGTCATCTCGTGACGTCAGCACGCGTCAGTTCGCCGACCGGCGAGTGCCAATTCGCCGCCGCCGGCGCGCACGTGCCGGTTCGCCGACCGGCGCATGTGGCGCACGCGCTGGGCGAGCCAGCGCTTCCGGGCGCATCGCGCCCACACGCAGCGCCTTCTGGCCGCGCGTGTGGGCGCGTGCGGCGTCTCTCGGCGGCGCATGACATGTCGCCGGACTCGTCTCGACGACCTCTTTCACCAAGTGCCTTCAGAAATTGATTTCGACTTACAAAAAATCAGAAAAAAAGGACGAACAACACTCGGGTGTCGGGATTTCTCGCCCCGATCCATACAGCCGAATTACTTTTGCGAAAAATCAATCAAAAAACATCAAACAGGTTGGGAAAACGTGAACTAGGGCTCTGATACCAATGTTGGGAATAACGGATCCCTGAAAACCGGATTCGACACTAAATCGAACTCCTAAAAGCAATGCGGAAGACAAGCCCGGGAAATTCACGTATCACCGATCCTAAAGCACACAACGGATTCGAGCGTACCTTGTTAACCACAGATTAGACACCGACGCCGACAAGAGGAAGAAAATCTGGCCCTGTTCGATCCGATAACGCCTTGAAGGGAAGAAGAAACGTGCCTTTTGCCTTACTGTTTCTTCTTTTTCATTTTGAGAGAGAGTGCGCGGGAGAGGGGAAGACGTATGTACGTTTTGATTGTCCAAAAGGTGTCTTCTCTCTCTCTCTCTCTCCTCCCTTTTATACGTCCCTCCATCCACGGGCCCTATTCCCGTGGGCCGGGCTTTTTGGGCCCAACTTGGGCGGACGGGCCTTAAGCCCATCGCTAATAAAACCTTCACTGGGTGATTCAACTTTCGCGCAGAAACCATTCCTTCGATGAATTCCGTTGTTTTCATCCGAATGTAGGCTCCAACAACTCGAGAACTCGGCTCATAACTGGCCTCTCCTTCAAATGCTCGCTAGCGCACATACACGCAATGTTGAAGCACTCCTCCACCCCGGCTTTCACCAGGCCATCCCTGGAAATAGCTGGATCGACAATATCCATCTGCCGGTTCTCAGCCACCATGTTCCGAACCCACTCGGTCAGCCCGACCTCCTTTCCTCTATCTATCACCGGTAAATTGGGCCTCCGACCCGTCACGATCTCCAACATCAGAACCCCAAAGCTTTACACGTCGACCTTCACAGTTACTGCCGTGGACCCTTCCTTATACTTTGGCGGCGCGTACCCCATTGTCCCGGCAGGTTGCGTGGACACATGGGATCGCGAGTCCTTAATCATCCTCGCAAGCCCGAAATCTGCGATGTGCGCCTCGAACTCGGCGTCCAACAGCACGTCACTCGCCTTGATGCCTCTGTGAATGATCGGCATCGGCAATTCGTGCATGTACGCTAATCTAGTGGCCACGCCCCTGATTATCTTCATCCTACTGTCCCAGGACAGGGGCGGCCTCTTGACTAAGTGCCTCGACCATGAGATGTCGTCGTTCTCCGATGATGGGTACAGCCACTCGTTGAGGTTCCCTCTTTCTATGAACTCATAGACCAAAACCCTATCCGAATTTGACATGCAGTAGCCGAGGAGTTTGACTATGTTTGGGTGCTGAAGCTTGCCTAAGGTTTCCATCTCCGCCATGAACTCTCGGAGCCCCTTGAAGGCATCAGGCTTGAGCTTCTTGATGGCAACAGCGAGGTCGTTAAAGAGGCAGGCCTTGAAGATGAGGCCGAAGCCACCGTCACCGATGATCTGCCAGAAGTGGAAGTTCCCGGTGGCCATCTGGAGCTCAGCCATGGAGATCCGGAGCTTGGGGTTGAAGAAGGCGCTCTCATCGACAACAATGGATGATAACTCCTCCGGCATGCGGCCGGTTTGGACTTGGAGCTTGTGGCCACGGTTCCGCTTGCGGCGGCCTAAGAAGCATCGACACTCTTCGGAAGCTTTTGTGCCATGTCTAACACTCCGACACGTTCCAACATACAGTCAACGAATGTTGGAAAATCCAACACGTAGTCAACTCTTCCTAACACATTCTGACATGAGAGTCCGAAATTCCCACACGTGATTCCGACACACACGGAGTCAATTTTAAAATTTTTCAATACTTGAGGGGTCAAAATGTAAATATATGAAAATAATGAAAATAACAAAAATAAAGAGGAAAGAAAAAAATTATTACTCTCAAGTTTCTCACTTATAAGTTTTGATCTTCCCATGAGTAATGATGGAACGCCCCTCTTCTTGTCGGCGTCATTCCGTTGCCCCCATATACTTAAAGTTATAAAAAAAATTTGCTTCTTTCCGCCTCTCACAAGCATCGCTTGCAAATTATCTATTTTGGTCTATTGGCTTGTGAGTTATCTCTCATGTTTTCCATGGTGAATTTAGTGATTTCCTTTTCTTTTGGTTATACTTTGGGAGTTCTTGTCCTCGATTTTCATTTTTCTCGAACCTTATTTTGTAGAGGAGCTCCAAGCTAGTCTATAATATGAATTTCGAACTCTATCTAAAACTATAGAAATCTCACTAATCTCCGACAAGTATAAGAAAACAAGATATGTCCTTTCAAATTTACTCTTTTATGTTTGCAATTTTTGAATTTCTCGTTCGATCTCTGTCAAATTAAAACAATGAATGATATTAATAAATGTTGAATTAATATTTTTAGTATAAATTAATTCTATGCTTTTTTATTATTATTTATTTATTTTTGCATTTATACATAAATATATACATATATTTAATATGTACCGTGTCGAAATGGAATTCTCTATTTTTTGATAAATAACATGTCGCGTGTCCGTGTCGGTGCTCGTGTCGGTGTTACATAGGCGGCGGCTGCAAGTGAAGGCAAGGAAGATGAAGAAGAGGGAGGCACATATGAAGCCTGCGGCCATAGCGATGCCTCTATGGATGTTGAGGTTCATGTCACAGAGAGAGAGAGAGAGAGAGAGAGAGAGAGAGAGAGAGAGAGTTTGGGAGTTTAGTTAGATAAGGGAGGTGGGTGTGAGAAGGAGGAGAGAGAAGTCGACTGAGTATATGTAGAGAGAGAGAGAGAGAGGATGAGGTGGAAGAAGAAGACAAAGAAGACAACTGAGAAGACGCAGGAGGGTCTTTGTTTTTTCGCCGTAAACCGGGGATTTGCTTCTAGGAAAATGAGGAGTAATTTCTGATGGACCACCGACACTTTTCGAGAGTTTTTGTATCGTATTGAACACTTACATGTATTTGACACTTTTTCATACATTTTGACACTTAGTCCACATAGGTCGGAAAATTCGAGACTTGATTAACTCTCCCAACACTCTCTCATACTTAAGTATAAGATTTCGACATGCGAGTTTGAAATTCCAACACGTAATTTTGACATTCATGGGTCAATTTTAAATTTTTTAAATAAATTATGAGTCAAAATATAAGTATGTAAACAAATAATAAAAATAATAAAGAGGAAAAAAAGAAAGTTTTAATATTCTCTTCTCTTCCGACTCTCACTTCCCGTGATACACAATTCTTCTCTCAAGTTTGTTTTTTTCTTTTCTTTTCCGACATGCTCGACACACGAGTCTAAAAATGTGGATTTTTTTTTTTTTTCCTCCAAATTTTAGTAATTATTGGAATCGAATTAAATTTGTCAAATTGAAACAATGAATAATATTAACAAATTATGAGTTATTGTTTTTAGTGTATATTCATTCTATGCTCTTTATTTATTTGTTAATTTGAATTAAATTAATTTGAATAAAATAATCACAAAAATGATAATTTATCATATATATACATTTAATATATGTGTCCCAACATATCATAATTCAGCATTTTTAATAAATAATGTGTCGTGTCGTTGTGTCAATGCTACTTACATCATTTCTCAGTCAGACTTTGATGAACTTAGTCAATGGTGGTCTTTTTTTTTTTTTTTTTTTTTTTGGTGACCCAGGGAACCTCCGAACGCCGCTTCGCGGGGAGAGTAAACCCTGGAGCGCCGGGGGCCCCCACCGCTGACCCCCAAGCGCAGGTAAGACGCGCGTTATGCATTGAAGCATCGCTTCCACGGAGGTTCGAACCCTTCCCCCTGCGTTTGGGGTACCAAGCCCTAACCAACGCTTCCACCGCGGGCGGTGGTAATGGTGGTCTATTTGATGACCTAGGAAACCCCGAAAGCCAACAACCGGCGGGAAGAACTTGAGAGCCACCACACTCACGCCAACGGTTAAGTCACCAAGTAACGCCGCTGGGATTCGAACCTGGCACTTTTCGTGGGAGGCACAAAGCTCAAGCCAACTACGCTGCCGCAGTGGGTAGTGATGCGAACTTTTTTTTTCATTATTATTATTGTGAGAAATCTTATATTGATGTATATGTGACAAATTTATCTTAAATTAATTTTTTAATCATTAAAAATCTTAAATTAGCATATTTGTGACAAATTTACTCCAAACTCTTTTTTTTTACCATAAAAATTTCCAAATCGATATATTTATGATAAATTTATCATAAACTCATTTTTTTACTATAAAAAATTCTAAATCGGTACATTTGTGATATGATCACCATCCGTTGCTTTTCGTCAAATTTTACCATTAAATTCGACATAGATGATTCAAAGTGATATGAGCAAATATCACGAAAAAAAACCCAAACTGATGAGTTGAACCCGACTCTTTTGAAGACAAAGTTTTTCCTTGATCCGACGATCATGTCTTCCGCTGCAACTGACATTTGAAACCAACACTAACAGAGCTTGGACGATGAAGTTGTAGTTTTGATAATGAGATGGAACTTTTAAGGGCTCTTTCAAAACACGACGACTTGTGTAACACGATTAAATAGTGCATCGACCATCAACGAAATATAATCATATCAAATTTAGGATAATATTCGTGTTCAAAGAAATATCGCTGGTTTAAAATCTTAATAATAGATAACATGGAAACAAATAGATTTTTCGCTAATTATATGTGAACGGGTGTACATACAAATTGTGTCGCCACTGACTCAATAATTCGAACAGGCCATATAAGTCAATCTTATGTCTGATGAATTGATTATGAGTACGATACAATTATTAATCACATCTCCCGGGCTGGACACGAACACAATTAATCCCTATCCATGTCAGCTAATTTCGGGTCGTGCCAGAAATCGCTCTCTGAAGTGACCTGGCGGCTGCTCACGCGGTTGCCGTCTAGCTTACTGCATATGGGTAATATATTGAAGAGATGCGGGTTGGGAAATTGCACAACACTTGCGTTGCAAATTCCACTTTTGGTTGGAAATCAAGCTGGCTTCAGGCTCTCGTGCCGTTGGTCCGAAGTTAGAAAGTTGTGCAATCTAATCTAAAATTCTACCTTGATTTTTTGAAATTATTTATTAATACTTGTCTTGGATCTCGAAGTTTTACACGCTAGGTGGATCTCTCTCGTAAGGTTTCCATCCAAGAGATCATGGAGTCCGAATTTTTCTTAAAACAAGTAGGGCTGTCACAATCAAATTAAAATTTTGTGTATTTTTGGTTTGATTCGGATAATAGTAAAAACCACATTTCCTTTCACCGAACCAAACCGAATAATAAAATATAAAATCACGCTTATAGATATAGTCGTCGGAAGCCCTATGAATACTCTCTCTCTCTCTCTCTTCTTTTCCTGCTCGAGTCCAAGACGAACAGAGTTGCATCGGTCTCTTCGAAGCAACACCACCAGCAGGTCCCCTATTGCCGGGGACAGCGACAGCACCGGCGCCAACTACTAGATTTCGGACCCAAAGCCCACAAATCAAGCAACCCACTCACTACGTTCTGCACATAACTCTAGGAGATTTGAAGGATTCGGAGAGTTCACCTCGACTTTGAGGATTTCAGGTGAGTCATTCTTTTGAATCAAACTAGGATCTGCAATATGGGAGCTTTGTTTTGTGTATTCCCTCAGATCTGCGATCGTTCGAAGAAAATCCTTTGTTTCCTTTACTTGCAACCTTTGCTGATGGCGGGCGATGCTTTGGGTTTAGACGTCACGGTACTTTGCTTCAAAATCAAAGGGTAGTGGATGGATAAATTTCTGTTTGTTCGATTTCTTTTTTTCTTTTGGCAAAAAAAAAAAAAAGAATCAAAACAAAAAAACAAAAGTAAAAATTGAAAACCGGACCAAACCGAACCAATAGGAGTTTCGGTTTGGGTCGCATTTGGTTCGGTTCAACTATTTACCATAATGATTTGGTTTTTTTGGAAAACCGAACCAAACCATTGAATCCCTAAATGACGGTCGTAAATAAAAGTTTTAAGAAAAGAAGTGAACATTCTTAAGAAGAGAGAGAGAGAGAGAGAGAGAGAGAGAGAGAGAGAGAGAGAGAGAGAGAGAGAGAGAGAGAGAGAGAGAGCTTTTGATAATATTTCTGTTTCTCAATTTTTATAATTTTTTTTATTTATTCTTGAAACAAAAAAAAATCGAAATACATTTAGTAATGTCAGCTAATTTTCTTATTTTCCTAAGCAAATCAAGGTGTGGATAGTAACATTTCCATATTGAGGAATACTTTCTTTTCAGAAATAGATTTTTTCAACTTCTACTCCTCGGAACCATTTATGAGTAAAATAACGCATTTAACAACTATACAAAATTTATATTCTTGGAATAAAAAGAATAGGAATGCATTTTGTACAATCCATAAAAAGAATAGGAACACGTTTGATCTTCGCCATTTGCCACTTCCGCAATCGGCAAGCGGTGGTTGCGGTTGTCGGCAACGGTGGCCAACCGGCGAGACGGTAGCCCAAGGGGAGCGGCAAGGAAGAAGAGGAAAAGAAAAAAAGAAAAAAATTACTTATTTTTAAAAATTGTTCGCGAAAACAATAAACTACTTTTTTTTACTCTTTATTTCAATTCTAAATCTATTCCGGTTACTTTTTTATTCCAAGGAATAAAAAAATTAATTAACGTTATCACATGAATTTATATTCTTTTATTGTTCCGAGGAGTAAAAGAATGAAAGAATAGGGGAACAAAAACGTTCCCATGCGCTACCTCGGCTACGTTTGGTAACGATCCCAGGGAATAAGTGCTTCGTTCTTTTGTTCATAAGAGTAGAAATAGAACAAAAACACATTTTATAAGTTTTTGTTCCTTGGAACCTGGAAACAAATTCCTAGATTTGGAATAGAAATAAGAAAAAAAAAAATTACTTCAAGAAACAAGAATCAAGCTTCTTCTTCTTTTTCCTTTCCTTTTCTTCCTTTTCTTATTTTTTTCCTTACTCTTTCTCCCTTCTTCCTTTAGCCGGTCGCCAGCCTCGGTGCCAACTGGCTACCTCGCCAGAGCCTCACCAGCCCTCGGCAAGGTCGCCCTAAGCTTGCCGGCCATCATCAAGGTCCCCCTGAGCCTCCCGTGGCTGGGGAGGCTCCCCCGAGCCTCGCCATGGCTAGGCGAGGCCCGACCTCACCTAGATTTGGGTGAGGCTAAGCCTTGCCAGCTACTGGAGAGGCCCCCTTGAGGCTGACCTTGCTGGCCCTTATCGGACCGATTGCTAGCTAACAACCGATTGGAGGAAGGAGAAGAAAAAGGAAAAAAAAAAAAAAAAAAAAAAAGTAATAAATTTATTAATAAATTAAAAGGAATTCTAATTCATAAAAATATATTGGGTCGTACTCAAACGCATTTCTATCTCGCGAATAGAAATTTTGCGTGGTTACTAAACATGTTGAAATGCTCAAAAACTGTTCCCAAGACTAGAAATGGGAAAAAACATTTCTGAAAATAAATTGTTCCCTAGAATAGAAATGTTACCAAACGCACTCTTAATAACTAGAGAATAAATTTGAAAAAGAAACAAAAAAATTAAAGAAAAAAACTTAATTTATGAAACAAGACATTTTCTTTTTTTTTCTTTTCCTTTTCTTCTTCATTTAGCCGGTCACTAGGCCTTAGTGAGGCTGTCCTCACCTAGCCACGGTCAGGTCGCCCACTAGAAATGAAGAAGAAGGGATGAAAAAAGAAAAGAAAAGAATTAGAAAAATCTCAAAAAATTATTAAAAAATTAAATAAATCTTATATCACAAAAAAATTTGAAGTTCGTACCAAATACATTCCTATTCTTTTTTATTCCAAAAATAGAAATTTTGTACAATCATCAAACACATTTAAATGCTTAAAAACTCAGTGAAGAAATAGAAATAGAAAAAACTATTTAAAAAAAAAAAAGGTTTTCGAGAAACACATCCTAAGTGTATTTATGTTCCTCCTTGTCCTATCATTAAAGCGAAAGTATATGAGAGGAGTCAAATAATCAATCTAGAAAGATTTAAATTCGTGATTTTTTATTATGATACGATGTGAAATTTTGTACGATCATTTTTAATTGTTCTAAAAGTTTAAATCGTCAAATTAAGCCGTCATTTGAATATTATATTCAACGAAAAGGGCTTGCAACTGCTGAGTACTGCATAATGGACTTGCACCTGATTTTCGGGATCTCATAAGGAATGGAGTCGATTGAACCTGGTCGCATTCGAAATCTAAAAGCTCTTGAAAAGCAAAAGCAATCGAGACCAATGCTGATCGGTGCAATTCATGCAAACAAACGCCTCAAGCCTTTGAATGATCACAGTTCTCCGAATTCAAATTCCCAAGCAGTAGGCTCGCACGCAACGTCTTGCCAAGTGACACAAATTTTGAGCTTCTGCTGATTAAATATTCTTGACATACTCATAAACAGCTGATGCAATTTATTAGACACTGCTACGGTCTATAAACAAGCAAGCAAAAGGAGCAAAAGTCACAGATCCTAGCAAGACAAAGTTAACCCCAGCTGATACATACCCACACTCATAAGGGGTCACGTTATTTCAATTCAGCATAGCTCTCCAGGTCCTCTTCCACCACGGACTTCAAGAGATCGGGGTTCTCAGAATTCCTGACCGAGCAGTTGGCTCGGATTTCTCCTTTCGTCCCTGTCAACACACTGAGTTGTCCCATCTTCGTCATAGCTAGGACAAACTTCTCGAAGAACAATTCCTGGTCCTCGGCGAAGCTGGTAACGATGTCCCTCGTTGTGGGATCCTCATACAGATCTTGGTCTGAGGTGAACAGGCCTTGGCGGTTCACCAAATCGACAAAGTACTTGTTGTCGAATCGGTTGGGTGATCGGATGTCCAAGACTGTAGTGTTGGTGGAGTTTGTGGTGGGGCACACGCCCTTGAGATCATGGGCAAAGGTCTTCTCCATGGTGGGGTCTTGGGTCGGGTAGAGCCGATTCTCAAAGGCGGTGCAGTGCGCAAGCCCAATGGTGTGGCCTCCAGAGAGGGCCACTACGTCGGTAGCGTCGAAGTTTTTCTTGGCTAGGGCGGAGAGAATTTCACTGGCGTTCTCAGTTGGTGCAGGTATATTCTCTATGACCACATTTTCAGTCGCAGGCGTAAGTCCATCCCGCCTTCCCAACGGCACATCATACTCAGGTCCACCCGACTGCACACGACGAGGAGAATAACAGAATTCGAATCCAGAACTTGGAAAACATCTGTTGATGCTCATTGATATGATGGGCAATAGTAATCATAATCGAGAAAACTTCGATCATGTGGAGGTGATCATTTGCAAGTCAACTCTCATAAAGTAGAAGCTAGTTGGGAGTAGATTATCCTTAAACAGAATCGTCTACCTAGGTTGTCATTTCAACTGCAATTTCCAAGAACTTTGGAAGTACATGCTTACCTGACCATGTTGAAAGAGTCCAAAGACATGTCAAGTTGCAGTATTTTATCCATAAACATGATCCCAAAATTCAGAATAAACCTCCCACTGGTTGGGATCTTAAAAAAATGGTGATAACTACCCGTTAAAACTCAGATATAAACAACGACGATGTCTCAGTTTTGACCATTGAAATTTGCTGTATACTGAACTTTTTGGCTCATAATGACAGGTTTAATTGTCCTGAGTTTCCAAGATAATGCTGCCGACTTACATGGACATCTGCTACATCTCACAAAACATTCAGAACACGAACAGGAGGAAACTACAAGAATCCAAATATAGTTTAACCACGCTTGGTTACATCAGCGAGTCCACTTTCTCGTGATTTATAATTCCTCTTACCAAGCATCATCGAACATTACCATTGAGAGAGCGATAAAGTATAATTATCATCATAACTAATGAGTACAAACAAGCCTGAGCCTAAACAAGAGTGGTTAAACAACTATTGTCTGTCACATGGCCACATGACGAGATCAAAGTTCCAGTACCATCTTGCGAAGGTCCACATTCTGTTAGGTTCAGGGTATTTCATACATCAACTTGATTTCCAAAAACAGCAGATTAATGGGGAGTGGTTGAATGTTTAACAGGGGGAACATCCAATCAGTGAAAGTTCTGTGTGAACGTGTAACTTACTATATGTTTGGTTAGTTCAATAATCCAATTAGTCCCTAAAAAGAAATCCATTTGTCAACTTGAACATAAGAACTATTACAATTATCTAGGAAGCTAGCTAACTGACCAATACTGTATTCTGCTGTTGCTCTATTTTGAAAGTTTATGATCATATTTGCCTTCCCACCACCAAATGCAAAAGCGTCATTCAAAGCTGCAAATTGGTATGATTTATAGGGATAAGTATGTTCGGCAAGAATCTGTACTTCTATCAAATTTCCGATAGTATGATAATCAGAATCTGGCGAGTATCATATCAGAACTCTGTTTTGGTGTGTTACTCTCTAGTGATGATGGAATGATGGCTGAAGGGGGTTTACCAGGAAAACGGAATCACGAGCGGCAATGGCGGCGATGTCGGCACAAGAGACTACTTGACCACACTTCTTCTTCACGAGCTGACTGAGGTCATCAATGATCTTGAATGCTGTCCGTCTCAAGCTCCTGTTTGGTTGAGCGTCTTGCTCGCTTGGTTCACTTGCTGATCCATCCAGCAACACCGAACCATCGCATCCCTGCATCACTCATCAGATCTTAAAAATAATCGTGATTTTAAAGAATGTTTTATCATTTATTTTAATGTAAGTGATCAAGATTCAATTGTAAAAGAAACCGCGATGACTTAAACCCATCCTAACCTTCAAAGCGAAAAAATCCTCGCCACACACAATCCGGGCTTAACTGGACTGCTCGTACAATCATCTTATGAAGACAATTTACCAGAAATTATTACTGCAGCTCTTTATAACAGCAGAACATGGGAGTTCTATGAACTTCTATGCTCTTCATTTTAGCATATAAAGCACTAAAGATCAGGATCAACTATGTCAAACGCTCAAAAAGCACCCTCCAGAACTTCAGCAAGTGTTTACTAGTAAGACAGTAAGATTAGTATGCTAAAAGACAAAGTCGTGATGGCTTTAGGCACCCGTATGACTTCGTAATCTACCCAGCATTCTAAAAATTAGCAATATCAAAAGGAAAGAAGTTCACTTATTGCAGCTGCTAACCTAGGCCACCAACTCGACAAGAACTTTTTTTTTTCTTTGGCCTCTGTCTTTTCCTATTCTCGTCTATTTTGCTGGGGAAGAAGATGATCACAGATCTTGCCAAAAGGGTGTGTAAACATTTTAACATCAGCTGACCACCATATATAAGGACATGTGACGAGCAAATCAAGATACAACTTTCAAGTAAATCCCAAATGACTTTGCCCGGTATAGTGAATGCAGATTGTGACAGAGCTCCTTGGGTACCTTAACAAAGCAGTCATGGAAGTGCACACGAAGTAGCCCGGCAGCTTGGCCAATGTCCTCCTCAAACACCTTCTTGAGATGTTTCCTGATGACGGACTCAACCTTGGGACAGCTTTTCTCGTAGAAGGACCACGAGAGCCCCTTCACTAAGTGAGCAGAGCTCGAGACATGAACAGGCGATGAAGCTATCACGAGACAAGAAATCAAAACGAAAGAGCTGAAACGGGAGACCATGATGTGAACTGGGTCTGGTCTAAGGTTCTTGCACAAGGTAAGATCAACCGAGCAAGGGTCCCTACTTATACAGGCAGGTAGATTGACTTGATGCCAAAGCAATTTTGAGTTTTCTACCTTGCATGAATTTGAATATTGTTCATTGTGGTTGCTGACGAAGGGCGCGTTCAAGACTTTCCGGATGGCGTGTGGAGTTGATAGTTCAAAATGCCATGTGAACAGAACAAAGGATAAACGTAATCTCCCTCCTTTTTGTCATTTTCATGATGATGATGGTTGGACGTTGGGACACAGGCGGCACCTTCGTATAGGATCTTATCTGCCATATTTTCTTCTGCCCATTTGACGAGGTACAGCGATGGCTTACCTTCGGCACGTGGGATATGATGTCTTGACAGATTCTGACCAGTTCCATTTCGCACATGGAGCGGTCTTTGCGCAAAATTAAGTTTGGATCGTCTTCGATATAGATTAAATAAAATTATTCCATTTGACTGGGATAGAGTATGAAATACATAAAATCAAAACTAGACAGAGGAAAAAAGAAAAGCAGAGGGTGGACAGTAAAGAGGAGCCCGACGGACTACGGAGAATGAAGCAGGGAATCACAGGTCGACGGACCATTGATGGCAACAATTGGAGTGGTTACATTCTCGGGTCGCACCACTTAACCATCCCGTGACCACTACATTGGACATACTCTATAGGCGGCAACCCCGACCGCCACAAGAATGGGGGTCATTATCGTGGTGTGTAAGATTAAAATAGGATGTTACCTATTTCATCATGATATATATTGTGCTACTTATGTCAGTCTATAAGATAGCATACTATATGATAACTGCAATGTACAATAAGTTTACGAATGATACATGGAATGTAAGAATACATGGATACCTTACACAATCCTGTAATATGCTATTTGACTATACATATTGAAAAATCAAATACAATAAATAGATAAATATCATATTCTCATGTTGACTGAAATTTAAAAATCAATTTAATATTGTTCATCGTCGCTCAAAAATCTAAATTAGAAGATTAGGTACTCTTCATAGTCATTAGAAAACATAAGGTTAAGTATCGGGCCAGTTTAATTGGGCAACCGATTGGAACTAACCTTGTTAGTTTAGTAAAAATTGGTTCAATTCCCAATTCGAAAATCAAGAACCAATCTAGATTAGCTTGGTTCCTCATTCCAAAACTGCAATCATCGATTCTACTACTAAGTGGGAAAAAACCACGTTCATTAAGATTAGAATCATGATCTCCATTACGTAGAAATATATGAATAACTACCTAACCAAAAACTTTTTTTTTCTTGCTTAAAAGATGCATCCTTAATGTTTTATAATAATTTCTTAAATTTTTTTCCTTACAAAAAGAAAAGTGACCGATTCTTGAGAATCGCCATACTCAAATTAATAATTTGGCTTCTCATTTTGAGAATAATATTGATTCTCGATTCTGGGTCCAGAAGAGATTTATTCCAAATCCACTCACCCCTATAAAGTCCACAAATCACGCAGATCAATAATCACCTTGTATGCATGGACTTATTGGACTGTCGAGACTAGCGGGGTGTTTGAAAAAAAAAAAAAAAAAAAAAAAAACCTTATTCAGGCAAAAGTTGGAAACTTTTGAATTTTAAACAGAGGCAAGATTCTCGCACATGCTAAAAGTAGTGATCATTATCAATTAACATTCTAACACCTCAAAGGCCTGCAAAAAAAAAAAAGCCAATCCTGGGGGCGTCGCATTATTGCAAAAAATAGAGGTTTGAAGAAAATTCGTTGCCCTGTGTTAATTGAATTTATATACCAAAAACGAATCGTTGCTCATGAATCCATGCGTCATCCTTTCTCATAATTATTGTTTTCCTTCTTCTATTTCATGAAAAATAATTTCCTAAAAATAATTACTTATATCACTAAATAATATTTGTCAATGGAAAATATGTGAATATTGACAATTATTTATGTATAAAAATTTTCGTAGATGATGAAAGTTTTTTTTTTTTCATTTTTTTTTATACCCAAGAAACCCCTGTACTGTCGTCAGTTGGCAGATAAACTCTGGAGTGATACTAGCAGATGACCCATTATCCCGACGTCACACTTAAGACCCCAAGTGTCACACTTAAGACCCAAGCGATCGTGAGAATTCGAACTCTTTCCCTTCGTGAGGGGGAGAAAGCCCAAACTATCGCAGCTACTAAGGCGATGGTTTCATTTGTTCTTTTTATTATTTTTAGAAAAAAATATTTTTCAAATCATTCATCTTTCGAAAAATAAACGCATCTCGTAAAGCGTCTTAGTTTCATTTTCTTGTCTGCGGATTTACTTAGCTTACCATCATTTTTTTTTTTTTGGGTAAAGACTTAGCATACCATCATTGATAATATAAGAGAAAGCCTTTAAGTTGACATATCATATAACCAACCTGCTTGCACCTTATTACGCGAGTGTGTTCGTCACACGTACATACAATGTTTGAAATACTTTTACCTAGTTTCTTGTCTCTCTATTCTTCTATTGTCGTGAACGGAACATTAACCATCTCACGATCCTTTTCCTACACCCAGTAGGCCCTCCATTTTTGAAAATTAACTTCTGCTGAAATGGTCTAAGGTCTTATCTTCTTCTTCCATAATTGGTGGCTGTGCATTTTTCAATAAACGTGGTAGGCGCTACAGAACAAGGTGCGAGATGACTTTCGCTCTACCTTTTTCTCCTTTTTCTGTTTTCCCTGACCGACTTCTTTTCGCCTTTTTCCCTTGCGATCCGCGTGCTTTCTGCATTCATCTCATCTTTCTTTCCTTTCTTTAGTCATATATAGAGAAAAAATATGTGAGAAGTCTTAAATCTATTATATTGATGCAAAGTTAATTCTAAATATTTTAATGGTATCAATTTAATTATAAATATTTTAATTTAGTATCAATTCAATTCTAAATTTTTTTGATTTAACGTCAATTCAAACATTTCGGATAATTTTGGCTAGATATTACTAACGTAGATATTGGCTATCTTATGTGGAATAGCTGGTGCTACTATGGACAACTACTGATAAATTTTTTTTTTTAATTTTCATTTAATAATTCTTTTCTTTTTCCTATTTTTCTTTTCTTTCTCTTTCCTGTTTTTTTGCCTTCCCTTCCTTCTTCCTCCAACCAATCACTAGACCTCCGCGACTAGCCAATAGTGAGGCTCAAGCCTTACCGCCAACGCAAAAAGGAAAGTGAAATTAAAAATTAAAAAATTAAAATACTATTAAAAGTTGTGTAAGTCAGTACCAGCGTTAGATAAGTGGTGTTCAAGTCAACAATATGGAACCAAAATTAGTTGAAAAAACTGAATTGATATTATTTCAAAAAGATTATGACTAAATTAGCATAAATATAATATGTTTAAAACTCTTTTACACTCTTCCCATCCTATGTAGAATATTGAGGGCATTTTTGTAAATTCATTTGTTATGATTTCACCTCTCATTAGGCTTTTTTTTCTCTCGTTTGGGAAAAGATCGATATTCCAGGGAAAAATGTGCTTATGACGAAAATGTGAAGTTAAGGTTAACAACGCCAGCTAAATGTCAATGAATGCAAATCAGGTCGGTTCTTGGTTTGGTCAGAAATAACACAAACACGCTATTGAATGCATTTGAAATTAGATTGTGTTTACAAATATGGACGTCATCCATTTGCAAAACTTGCCCTAACGTCAATGGAAGCGATGCTGTATTTTGGAAAAACTGTGTAGAGGAATGTGCAGCTTTTGGGCCCCAAGCTGGAAGTACCATAATCGTGCGTCCTTTTCATTGGAAGTGGCTAGGTCGTAGATTTGCTGATACTACATGGGCGAGCATGACCTGTCCTTTTTTTCTTTTTCTTTTTTTCATGACCTGTCCTTGACCTTTCCGAATGTCCAGACTTCAAGAAGGCCCACGAGATTTCCAAATCCACAGAAGAAGGAAGGCCCACGAGATTAGCCTCTGTGTTGATCTCCAGCCTCGTCATTTCATTTTGCTCAGAAAATCAGGTTTTTGATTCAGGCATGTCCTTTGCTGACTAATGGAATTTCAAGAATATTTCATTTTGGACCAATGCCAATATGGACAAAAGGGTCGGTGTAGAAAGACTTCCCATGTAATGGACACAATGAGCGCAATGCGCATCCGCTCTTTAGATCATATGGTTTTTAGGCTCGCATGCTCTCCAAGCAAAATCCCTTAAGAAGACCTTAAACCCACTCACCGGAACAGCAAGATTGACACCCGGTAAATGCAGGAACACAAAGACCAAACACTTCATATTCACACACAAATTTTGTGGATGTAGCAATTAGTCAAGATGTAATAACCCCGCCATTTACTTTTATTGAGTCATTCACACAAAAGTGCAGTTCAAGTTTCATCACGTTACTCGAGTTCGTTTCTTTTAAATAAAAATATAGTTTGGAAGAGTTGGTCGCCATTCTCCATCTGAAAGCATCTCGTCAACATGGAGCGATGAGATGATGCATGGAAACATTTTTGCATCATTGCTTCAACATATTCAAGCCCAAATGAGAAGTAGAGAGATCGAAATGTTTTCGAGAGAACACCTCTGTGGGATTAATATGAATGGGATTGTCCTAAGTTTTTTTTTTTTTTTTTTTGGTCAGAAAAGATAATATTATTATTGACGGGAGGAAAAGTTTGGCAACATATCAAAGGATAGCAGATCACGTAGAAACAAAGGGGGATTAAAAACCCAATCCGCAGGTAGCGAGCTAGCTTGATGGGCCTTCGCAGCCCGGTCTGCCACCATGTTTAGTTCCCTCCTGCAATGGACGAGCCGCAGATTAGGGCAACGGTTGAGCAGCTGTACAGATTCGGCGATCAAAGCTCTGATTTCCCATGGAGGTAGTGCATTATGGCAGATCGTCTCAACTAGGACGGAGCAATCGGTTTCCAAGATCATCCGAACTGAAGTTTTCCCCTTGTCCTGCACGAAGTGTAACGTGTGGTTGAGCGATGTCGCCTCCGCTTGTAGGGCTGAGGATGCCATGACCGATCGAGCAAATCCGTCAATTAAAAGCCCTGATGAGGTACGGCAGACACATACGATCGATGCTTCGCTACTCTGAGGTTGGTAAGCGGCATCGATGTTTAGTTTCAGTTCATCATGGTCTGGCGGACGCCAAGCTGAGTGCTGATCTGTTTGCTGTGTGTTCTTCGTCTGTTTCTGTCGAGAGGGGATCCGATTTGTCGTGGCATGAGCTAAGGCTGTCAGCACTATACGGGCTGGTTGGGGATGCTGCTGACGAAAGATGAAGTTGTTACGGGCCTTCCAAATGTACCAGAGGATGGATGCAATCGTTTCCAAGTCAGGTAAGTCACTGCGATGTTCTGAAAAATTGATCAACCATGCTTCTATCCGATTAACTGCTTTGATATGCTGTTGTATGTTGATTTCTGGATGTGCCCATATATGTAATGTCCAAGGGCAGAAGAAAAACAAGTGTTCTGTTGATTCAATAGCCTGATTTGTACATAAGCTGCATATGGGATTTTGTATAATATGACGGTGATAAAGATTTTCTCGAGTGGGTAAGGCATTGTTACATACTGACCATAGGAAAGACCGGAGTTTTGGTGAGGAATTCATGTTCCAAACTGCATGCCACAATCTGCGAGGTATCTGAAAGGAGGATGACGCTTGATTTAAGTTGTGTTTCAGTTGTTGTTTTCGTAGTAAATTATAACAGCTCTTAACAGTAAAAGATCCATTTTGCTTGCCTCGCCAAATGAGTCTATCCTTTGTATGCTGTGGCCGAAGTGGAATAGATATTATCTCTGCAACTGTGTGACAATCAAAAGTCCGTCTTAAAAGGGGAATATTCCACTCATTGCTATTTGGGATCATAAAACCTGCAAGTCTCTCTGGTTCTCCTCGGGGGGCTGGTCCCCTTATAATTCCTGATGCCAGCCATCTACCCTGGCAAGGGTTAATAAGAGTTCCATCCCCCACAGACCATTGCATGTGTTCCTCTATCGAATCTCGTCCTAGTAGTATGCTTTGCCAAACCCATGAGGGACGAGTACCTTTAGGGGCATTTCTAAAATCTTGAAGAGGAAAATATAATGCTTTCAAAACTTTACTAGATAGTGATGAAGGCTGTTGTGATATTCGCCAAGCTTGTTTTCCTAGTAAGGCTTTATTGAAAGCAATAAGGTCTCTAAAACCCAAACCTCCTTCATCTTTTCTGTTTTTAAGTGTATCCCACTTCAGCCAATGAATACCATAACTATTAGAACTAGATTTCCACCAGAATCTAGAAATTTGCTGCTCAATTCTTCTACAAATGGACACTGGTAACTTAAAAACAGACATAGCAAAACTGGGAATAGCCTGCACAACAGATTTAATTAAAACTTCCTTGCCCCCTTTTGATATCAGCTTCTCTTTCCAACCTTGAAGTTTAGATTGCACCCGACCCAATATCCATGAAAACATTTCCTTTTTAGAATGTCCCCAATCTGAATGTATTCCAAGATACTTACCAGTTTTGTTTATCAGTGGGACGCGAAGTTCTCGGGCTAAGTTTTGTTGTAAAACAATAGGGCACAGCTTAGTAACAAAGAGACCTGATTTGTTTCAGTTCACCAATTGTCCTGTGGCTAGGCAGTATTCATTGAGCACATGGGCTACATTCTGGCACTCTATGGTTTTTCCAGCTAAGAAAAATATAGCATCATCAGCGAAAAACAAATGTGAGAGAACAGAGCACCATCTGTTTAGTTTAATACCTCTGATATTCCCCCATTTCCACTACTTGAGTAATGAGCAAAGACAGAACATTGGCCATCAAGATAAAGAGATAAGGTGAGAGAGGATCACCTTGTCTCAAACCCCTTGACGGGTGAAAATAGTGTAGGGCTTCACCATTGAACTCCACACTTAAAGATACAGTTGAAATACATTGCATGATCCAGTGAACCCATCTATCATGAAATCCAATTTTGAGAAGATAGTCTCTAAGAAAATCCCATTCGACTCTGTCGTAAGCCTTTTGCATGTCTAATTTGAGCACCGCTTGAAATTGTTTGGTTCTTTTATGAATCCTCATATGATGAAGAACCTCTTGAACCACTATGATGTTATCTTGAATTTGATGCCCACTGACAAAAATGCTCTGTTCTGGTGCTATTAGGTGTGGTAGCAAAGGCTTAAGTCTATTTGCAAGGACTTTAGAGATAATTTTGTAAATAAAGTTGCATAGACTGATTGGTCGGAACTAATCTAGCCTTTCTGGGTTGAAAGTCTTTGGTATCAGGGAGATATAAGTCCTATTGTAATCCGGTATCATCACCCCTGTCTGAAAAAAAAATTTCACAGTCATATAAATATCATCTTGTACTATATCCCAATGAGAGTGGTAAAAAAGCCCATTTAAACCATCCGGACCTGGTGCTTTAGCTCCGCCCAATTGAAAAGCCGCTATGCGTACCTCATCTCGAGTAACCTCAGCTACTAGCTTGTCATTCATCTCCGCTGAGACAAGTGGATTGCATTTTGCGATGGTAGGACTATAGTTACAGTGCCCTGCTGATGTGTATAATTTCTGGAAAAAGGATGTTGTCATCTCCTTAAGCTGTTGCTTGTCTCTAATCCATCGAAGTTGATCATCTTGTAACATGCATATTCTGTTTTGCTGTCTTCGTTGAATAGTTGATGCATGAAAAAAGTTCATGTTTCTATCTCCCCACTTAAGCCAGTTAACCTTTGAGCGCATAGCCCAGAATTGTTCCTCCTGCTGCCATAATGTTTGAATTTGCTGTTTCAGGTTGGCTATTGAGGTCTGGTCATGCTGTCCATACGGCTGATTTATTAAAGCTTGAAGCTGATATTTCATATGACTTATCTGTTCTCTGGCATTAGCAAATTTTGATCGACTCCACAACGAGAGGGCGAAGGATGTTGCTTTGAGCTTTTGAAGTAAAGACGCTTATTTGGACTAGCTGTGGAGAAGCCCAAGATTGAGCTACTACATCTCGGCACTCCTTGTCCTGAAGCCAATAGGATTCAAAGTAAAAAGTGCGTCTTTTTCTAACACCAACAGCTTCAGTGAACAATAGAAGGGGACTATGGTCAGAAGCAATGGCTGGTAATGCTAAAACTTCAGCAAATGGGTATGTGATTCTCCAATCCTCAGTACACAACATTCTGTCCAACTTTTGTTTAACAATATTTTCATCATGTCTATTATTTGTCCACGTGTAGGCGCAGCCTTTGTTGCCCAAATCCATTAAAGAACAGTCATTGAGGAGATCTCAAAATGACTGCATACGGTAAGGATCTGCAAGACGCTTCCCCATCTTCTCCCAAGGATACAGTATATCATTAAAGTCTCCAACACACAACCAAGGGAGAGTATTCTCAAAACTAATTAGACGTAAATCGTCCCAAAATTGTTGCCTAATATTAGTGACTGTAGGCGCATGGATACAGGTAAGGTGCATTACAACTGCCGCCTCCAAGTCAGGACATATCACGTCAAAAAGGTTTGAAGACTGATGAACCAAGTCCATAGAGACCTTGTTATTCCAAAAGAGGGCCAGACCACCCGCCAAACCAGCAGGATGTTCTATTAGGCAATCAGAAAATTTCAGAAGCTGCTGCAGGTAACGGATCTATTGTTCTTGGTTCTTGGTCTCCATAATAAACAAAATGTCAGGCTTTTCCTGGGTCACTAAGACCCTAAGCACTCGAACTGTCAGGATTGCCGAACCCGACAGTTCAGTTAATTAGCTTCATTGTTCAAAAGGTGGCTGTTTTGGGCCAGCCACCATAGCCCATTCGAGGGATTCATGTGTCTCGAGGACGGGAGTTTCTTGAAGAGAGGATTCATCAAGGCCATCCGGAATGCGGGAAGGTAAGTCATGTGAGAGGTACCGTTTAGGTTTTTGATTGGGCCCGATCTTGCACTCAAGAGGGAACTCTTTGATTTCTTAGACTTGTGAGAAGTAGTAGCCGGTTCAGTGGTGTGACTCTTTCGCTGATATTGTACTGGTATTTCTTTGTCATGCTCCCTTCTTGAAACATCTTCAACCAGGGGCTGCCACCGAAGGGGTACTACAGCTGTAAGGAGCTGATTGCACTCAAGTACCTCAACTATCTGTTTATCCTTCTTATTAGAGACTTGGTCCAAAGAAAGCGATGATTCCTGTTCCTGTTGAACAACAGTTTGAGCAAGAGAAAATTGTGCAGGGGGCCGAGGGGTCTCCGGAATAGTCTCGGTGGCGTCATCCAGCATGTGAGTAGGCGCATAAAAGGTACGCCAAAAAGGACTATGAGTGTTAACTTCCGCCCGTAGCCATGATCCATAATACATACTATCAAGGTTTTTCAGTGCATTGTCATCCAAAGGAAAGTCTGGGCAGTACGTTGCATAATGTCCCAATTTGCCGCAGGAATAGCAAAAATGGGATAATTTTTCATATCGAAAATCTAACCAAAAAGTCTTCCCTGCCAATTTAATCAAAATCCCTGTCTTCAGAGGCTGTTGGAGATCCATTTCAACACGAGCCCTTACTGCTTTGAAGTTAAAACCATCTCTTTGATCAACTTTAACATCTATAACCCGTCCAATATGCCTAATTGCTCTACGTATGATTGACTCGGTGCAGTGCTCAAGAGGTAGGCCGAAGACCTGAACCCATAACGCACAGGAGGAAAAATCATAACAGTGCAACGGTGTGTTTGGGAGCCAAGGTTTCAGAATAACAAGATGGTTTGCACATAACCACAGGCCATTAGCAAGTATACGCTGTTTAACCTCCTCTGTTTTGAATCGTACCACATATATACCATCTTCTGCTTGCAAAATTGATACTTGAGCTGGACGCCATGCCCTCTGCATAGAATTTTGAAATGCCTGGAAATGGACAGTGGAATTAGTGAGGACTTTACCTACTAAGCTAAGACGACATTCTTCTAATTTTTCTGTAGGAGCTGCCTCATCCCAAACTTCAATCGGCTACTCAGACCAGAGGCGACCCATCCGGCAACACAGAGCAGCAAGTCGAGAGTCCTCGTTTTCACCAGGGGCGTCCATTACACAAATACAGGCCAATTCAACTAATTAAGTTTGTGGGAAGTGGAATGCAGGAACCCGCAGTCTAGCAATGCAAAGAGAGTCAGAGTGGACCATCGGTGGAATAAGAAAACCGTTTCGAGCGTTCTGCTACTACGGAGTTCAAGATATAGGACATGCAAGACCCGATTTAGATGGAAAAAGGATGAGGATGACCCAAAGAGTGAAGATTTGTCAATGGGTAAGAAGCCATAGCTAGAAGAAGAGACGAAACGCAGAAATTGAGCGGAAGAACAGCGGAAAGGAAAATATGAGTGAGGTTTGCAGTCGAAGGAAGAAAGAGCTACCAAAAGGTAGAGAGAGCTCTCACCAGAGGGAGAGAAAAACCCATTTTTTGATTGCATGTGTCCTAAGTTAAGTATATTACAGTCTAAGTGAAATTCTCGGAGGGAAATTCAATCTCAATTTTTCATTCTATAATCATAGATGAACCGACCAAGTCAACTCAACATCGATCATTCTTATTTCCGAAATATTCGATGAGGATGTTTTTGGGAAAGCATATTGGAGATGAGATTGACATGATGCGGACCAAGATGATCCCTGCATTGACATGTGAAAATAGCAAAGAAACTAAACTCTCTGTTTCAATCATTCTCAGAGAGGAGATGGTCGTTCAGGTAAGTCAACTCAACATCGATCATTCTTATTTCCAAAATATTCGATGAGGATGTTTTTGGGAAAGCATATTGGAGATGAGATTGACATGATGCAGACCAAGATGATCCCTGCATTGACATGTGAAAATAGCAAAGAAACTAAACTCTCTGTTTCAATCATTCTCAGAGAGGAGATGGTCGTTCAAGTAAGTCAACTCAACATCGATCATTCTTATTTCCAAAATATTCGTGGAGGATGTTTTTGGGAAAGCATATTGGAGATGAGATTGACATGATGCAGACCAAGATGATCCCTGCATTGACATGTGAAAATAGCAAAGAAACTAAACTCTCTGTTTCAATCATTCTCAGAGAGGAGATGGTCGTTCAGGCAAATCCGAATTCCCAATAAAATTAACTATGATCGACATGGTCTTGAAATAACTCTATCTAGATATGATATCCTGTTGTCTATCTAGCATGTATCAAGTTATTAACAATTGCAAAAGTTGCATCTGCATGTCATTGCCTGCTGCAGACCTCGATCAACTCTACAAAGCTATTACATTTTCTCAATAAGGCCACAAACAGAGTAAACCCTTGTTTAAAACATGGATATTTGATGTTCTATAATAATTTCTTAGGTTTTTCCCTTTAAAAAGAAAAGTCATTGATTCTCGGAAACTGCCATACTCAAATTAATCAGTTCAATTCTCAATTATGAAAATAATATTGATCCTCGATTCTAGGCTTGGAATTGATTTATTCTAGATCGACTAGCCTCACAACTGTAAAACCCACGAATCATGTAGATCAATAGTCACCTCATATGTATAGAATTATTTGATTGTTGAGATTAGTCAGGTGTTTGAAAGAATAAAACAAAACTATTCTTGCAAAAATTGGAACTTATGTATTTTCAACCGAAGCAAGATTCTCGCACATGCTAAATTTAGTGATCGTTGTCAATTAATATTCTAACACCTCAATCTTACCAAAAAAAAAAAAAAAAAAAAAAAACATTCTAACACCTCAAAGGCCCGCGATAAAAGCCAATCGGGAGGCGTCGCGTTATTGCAATAAAAAGAGGTTTGAGGAAAAGTCTTGGCACTATTTTAATTAAATTTATATAAAATAATAAATAAATAAAAACAAACAAACCGCTGCTCATCAGTCCATGCCTCGTGCTCACTCGGAATTAATGTTGTCTTCAATTTATTTTATGAAAAATAAATGATTTAATAAAATAAATATTTTTTTAGAAATGATCGCTCGTGGAAAATGTTTTAATGTCGATAACAATTTATGTTTGTAAATTCTCATGGAGGCTGAATTTTTTTTCGCATTGGTTCCTTTTTTGTAAACAATACAAATGATTATTTTTAGAAAAATATTTTTCAAATCATTCATTTTCTTTAAAAATAAAAGCATCTTGTAAAATCTCTTACTTTCATTTTCTTGTTCACAAATCCACTTAGCACAATATCATTGATAATAAAAAAGAAACCCTTCAAAGCAACATATCATATACCCAACCTACTTCCATGTTATTGTGCGAGTGTCTTTGCAACCTATCACGTGTGCATACGATGCTCGAAAGACAGGAAAAGTTCTAAAATGTCCTAAACCTTTTATATTTGTGCCAATTTAGTCCTAAACATTTTTACTTAGTGTCGATTCAATCCTTTCCGGCCAATTTTAGCTGGATTTTGCTGACTAGACACCGCTAGTCGAAGTGGCCCGATCGGTGCCTTGACATGGACAAATTGTAATAATATTTTAATATTTTTTAATTTTTAATTTTTAATTTAATTTAATTTTTGTTTTTTCCTCCCCTCCTCCAGCTAGTCGCCGGACCTTGACGACCGGCCAGAGGTGACAGTTGGCGAGGTCAACCCCGCCGGACCTTGCCAACCACCTCGCCCTTGTCACCCAGCACGACAGTGGCCGCAAGGTCGCACTGGGCAGCGAGGGCGGCCTCATGCTGGGCGACGCTAGTGAGGCCGCGAGGGTGACCTAGCGCCGGGTTGATGAGGTTGAGCCTCACCAGCCATGGGCAAGGCTCGCCCTCGCTAGCGCCGCCCAAGCCGAGAGGGTGACCTAGCTTTGGGTTGGCAGGGTTGAGCCTTGCCGAATCGCGGCCTAGGCGACCTAACGCCAGGCTGGCGAGGGCGAGGTGGCCAATGAGGTTCGATGGGGCTAACCTCACTGGCCATTGCCTCTGGCCGGTTGCCGAGGTCTGGTGACCGGTTGGAGGAGGGGAGGAAAAAACAAAAAAGAAATTTAAAAATATTCAAAAATATTAAAATATTATTAAAATCTGTCAACGTCGCACCAATTAGGCCACATCAGCCGACCGGCGCCCGTCAACAAAATCTGACCAAAATTTGAAAATGACTAAATCAGTAATAAATAAAAATATTTAGGACTAAATTGGTACAAATATAAAGGTTTAGGACTTTTTCAGCACTTTTCCCCTCAAAAGACCTTAACCTTTTTTTTTTTTTTTTGTGAAAGGTAATTATATTAAGCTGAAACCAATAATTACAACAAAAACGGCACCTTAACCTTTTTTGTTTGTCTCTCTATTCTTCATTTATCGTGAGTAGAGCATTAACCATCTCACGATCCTTTTCCTAAACGCCATACGTACACCCTTCAGTTTTGAAAATTAACTTCTCATAATTAGAAATCATGCTTAGACTTCATAACTTCAATATGGTTGTAGGAAACGTTAATTATGAGATTAGGTAAGATGCAAAGTGTAATGAATGAGAAGTTGAGGCTGACTTCTTTCTATACTTTTCCCCCCTTTTCCACCCCTTGCAGAGATGAGAAATTATTATCATAGCGATTGGATCTAGAACCCCTAAAGGCTTGGGGCGTAAGATTTAGGTTAGGGTCGTCGGTTGTCGCCAGGACAATCCCATTAGTCAAATTCAATACCTGCAACTTCTGCCGAATGATCTAATGTCTTTTCTTCTTCTTCTTCTTTAATTGGTGGCTCCAAATTTAGCATCGGGGGACCTCTTTTCATCAATGCGGTACACGCTAGAGAACAAGCTGCGAAAGGACTTTCGCTGTGCCTTTTTCCTTTTTGTTTTCTCACCTTACTTTTCACCTTTTTTGCCTCTCGATTTCAATGCTTACCGCGTTCATCTCATCTTTCACTGTGCCTTTTTCCTTTTTGTTTTCTCACCTTACTTTTCACCTTTTTTGCCTTTTCGATTTCGATGCTTACCGCGTTCATCTCATCTTTCGCTGTGCCTTTTCCCTTTTTGTTTTCTCACCTTAATTTTCACCTTTTTTGCCTTTCGATTTCGATGCTTCCCGCGTTCATCTCATCTTCCCTTCCTTGCTTTAGCCATGGAGAACATTAAGGGGCAGCTTTTGCAAATTCATTAATTGTGATTTAACCATTCATTGGGCTTTTTTCTTCATTTGAGATAAGATCAATACTCGGAGAAAAACACATTTACATTGGGTTGTGAATGCTAATAGAGTTGGTGCTTGGTTCAGCCAGTAATAACATAAAACATCCTGTCAAATGCATTTGGAATTGGGTTATGTTTACAAATATAGACATTATCCATTTGCGAACCGACCTAAAAGGTCGATACCGACAGGCTATGTCAGCATATATAACTTCGTCGGTCAGAGTAGTGAAAAACTGTGCAGAGGAACTTGCAGCTTTGGGCCCCAGGCTGGGGTACCATGGTCATGTGTCCTATCCTTGGAAGTGGCTCAAAGTCGTAGGTTGCTGATATCTCGTGCGCGAGCAGGACCTGTCCTTGACCTTTTCGAATGTTTAGAGCTCAAGAAGGCCCATGAGATTTCCAAGTCCACGAAAGAAGGAAGGCCCGCGAGATTAGCCTCGGTATTGATCTCCAGCCTCGTCGGTTCTTTTTGCTCAGAAAATCAGGTTTTGGTTCAGGCATATCCTTTGTTGACTTATGGAATTTCAAGAATATTTCATTTTGGACCAGTGCCAATATGGACAAAAGGGTCGGCATAGAAAAGGCTTCGCATGTTTTGGGCGCAATGAGCCCAATGCACACCCACTCTTTAGATCGGATGTGTGCATCTGAATTATGCTCGCATGCTCTCGAAGCAAAATCTCTTAAGATGGCCTTGAACCCACTTGCCAGGACAGCAAGATCAGTACCCGGTAAATGCGGGATCACATAGACCGAACAGCTCATATTCACACACAAATTCCGTGGGTTTAGCAATCAGTCAAGATTTAATGACCCCATTGACTTTTATTGAATCATTCACACCAAAGGCGTGGTTCAAGGTTCGTCACATCAAGTTCATTTCTTCCAAATAAGGACATGGTTTCAAAGAGGTGGTCCCTGCTCTCCATCTGAAAACATCTCGTCGACATGGAGTGATAACACGTCAAAACATTTTTGCAGCACTGCTTCAACAGATTCAAGCCCAGATGAGGAGGGAGAGAGATCGAAATGGTTTCGAGAGAACACCTCCTTTGTGGGATTAATAGGGACATGCATGGAATTTACCATAAGTATATTACAGTCTAAGCGAAATTCTCGGTGAAAAACTCAATCTCAGTTTTTCGTTCTATAATCATAGATGAACCGACCAAGTTGACTCAGCATCAATTTTTCTCATTTCCGAAATATTTGATGAGGATGTTACTTGGGAAGCATATTGGAGGTGAGATTGACATGATCCATACCAAAATGATCCTTGCATCGGCATGCCAAAATAGCAAAAAAACTAAACTCCCCATTTCAATCATTCTCTAATAGGAGACCGTCGTTCCAGCTAATCCGAATACACAACAGCATTAACTACGATCAACAGAGTCTTGAAATAGCCCAGAAAATCTATTTAGATGCGATATCATTATATCGACGGAGTATGTAAAGATGCATCTACTGGTCATATCCTGCTTCAGACCTCAATCAATTCTATAAAGCTATTCACAAATTCTCATCAAGGCAACGAACAGAGTATACCCTCTACTTGCCACCAGAACTAGACTATTGACTCACAAGCTTCCCCTTGAATCCCTCCCTTTCCGGGTAATTTAACTTCGGCAAAGAAACCATACCTTTGATGAATCCCCTTGGTTTTCATCCGAATGCAGACATCAACAACTCGAGAACTCTGCTCATACCTGGCCTGTCCTGTTTAAGATGGCTAGTGCACATACACGCAATGCTGAAGTACTCCTCCACCCTCGCTTCGACCAGGCCATCCCTCGAAACGGCCGGATCGACCATCTCCATCTGCCGGTTCTCATCCACCATGTTCCGAGCCCAAACAGTCATCCCGACCCCCTCTCCCTCATCCACCACTGGTAAATCGGGCCTCCGACCCGTGGCGATCTCCACCATCAGAACACCGAAGCTATACACATCGGCCTTCACGGTCGCCGCCGTTAATCCTTCCTTATACTCTGGCGGCGCATACCCCATCGTCCCGGCAAATTGCGTGGACACATGGGATCGTGAGTCCTTAATCATCCTCGCGTGCCCGAAATCCGCGATGTGCGCCTCGAAGTCGGCGTCCAACAGCACATCACTCGCCTTGATGCCTCTGTGAATGATGGGCGTCGGCAATCCATGCAAGTACGCTAATCCACTGGCCACACCCCTGATTATCTTCATCCTAGTGGCCCAGGACAGGGGCAGCCTCTCGACCGAGTGCCTACACCACGAGACGGCGCCGTTCTCCGACGATGACGTTATGTCATACAGCCACTGATCGAGGCTTCCCTTCTCTATGAACTCATAGACCAAGACCCTATCCGAATTCGACATCCAGTAACCGAGGAGTTTGACAATGTTCGGGTGTTGAAGCTTCCTAAGGTTTCCATCTCGGCCCTGAACTCCTGGAACCCCTCGAAGGCGTCGGGCTCGAGCTTCTTGATGGCAACGGTGAGGCCGTTGGCGAGGCGGGCCTTGTAGACGAGGCCGAAGCTGCCGTCGCCAATGATCAACTTAGGGTGGAAGTTGTCGGTGGCCCTCTGGAGCTCGGCGATGGAGATCCAGAGCTTGGGGTCGAAGCAGGTGCTCTCGGCGACGGCGATGGACGAGAGCTCCTCCTCCGAGTTCGAGATCGTCTTCCGCTTGCGCCAATTGCAGGTGATGACGAGGAAGACCAAGAAAAGGGAGACGCCGACGAAGCTCGCAACCGTAGCGACAGCTGCTAGGATGTTGGGGTTCATGTCAGAGAGCTAAAGAGAGAGTGAGTTTGGGAGTTTAGTTGGATGAGGGAGGTGGCTGTGAGGAGGAGGAGAGAGAAGTCGACTGAGGATACAGAGGAGAGAGAAAGAGAGAGAGAGAGAGAGAAAGAGAGAGAGAGAGAGGATGTGGAAGAAGAAGAAGAAGAAGAAGAAGAGGAAGAAGAAGAAGAAGACTGAGAAGACGCGGGAGGGTCTTTGTTTTTTCGCCGGGGATTTGCTTCTAGGAAAATGAGGAGTGATTTCCGATACACTGGCATGTATTCGACATGTATTCGAAAATGAGGAGTAAACCGGAAGAGTCTTTCGTATTGTATTGAACACTAACATGTATTCGACACTTTTCCATACATTTCGACACTCAGCCCCACACATGTCGAAAAATTCGAGACCTAATTAACTCTCCCGATACTCTATGATACTTGAGTCTAGAATTCCAACACGTAATTTCGATATACACGGGTCAATTTTAAAAATTTTCAATAAATTATAAGTCAAAATGTAAGTATGTAAACAAATAATAAAAATAATAAAGAGGAAAAAAAAAGAAAAACTTGATATTCTCTTCTTTTCTAACTCTCACTTTCCATAATACACAATTCATCTCTCAAGTTTTTTTTTTCTCTTCTCTTCCAACTCTGACACAAATCCAAGAATGTGGATTGGTTTTCTTTTTTTTCCTCAAAGTTTTATGAATTATTGGAATATAATTGAATTTGTCAAATTGAAACAATGAATGATATTGACAAATTGTGGATTATTGTTTTTAGTGTATATTCATTCTATGCTCTTTATTTATTTGTTAATTTGAATCAAATTAATTTGAATAAAATAATCACACACACACACACACACACACACATATATATATACACATTTAATATATGTGTCATAACGTATCGAAATTCTGCATTTTTTAATAAACAACATGTCAGCATATTGTATTGTGTCGTGTCATCAATATCAATGCTACTTAGGTCATTTCCCAGTCAAACTTTGATGAACTTAGTCAATGATGATCTAATTCTACCGTATGTTCGATTATTGACGATGCAAACTTTTTTTTTTTTTCATTATTATTATTATGAGAAATCTTATATTGATGTACATGTAACAAATCTATCTCAAATTAGTTTTTTAATCATCAAAAACGTTAAACTATTACACTTGTGACAAATATACTCCAAACTCATTTTTTACTGTAAAAATTTCTAAACCAATATACTCATGACAAATTTACCTTAGACTTATTTTTTTAACTATAAAAATCATAAATTGATACATTTGTGATAAATTCATCATCTGTTACATTTCGTCAAATTTTACCATTAAATTTGCTGACATGGATGGTTCAAAGTGATATAAGCAAATATCACGAAAAACTCCAAACTAATGAATTAAACTAGACTCTTTTGAAGACAAAATTTTTCCTTGATCCCATGAATCATGTCTTCCGCTGCAACTGACATTCAAAACCAACACTAACAGAGCTTGGCCGATGGAGTCGTAGTTTTGATAATGAGATGGAACTTTTAGGGCCTCTTTCAAAACACGACGACTTGTGTAACACGATTAAATAATGCATCGACCATCAACGAAATATAATCATATCAAATTTAGGACAATATTCATGTTCGAAGAAATATTGCCGGTTCAAAATCTTAATAATAGATAACATGGAAAACAAATAATTTTTTTGCTAATTATATGTGAAGGGGTGCAGATATAGATTGTGTCGCCACTGACTCGATAATTCGGACAGGCCATATAAGTCAATCTTGTGTCTGATGAATTGATTATGAGTACAATACGATTAGTAATCACATCTCACAGGCTGGACACGAACACAATTAATCCCTACCCATGTCAGCTAATTTCCGGTCATGCCAGAAATCGCTCTCTAAAGTGAGCCGGCAGCTGCTCACGCGGTTGCCGTCTAGCTTACTGCATATGGGTCCAATTTATTGAAGAGATGCGAGTTGGGAAATTGCACAACACTTGCGTTGCAAATTCCACTTTTGGTTGGAAATCAAGCTGGCTTCAGGCTCTCGTGCTGTTGGTCCGAAGTTAGAAAGCTGTGCAATCTAATCTGAAATTCTACCTTGATTTTATAAAATTATTTTATAATACTAGTCTTGGTTCTCGAGGTTTTACACTCTAGGTGGACTTCTCTCGCGAGGTTTCCATCCAAGAGATCATAAAGTCCAATTTTTTCTTAAAACATGTTGGGCCGTTAGAATCGAATTAAAATTTTGTGTATTTTCGGTTTGCTTAAGATAATAGTAAAAACCACATTTCCTTTCACCGAACGGAACCGAATGATAAAATATAAAATCACACTTATAGATATAGTCGTCGGAAGCCCTATGAATACTCTCTCTCTCTCTCTCTTCTTCTCCTGCTCCAGTCCAAGACGGACAGAGTTGCATCGGTCTCTTCGAAGCAACACCACCAGCAGGTCCCCTATTGCCGGGGACAGCGACGGCACCAGCGCCAACTACCAGGTTTCGGACCCGAAGCCCACAAATAAAGCAACCCACTTACTACCTTCTGCACATAACTCTAGGAGATTGAAGGATTCGGAGAGTTCACCTCGACTTTGAGGATTTCAGGTGAGTCATTCTTTCGAATCAAACTAGGACCTGCAATATGGGAGCTTTGTTTTGTGTATTCCCTCAGATCTGCGATCGTTCGAAGAAAATCCTTTGTTTCCTTTACTTGCAACCTTTGCTGATGGCGGGCGGTGCTTTGGGTTTAGCCGTCACGGGACTTTGCTTCAAAACCAAAGGGTCCCTCTTTCTTCCGGTGCCGTTTTCCTTTCTGGGCACTCTCTCTCTCTCTCTCTCTCTCTCTCTATATATATACTGAGGAATTTATAGACCTTCAGATAAACTCTTGTCTGTGGAGTTCGAGTTCATCTCTTCTTGTGGATGGATAAATTTCTGTTTGTCCGATTTCTTTTTTTCTTTTGGCCAAGAGAGTGAAACAAAACAAAAGACAAAAGTAAAAATAAAAAATCCAGACCAAACCAAACCATAGGAGTTTCGGTTTGGGTCGCATTTGGTTCAGTTAAGCTATTTACTATAATGATTTGGTTTATTGGGAAAACCGAACCGAACCATTAAACCCCTACATGACGGTCGTAAATAAAATTTTTAAGAGAAGAAGTGAACATTCTTGAGAGAGAGAGAGTGTGTATTCGGTAATGTTTATGTTTCTCAATTTTTATGTTTTATATTTTTTCTTAGAACAAAAAAAAAAGAATAGAATTTTCTTATTTTCGGAGCAAATCCGGGTGTGGATAGTAATATTTCCATTTCGGGGAATATTTTTTTTCAGAAATAGATATTTTCTATTTCCTAGTTACTTTTTTATTCTGAGGAATAGAAAAATTAATTAACGTTACTAAATGAATTTATATTCTTTTCTTGTTCCGGAGAGTAAAAAAATAAAAGAATAGAGGAGAAACATTCCCATGGGCTACCTTAGTGGCCTGAGAATCAATTTGAAATAGAAACAAAAACTTCCAAAAAAAAAAAAAAAAAACTTAAATTTCGGTTTTCAAAAACAATTTCTAAAGCAAGACATTTTCTTTTTTTCTTTCCTTTTCTTTTCTTCTTTCTTTAACGGTCACTGGGCCTTAATGAGGTTGACCTCACCTAGTCACAACAAGGCCGCCGACTAGAAATGAAGAAGAATGGATGAAAAAAGAAAATAAAAAAATTAGAAAAATCTCAAAAATTATTAAAAATTAAAATAAATCTTATATCATCAAAAAAATTTGAAGTTCGTACCAAATACATTCCAACTCTTTTTTTATTCAAGGAATTGAAATTTTGTGTAATTATTAAACGTGTTCAAATGCTTATAAAATTTGAAGTTCGTATCAAATACATTTCGACTCATTGAGGGAATAGAAATAGAAAAAATCATTTCTCAAAAAAAAAAAAGTTTTCGGGAGACGCATCCTAAGTATATTTATGTTTAAGAAGTATCTTTCATAAACTTATAAAACTTGTACCGCAAGTAAAGAAAGAGGTTGATTACAATACACTTGCCGTATACTCCAAATATTGCAAAACTGCAAAAATTACAGGAGTTACCACTATTAGGAGTGTCAAAATGGGTTACAGACCCATATTAATGAAAGTGGGTTAAATGTGAGTCATCTTACAATTAATATATGGATCGCACATGGGTTTAGAAAAAAAGAAGCTAAAACAAAATGAGTTTCATTGGATCTTTTACAAACCCATTTTCAACCCGTTTTGTCACTCTCTCTGCTCCACGCGCTCATTCTCACGAGCCCCGCATTCTCATTGCCACTCGCATTCCATCTTGAGGGAGATGACGAGTGAGAGATGGCGCCATCGACGGCGAGATTCGAAGGCACACGGCAAAGAAGTGCAACAGATTTGGCATGCGAACATGGACGAAGCTGACGCGAGGTGGTGAGTTCGCGAAGCCTTCGAGGAAGTCGAGACTCGGCATCGAACGCTGCTTGTTCGAGGTTAATTTCGTTTTCATCGCCCCCAAAACACGGGTCTCGCTTATCCGATTTAGGTTTTCGATTGATGTATCTGGACGGACTGTCATAGGCCTTCATTTGGCAGATGATTAGACAATAACTCCGTTTCTTTCGGCTTACCGATTATGAGTGAGTTGATCGTAAAGGAAAGTGCTGTGTTGGAAGCCTGAGGCCTGCGATTTGCCTGCTTTCGATCCGGTTAGGGCCCGTCGTCTTCGGGCCTACCATCCGGGGAGCCGCGTTTGGGCTGAGGTAGCCGTCGTGGTCTACCTCAGCCCTGGCCTTCTTATGCTTGAACTTCTTCCATGGTTATCATTTTATTTTGTAGATTGTACTTTGCTTATTTAATTTTAAAGAACTGTTGGGCCTTTCTATTTATTTTTCTCATAAGCTAAATGGATGGGTTTGGGTTAGGTCTAGGTTGGGTTGGGTTCATTATGGATTATTTAAATTGCTTAGTAAAATAATTGAGCAATAAGATTAAACGAACGGATTTGGGTTGAATCCATTTATGACCCATCTAAAACATGACCTGATCGACGCATTTGTCACCTTTAATCATTACCAATGTCAATCAAGTTAAGAAATTTCCATTTTCAAGGCGTTAGTTTTCTTCTTTTTTGTGGTACGTTGCAATTAACATTCTCGAAATTGAAACTTCCTTCATCGAACTTTATTTATAATTTGATAAGTGTGACAACTTGAGGAGGATAACAGGAAGTGAGATCCTTTTCTGAATAAGAAATGTTTCATTTTTTAAATAATCTATTAAAATATTACAATGAAATTTGTACAATTTTATAGGTTTGACCACCTTGCAGCTATTGCAATGGACATACTACCTTGGCGGCAACCCTAGTAACCTCAGTGATGATGGGTGTTATCACAGTGTAGAGGATTAAAATAGGTTGTTACCTAAATTCATCATAAGATGTATAGTGGTGGTCGTCATTTTATATCGTAATTTCTATCTATCAATATATAAGACAACATCATATATGTGTTCATCGCAATATTCAAAAACTTTACAAATAATATGTGGAATGTAAGGACGGATTTGGTAATCATTTTGTTAGATAATAATTTATGTTCAGAAATGATTTTTTTATTATATTCCTTAAACGAGTTTCTGAGTATTTAAAGCATTTGACAACTACCCAAAATTTCTATTGCCTGAATAGAATTACGTTTGGTATGACCCTTAAATTTTTTATGACTTAAGTTTTTTTTTTTTTAAAATTTTTATTATGTTTTTCTCTTTTGATTTTTAAAAATTTATTGTATTATTTTATTTTATTCTTAATAAATTTATTATATAATTTTTTTCATATTTTAAATATAATTTTATTATATGTTAAAATTATTTTATTATATATTTTTAGTTTTATTATCTAATTTTGTCATATTTTTAATATAGTTTCATTATGTAATTTTATGATATTTTTAGAATCATTTTATATTATAATTTTATTATGTTTTTCAAGTTTTATTTTTTAATAATTTCATTATGTAATTTTATTATAATTTGTAAATATTTTATTATATATTTTCAATTTTATTATCCAATTTTGTCATATTTTTAATATAACTTGATTATGTAATTTTATGATATTTTTAGAGTATTTTCTATGTTATAAATTTATTATGTTTTTCAAAAAAAAATTAATTTTTTAATAATTTCATTATATAATTTTATTATATTTTTTTAACAATTTTATTATATTTTTGCGTAGGCTAGAAGAAGAAGAAGAAAGAAAAGGAAAAGAAGAAAGGAAAGAGAAAAAAAGAACATGATTTTACTTGATTTTTGAGTTGTTCCCGAGAATAAAAATTAGTTTTTACTTCTTAATTCTGTTTCAAATCTATTCTCATAAATAAATAAAAAATTACCAAATGGATTTTTATTTTATTTTTTGTTCGAGGGAATAAAAGAATATAATCAAACACTATTTGACATGTTGCCAAATAGATCCTAAGAATATAGGAATATCTTACACAATCCCATTTTATCCTATCTAACGAGATATGTTGAACAATCAAATAAGGTACGTAGTAATAAATCCCAAATTCCCATATTGTGTTAGCATTGCTTCCGTCATTAACAAATGTAAACTAGACGATTGCATATTCCCTTGAAGTCACTAAGAGAAATAGAAATGAGCAAAGGGTCTAGTTCAATTGGTGAACTGGTTGGAATTGGCTTGGCTAGTTTCGTTATGAGAAATCACTAAGAGAAATATAAATGAGCAACGGGTCTAGTTCAATCGGCGAACTAGTTGGAATTAGCTTGGCTAGTTTCATTATGAGAAAAGCTTGTTCAATTCCTGATTTTGAAAATCAAGAACTACCCTAAGACAACTCTCAATTTTAAGGTTGGAATTGCTGGTTCTAGTATGAAGAAGAAAACTTGCACTCATCAAGATTCAGATTTTAGTTTGAAGAAACGTTTATAATAACCATCACTTGACCAAAGCTAAATTTCTTGTTCGAAAGATGCAAATTTAATGCCCTAGAAAGAAGTTTAAAAAGAAGTCTTTTGCATTGTGTTGAAACTTGAAAGCGATGACTAATTGAAATTATATACTCAGAATTGTTGTGTGCGTCCATGACTCCAAAGGAAACGTGATCCATGGGAAGGGCAAGCACGAACCATTTTCCATTGACCTTACCTTCTCTCTTGCTCTTTCTTCTTTGGCTATCCCAAACATAACATTGACCGTCTCTCAATCCGTCATTGTAATTGTACATCATCCACTTTTGAAACCTACAATTTGGATCTCGAGATATTTAGTTATCATGCTTACACCTCAAAATTTGAATGCAACGTTGGACGGAGTGAAAGTGAAGATTTATTCAAATTAGATGGTGCGAAATGTTAATAATTGAATTAGATAGATGCAGAGTGCAATCGAGGAAAAGTTGAGGCTGACTTCTTTCTATACTTTCCCCTCCCCCACAGCCTAATTCCCTGGAAACAATTCCCAACTTTAGGTCCAATTTTAATTTTGCATTGAATTTTTTTGCTTCAAAATCCCAAATGTGTCCATTTCTCCAAAAACTGCGATTGATTTTTATAGTTATCAACATCAAAGCTAATTAGAGGTTCATTTTCACAACTTGCATTTTCATCTATACCCTCACATTTATGTGGAACAACAATAGCCTCTAAAGTTGATGATCTTGAAGAAACTAGCGCAATTTTTGGACATGTTGGCAAATTAAGACAGTGAAAATTAATGATTTTCTTTTTAATAAAGAAAAAGTGCATGGCAGAATTAAGAATAGACCTAAAATTGGATTTTTCTTTAAGGGATTAGCACTTTAGAGATATTAAATTATTATTATATATGCAATTATAAACCCTAATTCGGGATGTATGCTTAAGCTCCGTTTATTTCATGAAAAATGAATGATTTGGAAATATTTTTAAATATGATCACTTTATACCGTGAAAACAAACAAACGAAAAATATTCATCATTTATGAAAATATTTAGACATAAATTATTATTGATAATGAATTTTTTTATTAACTAATTATTTCAAGTGATAAAAGCGATCATACTTCAAATCTTTCATTTTTTTAGAACACATAAGGCCCAGGTTCGTCGATTTCCACAAGGACAATTGCAAAGTCGGTACCCACCAATTCTGTTGGCAATTCAATGTCTAATCTATTCACTATGCCTTTTTCTTTTTATTTTATCCTTTTACTTATCACCTCCCATTTTAATTTCAATGCTTACCACATTTTCATCTGATTTCTTTTTTTTTTCTTTCTTTCCATAGCTTCAAACACTTGAGATATAATTCACAAGCACAAGCTTCTCTTGAATGCTCTTCTCGGCGAAAAAAACCCACTTCTTACATAGAAGGAAGTTGGATCCAAAATAGAAAACTTCTAATTGAAAACCTATTCAAAATACAACACCTAGTAGGAAATTTTCTTCTTCATACTCAAACTTGAGACATATTTTCAACCATAAATAGGATGCAAACCAAATCCAAACTCAACTAGAAATAAATGTGAACGATGTCCGTGTTCGTAACTTGCCGGTTGGGTTGCGACTTGTGTGCAGAGGAACGTTCAAAGCTAGGGAACCATAACAATCAGGGGTCCTCCTTTTTCTCTTTTTTGGTCGAAGGTGTCCTTCTCTTCAAAGAGCCTAGGAATAGACTGCCGACCGTCCACACGGGAGCATGGCCTTGTCTGTTTTGAATGTCTAAATTTCAGGAGGGCCCATGACATTAAGCGACTTATCAATAACGTGCAGCCTCGTCAATTCTTTTGCCCTGATATGGTTCCGACTCAGGCATATCCTTTGTTGACTTCATAAAATTACAAGAATATTCCCTATTAGGCTTCAGTATTGAGATGTAAGGATGAGCATGGTTCCAACCAGACTGGTGGGACCTGTCTGGAAGATACTTTCTAGGTTCTAAAAATTAAATGACCTATTTCCATAGGTAAGTTTCAAGTTTCACCCAGGTTCTAGGTAGATAGAATCTAAAATCTGAACTTTTTTTTTCTAGATTTATGTTTTCAGACGATCTCATGGTGATACATGACATCTAAGATGAGTGTATAATTTGGAATTACTAATATAAACCTCCATTTTATGACAACAACACTGTACTTGTTAATGTTTCATACTTTTTCAGTGTCTAGATATAAGGCCCTGTTTGGCTTTCTCATCACTTTGGGCTCCCAGCTCTGTTGAGGAAAATATTTTGCGTTCATTTGTCATGTATTTTGGAAAGCTCATTTGTCAAATATTAAGATTCCCTCTTTGAAAGTCCAATGCTCTTTGAGCTGCTTTGAGCATTGGCATTTTGGAGATGCGATTTCACCGTTCATTTGAGTCGTTGTTCATCTTCTTCTTCCCGCTTGAGAGTCGAGCTTCTCCGGCAGCCACCACCGCCGCCGCCTGGGGTTGCGCATCCTTGGTGACCACCGCCTGGGGTGGTGCTCAGTAAGCTTCACGGTGGGCACGCTCAACCACGGGGCGGCTAGATCGCGTCGAGGGCCAAATCCGGCCACTTTGGGAAGCCTCGCCTAAGGTCATGCAACCAGGTGTCGCTTGAGGTCGGCGATCTCAAGTGAGCCGCCTCCCCACCACCGCCACCACCACCCCCACCTCCCCACCACCACCACCACCACCACCACTACCACCAGCCGCTCCCCCACGATTTTCCCCTCTTCATGTAGCTGCATCTCCTCCTCCCTTTTCTTTTCTTTTCCTTTTTTTTTTCCTTTTTCTTTTCACCTTAAAGTTACTTTGTAAAATATACACACAAAAATGAGTTTCCAAACACATTTGCCTTCACAAAATGCTCATTCACTCAAAATACTTGGGAAAATACCTTTGCATTTCTCCAAAGTTGAACCAAACGGGCTCTAAGTTGTGGTAAGTGAATTATAATAGCAAGTAATGTCAATTAAAAGTGACGATTCACTACAATCGTTTAATTAATAATACAAGTTGAACCTAGGTAGAATCTAGAACCGCCATGAAACCTGCAACAAAATAGATTTCAAGTTTTAGAGTATGCATGAAAGATTCTAAGTTAAAAAAAAGTAAGGATTTTTTTTCCTACAGGAAAATTCTAGATATCATATAAATTATGTACGGAATTTGAATCTAAAACCTGAAATCATTCACCCTTACTCAAATGGACAAAAGGGTGGACAACGATCTACATGCATGTTTCGGTGTCACGCGCCCTCTTAAATGAGGTAGGTGCACGTAAAATCTGGTTCGCATGCTTTCGCAGCAAGCAAAGATTGGATGGCATCATCCATCCTTTAAGAAGGTCTCAAACCCATTTGCCGGGACGGCAAGACTGGCAAGACTGAAAAGCGTCCACATTGCTTGGTACGACCTGGAGAAGCGTCTCCACAGAAGATCTAAATTCTAATGCTATGACCAGGCCCTCTGACACTTCTCTGCCGGCGATTAGCAGCGATGAACAAGGACTGTTTCCTGGAAAATGCAGGCTTTACAGAAACTAAACAGCATCATATTCACACAAAAGTTCATGGGTTTTGCAATAACACAAGATATCATAACCCCATCAAACCGTCATCACTTATTTCGGATCATTCGTACAAAGGCACGCTTCAATTTTCGCCGTCACTCTAATTCATTTCACATGGTTTCAAAGAGATGGGTTGCTGTTCTATATTCAAAGCACCTCGTCAACATGGAGTGACCACACATCTTAACATTTTTGCAGCACTACTCCAACTGATTCAAGCCTAGATGGGGAGGGAGGAGGGATCAAAACGACTTCAAGAAAACACATCCTTTATGGGATTGATAGGGACATATATGCAACGACCTCACAATTAGTATTATAAAGTCAGAAGAGCGAAATTCTCTAATCAAAACTCAATCAGTCTTTCGCTTCATAATCATAGATGGACCAATAAAGTTGGCTCAGCATCGCATGTCTCTAGTTTCCAAAAAAGATTCAATGAGGAGGTTTCGGGGACGATATTGGAGATGAGATCCACACGATGTATAAGAACCAGATGATCCTTTGCATCAAAATGTGAAAATAGCAAAGAAACTAGACTTTCTCTGTTTCAATCAATCTCAATTAGGAGACCTTCATTCCAGCAAAAATCCGGATTCACAACAGCATCCAGTGCAATCGACAGAGTCTTGCAGTAGCCACGAAATCTATATAGATAGATATAACTTCATATCGTCAATGTCACATCTATTAACAATTAAAGAAGGTGCATCAGCAGGTCATTTCCTGCTTCAGACCTCAGTCAACTCAATAAAGCTATTCACATTTTATCATCGGAAGCAACAAACAAGAGTACCTCTAATTGCCTTCAGAACTAGACTACTGGCTAACAAGCTTAAACCTTGATTCCCTTCTCTTTCTGGGTAATTCAGCTTTGGCGCAGAAACCATACCTTTGACGAATTCCACCGTTTTTATCCAAAACCAGACTTCAACAACTCGAGAACTTGGCTCATAACTGGCCTCTCCTCGAATGCTCGCTAGTGCACGCACACACGCAATGTTGAAGCACTCCTCCACCGTGGCTTTCACCAGGCCATCCCTGGAAACGGCCGGATCGATCATCTCCATCTGCCGGTTCTCAGCCACCATGTGCCGAGCCCACACGGTCAGCCCGACCTCCTTTCCCCTATCCAACACCAGTGGTAAATTGGGCCTCTTACCGGTCGCAATCTCCAGCATCAGAATACCAAAGCTATACACATCGGCCTTCACAGTGGCCGCCGTGAACCCTTCCTTATACTCCGGCGGCATATACCCCATGGTCCCGGCGAATTGCGTGGACACGTGGGACTGCGAGGCCTCGATGGTCCTCGCCAGCCCGAAATCCGCGATGTGCGCCTCCCGAAATCGGCGTCCAATAGCACATTGCTCGCCTTGATGTCTCTGTGAATGATGGGCGTCGGCAATCCGTGCATATACGCCAATCCACTGGCCACGCCCTTGATTATCTTCATCCTAGTGTCCCAGGGCAGGGCAGCCTCTCGCCCGAGTTCCTCGACCACGAAAGCTCGCTGTTCTCCGACATGGTGTCGTACAGCCACTGGTCGAGGCTCCCTTCTCAATGAACTCGTAGACCAAAACCCTATCCGAATTCAACATACAGTAGCCAAGAATCTTGACGATGTTGGGGTGCTGAAGCTTACCCAAGGTCTCCATCTCGGCCTGGAACTCGCGGAACCCTGGAAGGCGTCGGGCTCGAGCTTCTTGATGGCGACGGTGCGGCCGCCGCCGCCGTCGGCGAGGTTGGCCTTGTAGACGAGGCCGAAGCCGCCGTCGCCGATGATATTCTTGGGGTGGAAGTTCTTGGTGGCCTTCCGAGCTCATCCATGGTGATCTTGATCTTGGAGTCGAAGGAGGCGTTCTGCTCGACGGCGGTGGCGGCGAGCTCCTCATCCGGGTTGGAGATCGAGCGGGTCCGGATGCGGGCCTCGCGGGCGCGCTCCAGCCTGCGGCGGCGGCGGCTGCAGGCGTAGGCGAGGAGGACGAAGAAGAGGGAGACGCCGATGAAGCTCGCGGCCGCGGCGACGACTGCCTGGAGGTCACCGTTCATGACAGTGAGAGAGAATTCGGGAGCTATGGCTAGATTACGGAAATGGGTTTGAGGAGGAGGAGGAGAGAGAAGTGGACTGAGTATGGAGAGAGAGAGTGGGGGTGGGGAGGAGGAGGAGGAGGAAGAAGAAGAAGAAGAGCAGGAAGTGGGAGGAGAGCCGCCGTGAACGGGGGTTGCTGCTGCTTCATGGAAGATGAGTCATTCCAGTCGGACTGGGGACGAACTAGTCAACGGTCATCTCTACTTGTACTGTACGTTTGATTGATTGTTGACTCTAATGCAACTTCCCGTCTTTTTTTTCTTTTGTTTCCCCTTTTTCTCAATTTCGTTTCCATCAGCAATGCGTGTCGGCCTTTGAAAAAGTGCTGGTCCTTTGCTAGCGACCGCAGGATCTTTCGGCTTTCCAGGCAGCATCCTGGAAGCAGGGTCAACGTTAGCGTTCGACCGCGCTGCGGGGTCTTACCGTGCTAGTTCGTATCTGAACTTTCTAATTTATTCTATGAGATCCGTGGATTATTGATAAATGTTCGACATGTTCATACCTGTTCACCTTTGAAAAAGTGTTCGTCTTTTGCTAGTCACCGCAGGATTTCATTTCTTGTTTTTCAAACAACATCCAAAACGGGGTTGATGTTAGTATTTGACCACGTTGCGGGATCTTTAGAACTTTTTAATTTTATTTAATGAGATTAATGAACTATTGACAAATGTTTAATGCGGTTACACGCATTCACCTTTGAAGAAGTGCTTATCCTTGGCTAACGATCACAGGATTTCTCATTTTTCCATATGGCATCCAAGAGACAGGGTAAATGTTAATGTCGACCAAGCTCTTATCGTGGAGAGTCGATGTATGCAAAATTGTTTCCAAATTTTTTAAGAGTTAATATCATAAAAAAACTCTAAACAAGTACATTTGTGATAATTTTAGCTTAAACAAAATCTTAAATCGATACACCTATAACAAATTTATCATTCATTATTATTGAGTTAAATAACGATTAATGAGTATATCGATTTAAAATTTTACCCAATTGGTAGTTTTTTATTGTATTAATCTAATTTAATGAAAGTAATAGAGAGTAAAATAGTCATTAATGTCTTAGTTTGAAGTTTTTGGACATGAATAATAACCATTTTATTCTAAAAATCAATTTATAACTACAAATAAATATTCTATCGGACGAGTTTGGAAAGAAAAATAAGTCATTGATGGCCAATATAAATTTATATTAAAATAGAAATTCGTTTGATAATTATGAAATTTCTCTCCCGAATGATGGTGGGAGGTGATTGCAGGCGATCGGAGGCGGGTTGCCGACGTTCGGTAATTGGCGTCCAACGGTTGATGTCCAACGACCTATGTCCAACAATTGGCGTTTGGCAGCAGGTGGCCGGTGTATGATGTTTGGTGTCTAGTAGTGGCCGTCCTGCATGTGCACATCCAGTGTTTAGCGACCGCCTATGGGAGGCGGTTTGCGGACGAATGATGGGCAACCATCAATGGGTGGCCTACATCAAAGCTACTAATGGCCGATAACGAGTGATCGTTGGGGAGCAAGTTGTGGCAAGTGGTGACGAGTGGGCAATCAGGTAACCTGTGAGAAAAGTAACGAGAAGAGTTTTTATTTTTCATTTTATTCTAGAAATAGAAAATTAGAATAATTTTACTTTTCATTTCTATTCTAGATATATTTATTGAGTAAAAATTGTTTCAAAAATAGAAAAATGAAATTCGCTCTGTCAAATGATTTTTATTTTAAACACGTTCTCAATAACTAAAAATAGAAAAAATAAATTATTATCACGTGCACACTTTAGTAGTCGAAAAAAATTTGAAGTAAAATTGTTACGAGTATATCAATTTTGAAATTTTTCATGACATTTACTGATTTTTTAATTTATTTGATGCAATCTCTGAATAATTGATAAATATTCAACGTAATCCTTTGTTTTACTCCAATGACAAACTAGATATTATTTGATGGTGTGAATTATTATACTAGATTTTAAAAGAATTTCTCACTTGGATTATCCTTGTGTAACTTTTATAAGCCACATGAGCAAATTTCATTAATTAGAATTAACAAAAGAGCGACATTAAACATTTTCGGATAATCTATGGACTAGTTCAAAAACTTACTAGTACTTCAAGAACCATATTGAATAAATTATAAGTTCATAGGAACATTACACATTGAGGCAAAATTCATGAATTATTCGTGTCATTTCCCATTAAGATATACCATAGAATAAGTCAATTTTAATGTGATATAATTATTTAATTGTATCAATTCATCTGACGTGACTACGATTCAAGAAAAGTTAAGAGTGTTAACACATCGCTATCCACATGATATGATCAAACAATGGATTAACAAGTCTAACATGGTTGCATGACCATCTACCGACACGAGCTTGACAAAAAAACATACTCAATGTGTTGTAAAATTTATTTACAAATTGTAATAACCGTCACGGCATTGTCAAATCATTTTTTATTTTAAAAAGGAAAAGCGTCCATGGTCAATATAATACCATCAATTTAAAATCTTAGAAATAAATGACATGGAACAAATAAGCATTTAAATAATAATATATAAACGGGTCACATAACAATCACGTTCACACTAATTCTTTAGTTTGAATGGGTCGTATGAATCGATTGCATGTTTGGTTAGTCCAACGGAACACGACGTGATCATTAATCACGCCTCACAGGTCATCGGTCGGCACGAAACTGACCTGAGCACAGTCAGCCTCGATCTGAATCGACCGAAACTTCTCATGACCTACGAGTTATGTTAGCATGTCGCATTAGGAATCGCCACTTCTAAAGTAGTCGAAGCAACAGTAGCCCGCTGGCTACCGCGTATGGGCTCAAAGGTCACTTTGGGCCCAAACAAGAGTCGGTAAACAAAACTCCCAAAAGGGCCGAAAAGCCCATCGGGCAACACGAGCTGTCCCAGGTCGAGGAAGCAATGGAGCTCCCATGGAGTAGTCGAGCCCAAAATACTTGATCCACAAGTCCAACACTCAATATCATATCGTGGAGGCCCGTGGGCTGTTGGGCAAGCTCTCGAAAGTTTCACTAGCCCATCGGAAAAGAGAGGCGAATCGAGTATAAGCTTGAGTAGCTAGTTAAGGCCCGTAAGAAAACAATCTTCCACTGAATTGGGAGCGCAAAAGCTATTTTGAATTTGCTTGATTTTAATGGCACTTTATGGGATCTTATGTCTAATTATCCTCGGTATCGAGTAAAGTTTCTTTGACCCCAAAAAGAAAAATTATGTTGGGAAATTGCACAGGACTTCGCCACAAAATTCCACGTCAGTCGAAAATCAAATTGGTTCAGAGTTAAAAAAGATGTGCAATTTTAATTTGAAATTCTTGCTTTGGTCTTTTTCTGCTTTTGTGAAACTTTATGTTGTTTATCTTCTATCTGTGCAACACTTATCGAATCATCCTTTCACATCAACGTGGCTGAGCGTGTTGATGATGGATGTAATTATGCATCACGGACGATGAGGTACTCTGTCATGCAAATTGTAATGACGAGGGATTTGATTGCACCATCGACATAAATTAGATGATTAATATGGAATATCCTCCAAAGTGTCCTTGGATTCCTAGTTTTTTAGATGCCGGCTCATGGGGTTTGAGTTTTATTTTTTCTTTTCTTTTTTAATCTCAAAGAATGCTTCCAGCATTTATCAAATACCCAACAAGTTAATCATAAATTTGGAGAAGTTACTGCTAAATTTAGAGTGGAGCAGCATATTTACATTTGGAACAATATGATTCCCTTATATACATAACTTGAACCGCAAGTAAAGGGATTACGTGCTTGCAGCATGCTTAGAACATCGCAACATCCAAAGTTTGCAGAAGCTATCGCTATCAATATTACGAAGAAAGTATTCCAATCAATAAAGAATCTTCGATTATTAAGACATTTATGTTATTTTTATGGAGGCGTGGTCAAAATTAAACCTTGGTTAGTTAAACGTATTTTATTATTTGTTATGGTCGATGATTCGCAAGGGGTGGAACGAGGAGGAATGCGTTTTCTTTTAATGAGAAATGTTTCATTTTTTTTTTATGGTGACCATTAAAATAATGTGATGAATTCTGTACAATCTTTTTTTAATTAACTTTAGTGGTTGAATTAATGCCCTCCAATATTCCTCATAGGCATCTTTTTAATAAGAGAGGGATGATTACCATATATTTAAAAAAGGGGAAAAAGACATAAAATAAAATTGTTGTCTAGACCTTAGTACGTCCTTAAATTATTACATCTAAACTCTATGGTATAAATCCGATATTTCTGAGACATGACATGTAGAAATAGGGAATCCCGCATTGCTTGACAGGCGGTGATCCTCATCGGAGCTTTTAGGCTCCTGGATTTTGGTGAGGTGTAATCTTTAACCATTAGCTAAGGTCCTCGACGTCCCGGTTTAAAGGTTATCATAAATTAGGGGGCGCAGGGGCACAGTGAAAATGAAAAAGGTGGTAATAAGCTGGGGGATTACTTTAATTTCCTCCTTTTTCATGTCGTTTGAAAATTTCAGAAGCACAGTCTCTTGCCATTTCCAGGCACTGCCTTCGCTTTCTCTCTCCTCCCTTTTTCAAAATCCCAGAAATCTCACCCAGCTCACCGAAAACCAAGAATCACCTTCTCCCCCCCACCTTCTCTCTCTCTCTCTCTCTCTATTTTCTCTGCGTGGCTGCTTCACTGTGGAGTGCGGCGCTGGGTTGGGGCGTGGGAATTCGAATTGCAGAATCGGAGGATGAGAGTTGGCGGGCGCCGAATCTGCGCTCCCTCGCCGGCCTAGAGGAGGCGTGGTGCCTGGACGGAGCCGGTGATCCTTTCTTCCCTCCATGGCCAAGCGCGTGTACGAAGCCTGGAAGGCAAAAAACGTGAGTGCTCTGCTCTCCCGACTCTCCTCGCCTCGCTTCTTCTTGGCTTCTTGTCCCCGTGCTCGCAATTAGGTCGAGATGCGCGAGTTCTCTTTCCTTTCGGGCGCGTGCGGATTTTTTTTTTTTGCTGGGGAAGATCACCTGATAAAGTTTACACAAGTACAAATTTAGAGAAATACCCGAATTGTCAATCCAGGAAACAAAGAATCATTAGTAAAAGCCTACAGTATAAATTCGGTGAAAGAAGCACTTACAACAATTAGTTTCCCAGCATTTTCTGGCCTTTTCGCTATCTTCATTGCTGCAGCAGCTGCTGCTCCGGATGATATTCCTACCTGCACAGTGTATCCCGATGATTTACTATAAGAGCTAGCAGTAGCTTTTTACTCTTTTTTCTCATTTTCTTTTGGGCATTAGAGCTAGCAAGTGGCAGACATTCCTAATGGATCACAATATTTGCACAACAGGAAAGCATAAAAATTGAACACGGATTACCAGCAAGCCTTCCTTCAATGCGAGCTGCTTTGCAGTTTCAATAGCTTCATCACTAGATATCTGGAAAGTGATATGACATTAAAATTTACTCAGGAATGTATAAGCTCAGAGAATGATGATCAAGACTAGATGGCAAAAAGTACAGACTTCCCATCCAACTATAAAAGGATTGCTCCCATCAGCACCTGACAAATAATATGCATAACCTTTTGGAGTATACTTTCATCACACTCAATTATTTGCGAATAACTTTCAGGTGTCATGCTTTCATTATCCAGATGTAGTACAAAGACTACAAAGTCCATGTCTAAGCACTCATAAAAGAAGCAATTTTGGATTTTAGCCCAATAGACTGTCAAAGTACAGATGAATCATCAATGACCATATAAATAATTGTGAAGCCATGTGGAGAGTGGGGAGGTGCCTGGTTTTTCTTGTTCTACTTTTCCACCTGTTATTCAAAGCTGCCTTGCAATTTCCTATTAAACCTAAGTCCTTGTAACTTCAAAAGCTCATTGCTTACAAACCCATTCTTCCTTAAACCAGCATTATCCTTCTTTATGTCATTTAGCTCTTCCATCCTTCGACATATGGAAGTATATGAACTGCTTTCCTATCTTTAGGGGAAAGGAAACAAATTATGATTCGTTGCACAAATTCTTACCTGGATTACTTCATCAATTAAATCCACATCCAAAACTCCAGGGATGAAACCAGCACCAATACCTTGAATCTTATGAGGGCCTGGGAATTATGGGCATGAAATTCATAGTCAAATAGAGGATTGCACAAGATAGTCTTCAAAAGCGACATTTCTTCTGAGGAGACTTTTGGCACTTAGCATGCTTATAACAGCAAGAAAATAATACAATCAATGGTATTAGAAGCTGAAAAAGCAGTGTCCCCTATTGCAAAAATAATGTAAACAATGCAAAATAGAACAATAAAAGGAAACACAAAGCTATTCATTATTTAAAGGGCCATCATAGTGCATGGTAACTGCACCACTTGCGGAAATTAGGGAATAAAGCAAGAACTAACTAGCCTAACGGATTATTAGATTAAGAATGTCAATGATGTGAAGAACTTACCAGGTTTCCCTCCAGACAAAATTGCACTCTCCACTGGTTCTATCCCATATAGCTAAAGACAAAAACAGAGGTATGCACCTGATATGAGAAATGGGAAAATTGGAAAATAAAAACTTCTTTCCAAATATTTTAAAGATTATCTAACCTTGATATTGGGGTTTTGTTCCTTGAGATACTTTCCTGCTCGGTTATTGTACCCCCAGTTCCAATTCCAGAAACAAAGGCATCGATTTTCCCACCTGAGCTTTTTCCATATTTCTGGTCCAGTGGTCTCATAATGAATCTAACAACAGAGAGAAGATCAATAAACTCTTTTTTTTTTTTTTTTTGATCAGTAATATCAATGAACTTCTTTAACCTGCGAGCATCAATCTTATGAACAAAAAAGAAAAAAAAACCTTGGGATTGGCAGGGTTTTCAAACTGCTGAAGAATGTAAGCATTTGGAGTCTTCGATGCTATCTCCTCTGCCTTCTGAACAGCACCTTTCATGCCTTTGGCTGGATCAGTCAGGACCAGCTCAGCTCCAAATGCACGGAGGATGGTTCTTCTTTCAAGGCTCATTGAAGCAGGCATTGTTATTATAAGTTTGTAACCCTTTGCAGCTGCCATAAATGCCAGACCAATCCCAGTATTTCCGCTTGTTGGCTCAATCAAAACACTCTTCATCAAGTCAAGCAAGGAACAATACTGGTTAGATTTCTTCATCTGCATATATCACTCTAGGACCTACAAAATGAGATTACATAACCTCAACTTGTTTTAACAGGCCTTGCAATACCTAAGGCCTGTGTAAGCCTTTCAGAAGTCATGTAATTAGTATAGAGTGAGAGAGAGAGATTGCCAATGATCTAATTTAATTATAATCACTTTCCATTGGAGAAAGATGTTCCCATTCTTCAGGAACTATATCAAGAGTCTAAGACGCATGAGCTAGTTTGTCCATCATTATTATTATTGTGAACCTGGAAGAGAGGTTTCAGTAACTAACCTCCCTGGCTGGATAAGGCCCTTCTCCTCTGCATCTGCAATCATACTGTACCCAATCCTGCAGGCAAACAAGTCCATATTAGACTCAGAATATGAAGTAATCCACATATCTAGAGGTTGTAGATAATGATGAGATAAGAAATAAATTTCAAGTCAAAAAAATATATTTCAAGTTTCTAACTTATCTGTTGTTGTTTGCTAGAACTGGTGCAAGTACATGTATGCAAGAGAGAAAGGGGATGTGGATTTGTGAGCAAATAAAGAGAGAATTGTGGATGGCAAAGAAAATGGGAGGGAAGGAAATAACCATTTCTTACTCTTTTATTCTAGCGGCCTTCAACTATAAGCCTATAAGGCTTTGCCCAAGCAAACTAAATGTTTTTTTGAAGGACTTGGAATTTTGTGGACCATTTTCACACATGATAACTGTAGTAGATAGCTTTACTTGACAGTAGATTTTGGCAAGGAGTTGAGCCAACCAAACTATGGAACTCCAACAAGACCAACTGATCTTGTTGTCTAAGAAAAGAACATCCAGGTTGGCACAGTGAATCAAGGTATGGATAAGATATAAAGGCGCAGTCATTAGCAGTTCAGCATGGAGAAGAATTTTTTTTTTTTTTTTGTCAAAATGAAATCTTCCTGTACCTGTCTTTGACGCTGGAGCATGGCTCCATCATTTCTAGCTTGACAGCAATTCGGGCAACACAACGGTCACTGACATGGTTGAGGTACACCATAGGTGTCTTACCAATTAACTGCATACAATAAAAAGATGAACGTGCATGTAACATAAGCGCACAATCACAGTATTAAGAATACGGAGAATTAGTGAGATGAGTGATGCAAATAGCTTACTTCAGTGACATCTTTTGCAATCGTGGACTTCTCTTCCACCATGTTTGCGCCACTGCAAAACCCGCTAAGGTTTTTGAGTGATTCAGCAAATAAGGTCCTGTGCAGATAACTAAGAAGCTCACTTGCCAAATGAGAAGAAAAATCCTAGCAAAAATTCCAAAGCTCGAGATCTTCCATTTGTCGATTCAGCAGATCATGCAAAACCCTCCCATAATCGACCCAAAGGCTAAAATTTTTTCATACAGGTCACACAAAATTCTCACTAAGAACTGGAGATCGACCCATCAACCCATGAAGCAACAGAAATTGATGAAGGTGACAACTCAAAGGTCCTAGAAATTTCATAATTCAGCATTTCTGAGAAATCAAAAAGAAAGCGAAACTATTGATTTCCAGTTCAACCCTCGAGTGCATTCACAACTCATACAGATGATCGAAATTTCTACTGACATGACAAAATATCAAATATCAACCCGAGAACAAGGAAAGAAAGAGAAGCGAAGGAGCAAACCCAGAATATTGCATAAAGATATCCCACCACCTTAAAGGAAGAAGCTTTTAGTGGGATGAAAAGGAAGATAGAAAAACAAAAGGTTGGGTTTTTCAACAAACAATCGCAGCCCTTTTTCTGTAGATAAGACACAGAATTCAAACGGGCAACGGCGTAACATGAAAAACGAGAAAAATAATGAGAATGAGCTCACCTTACCAAGAGCGAAGACAATTTCAACAAGGAAAGCTCCGGACACCACTCTAAAGAGACTTCTCTGGCTTTTTCTATTCTCCAAAAGCCAGCCAAACTCTATATAGACCCTTTTTATCCAGGGACAGCCTTGAACTGGAAATGCTTCTGCAGCACAAGTGCTACCTCGCGGATTTGGAAAGTCCAGGGCTTTTTTGGCAAAGATGACAAAAGAAAACCTGGCTGGCTCTTGCTTCTTCTACTCTTTTTCTACCATCTGGGTCCCCATGCCGGCGGTTGTTGACGTGTCTCTCTGTCTCTCTGTCTCTCTGTGCGATTGACAATTGACAATGGGTTGGATTTTAGTTGCTGAGTCGTATGTAAATTGTCATTGAACTTTCTCTTTGGGTACGTAGATTTTCCTTTACTGGGATTTTACCATAATTCACGAGGATTCCTTACCATAAAAAGAGCCAAAAGAGAGGGAAAAAGCGGAATAGGAAAACAACTCGGACAAAAAGCAAGAAGTGGAGGGAGAGAATTTGGATTTGTCAAGCATAAACACGAAAATGATTTTTCCACTTGTACTAAACACATCCCCATGTTAGATGTGGGGTAAACATGGGAATCAATGGTATTGGAGGTCAAGGGAGGTCTATATATGGAACCTCTCTTATACTCAGGGACAATGAAAGATTAACATTGCTTTGACTATTTTTCATCGGCTAGTCTATTTCTTCTTCTATTTTGAGAAAAAATAAGATAAGTATATTAAAAAGTCTTAAAATTTATCATGAAAGAACCATTAAGTCTCAAAACTTTCAGAAAGTATAATTGAATCCTAAAATTTAAAAATAAAAATGCAATTCAATCCTAAAAAGTTATCATATTAAATTAATCAAGTCTTTCCATTCATGGTACTTTTTGAAAATTTTATAATTCAATTATATTTTCGTGATAAATTTTAAGACTTGAATACACATTTTGAAAGTTTTACTCAATTATATTTCGTAACAGGTTTTAAAATTTCTAGTACATTTATCTTTAAAAAAACTAGTATCATTTATTTTGTGGATTCATTGAGCATCCTTTGGGAACTCTACATTCGCAGGGGACGCTATTTCTCCTGCTCTTTTCCGCAGGAGTTTGCTGTTTGCCCAAAGAAAGATAAGAGCGGAATCAGGAAAGGTGACAGAGAAAGTTGATACATCATTGAAACACTGTTCTGAGGACGAAAAGTTTGTTGGTAGACATCAATTTTTAGGCTAATGGCTTTCAGGAGGGCCTGTACTTTTTGTTCTTAGTGCATTTGAGTTTCAAGTACAAGAACACTTTTCTTCTCTTTTAATCAACTACCTAAAATTCCTTCTTACGTTTTGAGGTTCACGTGTCTATCCTTATTCCAACCACATTGTCGGGTCCACCCACCATGGGAGTCGCCACCACCGCACGCGGCGGCACAAGAACCACAACCTGCTCGGCCACGGCCATTTCCCCCAAAATTCATAGCGCCATCGTCGCCACGGGTTCAGAAATCACAACCACCATCGTGGTTGGCCGACATGGGCACGAGGGAAGAAAAAAGTTTGTCCTGAGTTTGGAAAAAAATAAATAGAAATGAGGCACTTTTAAGATCGTGTGCTCATGGCATCAATTCCCGGATTTGGTGCTGAGGCACTTTTCTCAAAGTTGAGATAATTTAGATTATATGACAGCAGCAGAAGATCTGTTTGAGCGATTACAAAGCATCATCATCACATAGTAAAATAATGTTTCTCTCTTTGACTAATGAAACGAATGGATCGGATAGGATCAAGATTGTGGTGGTCGAAAATGAGCAATCAATCTTCATGTGATACAACACTCGCAATTGATACTTGACCAAATTTAGATCCAATTCATGCAATAAGTTTTGATTCTCAGTAATTTTTGTGACATCATATCTTTAATTATTAAGTTTGGATGGTTGAGATTTACTTTAATGTTATATTCTTTTTCATCTCTGGTTTTAATTTCGTGTAACACCAATGCTAAGAAAAACGAGAGAATGAACCTAAACAACGGCAATGAAGAAATTTGTAATATTTGTAAGTTATTCAATTCGAAAGAATACAAAATGTCAAATGATCTATGAGAAGAACCAAAGTAGAAGAAATTTCACGTGATTAATTAATTCGAATGTCCTTGAAAATCTAAATTTGATGCCTCAGTATGAAACTAGATTAGCAAATAGCAATTTCCTTCTTAAACTAGAGAAAACTGATGTTTGTTTTTTTTTATTTTTCCTTTTCTAATCAAAAGAACAAATTGGACGTTCATGGATAATATAATGCTCGCACTCTTTCTCTGAATTCGGTATGAATCGAAAGTGGGTATTGTCGGAACCCATTAAAACCGATATCTAGTTGGACTTAACTACTGTAGACCTAATAAAACCTATCTTTAATAGGTCTACAGACTCTCATGTAAAGCTTAGACCCAAAAAAAAAATTGCATGTAAAGCAACCCACTAAATATGAGTTAGCAAGTGAATCCTCGATCCATTTTGCTAGCTCTACTTCTATCTCTTACGCTTTGAACGAGCTACCCGTGTGAGCCTTGCAACTAGATCATGCGTCGCCCTCATCCCTTTGAAAGCTTGTCCAGAGCAGCTGCGGTAGCCTTTAGCGCGTTCAGAATGAAATCCCCTAGGCCGGTTGCTGTGGTTGCTTCGGCCTTCGCTCCATAGATCGGCCCCTGGTGCCAAAGGAACAAGGTGCAGGCGAAACTCAGAAAGATCATACAAGAATCTCCACTGGGGAGGATAACGGAAGTCAGAAGAAAAACCTTAATCACGAACTGGACGGTGCAGAAGCACATGGGACAAGGCTCGCGGGAGGCGGATATTTCACAATCTGGGAGTTCAATTTGATTCAGCCCTCTGCAGAACTGATTAAGAAATATCCAAATCGACTTAATGAAAACAGCGTGAGATGATTCTGAGAAAAAACGCAGTGGCAAAGTAAAGAAGGGAGAACATGAATGCACGCATGAACTTCGAGCCTGTGTCATGTAAAATAAGCATCTATCCCTCGAACTCATGAAAATATGACGACTTTAGTCAGCTATGCAAACCCAAAGAACATTGTAAAAAGGGTAGCCATGGGATGAAGAGAACTGATTCGTTGCTATAGGCCATCCAACGATTGCTGAAACTTGTTCAGGTACGATATGGCAGGTGGTAAACTTCATAAATCAGTCTGAATTTAAGCAAATTAACATGATGATAAAGAGATCGGGAGGCGTAACTTGTAGGATAAAAGGAAAGAAAATGTCGGATAACAATGCCACTGGATTTGATGGAATCCAAAGCCTAACCTCACTCAGTGTTGCGTCTACTTCTGCATGAGCATTAGGGTCGGCATTCTTCTTCGGAAATATGTAGTGACCACTCACGACAGCCTCATTGTAACGAAAAACTCCCTCCATCAATACCCGAAGCCCTTCCCCTTGAACACCCTTATGTGCTTCTTCAACTGCTCTGGCCATGTCCTCCTCCCTATACTCAACAACTGGTAACAGAAGTTCATGAGTTACCACTGTTGTATTCTACTAATCAAGCTGCATTTAGTTTTCAAGCATCTATGTACTTCATCGTTTTAATTTTCTGATTGTTGAAAAGCCTAATCACCAAATAACATGCATGAAATGTAATTTTAGCGGTTTGTCACGAATCAACATGTCAAAAAACACAATGATATCCGATCAAACAATTTCAGGTGGAAAGCCGGTAGGTGGAAAGATGATGCTCAGGATACAGAATGGGCGGGGACGAGAAATATCATCATATGAGTAGAGACATTCAAGTGTCGAAGCCTACCGTCCATTCTCATATCAGGGATGAAGAAACAAAGAGGCGAGATACAAGTATGGCCTTGAAATAGATCGATGCAATGACCAAGAGTCATACCCAACAAACTCCTATTGCTTACCATGGAATGGAGCAGCAGCAGAGAGTTCTCTGCCCGGCAGTGCTATCATGACTGGAGAAAAGACAAAAAGACAAAAAGACAGTCAGATTATCACATCATCAAGCAACAAAATTCGCCGTGACGTGAAATTCAAAGGAACTAAGACTCGACGAGAGCGGATAAAAAAAAGCAATAAGACCGATCGATAAGGGCGGTGTTATGACTGAAGTCACGAGGAAATTTATGAAACCATCAACTTTGATCACGTTCCATGGAGATTCTACATCTACGTAACGTCTAAAGAACTGGGTTGAACGTAGTTTTTGCTTGGTAATTCAATGTCCTAAACGTTACCCTGGCCAGCTACGGGAGTGTTTAACTTTTCCACTTGAACTATCATAAGAAAAAAACACAGCCACGACGTTTTGTCTTTCCAATTTAAGATGGCGAGCGACGAAAAAACAATGGTGATAAATCTTCGAAAACACCAGCGAAGGCCATTCAGAAGCCAAAGCAAATTTCTGTCCACCATCAGTGGCAATCACCGCGAGAACACATGCAGAGGCACGAGGTTAAAACCTGAGCGAAAACAACCATAAGGACGAAATCAATGAAGAGGATTCGAGCGTTTATGCTTACAGCGGCCTGCCTCCATTGCAGGATCTCAGGTTGGGGAGAGCGAAATTGACCAGATTCCTGAGCCGGGTACGTGGCCGAGTGTACTCGCAGTTGCAGAAACTAGCCAAGGGAGAGAGTCGAAGTGCAGTCTTCGCAAGTGTTAAGAGATAATTATGATTTTCTCTCAGATAAATTTCTATAATTGCAGAATTACTTCAGTAATTCTGTTGATAATTCTTATCTGTTAGCATTGCATGTACATCTAAATTTGATTGTACATATCTTGGTTAATACGTTATCTTAGTTCTTTTTCAATACACATCAAAATTTCACAATTCTTTTTTCGCGTGATTACTCATTGAATTTATCTCTTTCTCGCACCCTTTTCCGAAAGCAGACATTTTGAACATTCAGGAACCGACATCCTCGTATTGTTTGCTTGCTTGCGTGGATCTTACCGTGGGGACCACCATGTTCAATGGCTGTAACCATGTGGATCCATATGTTCAATTTACTCCTATCCAGTCAAATCATTAAATTTCTTATTTGTCTAAGAATGTGCTTGCACTTGCTAAAATTTTCAATGAGGTCCCCCACGACGTCACGTCCGACCAATTTAAATAGACTTGGGCTTTAACCTGCGTCGAAATATGATTTAAAGACCCTTTTTTTTCATGGTGGCTTGTCTTTGAAGGCAATTTTTCCCAGGATCGCCACCTCCGAGGCAAAAATTTCTAGCCATTCTCCGTTCTGACTTGTCTATGGAGGCAAAACTTATCGAGAAAATTGCTAAATATTTAAAAGATGACAGAATAATAAAAAATATATATTAATGTAAGCATTTAATTATGTAGAAAGTTTATATGTGCACAAGCAAGATGGAGTCCACAAAAATATGTTTGAAAGCATAATTAGGCTTTGCTTTAAAAGAAGGAGAACAAGATATTAAACGGGAAGTGTGTCTAAGACTACAAGGACCTTAGAAGGTGAACGAGCTGTAAGACATGTCTCTTAGAAGGTGGATAGACAATTCGGCGAGAAACCGAGAAAAGACTAGAAGGGGACCCTTTGGCAACAAGCCTCTATAATATTGATAAAGAAGATCTACACTTTTTAATAATTTGATTTAAATATAAATCGGTGTCTCACGACCGCTTGCAAGTCCTGGAATCCGCAGAAAGTAGCCTGGAGGATTTCAAATAGTTTTTGCCATATTTGTTAAGGTAGATTAGGATGGCAACCGGGCTGTAGTAACAGAAAGGCTTTTTTCGGATAGGTCCTACTTTGTCTTCAAACTGGAAGGAAAATTATTAAAAAGTCTTAAATCTATTACAATTGTACCAACTCAATCCTAAACTTATTTTTTTGACCAATTGAGTCATAAACCTTTTACAATTATTTCCGATTAGACCATCCAGCCAAAATTGGCTTTATTTGTGGCGTGTGGTGAACCGGTGAGCTTTTTAAAAATACTTTATTAATTTTATTATCTTTTTTTTTTTTTTTCACTTCTCCCTCTTCCTCCCTCCTCCCTCCTCCTCCCTCCTTCTTCTGGCTCTGGTGACCGACCAGAGGGTTGGTCGGTCGTCAGATTAAGGCGGCCGAGCTAGCTTGCCTTGCCGTCACTAGGCAAGGGCGAGCTCACCCAGCCACTAGTGGGGTGAGCCCTCACCAGATCTAACTAGGGGGGCCTCGTCATCGCCGTGTCTAGCGAGGGGGGCCTCGCCAGATTTGGTGAGGGCTCGCCTCAACAGGCGACTGCAAGGAGAGCCCTCACCAAATTCGGCGGGGGCTCGCCCCGTCATCGCTAGGCCCGCCAACTGGCGAGGCGAGCTCGCCAAATTGCCTCAATCCGGCGACTGGCCATCCTAGTCGATCGCCAGACCCAAAGGAGGGAGGAGGGAGGAGGGAGGAGAAGGGAGATGGGAGAAAAAAAAAAAAAAAAGAAGAAGCAAAAAGTAAATAAATAAAAAATAAAATATTTCAAAGAAATAAAATATTATTAAAAAAAGCTCACCGATGCCAACCGGGCTGCCACGTCGGCGCTAGCCAGCCAATTTTAATCGGATAGATTGATCGGGAATAATTGTAAAAGGTTTAAGACTCAATCGGTCAAAAAAATAAGTTTATGACTAAATTGACACAATTGCAATAGGTTTAGGAATTTTTAGTAATTTTCCTAACTGCAACTTGATCACGTAGAACGCAAGTATGGTATTTAAGGAGGATGACAACAGCTCCCTAATTGAAATGGCTTCCAACGCACACTTTGAGGATTGGAGATCTATTTAAACAAATCGAAGTGAGCTGTTTAGATTGGCGGAAAACAATGACTCTCATATTTCCTCTGTCCCATCAAGTTGTCTAGCTTTCCCTCCAGCAAAATCTAATTGTTTATTTAATTATAATTCATTGTTGAGGGTTGAAATCTTGAGATCTAGGAAAATAATCAATTATAGTATTGTGAGAGTTGCTGGACTTTGCGGAATCATCTACCTAAGTTTCATGTAGAAACACACTCTCTACAAACTGTAAAACTTCAAAGATTACATAGTAATTCGAACTTTATCATGGCCGTTAGGCCTGGGAGAGTAAAGGAAGCCAAAATGGAAAGCCAAACCACTATTTATGTGTTTTGCATCTCTTTTATCATCTTAACTCCCTAATTTTTATTTGATGAAAGATGCTGCTTTTGCAAAACTGTTTCCCACTACAGAAGCACGTTCTACGCATCCTTCTCGATTTTTTTTTTTTTTTTTTTTTTTTTTTTTATAATTCTAATAGAACAAACAATTAGCCCCTCCTTTGGGCATGGTCATTACAAAATTTGTCCCCAACTCATCTCTCGCATGGCCCGACAGTCACATAATGTCCACCGTGAGTAGGAAAACAACAGACAATTCAACCCATCCTCTGGCATTGGTGTTGAAGGGACTTGATCATAATTTTTTTGCATATTAGGACTAGATTAGAAAAATTAAAAATCACCAAGATTTGATGAAGAGGATTCCGCAAATTGAAGGATAAAATGTATAATTTTTCCTTTTGTATATGGCAAGATCGGTATTAGCATTTGTATTTTATGTGTGATCCAACCTACAAATCCATTCTGCCCCATCATGTACCCCATAGGTTAAAAAAAATTGCTGACAGTGCACACCGTGTCATCACATTTGCATAAGTTATTTCTGTCATCTCTTCTCTCTTTCCCTGGACCAACAGAAGCCTCATTCATATGCACACCACATCAATGATGAATCGACCACGAATCGATTTATTGAGTAAAAGAGTGGCACTCATGCTACCATAGGAGATTCGAACAAAGCTTGAGTCGAATCCGAGACTTGCCATTCGAGCTAAGACCGAACCTAACAGCTAGAGGATAAGATAGGATTCACATGAAGTTAGGTTAGAGTAAATGGGAGTAAAAGCACAGATCATGAACAACTCTCATGCAGTCACAGCACCCTAGTTCACTAGGGTGAGAAGTGAGTAACGACGGAAATAAATGATTGGGATGTAAGAACGATTTATGAGCCATTTGTTATGCTGTCTGTCTTTTAAGTTTTAATACTATTAACAAAGCTAACAAAAAAAATGAAATGCACATTGACATTCATTGATGTCGTCCAAGAATTTGAAGCAAAAGTTTTAAAGGGTATATAAGAACTCTATCCTATTGAGGCAATAAGTCATATCATGAGAGACATCACCCAAAAAACCAAAAACAAAAGCAAATTAGTTTGTCGTAATTCTTCCATTGATGATATGGTTGAGAAGGCTTATTATTTAGCTAAATTATATAAAATTCCAGGCACCAGAACCGGCATTCTGCTAGAAGATTTTCCAAATCACTCGATTAAGAAAAAAGAATTGTTTCAAATTATGAAAAGAAGAATAATAGGAAAGCATATTTAAAATTCATTTTTTCCCTCTTCACAGAGTACAGATCTCCAGTTCCGCAGCCAGCTTCGACAGCTTATAATGATACAGCCACGCAGAACAAGCCTTTTTAACGTAAACAGCTATGCATGGAATGATTCACAAAGACAGCAAAAAACCCATGCATCTCTACTGACTAGAATTCCGCCTGCTCAGTCCTCAAAAACCATATTCTTGACCTCTTGCTTCACGGACTCAAACAGCACAAACGACAGGTAACGTTCTCCACAGCTGGGGGATATCACCTGATTAAGTTCCTGCAGTATAAATTCAGAGAAAAACCTAAATAGTCAATCCAGGAAACAAAGAATCATTAATGAAAACCTTCAGATATAAAGGCTATGATGCTTGAGACATTACAACTCTTCCTTGCAACAAAGTGTTTTCAGACACCAATCCGAATTTCAACGGAAAATTAGACAATTGTATAGCTGCTGTTTCGGATAATATTCCTAATAAAGTCTAATTCCAACAATAATGAGACCGCAATAAATGGAAAATGTACAATAAGAGCTAGCAGTAGTTTTTTCTCTTTTTCTTATTTCCTTTTGGCCATAAGAGCTAGCAGTGGTTGAATTCCTAATGGATCGCCAATATTTCCACAATAGGAAAGCAAAAAAATTGAACGTAGATTACCAGTAAGCCTTCCTTCATGTGAGCTGCTTCGCAGTTTCAATAGCTTTATCACTTGATATCCGGAAAGTGATGTGGCATTAAAATTTACTCAGGAACGTATAACCTCAGAGAATGATGATCAACACTAGGTGGCAAAAACCTGCAACAAATGTGTTAGATGCCTCCGCGTCCTCCTCTGTTATAGCAAAAACTTTCCCACTCATCTTCTGCCTTTGCTGATTTTTCTAGGGCCTACCAACTAAAAGGAATTCTTTCTCATGGAGCAACTACGTGCTAGATGTCCAGGTTGTCCACATACAAAACATGATCTGCTACCTACAGAAGCATCCCTTTGCGTAGGACAATTCTTTTGCATGTGTCCCATCTTCCCACAAGAAAAGCAAACTCCCATCTTCCAGTAACACTGACTGCTATGGTCTTTCCCGCATGTAGTGCAAGCGCCTTGAATAGTTCGATTTTTATCCTTTCCAGGCCAGTTGCTACCTCTTCGCCTGTTGCTGCCACTTGCACAGTATTCTTGGAAATCAGTGAACTTGGGCCTCTTATGTTGAGCACCCTGTGTCCCACACTCCAAAATGACTTGTTCAACCCTGATTGCTCGCTCCAAAACATCGTTGTAGGTTGTTAGTACAAGAGGTATGAGTGGGGAACGGATCTCGGGTCGGAGACCTCTCTCGAAATGTTCAGCTTTATCTGTCTCATTGGCCACCATATGTTCTGCAAATCTACCTAATTGGTTGAAGCGGAATGCATACTCCAAAACTGTAGAGTCACCTTGAGATATATGTACAAAGTTGTCCCTCATCTTTGCTTGGAATGTCTTCGGGAAGAATTGAGCATTGAAAGCCTCCACAAAGTCCTTCCAAGAAATAGTTGCATCCCTACCTCCAAGAGCAAGTTTAGTCCCTTCCCACCAATACTCAGCTTCGCCCTCCAAATATCGGGTGGCAAAGACAACTTTTCGATCATCGGGAACTCTTGTAGCTCTAAAGATTCCCTCTATTTTTCTAATCCAACGCTCAGCCATGAGAGGATCAAATTTCCCATCATAAGTGGGTGGCTTTGCCTTTCTAAACTGGGCAAAGGTGCATGCTCTATCATTCCCAGATTCAACAAATCCAGTTCTACCCCATTCCTCCAGTTGACGATGAAAATCAAGCACTGCTTGATAAGCTTTAGATATATCATTTTGGGTGATAGGCTGTTGACGCTCATCTCTTGTTTTCTGCGAGTCCAAACCAGTATCATTGTGACAATCTTGTCTTCTTGTTGAAGCCGCCCCATGAGAACCTTGAGGCACATTCTTGGTATTGGAGGTAAATAATCGCTTGCCTTCATTTTTCTTGCAAAAAAGAGGCCAGCAGCTCTGAGTCAGAATTCGTGATCACCTGAATTCAAGAATGGAACATAACCTTAGCATCTAAAAGGCTAATGCATTCACAGCTATCACACAATATAACAATGTCTCATAAAACCTATACCCAGAGATATCATAACCAAAGTTCTAATACCCGAAGCAAATGGGACAAGGCTCAGAAGAGGCATATATTTTGAGAGTTCAATTTGATTTAGCTTTTTGCAGGCCTAATTCAAAATATTCAAGATGATTTCATGAAAGCAATGGAAAACGATTTTTAGAGAAAAAAAGAAAAAAGAAAAAGTAGGGGTAAAGTCAAGAAGGTAGAACATGAATGCACACATGAACTTCAAAATGGACAGCTAGCATCGAGTAATAAGTGTCTGATCCTCTAATTCAAGAAATTAAGGTGACTTACTCAACTATAAATGCTCTATGAACACTGTAAATAGCAAAGCCATGGGGTGAAGAAAATTGGTTTGCTACTGAAGAAGACATGAGCTTAGCGAAATCATCAAACATTTGGTAAAAGTTTTATGAGTGCGATAACCAACAAGAGTACAAGGGTTCGAAGCGATCAGCAAGAATGGCAGATAGTAAATTCATAAATCAGTAGAATTTGAGCAAATTAACCTAGTAATAAAGAGATTGGGAGGCACAACTCCAATGATAAAAGGAAACAAAATGTCAGATTTCAATATCACTAAATTTGATGATATTCAAAGCCTAACCTCTCTTACTGACGTGTCTTCTGCATGAGTGGTAGGGTCGGCGTTCTTCAAAACCATGTTGTGACAGTTTACAGCAACCTCATTACGAACAACTGCTGCCCCAAATGGGCCACCATCTCCACATTCAACACCCTTATATGCTTCTTCAACTGCTCTGGCTAAGAATATGCAATCCCTATCCTGAATGGCTGGCAACAAAAGTTCATTGATACCACTGTTATACTCTTCTAATGTAGCTGCATTTAGCTTTCAAGATTCTATTTACTTTATCATTTAATTGTCAGATTGTTGTGAAAAAATATTTACCATATAATGTGTGAAATATAACTTAAGTCCAAGTTTAGTGCCCCACATGAATCAATAGGTCAAAATAGACAAGGATAACCCATCAAACAATTTTGGGTGGAAAGCCAACAGGTGGAAGATAATGCTTAGGATACGGAATGAGCAGGCTGAGTAATATCATCAAATTTGGACGATGTTCAAGTGTCAAGCACCTACCCTCTATGCTCATACTAGGGAGGAAAAAACAAGAGGCGAGATGCCAGTATGCCGCGAAATAGGTCAATCCAGTGATGAAAAGTCATGCCAAATGAACATAGATTGCTTACCCTCTTGAAGACCAGGGAACGCAGAAGCAACGGAGAGTCTCCTGTCTTTAGTTTCCACCACTGAGAAAAGACAATAGGACAGTCAGAAGATCATATCATCAAGCGAGAAAATTCCGACAACCACCCTAACACAAAACTCAAAGGAACTAAGACTTGACAAGACCAGATAAACAAAGCAATCAGCGTCCGCAGGAAAGCCTGCACGCGCGCGCGTGCACCCAAAATAATAATAAAAATCACTTGAGTCTAAATCTAAATCTGGTCCTTATCTTAGTTCCCTCTTGCGAACACCACGCATTTCCAGCACAGGATGGCTATCAGGAATGATCGATTGGTAAGGACGGTGTCATGATCACAAGTCATCCTGAAACTTTATGAAATCATCAACATTTATCACATTCCATGGAGATTCTACACAGAGATAATGTCTAAAACCGGGCTGAACTCATCTTTTGCTCGATAATTCAATGTCCAAAATGCCACCCCAGCCCAACTACAGGACTGTTAACTTTTCCACTGAAAGCATCATAAACCTTTTACTTCGATTTAAGAAGCTAAGGAACACAGCCCTCGTGTTTGTCTTTCCAATTTAAGAAGCCGAAGTAAATTTCCAACCCATCAATCGCAAGCACCACGAGAACACACGCACAAGCACGAGGTTTGATCTCTCGACTGGATTTGGCGTGACCGACGGATAAAACCCAAGAGACATCAATCGTACGGACGAGATCAAACGAAGCGGATTCGAGAGTTTTTTAGCTTACGATTGGCTTCCTCCATCGCAGGATCTCGGAGGTCTGGGGAGGAGCGAAATCGACCGGAGTCCCGAGTCGTCGAGGGTCGAGAAACGAGTCGAGAAAGGAGAAGGAATGTGGAAATGGAAGATAGTCGAGTGTACTCACAATTGCAGAAACCCGAGGAGAGAGACAGAGAGAGAGAGTCGAAGTGTAATCTTCGCGAGGATTCAGAAAATATCGTGTCGGCCAGCCATGGCGCTGGCCGATGCCATGCACGACACGTGTCGTCCGTGGGTCCCACTCTCTCCCCTTCGCTGCATCCCCCTCTCTCTCTGCATTTACTGCGCAGTACGCACGCTCTCTCTTCCCGTCGAAGACACCTGCGTTCTCTCTTTTCTCTCACTTCATTTCAATTGTCTCCCTCTCCTCTCCTCTCCTCCATAGAACAACAAGGCACGCTCTCTCTTTCTCTCCTCCGCCGCCGCTGCCGCCGCCTCCACCGTCCCCTTCGTAGCTGGCAAAACAGTGGGCAGTGGCCTCTTCCGAGAAAGACAGCAGTTCATGGGTCCAGGCACGGTATGCTGCTAGATACGATTCCAGAGCACGAGTCAACCGAGTCCCAGCAAGATGGTGCTTTCTGGGCTTCCTTTTGCAGGTATGCTGTGGTGAAGTACTCAGCATTGCAGGCGTGCCCGTCAACTGTCGATGTTTGATGCTGATCAAAAAAATATCGAAGAGCTCTGTTTTTGGGGACACTTCCACTATCTAACGCAAACGTAACGGAAAACACTTCTTCTTCCCTGCTAAAATCACCTTTTCAAGCTTTAGACAGCTTCTGTGATGGTTCTGTGCGTTCGGGGTTCTGGATTTGTTGGTTCGTTTTGCAGGACTACTTTCGGAGTCTTGGTATGTCATTCATTCGTGTGAAAGGACAAGAAGAAGTACATGGAACTTCGCACCCTGAGATTCTTGAGATAAAAGAATGACCGTTTCCCTTCACTTCTACTGGGATTAGAAAAGATCAGCACGCTCACCACACTTATGATATGATCACAGGATTTCAATCGCTTGACATTGACAAATTGATTCCTGAAACAGAGTACGTCACCACAGGTGCTTTGCATTAAGGATGTCACTTCTGGTTGCGAGATGATATATATAATCTATGTTGTGCAGTGATGAATTTGAGCTGCTGGAACTAGTTATTCTTCTATTTTTAACTTCTCTGGCGCCATGTGATTCTTGTTTGTCCCTTGTTCCTGGGATATCAATTATAATATCACTCATGAGCTCTTTGAATCTTTAGTGAAGGTCGGGTTCCATGTATGATTTGATAATATGATCCTATAGGTTACCTGTGAACGGATATGGCGACTGAGATGATCCCTCTATTCTCAAAAATCAATCTTTAGCAACATGTGTGTTTGATGTTGCTCATTTGCTGTTATGCTCCAGAAATCAAAGTACAATTTGCAATTAATGTGATTGCCGATTGCCTTGCAATACTTCTCGTTTTTTCTTAAGGATTTCTCTACCATTCAATGTCATCATGTCCTTGTAGACAGAGGAGCAGAAGCATAAGTGAATTCCAGTGGTTTCGGCTTCTGAATATACAAACTCTTCATGCCATCAACAATGAATGGAACTTAGTTCCATTTCCATTCATTGTTGATGGCTGTATATTCAGAAGCCGAAGCCACTGTAAGTCACTTATCACTTCAATGTGCCAAGTTGCCATTATTGGGGAGTAACTTGTGACAATTATACATAGTCTCACTTAAAAGGATCTACCGGCCTTTGTCTAATTAGTCTGCACAGTTAACTGATTGTTGCTGTTCGACATTTCTGTTGCAGAGAAATAGTGATTTTGATGATAAATCAATGGTAATGCTTTTGGGTCAATACTCCACTGGAAGAACCACTTTCATCAAGCATTTGCTACAAAGTAATCATGCAGGCAAGTTATCCTTCTTTTTTACCCTCCCTATATTAATACAAGATTCTTTTGGTGTGACCATTGTCTATTATCGTTGTACAGGAGCTCATATTGGACCCGAACCAACAAAAGAATGGTTTGTGATCTTGATGGTATGGTGCTGGAAATCTTTTATAGCCAGTTTAGTAAAGAATAACGTAAGCTATACTAAAACTAGTCTAGTAAGTTGGTCTATCAAGTAATATGGAACAGTTCTATTGGATGGTTGAAATATGGCTGGTTTGTTCGAAGGCCTACTTACAATACGTCACTTCATCTCAATCCGTCATTGTGTATTCAATCTACCTTTTCTAATTAGTTGATGGAAGGTGTTGGGAATGTTGGGCTTTCTCAGATCTCCAGTTTTGCGGTCAGCTTCAAAAGCTTACAATGATACAGCCACAGAAAACAAGCCTTCCTAACGCAAACACTTATCACATGGAATGTTTCAGAAGAGCAGCGGAAAATCCATGTGTCTCTATTGACCGGAACTCGGCCTGCTCAGTGTTCAAAAACCATATTCTCGACCTCTTCCTTCACGGACTCGAATAGCACAGACGACAAGTAACGTTCTCCACCACTGGGGAAGATCACCTGATGAAGTTCATGCAGTATAAATTTGGAGGAAAAACCAAAATAGTCTATCCAGAAAATGAAGAATTAAATATGAAAACCTACGGATATCAAGGCTATAATGCTCAAGACATTATTAATCTTCCTTGCAACAAAGAGTTTTCAGACGCGGATCTGACTTCCAATGTAAAATCAGACAATTGTTTCTCGGTGAAACAAACACTTACAACAATGAGTTTCCCAGCATTTTCTGGCCTTCTCGCAATCTTAATTGCTGCAGCAGCTGCTGCTCCGGATGATATTCCTACCTGCAAAGTGTATCCCAACGATCATGAGACCGCAATGAAGGCAGAAAGGACTATAAGAGCTAGCAGTGGTCGACACTCCTAATGGATCACAAATATTTGCACAACAGGAAAAGCGCAGAAACTGAACGCAGATTACCAGCAAGCCTTCCTTCAATGTGAGCTGCTTTGCAGTTTCGATAGCTTCATCGCCCGCTATCTGGAAAGTGATACGGCATTAAAATTTATTCAGGAACGTGTATAAGCTCGGAAAATGGTGATCAACACTAGATGGCGAAAAAAGGATTGCTTCCATAGGTGGCTGACAAACAACATATATAGCCATCATAAACTTCTGTTACATCGAATGATTTGTAAATACACCTTTCACTGTTGTGCGCTTGCATTATCCAGACACATTGCAAAGAGTACAAAGTCAGCAAGCACTTATAAAAGGAACAATCTAGGAATTCTAGCACGAGACTGTCAATGTACATCAGTTGGATGAAGTAACAATGTCCATACACACAACTGCATAGCCATGCGGAGGATGGGAGGCTTGTTTTACTTTTCCAAGCGTTATTCAAAGCCACCTTGCAATTTCCTTATCAAACCTAAGCTCACTCCTAAGAAAATAAACTGTAACTTAGAAAGCTCATTCCATGCTTACTCAAACCAGTACCATCCTTCTTCATGTCAGTTAGCTCTTCCATCAACTGATATAGGTGTAAGGATGCCACAAGTGCCGTAACCTTCGTATGGTACTCACTTGAGTAACACAATTTTCTTTTTCCATGATCACTTAAATGCCATGTCAATGAAAAATCATTTACTCGAGTGTCAATGAAAAATCATTTACTCGAGTGTCTATCCCAGCGATTAGTCATACATGGCTTTTGAAAATAATTTTGACTCCAATCCAACATTTACAATGAAATTGGAGTCCAACATGTAAAATTCTTCATCCGACCACGGCAGTGTGTTCGCAAGAGAGAGAGAGAGGGAGGGAGGGAGGGAGCACACGCTAGAAACTGAGAGCCGCTGCACTGGTGATGAGGGTCCACAAGTTGTTCACAGCAGTGAGGAATCCAAAGCCCGCGTAATCGAAAGCAAGTGCTTCGAGTGGAGAATCCAACACGTTGCACATGCCTGAGCAATCTTCCTCTTAAAATTGAAGCCTTGACCATGAGTTTTCTGAGCCTGAGCTCAAGATTGGTTGATCAACTCAAAAGCTGCTTCAAATCAAAAATGAGGAGAAGCAATTGTCCTCTTCTTCCTCTTCGATTTTACAGTACTTAAGTTCTCTGATTGATTCTTGACCCGCAAATTTGGGCTAGGATTTCAATTGAACCTATTAGCCCCAATTTGTCATTTCGAGACAAGAACAAAGAAGCAACAACGTCGTTTCTACAATATTTTGCTGATCAAATTTCTCTGGCAAGTCAAATAGCTCGATTTATAATAAATTAATGGCATGTTAGATTTTCCATTAAGGAAAATCGCTCAAGCAAACGATTTTTAAAATTCATGGCACTCAAATGATTGAAAAAACACACACACACACACACACACACACACACAAAACCTATGGTACTTATGCCTCCTCTAGAGATATGAGGTATATGAACCGTTGTCCCAGCTTTATAAGGGGAAAGGGCACAAAGAACAATTTCTTGCACAAACTCTTACCTGGATTATTTCATCGAGTAAATCCATGTCCAAAACTCCGGGTATGATCCCAGCACCAATGCCTTGAATCTTATGAGGGCCTGAGAAATTTTATGGGCATGAAATTCTTGGTCAAATAGAGGATTTACACGATAGTTTTCAATAGAAAGAAATCTTCTTTGGAGATTTTTGGCACTTCACATGCTTAAAACAGCAAGAAAGGATACAATTGACTGCCTTGGAAGCCGAAAAGGCAGTGTCCCCTGTTCAAAAATAAAAGGAAATACAAAGCTACTTGCTTCCTAATTTAATGGACCATCATTAGTGCATGTTACTGTGGCACTTGCAGAAAGTAGTGTTTAAAAGATAGAACTGACTAGCCTAATGGATTAAAAAGACTAGGAATGTCAGCCATGTGACATCAGAACTTACCAGGCTTCCCTCCAGACAAAACTGCACTCTCCACTGGTTCTACCCCATAGAGCTAGAGACAATAACAGAGGCGTGAGAGTGATATGAGAAATAGGAACATTGGAAAAACGAAACTTCTATCCCAATATCATAACCACAAGAGGATCTAACCTTAATATTGGGGTTTTGTTCCTTGAGAAACTTACCCGCTCCAGTTACTGTACCCCCAGTTCCAATTCCAGAAACAAGGACATCGATTTTCCCACCTGTGCTTTTCCATATTTCTGGCCCGGTGGTCTCATAATGAATCTAAAAACAGAGACAAGATCTTATCAATGAACTTTTTTTGCTTTGATCAGTCCTATGAATGAACTGCTTAAACCTGCAAGCATCATATCAAGACCCAAAAGTACCTTGGGATTGGCAGGGTTTTCAAACTGCTGAAGAATGTATGAATTTGGAATCTTTGCTGCTATCTCTTCCGCCTTCTGAATGGAACCTATCGCGCCTTTGGCTGGATCAGTCAGGACCAGCTCAGCTCCAAATGCACGAAGGATGGTTCTTCTTTCAAGGCTCATTGAAGCAGGCATTGTTATTATAAGTCTGTAACCCTTCACAGCTGCAATAAATGCCAGACCGATCCCAGTATTTCCGCTAGTTGTCTCGACCAAAACACTCTTCATCAAGTCAAGCAAGTAATATTTATGGTTAGATTTCTTCATCATCATCTATCAATCCACAACCTACAAATGAGAAGAGAGAGAGAGAGAAAGAGAGAGAGTGCCCATGATCTAAATTAGTTATAACTACTTTCAATGGGAAAGATGTTCCCATCCTTCAGGAAGTATATCAAAAGTCTCAGATACATGAGCTAGGAGCTCTTAGTTAGGATATTATTGTTATTGTCATCATACCAGAGCACCGTCCTTCATTATTAAGTGCACAAAGCCACCAATTATTATGAACATGGAAAGAGAGGTTTCAGTGACTAACCTGCCCTGGCTGAATTAGACCCTTCTCCTCTGCACCTACAATCATACTGTACCCAATCCTGCAGGCAGAGAAAATATATCCATATTAGATTCAGGATATGAAGTAATCCAGATACCTAGAGGCTGTACACAAGGATGAGATATGGAATGAATTCCACGTGAAATACATCTATTCCAAGTTTCTGACTTCTATCTGTTGTCGTTCACTAGGATTGGTGCACACATGTGTGTGCAAGTGAGAAAGGGGGTGCTGGTTAGTGAGCAAATAAGGAAAGAAAAGTGGATGGTGAAGAAAATGGGAGGGAAGGAAATAGCCAGTTCATGCTCTTTAATTGCAGTAGACTTCCGCCATAAGGCTTTCCCCAGACAAACTAAAACTTTCTTAAAGGACATGGAATTTTGTGGACCATTTTCACACACGATAACTGCAGTCGATTGTTTTACTTAACAGTAGATTCTGGCAAGGAGTATAGTCAAAGAGTGGAACTCCGACCAGACTAACGGATCTTGTTGTATCAGCAACAAATATCCAGATTGGCACATAGGATGAAGATACGAATAAGACAAAAAGGGACAGTGATTAGCAGTTCAACATGGAGAGGAATTTTTCTTTTTTCAAAATGAAATCTTCTTGTACCTGTCTTTGACACTGGCGCATGGCTCCATCATTTCTAGCTTGGCAGCAATTCGGGCAACACAATAGTCAGTGACACGGTTGAGGTACACCAGAGGGGTCTTACCAATTAACTGCATGCAATGAAAATATGAAAAAGAGAGTAGTAACATAATCACACAAACACAGTATTCAAGCTATAGAGAATTAGTGAGATGAGTCATGCCAACAGCATACTTCAGTGACATCTTTTGCAATCATAGACTTCTCTTCCACCATTTCTGTGCCACCGTAAAACCCACCAAGGTTCTGAGTGATTCAGCAAATAAGGACCTGTGCAAATAACTAAGCGCTTTGGCGAATGAGAAGAAAAATACCAGCAAAGAATCTGAAATGTTTCGAGATATTCTATTCATTTATTCAGCACATCATACAAAACACTCCCAAATTGACCTAAAGATTCAAGCTTTTCCGTGCATCACACTCAGAACTGGAGATTGACCCATCAACTCATGAAGCAACACCAAGCTGATGAAGTGCTAATTAAAGATCACAGAAATTCCATAATAGAAAAGGCACGTATGAGAAATCAAAAAGAACGCAACACTATTGATGGCAGCCTGGAATGATCGATCGATAAGGACGGTGTTACAACCAAAGTCACCCGGAATTTCATAAGACCATCCACATTCTATCATATTCCGTCGAGATTCTACTTTAGCGTAATGTAATGTCTAAAACTGCATTGAAATCATTTGCTTGACAATTCCAATGTCCAAGATGCCACCCAGCCAAAAAAAACTCCAAGGGCGTTGACTTTTTCCACTTGGAGTACCATAAACCTCCACTTTGGTTAAGGAGCTAAGGAACACAGCCCCCCGTGTGTTTGGCCTTCCAATTTAAGGTGGCAAAACGCCAGCAAAAGGCGGTAAAGCAGCCAAAGCTAGTAGGCATGCATGCACGAGCGCGAGGTTCGATCTCTCGACCGGACTTCGACGCGACCGACGGATAAGAACCCAAGCGGGAATCAATCGGAAGGGCGAAACCCGACGAAGCGATTCGAGAATCTGGATGCTCACAATGGGCTGGAGAGAGAGCGAGATTGACCGGATTCCGGAGTCGGCGAGCGTGCGCTGCGTTCCAGAGTGTACTTGCAGCTGCAGACACTGAAGAAGAGAGAGAGAGAGAGAGAGAGGACGCGAGGAAATCGAGGTGGAAATCTTGCCAAGGATTCGTCTCTTTCTCGCACACGTTTGCTTTTCCGACAAAAGTCAAATGACCCTTTACGACTGGTTCAAGGGTGGTCAAGATAAGGATGAATTGGACCGTCAAACCAAATATTTGGCGCCATACGTGGTTCGTGTCGGACCGAAATTATCGGATCTCTCTCTTGTCTGTGCACACTCTCTCTATCTCCCCAGCACGTTTTTGTTGGATCTTTTGATGTCTAAGTGCTGCTGTTTTTAGACTAAAACTTCTCTGTTCTGTTTTATATTGTTTTAGTTTATTTTCTTACTTAGTCAATTATGTTATGCAGTTGTTGTTGTGTTATTTAGGAAGTTAAGTACTTGTTCAGGTGCAGTTACAAGCTGAACGTGTGTGTGTGTGTGCAGTTATTTTTTTGGTTTAAGTCGTGTTCTGTACTACTTAACTTTTTATTAGAACTAGAGAAGACAGTTTCCATGCTCTGTTTTTCTGTTTCCTCTGTTTTTCATCTTTCTTCCTCGATATCTATAGTTCTGGTTTTTCTTCTTTCTTTGCTTTAATCGAGAATCAACAGTGGTATCAGAGCATCGAATGATCTTGAGGACTGTGAAGTGAAGCAAGTATTGTATTGCAAAGAGGTTAGAGGGTGATGGAGACAAGTTCAAGTGGTTTTCTGCGATGGCTTCTCCGGTATTTCTTGGAGAGAATTATCAAGCATGGGCTGTTAAAATGAAAGCATTTACGGAGGGTCATGATCTGTGGGAAGCTGTGGAGGATGATTATGAAGTTGCTCCACTTCCAAATAATCCGACCATGAATCAAATCAAGCTTCATAAAGAGAGAACCACAAGGAAAGCCAAGGCAAAATCTTGCTCGTATCTTTTGTCTCGCCTACCATCTTCACCGAATTATGAAGTGTGACTCTGCGAAGGTCATATGGGATTTCTTGAAGGAAGAATATGAAGGAGATGAGAAGATAAGAGGTATGAAAGTGCTGAATCTCTTGAGAGAATTTGAGAGACAGCGAGATGAAGGAATCGAGTCGGTGAAGGAATACTCGAGATAGGCTAGTGGGAATAGCTGATAAAATCGAGTTTTGGGAACCGACTTGAGGGATGATAGGCTTGTTCGGAAGATCCTAGTGTCTCTTCCAGAAAAATTTGAAGCTACTATAGCTTCTCCGGAAAACACAAGGGACTTGGGCGATATAAAACTTGCGAGTTCTTGAATGCTTTGCGAGCACGGGAGCACGAGAAGACTAATGAGGAGAGAAGATTATGTTGAGGGGGCATTGCAAGCCAAAGTAAAGCAAAATGATGGAGGCAAAGGGAAGAAATGGATTCAGTTTAAGGGAAATGTTCTTGATTGAAATTTTTACCAAAAGAAGGAAATCTTTGGTGGATCTAGCAAATGGAAAAATAATAAAAGGCCATGTCGGTATTGTGGTGGAACCAACCATCAGTCCTTTAGATCTTTGGAAAAGGCCAGATGCGAGGTGCGAAGATGCCACAAGTTGGGTCATATGGAAGCTATTTGCAAAGGGAAAGCCTATCAAAGCAAACGGGAGAAGCACAAGTGGCGGTGAGTGAAGTTGATGAAGAGCACTTATTTGTTGCTTCAGCTGGTGAATATTCGATCGAAAATAGTACATGGCGATAGATAGTGGTTGTACTAATCACATGACCGGCAACTTAGAGCTATTCAAGAACATAAACAAAACAAGAAAGTCCAAAGTCGAATTGGCAATGGACAGCATATTGAAGTTCGGGGTAAAGGTGTAGTTGCTTTGTTAAAGGAAACCGGGGTGAAGTTAATCAAGGATGTCCTCTTTGTGCCAAATATTGACCCAGAATCTGTTAAGTGTTGGTCGGTTAGTGGAGAAGGGCTATATAGTGAAGTTCGAAGGAAGGGAATGTCTCATTAAAGATACTGACAGCAATGAAGTCTTGAGAGTTCAAATGAGGGATAAAAGTTTTGTGTTCAAGCCAAATGAGATGCAGCGAGATGGCTTTGAAGTGTACGAGAAGAGAATATAGATTTGTGGCACAAAAGATTGGGGCATGTTCATAGGAGGAGTATGCTGGTTATGCAGAAAAATGGCCTGGTAGATGATTTACCAAGCTTGAAGGAAGAGCTTCCACAATGCGGAACCCGCCTTCTTGGCAAACAAACCAAATTTCCCTTCAAAGGAGGAGTCTCGAAGACATATCAAAAGCTGGAATTAGTTCACACCGATGTGTGTGGACCTATGTCCGAACCTTCTTTAAATGGAAGCAGGTATTTTATTACTTTTGCGATGATCGACTAGAATGAGCTGGATCTATTTTCTGCAAGCTAAGACTGAAGTAGCTGATGTATTTATGAAGTTTAAAGCATTAGTTGAAAATCAAAGTGGGAAGAGAATCAAAGCTCTCGGGTCGGACAATGGATCCGAGTATACAGCTAACAAATTCAAGGCGATTTGTGAGCAAGCTGGAATTGTACAACAATTTACAGCCCCTTACTCACCTCAACAGAATGGGGTTAGTGAGAGGAAAAATAGAAGCGTTATGGAGATAGCCAGATGTTTGATGCAAGAAAAGAATTTGCCTAAAAGTTTTGGGCTGAGGCAGACCAACACTTGCTGTATTTCTTTTAAATAGATTACCTACAAAAGCTTTAGAGAAACTAACACCTCTCGAGGGCGGCAAGACACTAAACCTTCTGTGAAAAATTTGAAGGTTTTGGAAGTTTGTGTTATACTCATATTCCTGATGTCAAAAGGGATAAGCTTGATAAAAAGGCTGAGATTGGAATTTTTGTTGGATATAGCTCTCAATCAAAGGCTTACAGAATTTTCTATCCAAAGACAAGGAAGATTCGTGAGAGAGATGTTATGTTCTTAGAGGAAGATGAATGGAATTGGTTAAATGGAAGGAACACTGAATTGAAGCACCTTGAAAGACAACCTGAAACCGATGTGGAGACTAATGAAATTACGGGGAAATGGAAGAAAGTATAGATGATGAACTGTAAGAGGCACAAGGACACTTGCTGAGATCTATGAAAGGAGTAATGTGGCTGTGCTCGAACCATCAAATTTTGCTGAAGCCAAGGAAGATCGAAGTGGTTTGCAGCAATGCAGGAGGAGATGAAAATGATTAAAAAAATCAGACTTGGGAATTGGTAGACAGGCCATTAAATAAGAATGTAATTGGAGTTAAGTGGGTCTTTAGGAAAAACTCAATCTGATGGCTCTGTTAACAAGTATAAAGCAAGGCTGGTTGTTAAAGGCTATGCTCGGGTATGGGGAGTAGACTATTCTGAAACTTTTGCTCCAGTTGCAAGGCTGGACACGGTAAGACTCTTGTTAGTCACATTTGCGGCCGAGAAGGGTTGGACTATTTTTCAGCTTGATGTCAAGTCTGCATTTTTAAATGGTGAGCTTGAAGAGGAAATTTTGTTGAACAACCTGAAGGGTTCTGTGTTAAAGGGCAAGAAGAGAGTGTATACAAATTGCATAAAGCTTTATATGGATGAAGCAAGCTCCAAGAGCACGGTATGGAAAAATTGATCGATATCTCTTGGATTTAGGTTTTAAAAGAGCTTGAGTGAGTTCACTCTTTATATTAAGAAAGTGAATCATAGTGTGGTAGTTCTATCTCTATATGTGGATGATCTTTTGGTAACAGGAAATGATGTTCAGCTGATAGAAAATGTTAAGCAAGGCCTATTTGCTGGTTTTGAGATGATGAGACTTAGGAAAAATGGCTTACTTCTTAGGTCTGGAAATCAAGCAAAGTCCTTATGAAATCTTCATTTGTCGGAGGAAGTACTTAAAGGAAATTTTGAAGAAATTTCAGATGGAAGAATGTCGAAGTGTCGGTACACCTATGGCGGCAAAGAGAAATTGCAGAAGAATGATGGGCCGAAGCTGTGGATGTTTCGATGTACGAAGTCTAATAGGTTGTCTCATGTATCTCACAAAGCAACCGGACCAGACATTTTATTTGCTGTAAGTGTTCTGTCCAGATTTATGAGTGATCCAAGTCAGCTTCATTTGATTGCAGCTAAGAGGATTTTAAGGTATTTAAAAGGAACCATGCTTTTGGAGTGAAGTTTCAAAGGAGTCTAGAATTCAATTTACAAGGTTATTCGATAGTGATTGGGCTGGCTCGATGGATGATATGAAGAGTACATCCGGGTACTGTTTCGTTTAGGATCAGCTTGTTTCACTTGGTGTTCTAAAAAACAAGAAATTGTAGCTCAATCTACTGCTGAAGCGAGTTTATAGCTGCTACTGCAGCAGCAAATCAAGCCTTATGGCTGAAGAAGATAATGAAAGATCTTTGGCTGAACTCCAATGAATGTATCAAGATCAATGTGGATAACCAAGCTGCAATTGCAATATCTCAAAACCCAGTTTTCATGGCAAAACTAAGCATTTCAAGGTCAAGTTCTTCTTTCTACGTGAGGTGCAACAAAATGGTGAGGTCATGCTGGTTTATTGCAGATCTGAAGATCAACTTGCTGATATGTTCACTAAACCACTTCAAGCTGGAAGATTTGAAGCATTGAGAAAGAAAATTGGAGTATGCAGCAGCTACTAATCCAAGGAGGAGTTTGTTGGATCTTTTGATGTCTAAGTGCTGCTGTGTTTTTAGACTAAAACTTCTCTGTTCTGTTTTATATTGTTTTAGTTTATTTTCTTACTTAGTCAATTATGTTATGCAGTTGTTGTTGTGTTATTTAGGAAGTTAAGTACTTGTTCGGGTGCAGTTACAAGCTGAACGTGTGTGTGTGTGTGCAGTTATTTTTTTTTTTGGTTTAAGTCGTGTTCGTACTTAACTTTTTATTAGAAGCTAGAAGACGGTTTCCATGCTCTGTTTTCTCTGTTTCCTCTGTTTTTTCATCTTTCTTCCTCGATATCTATAGTTCTGGTTTTACGCTTCTTTGCTTTGCTTTAATCGGAATCAACAGTTTTCGGTCTGACCCATTTCAGGCCACTTCTGTCTTCATCGACGCCATGAATTGCAGCTTCTTGGAGAGGTGGCAGGCTCTCCAACTCGTCATCCACATTGCCGGAGACCGTGAACCTGGGGGAGAACTCTGGGAGAGCCAAGATGTTCGTATCGAACTCGCGGTGCCCTTGGCTCCGAGTGTGTGTGGACCTCACGCCCTCCAAGACGCTCGACTCGCTAGCAACCGCGGCGACGATGGGAGTGGAGGAGGCGGAAGTGGAGGCCTCGTAGTGGCATGGCATTGCTTGTGCGCACTGAGAATCTACCTGGTGGGAAAGCTTTTGTGGCAGATTGAGCACTCGTGCACCTTTCTGGACATGCGGGAGGTTGTGGTTGCCACAGAGGTCGAGGTGGTCCGCGGTTCATCCGCACCTGTGAAGAGAGAGCACGCTGGAGAGGGAGAGAGACCAGACAATTGGGTCCATTGGGACATGTGTCATATTCTTAAGGACCTTCTTATTTACCATATGAGTACACAAGGCGTACCTAATATTTACTCGTCAAACCGATGAATCCAATGGAATTTAGGTCAAGTGAAAAATGGTTCAATCAAAACCACCAATTTTCATATAATACAAAGGTAGAGTAGCCCACTATAAAAGAAATTATTGATTCATATTTGATCGAACTCATACCTAGTACATATTCAACTCATTTCATATTATTAATATATTTTCATGTATAACCCAATTTAGGAAAATCCATGCTCAAGTTGAGGTGAGAGCACGGAGCGAACAAGTGAGCATAATCTTTTTTTTTTTTTTTTTTGGGTAAAGGATAAGAATATATTAAGCTTTGGACAAAATACAAGAAATCGAAGCCAAAAACTCATACTCTAGCTACGGGAAACAGGGAGAGTGAAAGGGAACCGAATCAAAAGATACAAAGGCAAATAAGAACAAGCTAAACAACCCACGGCACTACAAACTACCAAAAACCAAACCGTCGACCCTCAATCAAAAAGGCGAAGAATGGAGAGGGTGTTAGGAAGATGTAACCGAGTCAAACACGGAGGGATCGAAGCCCCAGCTTCTCTGGAGTCTTTTGTTTCTTAGAGTAGGCAGAGCATTTTTAAACGTAAGAACCTTGTCCTTCACAACCTTGATCAGATGATTTTTCATAGCTAGGATCACCAAGGAATCACCCCGAAAAATGATGGAATTCCTCTTCTTTTAGATAAGATGATGGCACATGGCCCCGAAAGAGAAACGTGCAATACTATGAAAGAAATCATTTCCAGTTAGGAATTTTAACGCCCAAGACAGGTTATCCACCCAAGTCCTATTCCTCCAAGGAAGATTATACCTGGAAGCCCAAAAATATGCAAGAGTTGCGAAGGTCTCACATTCAAAAAACAAGTGATCAACGGAATCAGAAACGGAACTGCAGAAGGCGCACACTATAAACTTGATTCTTCCATGAGAAAGGAGTAAGGTTTGAGTTGGCAGCCGATTTTTAGTGATTAGCCACATATTAAATTGAAACCTAGGGGCAATCGCATTATCCCAAATAAAAGAAGCCCAAGGCACACGTTCCTTTTTAATCCTAATAGTATTCCAGGCGGAAGAAACCGAAAACGAACCTAAAGGGTCATTGCGCCAAGTGAAGCGGTCATGGGTCGTGGAGGATGAAATAGCAAAAAGAGAGTCATACGGAGTGAACAAGCGAACATAAAATTGAGAAAGGATGAAAAAGGGAAAAGAGAGTCATAGATGCCCATATTATTCTGAGCTTTATTATTCAAAACACATTTAGCATTGACTCCATGTATCGTTGATCATTCCCCATGAGCTAGTTTATTTCTTCTTATCTCGAGAGAAAAAAAAAAATTGAGCATGATCAACTTCATGATTCATTGAACAATAACTTTTCCATCATCAATTTGCCGTATCTTTTCTATAGGAGTGTTTGTAACGTTCTGGCATAGAATGATAGGAATCAGGAAAAAGCCCAAAGGAAGTTGATACATTGTTAACATTATTCGGAGGATGACCAAATGCATTAGTGCATGCGATTTCAAGTTAATGTCACTTGGGAGGGCCCATACTAGTTGTGCCATGCGCAATTATATTTGCATGATTGAACATCTTTTTTTTTAATGTTTAATTGAGTATCTAAACTGTCAAAATATGGATTGATTAGGTACTTCAGTTCAAATTAGCAAATTTTAAATATTTTTTTTAGAATTGTAATATTTAATTTTATTACAAAAATACTTTCCACATCACTCATTTTCAGCTAAACAATTGAAATTCAAGTCTTTTTTTTTTTTTTTTTCCTGTACAGCCTGTCAATTGACATGCAGGCAACATGAGAATAAAATAAATCTAGAAGATAAATAGTAAAGATATAATGTAAATCTATACCATTAAGTAAGCAAAGGATCCTCCAACTTTAGGTGAACGCAGTCCGTTTTCCATTATATTCAATAAGTTATTTTATAGATGTTCCTATTGATACGTCAATTGCTAATTATTCCTTAAATCTATACCAAATGAGTTATTTTCAATGTGATGTTATTTTACAGAACTTTGTAATATAATTATATGCTTTTGAATCATGTGAAAAGCGCACAGAATTGCGATTATTTGAATTTACTTGGGGTTCATTTAATCTTTTGTGCATTATGGATAATAGATGCCGTCGAAAGTAAAATGGAATGAGATGAACAATGCCAAACATTGTTTAAGATGAAACATGTACAAAACAAATTAGTCAAATATATGGATTCTCTAAACTATAATATTTGTGTGAAGTGAAATAAAAACAAAAGGATCAATGCTTTTCTAAAAATTTTAAATCAAAGGAATAATAATTAACCGAATATTTATGGTAATGGGTAGAAATAATCGAGAGTGAGAATAGGTCAAAACATACCCTTGCCCACATACCATATCCTCAGTTCTTTCTCTGCCATATAACCAGAAAGCCATATTGTATCTACTTTTAGGGCAACCAAACACAACCTTACCGCAAAGCACAAGGCCACAGAAAACACAAGTGGATCCACATTGAGCATGCTATGCAGTAAATAAAGCTCGTAAAATTAGTGTATCGAATTAATATGTATTCCAAACTCAATAAGCAAGTGCATCCTATAAAACCAAAAGTGAACCCGAATGCGAGCATACTCAATGCGATTTCTAATTTCGTGGAATGTGTAATAGAAATGGACTCCGATCTTAACTTGAAGAATCTCAGTATATTAGACTGTAAAAATATTTTAGCAGGCAGAGTTTCGAATTTTGGAACTGGACTACGATGAGCAGCTCAGTATGAGAGTCATCATTCAAGAATCAAAATTATCCTTTGCGGAACAACCAAAACTGCAAATATGATTAAGCTTCTGACCAATCTAAGTCTGACAAAAAGATGCGAAAAATGGCATTCGACAAATAAAATATAAGAAAGGAAACATAATAAAGAGAAGCTGGAAGCTGCATCTGGGCTTTTGAGATTAGCGCATTGCTACATCCTCACTTCTTCTTTCCCTTGGCTGCATCACCAGCCTTTGTCTGTACGGATGAGCATGTATAAATACACCATGAAAGGTGACCACTGATATTACAGAAATTAACAGTAAGAAGTAAAACTAAAACTCCGTACCTTCTTTACACCACGGATCTTCTTGGCCCTGTTCTTCCTTTCCTTCATTTGCTTCCTGGACTTCTCGACCTTAGTATCCAGTCCATTCTGCACAGAGGATTGATTTAGGTCATTGTCAGAGGACACAAGGGATCAAGGTCAAACTAATCATTGATCACATCCGATCCAGAAAAAACTCAAGAGGTGAGGTGGGGTGGGGTTTTTTTTTTTTTTGGAAGGGGGGTGTTAGAGGAAGGAGAGAAGTATGGAGAAGAAGGGCCTGTCTTTCAGGTTCCACAGGTTATGTAAGGAAGTTGCTTCATGATTTTCTAACATGATCCTCTTCTATCCAAACATATATTCCAGGATTCGAGATTGTGGAAAAAAATATCTTACTAGCAAGCACAGCAGACACACTACGAGAAGTTATGGCATAGCATCTTCTAGGACTCGCTCTCAGATGAATGATCACAGAAAAAGAAGCTCTAGACTTACATCCTTGCAGCATCTCTCACATTTCTAGGTATCTAAAGGAAAACAAGAGATTACCCTGATGAGCCTGTACTTTGGCTCGTACTTCTTCGCAGTCTCAACAGAGTCATAGATCAAGCCAAACCCCGTGGATTTTCCACCTCCAAAATGAGTCCTGAATTTGAAAACAAAAATTGAGTTGGGATCCTTCACATCGTACATCCTTCCAAGCTTCTCCTTAAGCTCCGCCTAAGTTTCAAAGAAAAACCAAAAGCAAACCAACAAATTTCAGTAAAATTAATGGTGAAATAAAGACAATCGAACAGGCAAAATAACCTACAGCAACACTAAATTTTGCAACTCACAAACTGTGGTTACCTTGGAAACATTGGGTCTTCCAGGGTGCAGAACATCAATCACCTACAATGCAAGGGGCAAGGCATCATCAAATAAAGTGATACACCTCTTAAAAATATGACACAACAAGAAGATCCAGGATCCAGTTCTTCCATTTAAAACTCCAAAACCCAACTCGGGGGCTAAAACTAATGCTACAGCAAACTGCTTATGCGAGGACCCGATATAAGGAAAATTTTACCCCAAAACAGGTGATGTCAATTCCAACCTCATTAGACATACAACCAAGGTCCAACAAGTACGCATTGCTCAATCACCCTAAAACCTAACAATGCAGCGTTCTTTTCCTCTAATGTTTTAACATAAACTACAGAAATTCCAATGCAAAGTTCCTACTAGAGGCAAATCCCACTCCCAATGGCAAATTCGCACCCGCCTGAAGGATTTTCAAAACCCACCAACCAAATCACCAAAACCCCAAAGACATTGCTCCTAACAATCGCTACCCTTCAGAGACCTCGCTTTCCATGACCACAGCTACCCGCGAAATAGCCGAAACGATTCACGCACCTCCTCCTGTGGCAACTCGTGGACGTGCTCAAACAATCTCTCGAAACCCCATTTTCCCGAATTCAAGGACGAGCACTCCCGACAACAAAAAAAAATCATACTTTTTCCGGAACAGCAAAGCTGGCAAGTCTGGACAACATCGAACTAGTTCACTTCCCAGCCCGTAAAGAGGCAAAATCTAACGCGCGATCCAGAACTACCACCGACTAACAAGTGGGTCTTCCTCGAAACTGAGAAAGCGAAAAACCCACGAACCCTCATCCGCCCACACACGCACACGCGAACACAAACGTTAGAGAGAGAGAGAGGGAGACGTACGAATTGCTTCCTGGAGAGGAGCCTGTTGGTCATGAACTTCCTCGTCCGGATGGTCACCGCCTTGTCAGCCATGCTTTACAGCTCTCTCTCTTCCCTCGTCAGAGACCGGATTCGCTCGACCGGGGCGACCGAGAGGGGATGACGGCACGATAGCAATGGCAGCTCGAGCAGAGAGGAGGAACGCGAGGCGAAGGAAGCGAATATATAGTTAGGGTTTTTGGTCCCGTCGGAGAAGAAGATGTCTTAAGAAAGAGAGAGAAACAGGGCCTGTTGTGAAATGGGCTTCTGGGCTGCAGCCTGCATATGAATGATTACTTAGTGGGCTTATTGGGCCATCCGAGTTTGTCAAATAATCTTCTCGACTTAGTCTTCAGCCCAATTTTGCGCAAGTAAAGTCGAGGGTGAAAATAGAAGAAATAGTGATACAAATGGTCCCTAAATTTTGGCCAATGTATAATCTGGTCATGATATTGAAGATGTATCAAAATTTTGAGGGCTACATTGAATAATTCAAAAGTTCAGTAAAACCTCAAATTAACAAGTCATTACTATTTTACATGTGCTTCTAGTTTACTCTTGTATCAACCCATTCATGATGACATAATAGAACTTTTCTCGTAAGGTTTAACAGATTACTTCACTTATAAATGGTTCTATTTGTGATAAGTATTCTTGCTAATGAAACTCTATCTATTTGAACAGGTATTTTTGTTATTCTTTTAATTTTAATTTTGCTTGACTAAAATTGAAGCAAGAAAAAGGAATAAAAAATGAAGCAAAAAAAAGAAAGGAATTCACCAATTTCATGAATATTTCAGGATATATAAGGTGGGATTTAGGTTCCAAAAACTAGAACTAGTTCCCATAATCTGAACTTATTACGGAACCGGTCGCCCTTAGAAGATGGTCCTTCAACAAGAGACAAATTCGGGTGGTCCCTCGCCGATTTATAGTGCAAGTCTTGAGATTTCGGTGCGAGAGATGCCGCGAAGCAGACTGAAACGGTGGATTCAGGGGAGAGGATGGTGTCTATCAGGCTAGGGAAATTAGGAACGTGGATGGTGGTGAATCTAGTAGCACAAGTGATACCAATAACACTCTGGTTTCAAGAAGATGGTTCCACATGGGGTCTTACGAGTACGTAACAGATGAATCTTCCACATTGTCAGGAGCAATCAGGACCCCATTGAAAAAGCAACCGAGCAGGAAACCCACCCTACCATCGAGACCCGGTCCCCGCCAGGCAATGTCAGTGGGTAGTTGTGAATCAGGGAGAGACTTTGATGGAACTCGAACTTGGTCGCTCGGAATTTTTTTTTGTTTTTTTGGTCAAAAGTAGATGTTGCATTCATTCATGGAAATAAACAAGTCTTACAAGACAACGATGGATAAAATTCCGAACATAAAATTTCCGAGAGGGATAAAGGAGGGTAACTCACCCAATTTAAAGGAAGTTTTTTGGCTCGATGTGTTCTAGCCAACCGCTCGCCGCTCGGTTTGCTTCGCGAGGGCAGTAAATCACCCGTGCTGATTTACACAACACTAACTCTGCTTTGCATCTCTCCATAATTTCTTCTAAGTCCCATGGAGAATTGGCCCGGCCCATTACAATATCAACTAGAGTCGAACAATCACTTTCACGCGCCCAGCTAACTCTTTGACTTTTCTCTCTCCCCACGTGCTGTGTATCAAGTTCCCTCAAGTACGAGAGCCCGTGCAAGGGAGAAAGTCGCTCGGAAAATTTAGGGAGCGAGTTCTGGTGTGATCAGGATAGTAAGAGGATAAGTTTGGGTTCTCGAACAAATCCGCTTTCTTTCTTTCACTAGGACTCGAAGTGCAAAAGAGCAAGGTTGTGCATTTATCTTCCTCACCCCAAGTCTAGTCCTTTCTTCGAATTCCAGAAACAAGATAAATTTCTTCGGGCAGTTCAACTCATTTTTACTGGAAGGTGGAAAACTGCAGCTGCTGCATTGAGATTATTCAGGGTTTTTGGAAATTTAATCTGGTCCATAGCCAGAGTATCATTTCTTACCATGCTCGTGTGACGCATCATATCGTTCAAGGAAATTGCAAAATCATTGAGATGTACCATGTTCATCGAGCCTCAGACACGTAGATTTTGAGGTCTTTGACCTTGGCCCTTCCCTGATGAATTATGGCGTGTGCGTGGATCACATTAGTTGTTCGAATTACGCGAAAGATGGTAACCAGACAGGAAAAGTTATTGCGAGGATTCAATGTAGAAAAGATTCTAGGCACCTAAGTCGGGGAAACACAAGAAAATTATTCACCTGCTAAATGTACGGGGGTAGATTATTTCATTGCTAGGCCATGAAGATAATGACAAATTCCCTGCAACTATTTCTTCATCATTTAGAGCAAGAGACATGAGCTACTGGAGATTCGGCATCTGATGTGGTCATAATAACTCCGATTTGAATTAGACTGGTGGACCGACCTACTGGACATTAATTGCGGATGCTAATCATTTCACCTACAATTGTCCGAGAGCGTTATACATGGCTGTTCTTCATATCATTTAATCGCTTGTAATAAGAAAAACACGTACCCTGCGCTTTCGCTTTCCTGCATTTATTATCTCGATGCTAACTTCTTGTTATTCAGAAGACCATTCCAAAACGAGGTATAACATCACACGATCATATCTTTATTCAAACCATATCGGCGATTAATTATCGCGTTATTCAAGTGGTCTTCAAACCAGGCAAAGACAAACCACAAAAGCGGACATTATCTTCAGTATCATCCGTACGTTTTTCCTTCAAGAAAAGGGGTTCGAGGTCCTTCCTAGGAATAGTCCACCCAGACTTTGCCGGCGTCGAGGTTGGCGATCTTCGCAAAGGCGTCCTGGGAGAGGTTGATGACCCCGTAGCACGGTTGCCGGCAGTAGTCCACGACCTTGACCGTGATGACGCCGGCCCTGCAAGGGTTCGGAAATTGGTTAGCAGCACGGGTGCATGTGACCTTCAGCATCCGTCCACAGGCCCTCCCGCCATTCCACAACGCATCGCTCACTCCCGCGACCATCACTCCGCTGTTCTCCAGAGTGAACCCTGGACAAGCCGCGGCTGCCAAAAAACAAAAATAAAGACATTAAGGACACGACAGTCGAGAAGCTACGCCGCCAATCTTTTTCCATCGGAATCGGAAGAGGAAATGCAATTCTTAGAGCAACCCTTTTACATTTCATAGATGTCGACTCCAGAAAGATGTGAAAACACGAGACGTAGACAAAACATTTGCATCTAAACACACAGACATTGACATTAATAACCTCTACCAAGATCAAGGTGAAATCATGGATCACTCACGATAATATTCGGGTCGGTAGTAAACGGCGAGGCCCTCTGTGGCCAATGCAGCAGAGAATAAGGACAAAGCCATGGCCAATGCCACCAGCACCTGTAATTTCACCTCCATTGCCGCTTCCTAGTTATGGCTTGAAGGATCTTTGATCCCAGGCATACATACATATATATATATATACACACGGAGGAGTCGACCCACCATGAAAGCTGGGTCGTCTCATTGTGCATTAGCAATTTCTCCGGTGGAAAGACTTGGAAGTCAATGGGTTCACCATTTTTGTGGATTAAAATTAAAGTGGCCCCGCACTGTTCGAACTTGGAAATCGATTTCTCTTCAGTCCCGTCCTCGTCACCGACTAGGTAGTTTCTTTGGTGTCGTGCTCTTGTACCCCACAGGTCACGACGAGAGGCCCAGGCCATCAGATCGAGTTCGGAGGATTGTTGGCCGTCGGATGGTGAGCACGGGAGAATTGGACCGTATGAACACTTCATTGCGATCGGGATTGTTTATAGTCAAGATGACACATGGGAATTTTCTACGTTTGTCGAAGTCTAGGAAAGATAGCACCAGTTTCGTTCAGTCAAATAACTTGTGTTATAATTATGGTTAATGGATCAACGAAAGCCATAAATTAAGATATGTCCTTTTGTTCATATATCTATTGAATTCATGAATTTCTTAAATTTTTTTGTTCACATATCTATTCAATTCATGAATTTCCTAAATTTTTCTATTCACGTATCTATTGAATTCATGAATTTCTTAGATTCATGTATCTTTCGGTTCATGTATTTATTGAGTTTATGACTCTCTTGAATTCACGTGTCTCTAGATTCATGAATCTCTTGAATTCACGTATCTCTTTATTCATGAATTTTGTGGATACATGCGTCTATTTAATTCATGTATCTCTTTTGTACATGAACTAAAAAGCTCTATAAATAGATAGCAGCATAGAGCTTCATTATAGTGTTTTTCCGACTCAATTCCAAAAAAGCTTTGATATACTTTTCTACTCTTCTGATTTTTCTGGGTGTGCTGATTCAATTGAACGGTTCGATTGAGTTCTGTTTGCATAGTGCTAGTCCAAACAGATTTGAGGTGTTGTATCTTGGGAGACATAGTTCTTGAATCTGCGGAGCACCATTGACAGGAACTAATCACCTTAAGAAGATTCGGATATCCGTATATCTCCTTCATTACATTGATATTTCGATTACAATAAATAATTTGTTTTTTTTGGATTAATTTCCAACAATCTTAAGGTGATTATATTACTCATTGTTTGTTGTTCTTGTTATATTATTGAGATGGCTGAAAATAATCAAGTACACTTCAATGTCCAGAATGTTTCAGGAGATGTTCCTATGGTCGATTCGACCGTTGCTATGGAAGATGTTCAGCCCTCCGCGTCTGAATTTGTAGCAACCAATGCTACGGGCCCTTGGGCCAACACCAATTTTGGTGGTGCGAGTACAAGTAATACGACTAGTATGCCCGAGACTGTTTTTCAGAACAATACAAGCCAAATGACTTTTGGCTTCGTTTTTTGAGGGATAGTTCAACGCAACACCTCTAGTTACAACTAATGAGAAACCGGAGAAATTCACCGGAGTGGGTTTTAAACGGTGACAGCAGAAGATGTTCTTCTATCTGACCATGCTAAATCTAACGAAGTATTTATCGAAGGTGTGCTCGGTAATTAGTCCAGATGAGCACAATGTCATGATGCTCGATGCATTAGAGGCTTGGAAGCATAGGGACTTCTTATGTCGAAATTATATTATTAACTGTTTAGTGAATTCTCTATGTTTATTGTAATATTGAATTTGCTAAATAGTTATGGGAGTCCTTAGAGAAGAAATACAAGACTGAGGACGCTGACATCAAGAAATTTGTGGTTGCCAAATACTTAGGGTGCGCATGACAAAATTTATGTTTCTCAATTTCTCAATTTCTCGTTATCTCGCGAATGCTTTGGACAGAAATCTGTTTGGTAAAACAATTTGATTTCTCTATTTCTAAAACAGATTTCTATTCCAGAAATTGAGAAATTAAAGAAATCATAAGCTGAAATTTTTAATTTTTCAGTTTCTAAAATAGAAATAGAAAAAAATTTCTCAACTTTTCAATTTAGTTAATTTAGTCCAAAATATTTTAATGATTTTTTAATATAATCATTTCAATCAATATTGATTGAAAATCTTAAGCATTGGGCCGGATGGTGGGAATTGAATGAACGAGGCTTCATTTGTTGCACGCAAGAGATTTCACGCATGGTAATAGTCAACTTGCCATATTCATATCTAACGATTCTTTCTTCACCTACTATTCTGTAGTACGCTAGACAACGGCTCTATCTAGCTAACTACTTTTTTAATCATAAACTTCATATTGAGGCGGTAAAAAAGGGTCAAATCATTAGGGTTTCATCTAATTTTTCTTGTATATAGTGTCCTCACTTATCAAGACACGGGTAAAAAGAGATCTAATAAGAAATCTATTGTTCTTGTAAGAGTGTTGATGAAAATACAGATTTTGATAATAAATTTTTAAATGATCCTAGTGTTGATAATTTTGAAAAAAACTGGTGACGATTTTTGAACATGGTGAGGATTATTTTAACAAAATTTGGAAAGAAATTGGAATTATACTTGAAGTTAGGATTTTTTTAGGAGATTAGACTATTATAATCATGGCTATCATTAGACTTATTTGATTAATGTGAAATCAATTTCGGCAAAAACATAATGACATATTCACTACAATTGAATTTCAATTGATTTTTTCCACGTTGTTTATTTTTCGAAAGAAAATATTACGTAATAGGAAACGTAAGCACATGTAATAAGAAATTCCATGAAATTGTATTTTTAACTTTTGTAATGTTTTAGTAGTATTTCGACTATTATTTTGTATTTGAGGATTTCCTATGTTGTTATATAATCAATTTCTATTCCTAGAAATAGAAATTTTATTCTGTTATCAAACGGATTTCCATTTTAGACATAAAAATTTTAAGTCGTTATCAAACGGGTTTTTGCTTAGAAACTTGTCCAAGGAATTTAGAAATTGAGAAATCAATTTCTGGAACAGAAATTTTGTCATGCGCATCCTTAGACTATAAAATGATGGATTCTAAATCTGTCATGAGTCAGGTTCAAGAATTGCAATTAATTCTTAGTGACATCTCTGCTGAAGGAATGATACTTAGTGAATCATTCCAAGTGGCAGCCATGATTGAGAAACTGCCTCCGGATTGATCAGACTTCAAAAATTATTTGAAGCACAAATGGAAAGAGATGAGCCTTGAAGATCTCATTCTGCACCTCAGAATTGAGGAGGACAATAGAAGATGTGTGAACCCTTCTTCTAAGCTGAAGGCCAACGTTGTGGAATCTTCCAAATCCAAGCAAGATAGAATAAAGGAATATATTTTTTCAAGGAAAAGGCAAGCAAAAGGAACAATTCCAGAAATTTCAAGGAACATGTTTTATATGCAACAAGCCTAGTCATCATGCTAAGGATTGCAAGAAGCGTCCGAGAGAAAAAAAAAAAAAAAAAAAAAAAAAAAAAAAAAAAAAGGCAAGAACGATTGTGTAACCCAAAGAACTGAATTTGACAGAATATGACAATATTGAGAAACTGTTTGTTGTGGTAATGTCCGAAGCATCTCGGTGTCGAACACTAATGGCTGGTGGCTAAACACAGGTGCCACAAATCACATCTGTGAAGATAAACACATGTTCTTACCTTATGAGAAGGCTGAAGAAAATGAATATCTTTATATGGCTAACTCTACATTAGCAAAGATTGCCGAAAGAGGAAAGGTGATGCTGAAGTTTACATCTGGCAAGAAGATCACCATGCTGAATGTGCTGCATGTTCTAAAGATTTGGAAAAACCTAATTTATGGCCCCATACTTATTAGGAAGGGTTTTAAAGTTGTATTTGAATTTGACAAGTTTGTACTTTCGAAAGGAGGGATGTAATGTGGCTATCATTGATGTAAACTCAAATTATGTGTACCCAAAGACTATTAATAAAGAAAAGTCTGCAATTTACACCGTTGTTTCTCCTTATCTATGGCATGGTAGATTAGGATATGTAAACTATGGTACAATGAAGAAAATAGCAAACTTGGGGTTAATTCCAAGATTTGAGTTGGATGCCCGTTACAAGTGTGAGACTTGTGTTGAGGCCAAGTTTGCCAAGAAACCTTTCAAATTCGTTGAAAGTGTTGGAGAAAACTCATATTAGATTTTGAAGCTAACAAAACTTGTCTGGTTCTATTCTCATTTTCATTCTGAGGAATACAAGACTTATGTGTAACTATTTCAAAGTCTATCTTACATCAGAAGTCTGCCCCACTCTGACGAAGATCCAGACTGAACACAAGAGAAGAACGAGAGATATAATTAGATTCAAAATTATTTTTCTTTCTTCAAGGCTTGATACGAACATGATATTTATGGCTTTATGGATGGAAATCTTACATATCTTATTTGGATATTATTATCAAAATCAATCAAGAACGATAATATCATTTTGGAAGGCAAGTTTATTTGAAAAGAATCTACTTATGGAAACATAAATCATGATTGTATGGGCGAGCGGGATCATTGGACTTTCATCTTAATTTTCAAATGACTCGAGATCTCTTTGATTGATTCTGTCCAACGGGATGATTGAAAGAATTCATATGGAAAGTGCCAACGGTTGAAAATGCATAGATGAGTATTTAAGGGATTTTTCAAGTCATTCGAAGGTGCGCATGAAAGAAGAATTCCAAAGTCTAAAACTTCCAAATTACTTATTCTTCATCCTACAATGCTCAAATTTATATTCGAAGAAGAGAGTAACTCTAGAGAGTGACTTTGTGAGAGTAGTAGAATCTATTTACTGAGAAGTCTAGATCATAAGGCTATAACATTCTCTTTTGATTCATAGTAAAAACCAATCAAAAGGCTGTTAGCGTGGAGAGTAGACGTAGGCTTAATTTAAGTCGAACCACTATAAATCTCGTGTTCATTTTCTCTTCCATAAACTCCTTTATTTTATCTATTGTGATATCTTTCTGTCTTTCGAAATAGTTGCTAAAGTCTAAATTCTTCTTTAAAGTCTATTGTTCATCAGACTCAGTTTAAAAATAAAAGTATTTTTACTGCATTTCGCAAAATCTATTTTCACACCTATTAACCCCCCTCTAGGTGTTTATTCTAGCACTTTCAATTGATATCAAAGCTCGTGTGCTTATTTTATGGAAGTGTTTTTACTTCTAAGCTAAAGATTTTCTATGGCTAGTATTTTGGTTTCAGGTTTAGTTGAAGAACAGAGCAACACCAAACCTCCTTATTTCAATGAAAATTAGTATAATGTGTGGAAGAACAAAATGAAGGCATTTCTTAGATCCAAAGATCCCCTGGAGTGGAATGTTGTCGAAAAAGAAATTAATCCAAAAGCAACATCAATTTCAGACAAAGGGAAAGAAGTGATAGATACTGATGAATCAACACAAGCTGAATTTACCTAGAGATAGGCTTCGGATGCAAAAGTAATATATTCTTTATACCGTGCTCTGTCTCCAACTGAATATAACCGAATTTCCTCTTATGAGACAGCAAAATAAGTTTTGGACAAACTACATGTCACCTATGAGGGGACTGACCGTGTGAAGGAAACAAAAGTAAACATTATGCTTGGACAATATGAAGCATTCAAAATGAAGCCTGAAGAATCTATCTCTAATATGTTCAGTTGCTTTACAGAAATTGTAAATGGCCTAGTTTATCAAGGTCAACCAATTTCTGGACTAATGAAAGTTAACAAACTACTGCGAAGAATTTCAAATTATTGCAATCATGTCAAGACTTCAATCAAAGAAACTCAAAGGATTATGCCTCTATCAGTTGATGAACTAATAGGCACGCTTCAGTTGTACGAAGTGGAGTAGATCAATGATGAGGAAGATCCAAAAGGTAAGAAATCAATTGCATTAAAGTCTAACGTTAATTCTAATGTTACAAATTCAAACGATGATATGGACGATGAAGAGCTAACCCTTATGGTAAAGAAATTCAAAAGACTAAACAGAAAAAGTAGAAGGTTCAATTGGATGAAGCAAAGCATGTCGAATTCCACAAGAAACCAATAGAAGAAGTTGAAACTAGCAAGGATGTAATATGCTTTGAGTGTAAGAAAAAGGGGCATGTCAAACCGAATTGTCCCTTATTGAAAAAGAAGAAAGGGAAGTTTGAGAAATACAAAAATGCTCTTAAAGCAAAAATTTGGAGTGACACCGATATAAAGAAAACGAAGAAGAATTTGCAAACATATGTTTGATGGCTCACTCAAAGTCAAACTCATAATCAAAGATGGATACTAATTTAGATTTTGACAAAGAAATTGAGGTTAGTCACTCTGAAATTCCTAGTAAAGTCTCTATGTATATAGATGAACGTTGCACCAATCTTAAATCCTCTCTTAAAAGAATTTTCAAACTGAAAAAAGGAGAATTCTAAACTCAAGCAACATGAAGTGTCTTGAAAGGAAAAGTTTGAAAATCTGAAAAGAAGCTTTGACAATTTAAAGAAAATTATAATTCTCTTTCAAAAGAAAATGTTGTTTTGAAAAGAGAGATTTCAGATATTTCAAAAAAGTTTTCAAAAGGATCAGAAAAATTAGAGAAAATTCTTACAGCTCAAATATCTTATTTTAACAAATTTGGTTTGGTATGAATAACGAGACTGTTCATCTAATTGATTTTCCTAAAGTAAAAGAGAAACTTAAACAAAAACTTGCAAAAGCTTTTTATAGAAATCATTTTCAAAAATTGTTTGTAAAGCTTGTTGGTCGAAGTGCTCTTAAATGTTTTAAGTGTAACAGCTCAGAGCATTTTGAGAATGATTGTCCTAAAGTTTGGAGACCAGTTAAGAAGGATTGGACAAAGATTGTTTTCAATACTAACCCTCTTCGATCCAAGAAAATCTTGGTACCAAATAAAGTTTAAGTTTATCTTTTAATTGTAGGTCACTATTAAAAGAAAATCAAATGGTATTTGGATAGTGGCTGTTTTAAGCATATGACAGGAGATTCTATCTACTTCATAAAGCTTGACAGACTAAAATGAGGAAAAGTTTATTTTGATGGAAACAACAAAGGGAAAATTATAGGATGCGGAACTGTTAAGATTAAAAGTTTGATTATCAATAATGTTTCATTGGTTAAAGGTTTAAATTACAACCTTTTGAATATAAGTCAGCTTTGTGACATAGGTTTCAGAATAAACTTTCAAGAAAGCATTTGTTCTGGAATAAGTCAAGATTTCTCTCAATCCTTTACTGGGCGAAGGCATGGCAACATATACCTTCTGAACGTAAATCTAGAAAATTCTCAGTGCCTTATTTCTATTCAAAATGAAGCAAGTCTCTGGCATTGAATGCTCGGTCATGTAAATTTGAAGCAAATTGGCAAAGTTTCTTCTAAGAAGCTGGTTCAGGGCTTCCTAATTTGGCTTATCAGAAGATTGAGTTATGCACTCCCCATGTCTTAGAAAAATGGGTCAGAAGTATTTTTAAACCAGTCAACCAAGTCTCTACAACTATTGGGATTCACCCCAGTGGCCACCCTTCCAACATGGAATGGGAAGGTGAGGGGTTCAAATCCTCACCTTCTCGGGGGATGGGGTGGGCACGCGTAAGTTTTAAGAGTAGGTTTCGACTCCCACGCCAGGCAGGGCAAAAGTCTGAAAGTGAGTGTAGAGTAGGAATAGAGTATAACTGAAAAAAAAAAAAAAAAAAAACCAAGTCTCTACTAGTTGCATTTTGTAGCTTTTCCATATGGATCTTTTTGGGCCCACAAGAACTCAGAGTATTGGTGGAAATAAGTATTATTTAGTTTCGTTGATAATTATTCACCGTTCTCTTATGTATTTTTTTTTTTTGGCAAATAAGTTTGAAACTTTTTCTTATTTATTTATTTATTATTTTTTTATACCCAAGGAATCCCGTGCGGCGGGTAACCGCGGCCGGCGGGTAAATCCTGAGGCGACGCTAGTAGAGGACCCACCATCCCGACGTCGCGCTTAAGATCCCATGCGTCTTGCGAGATTTAAACCTCTCCGCCTTGGGTAGATTTCATGGGAGCTCTTATCCAGCTAGGCCACTGCAGGCGGTGGTAACTTTTTCTTATTTATTGACACCTAAATTTTTGCATAAAAAATGGATTAATTTGTACCTCCAAAAAAATAAAATAAAATGCATAGTATTTGAAAATTGGAAGGTTTTAATGTAATATTTTAGATCGATATATATATGGCGTTAATTTTTGAGTAATATGCATTTTTGACATAATAAAAGAAACATTGGATCTTTTAATTGTCGATGAGCGTGAACAAAGGAAAGAAAATAAAATAAAATTGTGAAGATTACGCCTTGGCCGCGCGAGATGCAATCAAAAAGATAAAGGAAATTCTACTTCTTCCATATAGGGGCTCAATTTCGTTGCATATAGAAAGTGGGGAGTAAACTCGAAAAAAGGGATTTGCTCCAAAAAAAAAAAAAACTCGAAAAAAGGGAGAAAAAAATTCGTGCAAGGAAAAGAAGCCTTCGTCCATCGTTGAGAAAACATTTCTCTTTCCTTTCTCTGACAAGAAAAAGGAAAGGTCAGCAGAAGCAAAAGTACATCAGAAGGGGTACAAGGAACTAAGGAAGTGACATGAGAGAGGGGTGAGAAAAAAAAGAAAGAAAAGAAAAGGGGCTACTGTTCTTCTTCCCCGAAGAGCGCTGGCGTCGCTGCTGCCCGCCGCGCCTCCACCGCTGCCGCTTCGCCAACCACAGCCGCCGGTCGCCATTGCTCCTGCACCCCTGCGTCGCCCACTGCCGGCCTCCGTCCGTGAGCACCTGTGCCAGCCCCGCCGCCGACACTCGCATCCAAGCCTCCGCCGTGCCTCACCCGCCCCTGCACCAGCGCCGTTGCAGCACCGCTCGAGCAACGCCTCCGTGCCGCCGTCCCATACATCTCACCCACGCCTGCACCTCTACGCGCGACGCCTAGACCACCTCCGTCTGTCCGCTGCTACTGCGCCTCTGACCGCCCGACGCCAGCACCAGACGCCCACGCCAGCAGCCCGCGTTGCCTTCGCGCCACTAACCCGCAGCACCGCCACCGCGCCGTTGCTGACGCTCACGCTCGACGCTTCTCTCTAACCCGCCGTCGCCGTGCTCGCTGTCGCCGCGATCTGCTGCCCGCGCCGCACCTCGACGCTCTGTCTCCGCGCTGCTCGCCACCACCAGCAACCTGCAGCACCCCGTTCGGCGCCGCGCGCTCCCTCACCTGTCGGCCCGCGATCATTCGCGCCTCACCCGCAACTACACCTCTGCCCGACGCCGTGAGCTCACCTCCGCATGTCCCTGCTTCGCTCGACACCCGTGCATCCCTCTACCCACACCAGCAGCACCGAACGCCAGGCGCCCCGACGACCGCGTCTTTGCAACCGTCGTCGCCGCGCTCTCCGCCGCTGTGTCGCTCGCTCCGCCTCTCTTTCCCTGCACCAGCACCGCTGAACGCCCCCGAACTCCGACGACCGCCCCTCCACAGCCGTGAGCACCCGAGCGTCTCTGCCGCCGCTGAACGTTGCCCCTCCCCCTTCTCCGCCTGGCGTTCGACGACCGTGCTCCTGCCCTCACCGACGCCGCGCCACTGCACCGCCTCCGCCTGCGATCCGCTCCCCGGTCGATGCTGCTGTCATCTTGAGTCCCTTTACGTAGTTTTTATTTTTATTTTTATTTTCATTTATTTTATTCTATTTTTTAAAATTTAGTTATTTAAAGGAAAATTACGAAATAGTCCTTTTATATTTCGCATTTCGATGTCGATTTCGTCCCGACTTTCGATCAATTCGATTTGGTCGCGAACTATTGATAAAATATCGTCTAGTCGCAAAACTTTCGAATGGCATTCGATTTAGTCGCTTGAACTATTAATAAAATGGCCGTCTAGTCGCGAACTTTCAATCGGCTCGAGTTGGTCGAACTATGATGAAATGTCCGATCTAGTCCTTCGTTACTATTTTTCTTTTTTTTTCCCTTCTTTTTCCTTTTCTTCCTTTTTTTTTTTTTTTTTTCGCTTTCCCTCCGCCATGGGAGCGGCGGAGGGCCAGCATCCGGCGAGGGCCCCTCGCCGGCGTCTGCGAGGGAGAGCCCCTCGCCGGTGTCGGGCGAGGGCGAGGGCGAGAGGCTCTCCCTTGCAGATCTGGCGAGGGGCTGTCCTCGCCGGCGTCTGCAAGGGAGAGCCCTTCGCCGGCGTCGGGTGAGGGCGAGGGCGAGGGGCTCTCCCTCGCAGATCTGGCGAGGGAGAGCCCCGCGCAGACGCTAGCGAGGGAGAGCCCCTCGCCGACGTCGGGCAAGGGCGAGGGCGAGGGCGAGGGGCTCTCCCTCGCAGATCTGGTGAGGGAGAGCCCCGCGCAAACGCCGGCGAGGAGGGCCCCTCGCCAGATCTGCGAGGGAGAGCCCCTCGCTGATGTCGGCAAGGGAGAGCCCCTCGCCCGCTTGCGAGGGACGCCAGCGAGGGAGCCCCTCGCCCTCGCCCTTGCCCGACGCCAGCGAGGGGCTCTCCCTCGCAGACGCCAGCGAGGGGCGAGGGGCCGTCCTCGCCGACGTCGGGCGAGGGGCTCCCTCGCAAGATTGGCGAGGGACTCGCCCGCTTGCGAGGGACGCCGGCGAGGGGCCCTCGTCGATGCGGTGAGGGCTCCCTCGCCGGACGCAAACCCCCCGCCGGAGCGGCGGAGGGAAAAAAAAAAAAAAAAGGAAAAAAAGGAAAAAAAAGGGAAAAAGGAAAAAGAAAAAAGAAAAATAAGAAACGAAGACTAGATCGGACATTTCATCATGGTCGGGCCAACTTGGCCGATCGAAAGTTCCGACTAGATCGGACATTTTATTAATAGTTCGAGGGATCAAATGGCCATTCGAAAGTTCGACTAGATCGGACATTTTATCAATAGTTCGAGGGACCAAATCGCCCAATCGAAAGTTGATGGCGAAAATCGACATTAAGTAAAAATATAGGGACTATTTGTGTAATTTTCCCTTATTTAAATTAGAACATTGAATGTGAATATTCATTTCATGAATCTTGTAAGCATTAACTGCAGCAATGATTTCGTCCAAAATTATTGTAATCATTAATCTAATTCGTAAGATGTGAAATTATTTTTTCAATTAATCTAATTTTTGGCCTTGTCAGCCATGCTTTACAGCTCTCTCTCTTTCTCTCTCTTCCCTCGTCGGAGACTGGATTCGCTCGACCGGGAGAGGGGATGACGGCACGATAGCAATGGCAGCTCGAGCAGAGAGGAGGGACGCGAGGCGAAGGAAGCGAATATATAGTTAGGGTTTTTGGTCCCGTCGGAGAAGAAGATGTCTTAAGAAAGAGAGAGAGAAAGAGGGCCTGTTGTGAAATGGGCTTCTGGGCTGCAGCCTGCATATGAATGGTTACTTAGTGGGCTTATTGGGCCATCCGAGTTTGTCAAATAATCTTCTAAAATTAGTCTTCGGCCCAATTTTGGACAAATAAAATCGAGGGTAAAAAGAGAAGAAATAGTGATACAAATGGTCTCTAAATTTTGGTCAATGTGTAATTTGGTTTTGAAATTGAGTATGTACCAAAATTTTGAAGGCTATATTGAATAATTTAAAAGTTTAGGGATAAAATTACGTATTAGGATAAAGCTTAGGAACTAATTGAACAAATTATAAGTTTATAAATTGCATTATATATTAGGTCAAAATAGAGGAATTATTTGTGTCATTTTCCCAAAATTGAAAAAAAAAACGATGCCCCTGTGTTAGTTAGAATTATTCCCTTTATTCCTTCAGACTTTGCAATTACTTTCCCCATTTTTTAGAAGACCCCTTGGTTGTCAATTACTTGCAATTTCCTCCATACTCTTCCGAACAAAGTTATGCCAATTATGCCTAATTGCTGTTAAGTTTGTTGCAAATAAACGAACTTACCGACGGAAAAATCTGAATCTGGCAAACGTACCAATTTTATTTTTGTTGAAGTATAGAAAGATGCATTGGGCGAGCAAAAATAAAAAAATAAAAAAGGTGGAAAGATAGATTATTCAGGACTTTGCTTGCGAGACCCCTGTGAATTGTGATACTTTCACTTATGAAGAAAATCATCGGATGCTCTCCCACGACCATCCAACTCCTTCCAACCACTCATAAAGTATCGAGCATTATGAATTTCTTTAGTTTATAAAAAAAAATTATTCTATGAAAATTTTGTGTTTCGTGATTGATTAGGTCAATGGTTACTTTGAAATCATTTCTACTCTCTTTCACCCTGGTTGAAAGTTAGATTAGATCAAGTGGGTTCAATTGATTTCCAACCTAAGGTTGACCACAGTCCATTGCAAAATTCTCTATTCCTCGTGAATGCTACTCAATCCCATGATAAATTATTGAATGCACCCAAATTCTATTCCTTTCCTCTTTTTTCGGTCATATATTCCTTTCCTCTTTGAAGGGATACCAACAGCACCTCCCAATTTCTATCTATAGAATTCCTATTTTGTCCTTATTAATCAAAGCTTCAATCTAGAATCGATTTGAATTCCATATCTTTTATTTAAGAGATTTTTCTTTTTTCTTTTTTCTAGTGACCGAGGATCCACCGGAGCATATGCTCTTGTCGGCTTACGCCAATTCGAGATCTCACGAGCCTCCACGATGGATGACATTTCAAACTCTCAACCTCCATGCGCCGGAAGGAGTTGATCTTAACCAATTGCGCTGCCCACATATGGGTTTATTTAATAATTTTTTTTATAATTCTTTTACCCTAAACTCGGATATACTTCCTATTTGATTAGAAAAACACGGGCTGCGGGCCCACAAAATCAATGGAAACCTGGCGTATGGGCTGAAACAAAATCTATATAAAGCAAGAACCATGAGGTGTAAAACAAACAAATTCTAGGTACAAACACGCAAGCCACCAAACCCTTCGACATTGACTTTGTTTTTGAAAAAAAAAAAAAACCTCTCTCCACCATGACCGTGCTCTTCCTCAACGACCAAACCATCCTAGGTTTCATCGACGACGAGAAGGCCTTCGGCCAGTGCGCCGCTGAGCGGTTCCAGAAGCTGGACGTCGACGGGGATGGGTTGCTATCTCGCGACCAGCTCCGGTGGAGCTGCACAGCCTCGGACCACGAGAGGGACGCAGAGGAAGGGGCTGATGAGCTGTTCGGCGCGGCTTTGGATCGGTGTGGCGAGGATAAGGACGGGGTGATCGACCCCGAGGGGTTCAAGGGGTTTGTCAAGGAGATCATGCTCGCGTTGGCCCGTGGGATCGGCGGTGTGCCCGTCGCGATGGTTGTCCAGGAGGATAGCTTGTTCATCAAGGCCGTTGAACATGAACAGGAGCAAAGGTAAGAAGATAGAGAGATATTACGCAATAATGGGGAAATCAATTCAAGACTCCTTTTCCCACAAATAAAAAATTCGATTGATTTGGTTTTCTTCTGGGATGATTAGGGTGCAAACTTAGTGCATTCTTTCGATACGAATTGCTCAGGACGATGCATTTTTTTGTTTTCAGTAATGCCATATTCTCAGCTAGAGATTTCTCACCAGGAGATCCGCCATGACATTATTCGTTGCGTTAGTCAATGAAATTGATCTTTTATGAATTCTTTTCTTGATGCTTGTTCTTTCCGTATGCCATGCCTTGCCTCTATTAGTTTGGAAAGGACAAAAAGAAGTAATTTGAATATGGAAAAAATCATGTAAATTTCATGACGACACTTATGTATTTCGTAAGATTTAAGTACTTGACATTGAATAAAAGTTCAATTCCAATAGAAATAAAAAGATTAAAAAAAGAGAAGGCTGTTCCAATAGCAATAAAAAGATTAAAGAAAGAGAAGGCTGAAAAGCAATATAATAAAAAAAAAGTCACACCTAACAGAACCGCATGCTCATACATTGTCAAAGAACTGAAAACAAACGAACCTTAGTAGATGGAAATTGATGGGTTGACTATTTGTTGGGCCAAATACAAGAGACAAGAGGGATAGGTGGAGGTTGTGGTGATACTAGTCTTTGGTCTTTCTAAATTGGTTTAGAAAAGCAAAAAGTTCATAGTTAACTAAAACGTATTTAGTCTATTGAACGCGACTCTGTCGCCGTCTAAGCAGTAACTCTTAGCCCTTTTTACTGAATAAGAATTATGTCTTAGTAATCACATACACATTGGTTTAGCTCCTCAAGTCATTTGAACTTGTGATGTTTGGATCCATGGGGACAGCGCAATAAGCATTAAGCACACCTCGTTGAGTTACTTAAACAAGTTTTTGAGGACACTCCTTAACAAAAACGTCCGTTGTATGCCATTGTAGAAAGAAGAAGGTCCCATCGGCAGCAACAATTGTAAGCACACCTCGTTCGAGCGCTAAAGAGAGGAAAAACAAAGCCAGGTTAAGCCGGTTTCTTTGCTTCTGTGGGGAACGATCGGATAAGCATCACAGCCATGAGCAAGTCCATCATCGCCAAGAAATGGACATTTAATGGTCGAAAGATTTTGCCCCCATCACCATTTCTGCTTTTCCTTGATCGAATGAATGCCAAGAGAGGAACGAGGATTCATGCTTCGGATTGGATCTGAACAGAAACTGCTTGTGGTTGTGCAGTTTCATGTGTCATAAAGAACTGAGCGTTAGATTATGATGTTTAGAGGGACTGAGCCTTGTTCACCGTTTGAAAACAAGGAAGCACTCCATGATCTTACCATCTTTTAATTTATTGTTGTCATTCATGGAGTCGTGACTGGTTCCAGGCCACAAATAAGATATGTGGAAACAAATTTTCTTGGTTGGTATAAATGAATGTCTGAGGTTTGCAGAGCAAGAATGTTTGGACATGTTTCAGGTTGCAAAGCAAGAACTTTTGGACTCGGCTGGGTTAACGAACAGCAGACTTTTATATGCAGATTAGGAGCATAACACAAAGTCCAACTGTCCTGCATGCCTCGTCAAGCACAAACATTTTCATATGTGGGCACGCCTCTTAGGTTTTGAATTGTGTCTTATTTGGTTTCTTTAGATTGACGGGACTGTTACATCGAATTGGAGTTTGCCTACCTCTAGGGTTCAGTTTTCTGTACGGAACAAGAAAACTGAAACCGAAGAGAAGTTGTTTCAATAATTATAACAAAAATCTTAATCTCCTTTAAGGACACTTGTTTTTATTAAAAGGAAAAAGATAATCTTGAGGAACCCAAGACGATAACGCTCTCAGAAAATACAAAATGACAAAGGTAAGACCTAATTTAGTGAAGTGTCAAAACTAAACCTTCGAAACTTAGTAATACTAAAGCTCGTTTGGCAATGCCAACTAATTTTGAATCGAAACATCCAATTACACTTAGGGATGACAATGGGAGCGAGGTGCATCTCCTACCCTATCATGATTAGAGAGGCGTCTCGTCCCTATCCCATGCCCCTTGCAAGTCTCTTTTCCCATCCACGTCAACTCGAACCTCTTCCTTGGGTATCTCAGACGAAGGGACCTCGAGGGAACGGCCCACTCCAACTATCGTCCATGTATAATCCACTATCCCTATGGGGAGCATGAATACTCTCCTAACATTTGCCCCATCCGATATTAGTCACATGAACGAAAAACATATAATTTTTACTTGAGGCAAGAGAAACTAAAGTGGAAAAAGAATTTGAGGGCATAGAAGTGTCTCTCGCATCTGCTCATTAACTTGTGGGTGTCCCTTTACCTGGGGTGAGCCAATGTGCAATGTGGGTCTTCATGTGTACCAAATAAATTGCCATCTCAGTTAGGATTGACTTAATAAATTAAGTAAAGAAGATGTTGCTTAATTTATTGTATGGATTATGTATTGAAAACTAGAATATTATAGTGTATTTTTTTTTTTTTTTGGTTTAAATTTATCGTGTATGTTACTAAAACGTACATATAGAATTCGCACTTATATGTTTAATAAGAAACTAATAATATTTCATAGTACATCTCCAGCTATTATCAAGCTTTTTTTCCTTTCATTTTCGGTACTTAAGGTTGTACACCTTTTTCTTTTCAGCAGTTGCACGTGGGTCCTTGGATGAAGCAAAAGCTTATAATAAGACAAACAGTAACAATGTAGTAATACCCTACAAAACAATTGATAAAACGAGAAGTAAAAATTTTCTATATGTAGCTCTCTTTTTGTTCAACAAGTCTTTCGTACAATCTAAGTTTTGATAAAAGAATTTCTTTAAGATAGTTTAAATCATTCCCGAGACACTTTAAATGAAACTTTTCTTCCTTTATAAATTTTTTTGTCAATTCACTTTTGTGTGTACACTACACACTACACACACGTCCTTTTTGCTAGTATACATGGTTAAAAAGCCAAAAAAAAAAAAAGGTGGGCCAATTTCAGGCCGATTGATTCGATTCTTAGTTCTAAAAATTGGAATGAACCTGACTAGGTAAATTTGGACTTCTGGTATGGAACTTGCCCTTTATAGAACTGGTTACCCCAACTACTATCTACTAAAGTCTGATTATTTCAATGCTCGAGTGTTTCTTTTGATCTTTTCCGATGTTGCAATTAGATGGCTCGTTGGACTTGGACCCACTTATCAATTATCCGATTATGCTCATCAAAACGGGCATGTATCCTTTCACCCCTATTGAAAGCACGGATAATTGTAGTTATCACTATATTTTACTGGAATAATAAATATAAGTAATAATATTCCTTTATATACACTGCAAAAATGATATGGAAAGAGATAGATAAGATACATGCTATATTTTGAAAACCTGTAGGATTTGGTAAATCACGGAAAATACAAATCATGTGTTCAGCATATCAAATTATATATATTATCTAATATCTATTGATTGACGGGTTACAAATATTAACATTGTCTATTTTCGACTAAGCTTGCAACAAGTGATACTCATAACTTGCAAAGCAAGGATATGAGACACGATGAAAATCTAGCCCATCATTAAATTCCTAATCTGGCAGTTATTGAGTAGTCGTAAAAGGCTTTGACTAGAAGCCGAAGAAATATAACCTAAGCTGCACAAGGCTTCTTCTTTTTGACATTTTACAACTAAAGGCCATTGAACAATTAATGCTCTACTATATAGATCTATATATCTGTATATATATGGCTTCAAGTGCTAGCTCCTAGATCAACAGAAGGAACACAACAACAGCAAGAGAAGTGTAAAAGAGATGGAAATCAACTCTTTCAACATGGTAATGACTCTGTTCATGACGTTGATGATACTCGGCGTGTCTTCCGGAGAAAGGGTGCGTTTGGAACCTGCATTTCCAATGAGCTTTGGACACCTAAAGGCCTTTTGGCCAAATATTAGATGTTCGGGAAAGATTTTAAAAATCCCATTAGGGGAAAACTGGCCTTTAAAAGGCTGAAAGCCCAAGACACCTCTATTTTTCAAAAGACTTTTCTCAAAAGTCCAATTAAACACACCAAAAGTAGATCCGCTGACTGCAAAGCGCTTTGTATTCTGCCTTGCCGACTCTTTGTTACATCGGATGCATGAAGAAATCTGGGGCTACCTCACCACACGTGACTCACGTCAACTATTGTGATCTCGGTTGAGTGACGTCTACATGCTTGGACCCTGCTACAGGTATTCACAGAATCACATCTTGAAATCCTAGCTGACCAGGTTAAGTGCATCGGCTTGAATATGTACAAAATTTCTTTGTTTAGAGTCTAATTGAATGGACTGATGTCCTATATTTTTATGAAGCCATTTGACAGTGTCATCTCTATTGTTTGATGGAACTACATTAACAACCACAACATTCTCAATTGATCCTACTGGTAAGACAATGAGGTTTACATGGTAACGTTTATGTTTTTCTCAATTTCTGTTATTTTATTCCCCGAAAAATAAATAGAAATTTATTTGGTAACACTAACTTATTTTCCTATTTTCCATAATAGAAAGATAGTCAGGGAATAGATTTGGAATAGAAACAATAAATAAATAAAAATAGTCCTACCGGGTTTGCCCTCACCCCTCAACCGGTAGGAAAGAGGTTCGAAACTTATTGCCCCCATTGCGCAACTCACCTGCGGCCCGTGGGAGGTGGGACCCTACGGGTCGCCCTAGGTTTACGCCGTCGACCGTCGGTTGTACGGCAATTCCCAAGTCACAAAAAAAAAAAAAAAAAAATAGTCCTTGTTCCCAGAAAACAATTTTTAGAAATAAGCCATTTTTTTCTTTTCTATTTATCTTTTGTTCTTCTTCCTTGTTGCGGCCACCACCGGTCGCTTGCCAATCGCCGACCACCTTTGGCTACTCGTTGCTGCCACTACCGGCCGATTGTCGCTACTGCCACTTGACCGTGGTCGCCGCCGCCGCCGCTAGTGGCCAACAACCGTTGCCCAATCGTTGATAACTGACCGCCGATCATTGCCTGCCATTACACGATCGCCAACTATCGCCACATGACCATTGCCCACAGCCCACTGGCCGCTGCCCCCTCCCGCGGTTGCCCGTCTGCCTCCAACGACCAGCCATCAGCGGTCGGCAGCGGTGGCCGGTGGGCTGTGGCCTTGTGGGTGACGATAGTGTGGCGACAATCAACGGCAATAGTCGGCGCTAGCGGTTGTGCGGCGGCGAGCGGCAATTGGCGTTGACGTTTGGCGGTTTGTGAGTAAGAAGAAAAAAATGAATAAATAGAAAAAAATTATGAATCGTATCAAACGCATTTCTATTATTTTTCTATTTCGAGAATATAAATTTTGTATAGTTACCAAACACGTTATTTTACTAAAAAATTATTTCAGGGAGTAGAAATGGAAAAAACCTATTTCTGAAAAGAAATTGTTTCTCCAAGTAGAAACGTTACCATGCACCTTAAGTCTAGAATGAGCTTAGCAAAGTATATGATTTGTGTAAGCTCTGTGTTTAAGTTGTCGGTCTCCCATAGATCCCATAATTTCTGAGGTGACTTGATTTAAACTAGATGTTAAACATAGATAGATACACCTCCGGGCACCATCCTAAATTAATTATGACAATTATATCTATTATACCCACTGTAGATGCAAATCGTTTATTATTTCGTTGTATTTCGATCTATTTCATTCTCATAAAGTGATGATGCCTGGATTTTTTTTTTAGAATTATTATAATAATGCATTTTTAGACAACATTGCTATGTAGTCCATTTGGACTACTAAATGTGGGTAAGACTTTCTTAAGAATTATTTCTTAAGCCTTCTCCTAATCTTATCTCATCCATTTGGGGACAAAATTTGCTAAGTATCAATGACTGAACTCACCTCACAATAATCACCCATTTAGTATTGCTTTGGATCTTCGATTCACGTTGAACGGGCCAGGTCGCTGTAATCATGATAAGCGTTACTGTATTTTAAAAAAAAATGAAAATCAAGCTGGACAAGCATGGTCAAAATCCTAAGCATTTTTCATACATTGTGCCGCAACAGAGGAATAAAGAATCTTCATCCATGCAAAGCGAGAAATCATTACATGAGTATAGTATATATATTATGTATTAAATTGAATTTGAATCATTCAATCGATGGGTCTCATGTGGCTCTTATACGGTTCTTACCCTACTTTCCATTACGTGCAGACGCCAGAAAGGCTAAAGCTTGCGTGGACAAATGCTCAGGCAATTGCAGGAAGTCCTACGATGCGGATAAATGCTCAGGCGATTGCAAGAAGTCCTACAAACCACACTAATATCCCGGTAATTGCAAGGGCAAATAAACAAACAATCAAGACTTTTTGTCTTTAGGAGTTAGATGGAAATCAAAGTGTTTTGTATCATCTGTGTGCACTACTTTTACCGTAGAGATCTCTCCTAAAAATTATCATTTGACCTCCCGTCAATTTATGATTCGATTCAATATGCTTCTCTAGTATGCATGAAGCCGGGATTCCGTTGGTCAATTGACCCGACTCATCTCAAATATGATTTTTGAACCGGAGAGAACGCGGCTATATGACACGACATTCCCATTATGAAATTTGGAGATACAGTATCTCCAATCTATCTCCTAGCTTCTCTTAATTTTCTTTGACATCTCTAATCACTTCATTGAATGGGAAGCAAATCCTCACTTTTCTTTGAACTAGAGGGTTTGGGGTTATATTAGAAGTACTAAAACTTGTCATGAAAGTGCAATTGAGTCATTAAACGTTCAAAAGTATAATCAAGTTTTAAAACTTATCACAAAAATGTAATTGAGTTCTAAAATTTTCAAAAATTGCAATTGAATCATAAAACTTGTTAAGTTGGTATAATCAAGTCCTAAAAATTGTCCATATCATATGGGAAGAAAATGTCTTCTACATAAGTATGTATCATGTCATGAATATCGAGATATTTCTTTTGGGATAAACCTAAATCTTATGGAATATTGACAGTATGCCTTCCAAAGACAAACGTATGAGAGAAATTTTATGTGTTGTCAATCAAATTTCCAAGAATTATTGTCCCTTTAAATAAGCAACTTTATTCGTGGAAACGACATTGTCATTGGAAGATTTAATTGTATAGGTGATTAGATCTTAATCGCTAAATTGATCACATTGAAGATTTTTTGACTGTTAGCGAGCTTGCATACTATATTAGAAGATCAACACATGCTAAAGAAGACACACACTTGCGAAAACATTTACAAGTTGAGAAACCTTTATTTTCTAAGATACACAAATTATTATTATTGAGCAAGCAATACATTATTGCTGAAAGTGATTCACTTATTATAATCTCAGTTGAGAAGTGTATGAATGTTATATTAGTTATTGGAGTCATTAGTGCGATCTACTAGTTTTGTGTAGAAGCGGCACATGCTACATTGTGACTTCTCAACGAATTACCAGCATAATCTAGTCCACTAATGGATGTTAGGTTGAGAGAGTGTATATAGGCTCAATTTAAGCCGAACCTCTATAAGATCTGGGTGGAACTCTCCTATCTCTCTCTATTTCATTTTTGTACTCAATCGATACAAGTATACTTCACTTGATATTTAAGCAAACTTGAGTTTGATTATCTCGCTATATCAAGTTTGGTTTGATAACCTATTTACTCCCTCTAGTTTACACCTATAGCAACAACAAGCTTGGACTTGAAAGGCATATATGGCGATTGAGTCTATGAGGGGCTATTTTGAAACTTGGCTCCAATGTCGAGCCAATGTGGAGATTGTTGAGAATATGTATTGAGTTTTAGCCAAAAAAAGGAATTTTACTTCATCCAAGTGGGTTTTCTAATTGAATAATTACCTAATTGGAGAAAGTTCAAAAAGAAGAAGAAGAAGGTTTCCTATTTTGAATCCAGTCTTGTATTTATATTAAAAGTGGTCTTCTTCTTTGTGAAAATCATTCAAGAGGAGCTTGTGCTCATGCATTACATCCAGAGTATTTTGAAACCGTGAAAATCTTGTATTAAGATCGATTAGTTCTTTTGTAAGATTGAGAGTTTATTTCATGAGAAATTATGAGGCTAATCATTATGTGCCTTATTGGTGTAATAGGGGGCTTGAAATACTATAAGTTCTTAAATGACTCGAACATATTTATAATCCATGTTGTATCACTTGATCTATAATGGATGTTGTGTTACTTTTTCCATAGACATAAGTTACACTAACTGAACCATGTAATCTAGTGTCCAATTTATTTCATGATCTAATTTATTTTATTATTTGATTGCCTGTTTTCATGATGTATTATCTAACAACTATGATATTTATTGGGCGGATTATCAATATAAACATCATGCACTTTTAATTTAAATTTCGTGTGCACAGGAGTGATGATTAAAATTTGTATGGATATCTGATGCGTTGAAAATCTAGCCCATCATTAAATTCTGAATCTAGTATTTATTGGATAGTCATTAAAAGCGTTGGCCGGAAGCAAAAAAAGTATAGCCTAAGCTACACCAAGCTTCCATCATTAATTGAGATGGGAAATCCTTCTCCTTTTTTTTTTTTTTTTCATTTCATTTCATAGCAAAAGGCCATTGAACAATTAATGCTCTATCATGTACAAATACATATAGATCTCTGTGTACATATAGCTACAAGTGCTTGCTCCCTGTTTAAACAAAGTACTACAACAATAGCAAATAAAGAAAAGAAAAAGGAATCAAGAAGCGTAGATAGAGATGGAAATTAAATCTTTCAACTAGGTAATGACTCTGTTTGTGATGTTGATGATCGTCGGTGCGTCCTCTAAAAGAAGGGGATCATACGAATGCAAAGTACGGTGCATTATGTCCTGCGCCAAGAACGGAAATCCGCTTCTTTGCAGCATCGGCTGCTTCAAGAAATGTGAGGCCACCTCACCAAGCCCTGCACCGACACCGACACCGGCATTGACACCGACACTAACACCAGTATCGGCATTGACACTGGCGTCAGCCCCAACACTGGCACTTGTCGAACATTGTGATTTCGAATGCATAACATCTACATGCTTGGACTCAGATACAGGTATTTTGGGAAACACATATTGAAAACCTAGGTAACTAGGTCAACTACATCGGCTTGAATTGGTACAAAATTTCACTATATAGGGTCAAACTAAATGCATTGACGATGTGTATATTTCTCAAGTTATTTTGACAGTGTCTTAGTTGATGAAACTATATTAACAACAACAACTGTCTCAATTAGTCCTCCCTGGTAAGACAAGGTTGCTAGGAACCATTTTGTCTAAGTTAATTAGTCTATTTCGGTTGCTATAGATTGAGCCTAACACAATACGTAATTTGTGTTAGGTCCGTATTTAAGTTGTCGGTCTTCCATAGATCCCATGTGATTTGCGAGACGAGTTGATATAGTCTAGATGTTAAGCATAGATAGATGCCACTAGGCACTGTCTTTAATTAATAATGAAAGTTTATCTAGTATAACAGCTTGAGATGGAGATCCTTTACCCTCTCATTGTAACTCGATCTATTTGATTCTCATAAAATGGTGTTTTATATTCTCCTATGAATCATTTCATAAGTCTTCTCTTGATCTTATTTCCTCCAATATGGGACAAGATTTCTGAATTGATTTATTAGTGAACTCACCCCGACAGAGTCTCCATTCTAGTATTCCTTGAAGCTTCAATTCTCGTGGAATGGGCCAGGCCGCTAGGAAGGAAAATTAAGTTGGACAGGTAGGGCCGAAATCCTAAGCATGGGTCGTACAATGTGCCTCAATATAGGAATAAAGAATCTGCAACCATGCAAAACGAGAAATCATTTACAAGGGTATATTTGATCAATTTATGTATTAAATTGAATTTGGATCGTTGAAATTGAGGGGTCTTATGCGGATCATTTATGGGTCCAATGAAATTTAACGGTCTACATTCATTTTACTTTGCTATTTATTGTGTGTTTCTGATATTGGATAATGTTGCACCTGAGTTTCGTACCCTTCTTTCGATCATTCGCAGATGCCAAAATGGCTAGAGCCTCTATGGATCATTGCTCGGAATATTGCAAGAAGGCCTACTAAATATCGTACTGATATCCTTGGAATAGCAGGAGCAAATAAATGAATAATTCTAGACATTTTGTCTTTTGAAGTTGGAGAGAAACCAAAGCACTGTTTGTCATCTGTCTGGACCAGAGTTAGCTTTCATATGTACCCCAAAAGTACCATTTAACCTTCTATCAATATATAATATGATCCAATATGACTTGGCATTCACTTTATGGATAAATTCTCTTAATGTTTATCCAACAATAGCAAGCTTCATTGGATGGAAAGAAAATCCTCATTTTTATCTGCAAATTTCGAGCGCCAATATAGGTACTACTCGAATTTACCTTTTTAGATATTGCAAATGCGCTCAGTTAGCTGTTAAGGCCTTACTGAAGAAATAAAGTTTTTACCACTTTCAAGTGAGGCTATTATTTGGTAATAATCTACCATCGAGAAAATGATTTACCACTATGAAGTTCCATAGTGGATTGTCAATTTCATTGTTCTAAATTTTACAAATAGATGCAACTAGCTGTTAATAGCTTACCGACGACTGTTTCATGCGAATTGGATCCTGCGAAAAATCTTTCATCAAATGTCATTCTTCGGTTTTTTATTGAGGAAACGGGTTTTGAGGCGTGACTCCAGATAGAAGTGAATAAGAAAATCACAGGCTTTTCTACAAATGAAACTGTATATACAAGTGGAATTTAATCAACAACAAAACTTGGAAATATAGCCCTCTTCATAACCAAATATAAATAAACTATGCCAAAATTTAATCGACAAACCTAATTAGGACAAATTAACCAAAATCATTTGCAAAGGATCCAATTCATCCATAATATGAACTTCCAATTTGACATGCAGTTACTTGAGCTCACCTGTTTGTTAATATGGTTGCATGAAAAAAGGGCAAAGAAGTGGAAAACAACAGTCTTACGTTAAGATTTCTTTTTCCTTGATCAAAAACATATTAAATTAGTTTGCAATGCCTGCAATAAAGATCAAGTGTCCAGACATTGCATTTTGTTCTTGGACGCGGTGAGCTAGTAACAGAAACATTTATTTTGCGAGTTACCAATTCAGAATTCTTGCTCTAACAGCGCTGCCTTTCCACCCAAATCTTCACTGATCTGTGTCGTGACTCATACCAAATGTTCAAGAGCTAAGATATGTCGTAATCTCTTAAATTCATGTAGTCGTGACTCATACCAAGTCCACAGAAAACGTATGTGGAATCAAATGTTCTTTATTTGTATTAGTTAAGAAGAATATGGAAGAGAGAATAGAGAATTTTCTATATTTTTTGATAATTTCATAATGAGGATTATTAGCATATTTATAGGTTTTATGAAAGACTAAATAAGATAACATATCAATCAAAATACGCAAAATCATAGAGGATATTCATATAATCTTGAGAGATTCAAAAGCCATTATAATTTTCTAAATAAGATATCAGCCTATAAATAGGCTTTATGAAAGACTAAATAACATAACATATCAATCAAGATACGTAAAATCATAGAAGATATTCACATAATATTGAACGATACAAAAGCCATCGTAATTTTTCTAGATAACTCTAACATCCCCTCAAACTCAAGGTGCCTTGAAGATGTCATCTTGAGTTTTAATGCAAGTCTGAAAAATGTCCTACTACTGAGACGTGGCAAATGAGGCGGCGTTCGACGACTATTGATGGTGAAACTTGTAGATCTAGTTGAACTGAGCAGCGAGTCTAGTGATGGTGTGGCTTGTCAAAACGACACACAAAACGTCAAGAATCGGAGGATGGAAGCCGAGCAGCATGCGTACTTTGCAGTCAACTTTGCTGTCAAGAAGTAACTTAAACGCGGCCTATACAACTGACATGATTATAGCCAGCAAGTAAGCCAGACATTGCTAACATTGCTAGGGGAAAAGTTACTGTGCGAAGACGCACCTTTGCAACGATGAAAAATACCTCCATGAAAAATAAAAGCTCAACTTGGTGACGCATTAAAGATATTTTATCAAGCTCGACTTGGCGATGCATTAAAGACATCCTAAAACAACCATTGTGGTACTTACTTAGATAGGAATGATGCACTTGGGTGAACATTGTCGAGCAGCAGGGGATGGATTTATTTGCTTGGGATCCATGGGTGCACCATTGAGAATCTTAAAGTAGAAAGAAAAAATCGAGAAGTTTCTGAGGTGCACCTGATGAAAGAATGCTTTGATACCAAGTTAAGTGTAAAGCGGAAAATAAGGTTGTGGAATATTCAGTATTAATGACATCTTGTGGGAGTTTCTGAGGTGTACCCGATGCACTAGGTTTGCCTTAGGAAAGAATCCTTTGATACCACGTTAAGTGTAAAGCAGAAAATAAAGTTGTGGAAATTTTGGTATTAGTGAGATTTTATAAGACCATAGTCAATTATTCTAAAAGCTTAAGCTGTTATGAAGGTGTGCTTTATTATTTAATTTAAATATTATAACACTCTCCCTCATATTTAATCTGGTCTTTTGCCTAACATTAAGCGTGGAAATTTAATTTAAAAGACAAATGAGATATTGTAAGATTTGAACTCAAGACCTCTAGTTCGATACCAAGTGAGATTTTGTGATATCACAGTCGGGTGTTCTCAAAAATTAAACTAATAGATAAATGTGTGGTTTATTATTTAAATATTCTAATAGTATTAATGAATATTTCAGGTTGCAAAGCAAGAACTAATGAACGTGACTTGGTTAATTAACAGACGCAATTGCTATTGTTTTTGGAAACCTTTCTGGGATTTAACTCGTGTCTTGCTTTGTTTCTTGATATTAACAGGATATTTCATCAGCTTAGGTTTTGGATTCGCTAGCTTAAGGTTCATCTTCTTGTCAAAGAAAAAGTAAACAGTTGAATTTGAAGAGAAATAAATTTCAACTTTTGATATCAAGATACGCTTGCTCAAAAAAAAAAAAAAGATATCAAGATACGAAAATCTGAATCTCCTAAGGGACACTTGGAAAACAAAGAAAACAAACTTGAAGAATCTAAGATGATATTGCTCTCAAAACAGGAAAATAATGGAAGTAAGACCTCATTCGAAAAAGTGTTAAACTAAACCTTGAAACTTAGTAATTATAATACTTGATTAGGTTTAAGGATGGCGGTGGGAGCGAGGTGCATCTCCTACCCTATCATTATTTGAGGAAGTGTCTCATCTCCACCCCCATGCCCCTCGGGAGCAGATTTCTCTATTCCCATCCAGGACAACTTGATCCTCTTCCCGGATCCCACATAAGGAAACCCTAGAAGAGCCGTCCACTCCAATTGCCGACGTACATTATCCCTATAGGTTGTGTGGGTATTCTCTTAACATTTTCCGCGTCCCATGTCAATCACATGAATAACCAACATAAGTAAGGCGACATATAATTTTAACTCGAGGCAAGAGAAACTAAAAGGGGAAAAAAGGTCTGCAGTGATGAAACGTACCTTACATCTGCTACATAATTTATCAATTGTGGTTTTGCTTTGTCTAGGGTGAGGCAATCTCTTCACGTGGACCGGTTAAATTATAGTCCAGTCAGAATTTATCAGATGGATTAGATAAAGATGTTACTTAATTTATTTCCATGTACTTATGTTGGAATTTTTTTACCATTTATGTTGTTAAAACATACATATATTTGATAAGAAACTAATAATATTTCATAGCAGATCTTCGGCAATTATCAAACATTTCTTTTCTTTTAACATTCATTACTCAAGGTCGAACATTTCTTTTTCATAGTTGTATGAGGGTTCTTGGAGAACTAACTTTTCTCCGTCCAAACAACTCTCTTCTTTTTATCTCTTTTACTAAATAAAAATGCTAAAGGAAAATTAAATTTCCAATATAAAGCTCTCGTTTTGTCTAGCTTATCTCTCGTATATATTGCCTGGAATAGAATTCCGGTATCTGGCATTTAAAAAACACTAAAAAGCGTTGACCGGAATCAGAAGAAATATAACCTAAGCTACACCAAACCTATCTCATTTAATGAGACGGGAAACCATTTTTTACCATTTCATAGTAAAATGCCATTGAACAGTTAATGCCCTACCATGTATCCATACCTTTACATGTACCCGTATACAGATGCAAATTTAACTGCTTGCTCCTAGCTTAACATAAAAGCGACCATAACAGGAAAAGAGAGAGAGAGAGAGAGAGGATCGAGAAGGGTGAAAGAAATGGAACAGAAATCTTTCGACAAGGTAATGACTTTATTCATGATGTCGATGACACTCGGCGTGTCCTCCCAAGGAAGTGGATACTCCGGTGTGCCCCCCGAACCCTTCGGGTGCAAGTTACCTTGCATGTTGCACTGCTCCAAGGACGGCCATCCCCAGCTTTCCCTGTGCTACTGCTTCTGCGTGAAGGAATGCGAGACCGCCTCACCACGCCGGGCCCGGTCGATCATTGTGACACACAAGTACTCACGGAAACACATCTTGAAACCCTAGGTGATTAGGTCAATTGCATCGACTTTAATCTAGATGAAGTATCTCTGCTCAGGGTCTCACTGAACGCATTGATGACTTTTATATTTCTAAAATCATTTTAAAAGTATCCTTCTATGGTTTGATGGAACCATATAAGCAACGACAGCATTTTCGATTGGTCCTACTAATAAGACAAGGTTGCTAGGTAACCATTTGGACTAAGCCAATTAGTCAATCTTGGGTGTTAGCATAGTACATGATTTGCGTTAGGTCTGTATTTAAGCTGTCGGTCTCCTATTGATCCTATGTGATTTGCCAGGTGAGTTTATTTAATCTAGAGGATAGCATAGATAGCTACCGGTAGGCGCCGTCTCTAATCAATGATGAAAGTTTTATCTAGTATACCCGCTTGAGATGGAGACATTTTTATCCTCTTATTGTATCTTGATATCTTCATTCTCATAAAATGATTGTGCATTATTTTCATAGGATATTGCAGTAATTCGGTCTTAGACCACATGGCTAAGCCCTCCAAAAGTAGGGATGAGAGATTTTAGGGTTGGGCCAGTCCAACCCTACAACCTAAATTGGTTACGATCTTGTAGAATTTGGAAACTGATCCGGTCCAGCTCTAAAGTCAAGCTCTAAAGTTAAGCTCTAAAGTCAGTTCAAGAGATAGGCTGAATTTGTTTTTGGTTTTCTTATTATTATTATTCTTAAAAGGTTAAACGCACTCGTTCAAAAGTACATATCCATCGAACACCGTACTTAGAACAGCAATATTGAGAAACACAACAGCGAGAAGTAAAACACAAGTAAAGATCAAAATAGAAATCTAAGTTATAGAGAATTGTCCAACTCATCCCTTAGTCAAGCAACACGAAAGTTAAAAAAGAAAAAATCTTTAGTTGCTAAAAACACACGTAGAACATGAATTATAGAATATTTATAGAATATTTCTCATTCATCCATAAAGACTGTTCTAACCATCTGAAAATAAAATGAACAAAAAACACAATTAAATTGTGTTCAATCCAAGGTTGGTCCAGTTTAGCAGCCTGACCCTGAAATATGATCATACAATGCTGGTTCCCAATTTTTGAGACCAAGGCTTAGACTGTTTCTTGCAAGAACCAGACCACACAATGCTGGTCTGGGATCAGCCCAAGGTCTATCTTGAAACAATGCTCACCCCTATCCAGCTGGAGCATTAATGAGAGGAACACTTGGTCTCCTCCAATGCGGAACAGGATTTGTTAAGTCATAAGTGAACTCACCTCAAAATAATAACCATTTTATTAATCATTTGAAGCTCTAATTCCCGAGGAATGTATGACAAGCCTCACCGAATTTTCTCAATAAAAATCATGTTGGACAAGTACGACCAAAATTCTAAGCATGTGTAATACATATGCCACAACACAGGAATAAAGAATCTGCATCCATGCAAAATGAGAAATGAGTGTAGATTATGTACTCTGTACTAAATTGACTTTGGATAGTTGACAATCATAGGTCTCATATGGATCTTACATGGGTTTAATGAAATCTATCTGTCAATATCATTTTTAGAACACGTACTAGATCCACCAAACATTTTTCTAATAGAGAATAATATTGCATCTGAATTTCTTACCCTTCTCGGTTATATGCAGATGTAAAAGGCTAAAGCCTGCGCGGATAATTACTCAAACGATTGCGAGAAATCCTACAAACCGCACTGATATCCCATGAATTGCACGAGCAAATAAATAATTAATCAAGACCTTTCTCCTTTTGAAGTTGGAGAGAAATCAAAGTGTTGTGGTTTATCTGTCTGCGCTAGTTTAGCATTGGTATTTATCCTAAAATTACCGCATAACCTTCCATCTATAATATGATTCACTATCGCTTTTCTCGGATACACGAACCTGGAGTGCCAATGATTGCTTAATCCGACTCAGCTCGATTATAAATTTGAAAACGGGTAGATCGCGGTCATATGACTTAGCGTTCACACTATGGATGATATTCTTTCCAAACTTCTTTTATTCTCTCTCCAACATCACCAATCACTTCATCGGATGGAAAGCAAATCCTCAATTTCATCTACAAAGTTAGTGCACCAATAAATAGATGAATAAAAGTAGATTGCCAATTCCTTTAGATATCACAAAAATGCACCCATTTAGCTGTTTGTCTTACCCAAGAAATGACGATTTCATTCCTTTTAAGTGAGGCTATTGGTTGATAGTGATTTACCATTAAGACAATGATCTACCACTTTCAAATTCTATAGTTGATTGTCAACTTCATTCTTTTGAATTTTACGAATAGATCCGCTTGGCTGTTAGTAAATTAACACCGAAACAAAGATTTGACTGGTTTCAAATTTCATAGTAGATTGTCATTTCTTTTTTATTTTACCAGGGGGTCTGGGTACCAGCTTGTAAGACACCAACAAAAACAATGACTTGATTACTTTTAAATTTCGTAGTTCATTATCAACCCTTTAATTCTCAGGTGGATTGGATTAACCCCATTCGTTACCAATGAAACAATGAATGTACATGTTTAATATTCCATAATACATTATGACTTGCTTCTAAATCTTACTAGTGGTAATTTACTCTACTCCAGTTAAAGTTTGTAAATTTAATGGCACCCGTGACTTCAAAACAGTTATTGAGGTACTCAAGTAGAAGTTTGTCTAGTACTCGAGTAAGAGTTCGTGAATTAAAGCTAGTTGCTACCTAAATAAGATAAATAAAAAAATTAACAATTTACTCATTAAATTCGAAAGTTCTATATTTAATGAGAGAACCCTAAGAAAGCGGCCCGCAATTATCGTCCGTCTACGATCCATTATCCCCATGCGAGCGTGAATATTCCCGTAACATTTGCCCGTTCCTTGTTAGTCTGTCACAATAATAACCAAACATGAACTGGCAACGAACATAAAACTTCAACTTGAGGCAAGAGAAACCAAAAGGGGAAACAAAATTGGGACAATGAAATGTACATGGTCGCTGCTCCAAAAGTTATTAATTGTTGGTGTTGCTTTATTTGGTGCGAGGCAATGTGGGTCTTCATGTCGACCGGTTACATTGCCATCTCAATTTGAATTTACTTGATAAATTAAGTAAAGAAGATTCCATGGATTATGTTGAAAATTAGAAGAGTACAATAATGTTGCTAAAGCATAGATATATATTTCGGACTTACATTTTTATAAAAAAACTAATGATATTTCATAGTAGGTTTTCGGCTATTATCAAGCAATTTTCTCTTTTCGATTTCAATACTCAAGGTCGTACACCTTTTTTTTTTTTTTTTTTTTTTTGGGTTGCATGTGGGCTCTAGGAGGATTAGCTTTTCTCTTCATCCAAACAACCCTCTATCGTCTATCTCTACATTGCATCATGAAGCAGAGGAGTGAAGACATATCTGATATCATAAGAAAAGACAAACAGTAATAATATACTACAAAACAATTGATAGAACGACAAAGTTAAAACGTTCAATATATAGCTGTCGTTTTGTCTAACAAATGACACATACAATAAAATTAGATTAAAATAATGCTGGAAATAGTTCAAATTCATTCCTTAAATAATTTAGATGAAGCTTTTCTTTTTTTATAAATTTTTTCTCAATTTTTTGCCTGCACACACAAATATCTTTTTTCTAGTATGCATGGTAAAAAAAAAAAAATCATTTCACTTTCGAATCACTTTACTAATTAAGGGTGAGCAATCAAGTCAATTCAACCCAAGGATATGATCGAAATTTAAAAAATAAAAAATAAAAAATAGTAGGATGATTTTCGGATTGACTTGGAACCAATGGATCTGGTTCCAAACCAGTTCCATTCCAAGGTCAATCGGTCCCATATTCTTCACCTGCAGCCTACTCACTCCGAAACCTATTGCACTTACTACTAAGTACTAAATCCTTATATTTTAATACTTAAACATTACTTCTGCTTTTTTGTGTTATTACAATTTGATCGCGCTTTGTACCTGGAGTAACTTATAATTTCATCCTATTAAAATTATCAAAAGGCATATATCCGGCACTTGGTGATCGCAAAATATATTAAATCAAATATACAACATATCAAAATAAATATTTTATCTAACTCATATGAAAATTGATTGGCGGATTACAAATATCACCATCATTAGTTTTCATTTTTACTTACACTTCCATATAAATGATGTTAATAGTTTATATTGCACCGGTTGTGGCATTTATTGGATAGTCATTAAAAGCATTGACCGGAAGCAGAAGAAAATATAACACAAGCTTCACCAGGCTTACCTCATCATATGAGACGGCAAACCTCTCTTTTCCATTTCACAGCAAAAGGCCGTCGAGCAATTAATGCTCCCCCAACGAATCTCTGTATATATTGCTGCAAGTGCTTCCTCCTAGTTCAACATAAATACTCCAACAACAGCAGAAGAAGAAGGGTCGAGAAGCGTTGATGGAGATGGAAATTAAAGCTCTCAGCAAGGTGTTGACTCTGTTCCTGATGTTGATCATGCTCGGTGTGTCCTCCGAAGGAAGTCGACCCGCCGCATGCGATGTACCGTGCATTCTGTCCTGCGGCAAGGATGGCAGTCCGCCGCTTTGCTACTTAGGCTGCCGGAAGAAATGCGGGGCGGTGTCGCCACACCCGACCCCGCTTGACCATTGTGATCTCGGTTGTGTGACAGCCACATGCTTAAACCCTGATACAGGTATTCACGGAAATGCGTCTTGAAACTCCTGGTGACTAGGTCAATTGCATCGGCTTGAATCTGAATAAAAATTTCTCTCTTTAAGGCCTACCTGAATGCACTGTTGATTTATTTATATATGAAATCGTATTTGCCATTTCTTTAGATGGAGTTTCTGATCATCTTTTTGTATCTCGATCTGATTGCAATAATTTCTTCTTAGATCACATAGCTAGGCCCCCTAAAGTTACATTCAAGGAGGCGAACGCTTTTGGGTGAGACTCCACTATGAATCATTTCCTGAGCCTTCTCCTGATCTTATCCCTTGCGGTACGGGACAAGATTTGTGAGGTGATTTATTAGTGAACTTGCCTCGAAAAAATCGCCATTTTAGTATTCCTTTAGAGCTCCAATTCACGTGAAATTGGCCAGGTCGCTATAATTATGACAAGCGTCATTGAATTTTAAATAGGAAAATCAGGCTGGAGTAAGTACGGTCAAAATCCTAAGCATGGGTCACCCATTGTTCCACCACATAGGTATAAAAAATCTGCATCCATAGAAAATGAGAAATTCTTACGTAAGTATAGTATTTGTATTATGTACTAAATTTAATTTGGATCATAAAAAATAATGGATCTCATGTGGATCTTATATGAGTCCACCAAAGCCAATATCTACAGTCATCTTAGTACATGTACTCGATCAATAAAGTATGTTTTAATACAATAATGCTTTTCATTATATGCAGATGCCCAAAGGGCTAAAGCCTGTGTGGATAATTGCTCAGAAGATTGCAGGAAGTCCTACAAACCGCATTGACATCGCGGGAATTGCAAGAGCAAAGAAATAAATAATCGAGACTTTTTATGTTTCGAAGCAGGAGTGTTGTGCATCATCTGTCTGTGCTAGTTTTAGCGTTGATATTTATCGTAAAATTACCATTTAACCTTCCATCAATTTATAATGTCATTTAGTATCGCTTTTTTCTCTGATACAGAAACAACGGAGCTCAGATCAAATATGAAATTTTAAGTCGAAAATATTGTTATAAAATAAATTGGCATTAATATTACGGAAGAAACTTGGAGCTATAGTATCTCTGATCTCTTTCGAAACTTCTTTTAATTTTTCTCTAACATCACCAATCACTTTATCGAATGGAAAGCAAATCCTCACTTTTACCAGCAAATTCGTGCACCAGCATGTAGATGAATAATGGTAGATAGTAACTTCGTTAGTTATTGCAGGTGAACCCGTTTAGCTGTTAATTATTGAGCACAAATCATGACCCTAGATACGAGTTTGGCAAGCTCATCACTCTTAAGGGCTTATTTGGTAACGTATCAAATAGTACATGATTTTACTTTTTGTTTCCTGAAACAAAAACAATTTGGTAATTTTTTTGTTCTCAAAAATAGATTTGGGATAGAATTAAAAAATAAGAAAAAGTTGTTTCTTTTTTCCCAAGAATAACTTTAGAATCAAGCCCAAATCATTTTTTTTTTTCTCTTTGGTGTCTTCTTTTTCTTTTCTTTCATTTAGTCTTCATCTTCTTCTTCCCCTAGCCGGTCATTGGCCATGGCAATAGCCAGTGAGCTAGGCGAGGTGCGACCTCACCAAGGGTTAACGATGGTTAGCCTCACCCAACCATCAAGAGGTCGGCCTCACCAGTGGTTGGGCAAGTCTCCCCTAAGGCTAGCGACCTCGCTAGCTCTCATTTGGCCAGTCAAAAAGAAAAGGAAAAAAAAAAAAATGTAAGAAAATTATTTTAAAAAATGAAATTCTAAGTCACAAAAAAATTTAAAAGTCATAACAAACGCATTTATGTTGCAAGAATGAAAAGTTTGGATAGTTATCAAACTCTTTCAAATACTCAAAAACACATACGGGTAACATAATAATAATAATAATAAAAAATATTTATAATCAGAAATTGTTCCTAAAAACTAAATGATTAGCAAACATACCTTAGGCCCATAAGTCTTTCTAAACGAAGTAGCAACTCGTATGAGCATAAGTGATCTCTCAGAAGTTTGCTTAATCAAGCTCCATTCATGTCACATAAAACAACTTTCAAGAAAATGTTTTCTGGACTTTTTGGCGTTCAGTTCACGAAAAATAAACTAGTTAAGGAAAACATTTTCAACTAATGGAAAAAAACACTTTTGAATGTGGGGAAATGGTCTACATTTCAAAAAGCGGAAAACATTTTCCACCATCTTTCTTTCACTTTTAAACCAAACCTTTTTTCACCTAACACCTTTTCTTTTCTTTTTTTCGTTTAAAAAATTGAGTATTTAATTATTTTCAATTTTTCATTTTTAATTTTCCTTTTCTTTCTCTTCTTCTTCTTCTTCTTCTTCTTCTTTGACTAGTCACCGACTTCTTCTTCTTCACAAGCCGGTGAGGCTCGGAGCTTGCTAGATTCCAACAAGGTTGAGCCTCGTCGGCTTGTGGCAAGGCTAGAGCTAACTTGAGGCCGTCGAGTGAGCTCGACTTCGCACAATCAGGTGAGGCCTCAAGGTTGCTTATGATCGGTCATCAACTATTGCTATGGCTAGCAATCGGCCGAGGTGGAAGAAGGAAAAAAAAATTAAAAAAAGTAAAGAAAAGAAAATTAATTAAAAATAAATTTTGAAATAAAAAATAAAAAAAAAATTACTAAAATAAGTGTATGGAGGAAAAGATTTTCTATACCAAATGGTAAAAAATATTTTCTAGTTCATTTTTAAGTTTCAGTTGAACACAGGAAAATATTGTTATTTTATTAAAAATGGCTTCTTGGAAAACATTTTCTAGCAATACTACATATTCCATAAAACGAATGGAGTCTTAAATTTCGTTTACTTTATTGAAAATGAATAATTTGAAAAATATTTTCCTAAAAACAGTCAATTATATCACTAACATAAACTCTTTGCACCAATTCAATCCATTTTTTTTTTTTTTTGCCAACTAAGTCCAAAATATTTTGTATTTGTGCTAATTCAATACATTCATCGAATTTTAATTAGAAATTGCTAGCATAGATATTGACTATCGTACATGATGCAACTAGCACTAACGTGAACATTTTTAACAATATTTGAATTTTTTAAATTTATTTTATTTCTTATTTTTTTTTTTTCTCTTTTTATTTTTTTTTTCTTTCCCTTCTTCCTCTAGCAAGTTGTCAACCTTAGTGATCGGTTAAAGGCGAGGGCCAAAGAGAGCGAGCCTCTCTTGCCTTTGGCAAGGCCCAACCTTGCCTTCACTAGGTGAGGCTAGCCCTTGCCTCTAGGCAATATCAAATTGGTGATTAGCTAGAGAAAGAGGGGAAAAATAAAAAATAAAAAGAAAGAAAATAAAAAGGGAAAAAAATGAAAAAAATTGTCAATATCAATATCAACCGCATCATGTAAGACAATTGATGTCCATATTAGCAACTTCTATCCAAAATTTGCTAAATAGATTAAATTAACACAAATGCAAAACATTTAGAACTCAATTGACAAAAACAATAAAAGTTAAGGATTAAATTGGTACAATTGCAATAGATTTAGGACTTTTTGATAATTCTATTGTCGTTAGTAAGTTATCAACAAAATAATGAATTACTAACTTCAAATTTTATAGTAGATTACCAACTGCTTTTAATTTAACAAGTTGTTAGTTTGTAAGTCACCAGCGCAATTAATAACTTTATCACTTTTAAATTTCATAATTTATTATCAACTTTTAAAAAAAAAAACTTTTCAAGTGGATCTGATCAACCGTTAGTAAAGTACCTAAGAATCAATGAATGTACAAGTTTCAAATCCCATAGTAGATTATCAATTGGGACTAAATTTTACAAGTAGCTTGGAGATTGATTGCTTGACACAACCTAATCTCCCAGTTCCCATCTAAATTGTACCTGTTTAGCCCCAACAATGGTGACCGACATTGACTGCTCCTTTAGCATAACTATGAAAGGTTCGAAGAAGATGTACTTCAATTTGATCTATAATAACTCAGCGCCAGTCGAGAACTTATATCTGAGGTTGGCGAGCCCCGTTACTCTAGCTCTACCAGCGGGTCAGAATTCCTTGATTCTTTCCAAGCGAAGTAGCAACTCATGTGAGCTCAAGTGATCAGTCAACAGTTCACTTACAACGTTTCAAACTTATTAGCTCTTCGCATGGTGAAGCACAAAACTACTTAGGACTAAGCAACCAAAATCATTCGGGGGAGAGTATAATTCATCATTAATTAGAAATTGACAATTTAACATGCAATTACCTGATCTTATCTGCTTATTAGCATAGTTGCATGAACAAAGGGCAAAGAAATGAAACGCAAATCCTACGTTAAAATCTCTTTGCTCTTGGCTAAGAACATTTCAAATTAGTTTGCAATACCTGCAACGTACTGAATCGAACTCACCTTAGCCAAGCGCTTGTATATATTTGAGCGTACGTGCCCCACTACACTTAACAGATAAGAACATATTTTCCAACGAGAGCGAATACCATACTGGTATTCCTCTAATAAATATTTTTGGCGTGGTAGAAGCAATCGCAATCATTGGGTTTAGAGAAAGTTAAATTGATTGGGACTCATACAAATTCAAATTAGACGATTGCAACAGATGCATTTATGGTTTGATAGAACTGGCGCTGCCTTTTCCCCCTCAAATTCTCTCCCCGATCTGTGTCATCACGAGATCGCTGTCTTTGTCATGTTCCGGCGTTTCTTTATCAATTCAATCTCTCTTATCATCATCGCACAAACACTACTTAAAATAGAGTTTCGGATCTGATTTCTGTCGAATGAGAAGGGGAAAAAGCCGGACGAAAGTTGTTGGTTGGGCCTCTTGCCTTTTCTCAAAGACCCCATCATTTTCCCCATCCTGCTTTAGAGATGAGACAGGTGAAAAAGAGGGCGCGGAAGAAGAAAGAAAACAAGAAAGATGGAAAAAGAGAAAGAAGCGAGGGCTTTCGCCTTTTCCCCTAAGCTTTCGTGGTCTTCGGACATGGACGTTCAATGTCACCTGCAACCGTGACTCGGGAAGGTTTCGGTGCCACCCAGCTCATCTGAGAGGGAGAGAGAGAGGGAGATTGGATCCCTTTCATGGCGCAAATTAAGGAGGACATATCAAACTCCACATGTAACGCTTACCTAATGATGATGAGACTGATGAGCGCTGAGGGAACGGTTGAATATGTACAGTAACTAGGTTTAACTGTTATCATGACTTCATTTTTGTTTTTTAAGGAATGACCTTGCTTTGTTAAATAAGGAAAAAAATATTCAAACAGTTCTAAATTTATTACACTTTTTGTCAATTCAATTATAAATTTTTAATTTTATCGTTTGAGTTCTAAACTTTTTAACATTTTATCAATTGAATCAACCCGACTAAATTTGACTCCTTAGTGGATGTTAGTTGTCTTAAATGGCACACAACTCATGCTTATATGACAATTCTTTTAATAAATTTAGATATTTTTTCAATCTCTCTCTCTACTTTGATTGGACCTCGTTGATCGCCTGTGATGGCCATTGGACTCGTGCCAACCATGGTCAAGGGTCGCACAGCCCTCGTAGCCTCACCTGTGGCCTCCAAGGCATTCTGGGCGAGGGTCGTGCTACTTTCTTCTCCACCAATTAGGGCTTTTGACTCGTTCCAATTTCGCATTCCTCATTCACTCCCAGTATTGTGGAATTGAAATTGCTCTAATTTTCGTTGCATGGATGACCTTCTCTAGCTGCTTCTTCAAAGTCTTCAACTTTTTGCTCGCCCGCGATTGCGATGGCCTTTTGGGCGTGGGTCGTGGCTGAGGCAACCTCGCCATGTTCTCTTTGTAGCGCTGATGGCCTTGCCTAATGGCCGGTGAGGGCCCAACAATCCTCACTAGCCAAAGTAAAAAAGGAAAAAAATCAAAAGAATATATTAAAATATTATTGAAAAATTATTTATATCTCGTGTCAACCCTGCCACTTTGGATAATTGGTGTCCACATCAACAAATTCTGATAAAAAATTAGCCAAATAGACACAATTAGTAAAATGCGAAAATATTCAAAACTCAATTGGTAAAAGTAAAAAGTTTAGGATTGAATTGGTAAAAATATAATATATTTAGAACTTTTTATATAATTTTCATGTTAAATGATGGAAATTTACAAATAACTAGACGAAGTCTACACAACATCCTAAAACTTGGAATTATAGGACAATTCGCATCCAAATTTGACAATATCATCACAAGCATGCATTATCACGTTATAGAGTAGACAACTCACATATAAAGCCCACAACATACTTTCTCCATAAAAATACGCGAAATGCCAAAACAGCTCACAGATCCAAACGGATAGACAATTGCAATCCGAATCGCACGAAGCCCTGCAGAAAGCGATGGAAAGATATCGCTGGCATACATACATAGAAAAAAGAAATCACGACCAAAGCGAGGCTACGTGGGTCTACGTAGCCACTCCCATTCTCTCATGTAAGAAGAACAGCGCCTTTTCAAAGACGACACCAGCTTGCGAGAAGGACGAGGAGGGAAAGAGAAAAAGAAAAAGGCTCCATCTAAAGTCATCTATTTATGATATTCCAGGGAAGATAGCATGATCATGATGATGATGACGATGATGGTGCCAACGGTGGCCTTATATAAATGGTCATAATTCAGCTCAAGGACTCAAAAGATCCCTCCTCCAAGAAAGGCCCACCAGGAAGAGAAAAAGAAAAGGGAGAAAAAAGCATAAAAACTCAGGACTCAAAAAGAGAGAGCTCTCAACTCGCCACCTTCTCCTCCAAACATCTCCGGAAAAGCTAAAGGAAAAATCCAAGAAGACCCGCGAATCTCTCCCTCTCTGTCTCTGTCTCTGTCTCTCTCTCTTTCTGTAAGCCTAGATGCTGTGAAGAGCGCAAGGACCGAAGATTCTGGCACGATGATACAGTCGTGCTTCAGCAATCCGAGCTCGCCCGCCACCCCCGCCGCCGGCGCCGCGGCCTCTTCCCAATCCCCGCAGAGCCTCGTCACCTCCATATACCAGACCCACCTCCTCGACTCCCCCGCTCACCTCACGCTCACCTGGTCGAGGACCGCCTCCTCCCACATGCTCACCATCCACTCCTCCCCCACCTCTTCTCTCTCACCATCTCCCTCCAGCCTCCGGCCTTCTCCCTCTTCAGGACCCGCCCCGGATCCAAATCCATACACCTCGCCCACCACCCCCACCACCACCACCACCACAGCCACCGCCACGCCAAGATCAAGGTCCACTGGGACTTCACCCGGGCCGAGTTCGCTCGCGGCTCGGCCGAGCCCGAGGCGCGCTTCTACCTTTCCCTCACGTGCAATGGCAAGCTCGAGTTCTACCTCGGCGACCTCGATGCCGAGCCGGCGCGGCGGCACGGGCTGGCCTCGGCTCGCCAGCTCGCCGAGCCAACGACGACGACGCTCCTGTCTCGGCGAGAGCACGTGTTCGGCAGCCGGGTCTACGCCTGCACGGCTCAGTTCCTGGGGTCCAAGCACGAGATCTCCATCGAGTGCAGCGGCGGCGTGTTGAAAGTGAAAGTCGATGGAGAGACGAGCCTGGTGGTGAAGAGACTGGCGTGGAAGTTCAGAGGGAACGAGCGGATCACGATCGGCGGCACCGAGGTCGACTTCTTCTGGGACGTCTTGAACTGGGTCGGCAACATTACCGGGGGCGAGATCGGGAACTGCGGGTACGGAGTGTTCGTCTTCCAAGTGGGCGACTGCGGAGTGATATGGCCGGAGATGATCGGGCCCGAGAAGAAGCTGATGAGGAAGAGCAAATCCTCTCTGGCGAACCCGGCCAAGGCGCAGAAGCCGGCGACGTTCTCGCCGGCGTCGCCGTCGTGCTCCAGCGTCTTGCAGTGGGCGGAGGAGAGCGGCAGCAGCGACGGGAGCAGCAGGAGCTCGTGCTGCTCGTCATCCACGAGGTCGAGCGGGAGCGGTGGCGGGGGGTTCTCTTTGATGGTGTATGCGTGGAGGAGTGAGTGAATCGATTCTTGAGATTTCTCGTTTCTTGCTCTTTTTTTTTTTCTTTTTGGTCTTGGCGATTAATTGATTTCATGTGAAAATAATATTTTGCTGATGTTTTTGTGAGATAAGCCTGTTGTGAACTTGTGAATAGAACAATCTTTCCCAGATCCATTTTCGTCACCTTGGAACTTGGCATCTCTATAGTTCTTAAGGTCACGTTCAGACCCTTATTTCAGAAACTAATCCGAAGCTTTCTTTGCAATTAGTTGGGATGTAGACGTTGAGATTATTAGGGGTAAGAAAGCTATTAGTGGAATAAAAGGGTACATTCAAAATGAGATCTGACTTTAGAACAGGAGCTTGTAGCAGCTTGAATACTGATCTTCGCAACCGTTAACCCCACTTATCCAAAACAAGGACACAGGTCGCAATTGCCACGGCGATTCAACGATGTAGTGATGTCCCGTGTTGAAAATGTAGAGAGAGAATCGGATTTTACATAATGTCCCGTGACAAACTTAGAGGACCAGGACCAAATCGCACGAGTAATTTAGAGCGACCTGATCAAATTTGAAGTTGACCCTATTTCTTTCGAGTTCGGTTTGTAAGAGCAGGAGTAGCAAACAGAATGATGAATGGGTGAAGATCTTGAAAGGGGAACGTTTAGCAGCATCCGGAGCTGGCCACGGGACGAGAATCATATTCAAATACAAAAGCGTGCCGCACACAACCTGGGGCCCGGAAAAAGGGCCAAGCTCTACAATCATGGCCGCATGCACCCATCACTTGCTTTGGATGCTCCTAAAATAAAATAAAGAGGACTTCATCATCATCATGCGGATTGAAAACTGCAGGTGCTGTCCTTTTTTCTTTAGGGTTTCTTTGGGTAAAGTTTTATAAAACTTGGACTTTGTGTAGCAGAGACTGAGAGCGTAAGGTAAGGAGCTCCCATCACCCCAAAAAAGATACATTCTACTCGATTTGGTCACATTGCTCCCTAACATCATTACACGGGGTCTTGCTTATGCTCTTTTACAATCATGACAAAGTTCTTTTGCTCGCTCCCAATGGTAACTCTAGTCTAGTAGTTCTCCTAACTTTCTCTAAACCATTTGAATTCGAATCGCCACGACGGCGTATTTGCGCGCTCCCAAACTCGCTTGGCTTTACCTGGTTCGATCCCTGCATACTTGGTCCCATTCCATTTTTTGCTATGACTTTAGAAACAATCGCGCGCGCCACACGTGTGGTCGGCGCAAGTGAGCCCTCTCGAATTGCGCGTGCCAAGGCCAAAAGTATAAGGATTTGTATGCACTAAAGCTCAAATGCTAACAAGTTTAGGCTCATTTTGTATGCACTAAAAGCTCGAATGCTAACAAATATTTGGCTCATCGCTGCATGTGCATCGGTGTGCAAACACTGCCAGGTGGAGATCCTGAGATCTGGAGGGGGGACATAAATTGAAAAGGACGAAAGGAACGGGATTCCTAATCTCCGCCCGTGGTTTCGGCCATCATAGACCACAGCATGCGCTTCATTAATATGTCAAGCTGATTTAAGTGCACTTGACCTCAAACCTGCATTTGGGGTCAAACTTAGAGAGAGAGAGAGAGAGAGAGAGAGAGAGAGAGAGAGAGAGAGAGAAAGAGACAACTGTCAATTTTGTTCAATGTTAAAGATTCCAGATTCATTGAAACTTCCATGTCTTTTGAGAGGAAAAAACTGCTGCCACAAGAAATGGCAGTTTTCTAGCTGAAATGCACAGGCCAAAAGATCCAAGGTCAGATGCGCTTTCGGAGGATGTGGAAGAGGTCAAAGGGTCAATGCATGCATGTTCGTACGATTTATCTAGGAAGGCCAAGTGACCTTAATAGAAATTTATAAATATCAAATTTGTGAAAAAGAAAATACCCTTTTTTAGCTAAGCATCAGATAATTTACCTGTACAGACTGAAAATGAGAACAACCAAATTTACTCCGGAGTTTTCAAAACATTCACGGCGAGAAATGTCCAAATGGAAAGCAAAAATGCATCTTGCGTACCACTTTTAGTTCTGTATGGATATGATAATATATCTGAACATCTCCTTCAGGCAGCAAAATTTGATGTGATGATGTATCGTATACCGTGGACACAATCATAAGTACTTTCATAAGTTTAACCATGCCATGTTCTCTCACCAATGCAGCTTTCTCTCTGCTTCTCACGCTCGATAATACATCAATAATAGAATGGGCCTAAACTAAGAAGCCCATTAAATACAATGTAGCAGTTCATAACTTCAGCTGACCGAAATATAGTAGAACTTCCAAAAAAATAAAAATAAATAAATCAATAACAAAGGTAGTTGTTCTATTTCACCATGATACTACTTGAAGAAAACAAATTCAACAAAACCAAAAGTGAATGATATACACCTGAGGGAGATGACACATCCTTTGCAAAACCAGCAATTTACAAGTAGGTCTATAAGGTCACTGAACTTAAATCTTTAGACAATTATCTCTAATAACACCTCACTTCAGGGTCAACTGTAAAAATGTAGGTCCATGTTTTGAAGAGTATGATGTGCAGACAAGAGCCAGAAGGACTATTTTGAGTTTGTTCCATAAAGTGGACAGCCTTCCTTTCTCTAACCATGAGCTGCCATAAAGCCTTCCCGAGAGTTGCAGGCAAAACTTATCTTCAGTCACTTGGTCTGCCAAAGCTAGGGGTAAAAATCTGGCCAATTGCTTCTAGAGCTGAAACATTCCAACTTTCAGCATGTCTAACTATCTGCAGAAGGGGTCACACTCCCAATTAGTATGAATTCTGGCCAGCCTAGAAGGAACTCAAACAATGAGATCCAGCCAAAAAAGAAAGAAAGAAAGAAAGAAAGCTTACTGCAAAGTTGTTGTCAAGTTCATAAACAGTCTTCCCATCAATCGAAATGAGAGGCCTCCACGGAAGTTTTAAGTAGGTTCTGCAAGTTGAGAAATTGTTTGAGCCACTCTATTGATGGACAGTGATATATTAATAAATATATCATAGATATTCATTCCAATTGATCAAGCGAGTCATCCATCTCCATAATCATTTCCAGCTATTTTATTGCCAGGTCCGATCCCTTGGAGGAAAGAGCAAATAGTGGAGGATGTAAACAGTGATCAATTGAAGTACCTGAGCTTCCATCTAGCCAAAATGTAAGTCTCATCATCACCCTGTGGATATAGTTAAATCAGCAGCAAATAAGAACCCGGATTCAGAACAATGATGAAACAAATCTGAAGACTCTGGTATTAATTACTTTAGCTTTACACATATGAGCCCGTAATTGAAACAACTTCACTAATTTCGCACGTCATAAGACAGACTTGATCTTATTGAGCATTTGCAAGTTCCAAACAAATGCTAGCAAGCAATGACATGACCTGAGAATTCATTGAGACAGAATTATGAAAGAATTATATATATCATCATTTGTACTGAAAATGAGACTTGGAAATCTCTTATTTTCCTTAAGTAACAATTAATATTCTCACTAGTGGGTTAAATTTTCTCAAGTTCGCATGCAAAAATATGGAGTCACAGATGCGCATATGCAAGATCCCGCAGAAAGGAAGGGAAGCCCTAGCACTGGGTATCAAAGAAAGAGCACCAGTCAGCCTAATGGGTAAAATATCAGTGGCTATCTTCGACACTCATGGCAACAGAAATGCCAAGTTTGACCTCAAAGTGAGTGGGCTGATGAAGATACTCTAGCTATGTCTATCACTGAACCAGATTTGAAATTACAAAGTACCTTTTGTATACTGTGTAACATTATCGATGGACGGTCAAAGAAAGGAACAAGTAATTTCAAGTTGCGCTCATACAGACCCTTACCTGAACAGCCAAACACCGAGGAATTAGTTGATTTCTCATGAGGATGTGCGCTTTATTTGTATGCACATATATAAATGATTAATAATAGCTCAGTTCCTTCAGAAGGATAATCACACAGAGGACGGAAAAAATAAATTTGCATCCAGTTTTCTGGATAAGCAATAATAGACTTCAGAAAATGTACTTTGACATGATAAAGCCAAACTCGACTGCAATTAGCTTGAAGGCTATGAATGCTATAGACATCAAATATATAAACAAAATCTAGTCATGTTCATTTGCATCTCATTTTGAAATAAAAATGGAATCTACAGAAACAGAAAGCCGCAAGACTAGTAAACATGGGCACTGCTCTTCTGGCACCAAAGTTTGAGACTTTCTGTGAATACTTTCTTGGGAACGATTAATAGACTCGTCCAGAGAAGATTAGTGCATCAGATGTGCTTCAATAAGCATATCAATCAAGACTGGGCCCACAAAGGACTAAAAGAAGCAACATTACTGGCTTGGACAGGATGGGATGGCTTTTTGGGTTGGGATGACCAGGGAGGCTTTAAATTAATGCAATCTAAGACCAAAATTAGAAACCGGACGAGTCACCAAGCAGAATATAACCGATGAAATCCCCATACAAGAGAGGATGAAAATGTCAAGTTGTAAGTTTTTATTAATGCAAGAAACTCTAGGGGAAACTCTGGGAAATGATCATCCGAACCAGCTGGGGGTAAACTGCTGAACTGAAATTTCAGGGCTCTATCATAGCAGTTCTTCAGAAAAAGAGTTTCCACATGTGAACATCACTAGATAATTTGACAAAGAATAGGAGCATTTGGCATGTAAACAAGAGAAACTGCAGCGCAGAGGCTTATTCTCTTACCCCGGAATCTAATTGTTGGATCTTCGAAAATGCAATCTTCAGCGTAAATTGCAGAAGTAAAAACTCCTGTTTGCAGCAAAGAGATCAGTATAAAACACAAGCGCGACTACGCAGTGCTTTTGGGCCCTGCAACAATGAGTTTTACCCCCGTCTCAAACTCAGAACGTTCTAATATCAGTTCCTAGAGTTCCAGGAGACAACGAGCACTGGCCTAGATTGATGATGGGTTTTCAATGACAATTCCTGTAAATCTCTTCTCCAGATTCTTTACAACAATTTTTCCCAATTCATACAAACAAGCATAAACCTCGTCTCGTGAAAATACTATACTCGATTCAGATTATTAGCAATCCATCAATTAAGCAAGTACGATATTGGAGCATGCTCAGACAGATTTTGTTTGCTGCCAGTAAGCATACAGAGTAAAGAAAAAGAAAGGAAGTGAAGGCACCTGTGACAAAATAAGCCTTCTCATAATCAGACGCGAGGATCATCAATACATCATCGACGCTGGAAGCAGAAACCCCGTCCCCGTCCCTTTCGTCGTCACTCACACTCTCCGAACTGCAGAAAGTCGAACGCAATCAGAAGAGCGAGATCAGTAATCGAGAAGCATCGTGACCATCTCTATATCACTTCGTCGCTCGGGAAACATTTCTCCGAAACTCATACGCGTCTATCGCGACGTTGTTCCGGAGCGGAGAGAAACAGGAATCACCTGCCGTCCTTCGCGGGAGACAAAACCCTGAGAATCTCCGTGACTCCGCTCACGGCGAGCTTGATCAACTTCGGCGCGGGTCCAGCGCTTCCCTCCTCGCCGACCGATTTCAGAGAGCGACACCATCGCGCGCGACGAGCTTTCTGAGAGTGAGCAGCGGCTCAGATGCCGAAACAGCAAAAAGGACAAAAGAAGAAAAGCGAGATCCGCAGATTGAGAGGTCGGAGCTGGAAGAGAACGCGGACGGGGAGGTGGAAGCCGAGAGTCGCCGGCGAGCGCAGAGTGATCGGAGAAGGCCTCGCGACGCAGGCGATTCCCGCCATTTCTGGTCCAGAGGTTGAAGATGAAGATGAGGATGGCGATGAGCTTGCGAAGATTCGACAACGAAGGCGGATCTAATGGGCTGAAGGAGCGATGTTGGGAATGGGCCTGACTCAGATGAGCCCAAATAAAGTTGACTTCGTAGAGTCAACGTGAGGCCCATCTAAATGTCACGATACTCTGGGCTCGCATGACTTGGCCCAAAAGAAGATTGGCCTCTGTTCTTATAATCAGACAACTGGCGTAATCACTCGATGAGTTTGTACTTTGCCCTTGGCGTTAATTTTTTTTTTTTTTTTTGGATGAAAATTTCCAACTCAGCAAAGAAAGTCCATATCATTTAAAAGAACATCCACTTCAGTAAAGAAAGTCAATATTATTATAAATAAATAACTCAACTCAACAGATCTTTTAACAGTATTGAAATCACGTTGCGAATTTTATTATGCAAATAATTCAAAGGCCAGGATGAATCATGCTGGCAACAAATACCAGGATGATAAAATTAAGTTCATGGACCATCTTGATTTTGATGGGAGAGTACAGAGACCACCGATGCGATTTCACCTCGTTAATTTGGCATCATTAAAATGAGATCATAAATGAGATCATTCAAGTGAACGGGAGGATGATGAATATGGCTTGTCAGGCTAGATAACAAAAAGATGCTCCTTCAAAAATGTAATTAAAACCACACAATCTTCCATGCTTAACAATGTGAACAGCTCATTGGTTTTCAAAGACGGCGATAATGACCGTGTCGCCTAACTGCTTTCTTTATTATGTTTCGGTTTATAATTTCTTTTTTTTTTTGAACGAATTTTGGTTTATAATTTCAATCAACCTTTCTTGTCCATACATCCATACATACATACATGCACATATATATTATGTAATTATAAAAGCCGGTCCAAGTGCTTAAGAGGTCACTTTCAATCTTAATCATCCGTACGATATATTATGTAATTATAAAAGCCGGTCCAAGTTCCTAAGAGGTCACTTTCAATCTTAATCATCCGTACGATAGCCGTAAATTGCGGCACCCTCAATTTCACTTCCGTTGCCCTCTTATTTCGCTTCAAGACCACCTGAAAATGCCACGTTTCTTGTCCGCCCTGGCATCGCAGTTTTTGACATCATAAATCAATTTACACGCCCATCAACTTTCTTTTTTCTTATTCATTTTATTATATTTTTGTGTTGGTTAAATCCAACATTTCCGAAAATCCACATAATAAAATGTCCTTAAAATGCGATCTATGATTGGCTTGAGTAGGTTTTTAAGTCTCATCGATAGCTGGGAAGGATTCATGCGAAGTGGGCTACCCCTCATCGTACGCTCCAAAAAAGTTAAAATAAAATGAGAAATGAAATTGATATTTAGATTACCATCTTAATTGCGTTTGAGATAATGAAATGAATTGTCAATGAAACTTTGACCCAACATATAAATGTGATTCATAAACTTTTTCTTTTTTTAATGTGATCCACGAATATTTGATACATATTTAATTAGTCCTTAAATTATATGAATATATTTAGTATTGTCCTTTCATTAATTCAAGTTCGAGGATTACATTGAATATAATTAAAAATTTAGAGATCATGTTGCACATTAAGTCAAAATTTTGATATGAGGTGTCACTCATCGATCGCAACAAAAACAATGATATTTTTTCAATAAAAAAAGTAATCACTATTTTACCGATGGAAAAAATTAATATCTAGCACCTAATTTGCATACATACATGTTGGATTCTAAATGATTAAATGATCAATCTCTTTAATTGCCTAACATTGATGCCCCGAAAAAGGAATCACTTAACATCTATACTTGTATAAATACTTTAAAATGGTACCCTATATTTTCTCCCAATTCAGCCGCCGGAAACTATCGGTCAAACGAAGAGTCTCTATCTCCAGATTAACGGCAGTAATGATTACCTTTCAAAAGAGCAGGCAAGGGGACACGTGAAAATCTCATCAAAAAATTAGGAATCTGTTCACTTTATCTTTCTCACCTCATTTTAATATCATTATTCTTGCATTTGCTTCTTCTTTTTTTCTTTAACATTACCGGCGGAAAAGGGCTATTTTTCTTTTATTGTGAACATGGGATTATACTTCGACCAAAAATAAAGAAAAAGAAAAAGAACTTGGGATTATACGATAAAAAGACGAAAAAGAAAAAAAGAGAGAAGGGGAAAGGATGCAGAGATGGTTTTGACTTTGAACATCGGAGCTCTTTTTCCTCCGTTTTCCACCGCACGGAACATTCGAGAGGAAGGCAATAGAAATCTCTTTGACGCCGCGTGCGATGTTTAAGTGCTTCTTCGTCCGTTTCTGGAGATGAGATTGTTTGATCTAGCTTTTTTGAAACGAGTTCAATTGTCGATAAGGATGTTGCCACTTCGTTGAAGTATTCGGTAAATGCAACAACACTTCATAAATGGCATTATGCTTTATTCAAGCCCTATCAACACCAGAGCGCAGGCCACGACAATGTCCTCGCAGGCAAGACTACAGCAAAGCAAAGCAAAGCAAACTTAACACACCGACCAAAAAAAAATATACCGACCAAAAAAAATAAAAAAGCAAACTTAACACCAATTCCATGGGGCATGCGACCAACGACCGCGCCGCTGCCGCTGCCGCCACTGCCACTGATTACTGATCGATGGCCATCTCAGCAGGCTCGGGATCGAAGAACATGTCCCAGTGGCCATCATATTTGATGACTAACTCCGTGTCCTCGAGGTACAAGACCGTGTGCTTATGACCACCGCCAGTGAACAGGTTATCTCCAGTCCCCAGTACGGACACCTCATTCGTGGTCAAGTTCCACACCCTCATCTTGCCTTTCAGCACCACCTGTGTGTGCCCGAACGTGTGGTGGTGCGCCGGCTCGACGCTCCCAGCCTCGAACCTCACGATTGCCATTTCCGGGTTCTGTCCGATTATCTCCACCGATCCCCGGGGAATCATTTCGAATGGATTTGGCACCCGCGGATTCGCCAGGGGACACATCGCCCACGAAACGCAACCATCCGGCTCCAAGGTCCGCACACCTATCTGGGCCATTTCGAATTGGGCTCGATCGAGGGATTCCTGCACGCCGCCGCCCCACGGCCGGCCGCCAGAGGCGGGGCAGGGGGACTTGAAGGGGGTCTCTAGCCAGGCGCGGAAGATGTCGTAGGCGAAGTCCCACGGCGTGGAATTGGGGGAGATGACGAGGACGTTGGAATTGGAAATGGACCGGGCGTCGACGGCGTCGTCAACGGAGCGACAGGCCGTCGCGAAAATGCCGGGGAACTTGTTGGCGAGGACGGAGCCGACGTGGTCGGAGCCGCAGACGACGAGGCCGCGGGCCCCGGATCCGCGGGAGGAGGAAAAGACGCGGCGGCCGACGTCGGAGGCGATGGTGAAGCCGATGCCGAGGTCCTGGACCTCGATGCCCGGCTCTCTGCGGATGCGGGACACAAGGGCGTGCTTGAACGGAGCGCCGAAAGGAGTGGCCCCCACTATGATTTTGTTGGGGCTGGCGATGGCGGCGGCAGCAACGGGGAAATCAGCCATTGGCGGCGGCGGTCGAGAACTCGGGGACGACGGAGGATGTCGGAGGGGGGGGAAGAAGAAGTCGGAAGTGTCGGATTGTTGTCGTTGTTCTTGTTCTGAGCAGATGTGGGGGAGAGAGAGAGGGCGGATGGGGTATATATAGGCGGGGAAGCGGCCATGTAGCAGGTCGACATCAAAGCCGACCTGCAGACCACCACGCGTTGGAGTCAGAGCGGCCGCCAATATTTTATCGCGTTTAGATCAGAGAGATGAGACTCCTCCAAGAATTTCTCCCGTCAATATATCTCCCCTGTCAATCACATTTCAGATACAGAGAGAGAGAGAGGCACAATAGTTTGGCTCGTGCATCGAGGACGTCAGAGGGGTCTAGGGAAGGCGTGGAAGACGTGGAATCATTCTCCCCTTCCCCCTCCCCAATTTGGAATTTCTGCTTCTTGATGCGCCAGCTCAGATGGCGCCGTTGCATTTTCGTGGATCGGGTCTTTTTGTCGGATCCCCCCACCCCCACGCCTTGTTAGAATCCAAGGCTCCGGTTTCGAGTGGTGTCGGATCTTTTTAGCACCCGGGTTAGTCTCCACGTCTGAATATGACAGCCGCGTTCTGTGCACGCGGATCCAAGAAAATGTGCAAATGTAGCGATCCAATATGGCATGACCTTTGCGACTTCCCGAAAGCCAATGTGCTTATGCTCACAAGATGATTTTAATCTCTTGTGAAGTTAAGTATATCCCCACAAGTGATGTTGAATCACCTTGACATATCAATAGACTCGACATTATGGTATTTGTGTATCCAAAGGTGCATTATATCAAGCAAGCTAAATAGCAATAGCTTGCGGACCATATTATCTTATAGTTATAAGATTATTACATGACATCATTTAGCTAATTCAGCCCCCACTTCTTATTGCTACTCCTCAATGCCATTGCAGAGTCTAATCAAAATGACGGCTTATCACTAATTGAAACAATGTGTAAAAATGGAGAAAATGTAGGGCTCAAAGAAATTGAACCTATAATCGAGAAAATTCAAATCATAAGTAGTAATAATCCATTTACCAGATCTCTCTCTCTCTCTCTCTCATTGTTGGACCCTCATTGTGCTTGGACCTTGCCAAGCTCTTTCTCTTCCTCTTCCCTATGTTGTTGTGGTGGTGGTGGTGGTGCAACTGTGATGATGCTACATTCGCCTAAGTCCAACATATCGAAACCTAATTGTGTGATGTGTCCTTGTTGCAAGTTAAGACAAATGCCATCCATATATTACACTTCACCTCATCATACCTAGGCAATGTGGGATTTGATTCATTTATGCCCCTTTCTCCATCCTCAAGTCAGAGCTGCACTTTGTCTCTTTCTCTTTTTCTTTCTCTTCCCTATGTTGTCGTGGTAGTGGTGCAATTGTGACGATAATGTTGCATCCGCCCAAGTCCAACATATCAAAACCTAATTGTGCAATGTGATTTCATTGCAAATTAAGACAAATGCCACCCATATATTGCACTTCACCTCATCATACCTAGACAATGTGGGATTAGATTTATTTATACCCCTTTCGCCATCCTCGAGTTGAAGCTGCACTTTGTCTGAGCTCCAAAATCCTTGTGATCATTCTCACTCTCAACGGATTAAGTTGTTACAAGTTTACCGGCTTTTGCATGGTTCATCCCTGAACCTCACACTTTCCATTGGGTTTGGCTTTGATACCATAATGTTAAGCCCATTAGCTTCAACATACCAGACCGATGTCGATAGTCAATCATGATGAATTCCGTCGATAGATCCGGTTCAACATCAGATCCTGGGTCGAGGAAAGACTCATATGAGTTGGCCATGATAGGAAGGAGGTTGGGAGCGTAATAAAGGGCTGGAGGGAGGGGTATTTGGGTAATTTGGTGAGGGCATGACATAGTTGTACACCACCTGGACCACCCACCAGCGACGGCAGCATCAAAAGATGAAATTGCCTAGGAAATATCGGGTCCCTCAGGTATAACTACGTTGGATTTGCAAGTCCGCTTGGCACATGTGATCCACGAGGCCACATTATAGAAAATTTCAGACTTTTTCTCTCCCCTCTCTTTGTTACTTTTTCTCCTTTTTCTCATTTACTTTTTCTCTCAAGTTTCTTGCTAACTCACCACAAACATTAACTCTCTCTCTCTCTCTCTCTCTCTCTCTCTCTCTCTCTCTCTCGTCGCAAAGACTGAAGATGAACCTCCGACGCTAGTCACGAATCCAACCCCCTCTCTCAATCTCGTTCGCAACACCCTCGATGATCGCCTCTAGGTCTCATTGAGCTCCTAGGAAGTAGTGGATCATCCGGTCAAGAGTCCCGGAAGCTTCACCTCCTTGATTCTGAATTTTGACGCCTCCAACGAATGTCTTTGCTTACAAGTTTAGGCCACCATGACCACGAGCTTGAAGCTCAAGCGGCCATTGCCACGAGATTGAGGCCGAGCTCCAAACTTAAGTGGCCAAGATTACCCAAGCTTCGAGTCAGAGGTTGAGCTCCATGGCCAAATCAGCCAGCTTGGGCTACAGCTCAAGCTCTGGCGAACACAAAAGGAAAAAGAAAAAGAAAAAAAAGCAACTACTAAAAACAAAGAGAAAAAAAAAAAGCAACTACTTAAAACAGAGAGAGAGAGCACAAAAATGTGAGAATTTATGTGGTGATTCTGTACTTGGAGATGGAAAAAAAGAGAATTGAGAGAAAAAGGAGCGGAGAGAGGGGTGAGAGAAAGTGAAATTTTCTGTAATGTGGGCCTGTGGATGACACGTGCCGAGTATTTAGTGGACTTATACAAATCCTGCGTGTCTATCACTTAGGACTTATACAAATCCTACGCGTCTATCACTAAGGTATCCAATATTTTCTCGGTATTCACCTCCAATTTTTGCTTTTGATGTGCCAGCTCGGATGATGCCATCAAATTTTTCGTGGACCTGTGTCCTTTTTCCTTTTTCCATGGATCCCATGCCTTGGAATTACAGGACTTGGAACCAACCTATTAATATCCATCGAGCACTGGCAATCATGTAATTCTACATCATACAGCGTAAATTATCAATGGCGTGCAAATTCAAGATCTTAAAGATACCATGAAGAGAATGAGTAATTGTGGCGATTCGAGTATAAATGGCTATGAATATGCTTATCACTTGAATAATCCTTCTAAACTATTTCAGCCCCACTTGCTATTGCTTTTCACTAGTGCCATTATAGAGCTAATCAAGAAATAGAGAAAAGTCGCTTCTTTGTTTCCGAAAACAATTAAAAAAATAGCCCAAACCATTTTCATTTTTTTCCCTCTTTCATTTCTTGTTTTTCTTTTCTTTCTTTTTCTCTTCCTCCCTTATTCCTCTAGCCGATATCTGGCCATGGCGAGGGCTAGCGATCGGTTAGATCTTTTCAACCCCTTACCTAGCCACAGTCAAGGTCGGCCTTGCCCAACTATCACAAGGTCGGCCTTGCCGGGGGCCGGCAATGTTACCGGCTCTCATCTAGCTAGTGACTAGCTAGAGGAGAAGAAAAAGAGAAGGAAAAAGAAAGAAAAGAAAATTTTCAAAAAATTATTGAAAAATGAAAAGAAATGCTATGTCACAAAAATATTTGAGGATCATATTAAATGTATTTCCGTTCTTTTTCAACTTTGAAAATATAAATTTTATGCAATTATTAAACGCCTTTGAATGCTTATAAACTCATCTAGATAATAAAAAATAAAATAAAATTATTTTTGGAAACAGAATGTCATACTATTAGGTTTTACATCTCTAGAAATTTCCCAGCATATGTGGCTTGTTCTAATTAATATTCCTATGCAAAAGGTGCTGGCAATTTATTAAAGTTGTTCTTCATTTCGTGTTAGGGCCTCCTCTAAAGTCAGTAATTAAATTAACATCTTGGATTTTTTTGGTAGCTTGTTTGATGAAGTTGCTATTGGTCCAATTGGAAAAGAACATTTTGACAAAGAACAAGAGGAATTTTTATCAAATCTAAAGTATATCCCGAAGAAGATATGTAATCAAGTGTATGCTTAATATTACTCTGCTTGTATTAGTGTTCTTATAGAATATCTAGTAGGAAATAACTAATCCAAGAATTGCGGGTGAGTCTCCCAGAGGCGAGGCAATATGGGAGAAGGAAAACGACACAAATAGTCCATGAACTTTGGCCTAATGTGTAATGTGGTTCTTGAACTTTCAATTTGTTTAATGTGGTCCTTAAACTTTATCTCATTATGTAATGTAGTCCTTGAATTTTGTTTAATGTGGTCCCTGGATTTTTAGTACATGTTTAATCTAGTCAATACACTTTTATGAAAAATGTTCAATATTGTCCTTGAACTTGAATTAATGGAAGAACAATATTGAACATTTTTACTTAGTTCACCAAAAGTCTAGAGACCACATTGAACAATTAAAAGTTCAAGGATTACATTTTATATCGAGCCAATGTTCGTGAACCATTTGTGCCACTATTCCTATAAGAAATGCACATTATTATAAATAATGCAAGTAGTTGATAGATTGGGAGATAGAATCTCCACCATTAGATTCATGAGAGATGTATGGTTGTAATCAAAGGAGTACTTGTATAAATAGGGGTCTATTTCCCTTCATTTGTATCATCTCAATACAAAATATAGAACTTCTCTCTATAGAGTTTTTCTCTCTACAATCCCTTGTGAGCGTAGTAAGAAAGGCTGACTTTAGAAATTAGTAAGGCTAATTTGGAAAGAAACTTATAAGAAAGGCTGCCTTTAGAAATTAGTAAGACTGACTTGGAAAAAAAAAATTAAAGCCTCACATGTAGGAACGCTAGATCAACTAGCTCATGTTGCCATGCTCCTCCAGTTGCCTCTCCATAATTATAATGAAAGTTTGTGCTTGCAAAATAGTGCTGTCGCGTTCCTCTAGTTGCCTCTCCATATTATAACGAGAGCTTGTGCTTGCGGAAGTGTATGAGTAAAAATTCCTCTCGGCACAATTCATCCAATAGCAAATCCATATCCTCTTGCGCCTAATGCATGGCTCTATCTATCATGCTTTGTTTGCACTACCGTCAGTGCCCTCAAAGCGTGCTCGAGACGGAAAGCTGAAGGAGTAGTCATCCCGAGAAGAGAGATGGAGAATTGGGGATGACTAAAGAAGACGAGAAATGAAACTGAAGAATTGTAATCTCAAAGTAGTAGTTTGCTCAGCGAGTTCCATCTACCTCTAGGAGATTTTCCGAATGCGGAGCACTATAGGAAGATGTCAAGTGGTTACAATATAGATAAATTTGAGAAGCTAGTGAAAAATAATACAAGTTGTGAATGATATACCAAGTTATGACATCCCAGATCTTTTTGAAATTTTTACAATTTAGGTCCTGTTTTTTTTTTTGGTAAGTTACAATTTAGGTCCTGTTACAACCAAGTATTATGCTTTTAAGATACATTTTGAGTAATTGTTCACATTTATGGACCCAAAAGTATAGAAATTATTTTGGCCATGTAGTTTGTACACAAACTAATACAAAAAAGCAAACTTGTTTCCCTGTACAGAAAAATAGAAAATACAGCAGAAAGTAAATGTCACTGTTCACATGATTAATATGAGACTTGTTCATACGAAGTGAACATTTTTGAACGTGGGATGGATTTACTTTGCTAGGATGCATGGGTGCATCGTGTGCGTTATGCATCGGGATTGTCTTAAGAAAGAAGGCTTTGATACCAAGTGAAGAATAATAATATGGAAGAGAGAAAATGTGAAATTTCTGTATATTTTGGTGTACATAGTAATGAAGAATAATCAGCCTATTTATGGATTTTATTAGATAAATATTTTTAGATATTATATCAATCAAGATATGACATATATGCAATCTACGTGAAATCTTGAAATAGATAATCAACATAAATATTATAATTATCTCTAAGATAGAAAAATTATCCTAGACAACCCTTGATTATCTTTAACATTGAGAAAGAATAGGAGGACCTTTTATCAGAACTAAAGGATATCCCAAATAAGACACGTGATCGTAGGGTAAGTGTATGCTTAATGCTTAACCTATGTTATGAAGCTGTTTCACCATTCAAGTAATTTTCATGATGCTTGTGTCACGGTCGGAGATTTTCTGTGCACGAAGACCGAGGATGATCCGAAGGACTAGGTGAGTCTCTTAGGGTTTCTTGAATTCTTTAGAATATCACTAGAGAAGTGTACATTGTTGTACATTGTTGTAATTAATGCGAGTAGTTGGCAACATGTGTGATTGTTCCATTGTGTAGATATAAATGATATGAATGGCCAAAACATCATTTCGGTTGCAAATCTCTCTCTCTCCCTCCCTCTTTTTCTTTTTCTAGTTAAAAAGAATAAATCATAAGAGAAAAATGTGAAATTTGTATATATTTCAATTTGCATATTAATGAAAAATACATAAGCTTATTTATAAAATTTACTAAATTATTTTAAGATAATATTTTCAATCAAGATATGCATAATCAATTGAAAATATACATACAATCTTGAGAGATACGAATAATTAACATTAATATATATTTATCTCTAAAATAAAAAAATTATTCTAGAGAAATCTCAAATTATATCTAATAATTTTTGTGGGTAAAGTATTCTCGAAATAGTAAACTATGGTAACCTATCACTAAGAGAGGCACCAGGCAACCGGAGTTGTAGACTGGAGGGCGAAGGTGTATGGTCATGAAAAAGGCATACCGGGTTCTGTGCGATTATCTTCACCGATCCCCCTGGAATCATTTCGAACGGATTTGGCACCTGGGGATTCGCCAGGCGACAGATCGCACAGGAAACGCAACCATCCGGCTCCGAGGTCCGCACGCCTATCTGGGCCATTTCGAATTGGGCTCGATCGAGGGATTCCTGGACGCCGTCGCCCCAGGGCTGGCCGTCAGAGGCAGGGCAGGGGGACTTGAAGGGTGTTTTTAGCCAGGCGCGGAAGATGTCGTAGGCGGAGTCCTGCGGCGTGGAGTTGGGGGAGATGACGAGGATGTTGGAGTTGCAGATGGACCGGGCATCGACGGCGTCGTCGACGGAGCGACGGGCCGTCGCGAAGATGCCGGGGAACTTGTTGAATAGGACGGAGCCGACGAGGCCGCGGGCCCCGCATCCGCGGGAGGAGGAGACGCGGTGGCCGACGTTGGTGGCGATGGTGAAGTCGGTGCCGAGGTCCTCGACCTCGATGTCGAGGTCGATATCGGGGTCCTCGCGGATGCGGGAGACGAGGGCGTCCTTGGGCATAGCGCCGAAAGGAGTGGCCCCCACTATGATTTTGTTGGGGCGGGGGATGGCGGCGGCAGCGGTGATTCTGAATTTGGTGGGGGTGGCTATGTTTTTGATGGCCTGGAAGTTGGCTCTGAATGCGAAGGAGGGGCCGGGAGCGGCGGTGGAGCGGGGGCGGGGGAATCAGCCATTGGCGGCGGCGGTCGAGAGCTCGGGGACGACGGAGGATGTCGGGGAGAGACAGGGGGAGGGAGTTGAGCTGAAGGGGTTTGTTGGTTGGTTGGTTGGTACCAAGTTGCGTTGGGTCGGGTCGGGTCTGTGACCGTACGATCAAGAATCCGATTTACAAGTGGGATCCCGCTGGGCGTTTTATAAGCTTGTTTGGTCAATTCAAAGGAGAACAGCTCTCCCTTTTAAGAGTTTTGACGCGACAACATAACAATAAAACGAATCTTGAAATTTGGAATTTAAAAACTTTAATTTCGTTGTTCTGGGTACTGAAACCATCTATCGCGTCCCTTCTTTGAATTCCCGATTCAATGTTTTTTCTTCTTTTTTTCATTTTTTTTAATCCTACGTGGACCTTTAAGATTGTGATGGAATCTTCATTTTAGTCGAAATTGGGTTGGAATTTGCTCGAACAACAAAATGGGGTGGTGGGGCCACATCATTAAAAGTGGCTCTCTTCCTCCGGAAATTCAATGGATTTGCTTGCAACTTCGTCGGTTTGTTTTTTTGGAAAATAAATTATTTAAATAAAAAAATTTCTGAGAATAAGCACTTTGTATTACTTACAAAATCGAAAAAAACAATAGATATTTTTAAAGACAAATTCCTGTAAAATCTCTTCTTAAGATTCCTTGCAATAACTTTTCCCAGTTCATCTTTGTGGACTAAAACAACTTACAATCTTGGCAACCAATTTTCTTGTTCCTCTGCAAAAACCTCTTCGCCCACCTCTTTACATCATAGACCTTCTCTCCTGAAAATACTCTACTCGTTTCCGATAATTAGTAAGCAAAACTATTAATCAAGTTTGATATTGGAGCATGATCAGACAGACAGATTTGGTTTGTTGCTAGGAAGGAAGCATAGAGAATAAAGGTAAGGAAGTCAAGGTACCGGTAAGCATGATCTCTGTGACTCCACTCACGGCGAGCTTGATCAACTCAGTCGAGGGTAGCATCGCAACCGACGAGCTCTCTGAGAGTGAACATCGTCGATGGTTCAGAGAGAAACGGCCAAAAAGAAGGAGAAGAAGAATAAGAGGAGGAGGAGCAAGCTCCGCAAATTGAGAGATTGGAGCTCGAAGAGAACGCGTTCGGGGAAGTGGACGCTGAGAGTAACCATCGAGCGCAGAGTTATTGGAGAAGGCCCCACGATGCAGGTGATCCCGCCATTCTTGGTCAAGAGGTTAGAGGATGAAGATGACGATGAATATGAGCTTGCAAAGGTTCAAAAACGAAGATAGATCTAACGGTCGACCTTGCAAGGACTCAACGTGGGCCCTACCTGAATGTCAGCGATACTTTGGGCTCTCATGGCTAGGCCCAAAAGAAGATTGGCCCCTCTTCTTCTGATCAATCTAGCAGGCGTAACTAATCACTCGATGAATTTGTATTTTGCCCTTTTTTGGGTGGATTTAATCATTTGAGGGCATGTGCACTAAAATCTAAATATATTGGAGTCATGGGAATTTATCCATCTCTAGTTAATTATGCAAAAACTATATCTTCAGGAGAAAAAAAATGGTGTGATTTAAGTTTATTTTTGACATCACATGAAAGTTGAAGACTTAATGTGAGGCATGGCTTATTGACCGCAACAAAAATAACGATTTTTTTTTTTTTTTTTACAGATAAAAGAAGTAGGAGTGATCTTTTACCAAGAAAAAATAAAAAAAGTAATGTCTAGCACTGATTTGCACACATACGTGTCGGACTCTAAATGACTAAGGCAACTTCATGTGATTAATTTGGTCGATTGAATTCTGTAATTGCCTAACATTCATGGTAAAAAAAATAATAATAATAATCGCTCGACATCCGTAGCTATGTCGTTTGTGCGTGCCACCAAAGGATTGCATAGGCTTCAAATGGCCCTTTCCGTCATTGTATGAAAAGGTTTTGGTACTTTCTCTATAAAATAGCAGCTAACCACCAAAAATTAATCACCTACTTAATTGCTGAGTTGAATATTGACTTTACAATCACAAAACTTTAGCAGCATTACAATCCTTAGAGAACTGTCGCATCTAGTTTTCAAGTGCTGCAAAATCAAATATGCATTGCCAAACACATAAGCTAGAAAAGTCTCACGACAGACCCAACATCAACCAAATTTTTTTGACATGAGAGTGTTTAGTACAGTATTTCCAAAACAAGTTAAGGATGTTGCAACTTTGATAACGTATTCAGTAAACATCTCAATGCTGCAACACTTTCAAAGCAAAGCTTGATATTAGCTTCCAATTCAGCTGTGGGAATACCTAATGGGCACAAAACCATACAAATCTCTCTCTCCTTCACACCCCTCCTAACTCTTGAGTTTAATTTCCCTATGACAAATTTTTCTGACTCCAGCAAATTCATCTCAGTTTGGTAGATTGGAATTCACTGAAAGCAAACACTAATCTCATGGATTTGTGATTCTAAACACACAGGTGAATGGCCCAAACAAGATAGATTACTTTCGCATTTTTGGTGGCAAGGATGTGGAATTCAATCCAATGTGGTGCGCCCATTTCATACGAAAGCATTCTATTTCTTTCAATCTGAAGCGATAATAGAGAAAATCATCACTCAGGACTCAACCACACATAAAACATATCAGCTGAAAAAGTCTCTGCTCATTCAATGCATTACCAAACATACAAGTCATCATAAATCATCACCACATCAGTGAAAACTTTTTGACATGAGGCTGTTTAGTATGGTTTTCCAAAGCGACTTCAATTGTGAATAAGAGTGTTGCTACTTTGATGAAGCATTCGGCAAACATTTCATAGCCATAACACGTTGAAAACTATAGCAGTTTCCAATTCAGCCACAACCATAACGAACAAGTGCAAACTCTTACAAATCTCCTCATCTACTTCACACTGTGTTACAACGACAAAATGTTTGTCGAGTGCTTCATCAAGGTAGCAACATCCTTAATCACAATTTAGGTCGCTTTTGAAAACCATACTATATAGCCTCATGTCAAAGACTATAGCAGTTTCCAGTTCGGCCACAGCTATAATGAACAGGCGGGAAACCTTACAAATCTCCTTCTCTCCTTCACACCCCTCCTAACTCCGAGTTCAATTTTCCCATGACAAATTTTTCTTACTCCAGCATATTATCTCAGTTTGGTAAATTGGAATTCATTGAAAGCCACACTAACCTCATGGAATTGTGATTGTAAATAACACGTGTTTGCCCAAAACAAGATAATATTCACATTATTGATGGTGAAATGTGGAATTCAAGCCAATGTGGTGAGCCTATTTCATACAAAAACCGTATGTTTCTTCCAGTCTAAACCAATAACAGAGAAAATCATCACTCAAGACTCAACCACTCATGAAAACATATCAGCTGAAAAAGTCTCTGCTCCATGCATTTACATACTCTGCAACACCAAACTTCAGCTAATTACAGATATGCTTCAGACATGCCTCAACTCCACAAGATCACATCACCCTTCTCTTGACATATCGCATAAACTACACACAGCAAGAACTCCCATGGCAGACTCTCTTTCGTGGGTAATGGGTATCAGCAAGAACAGAGAAACATACATATCAAGGTAACGACGAAGACGATGATTCCTTGGTGATGGCCTTCTTGGCAGTCTCGAGATCCTCGTCGAAGAACGTGTCCCAGTGGCCATCCCACTTGATGAAGAACTCCGTCTCCTGGTGATACTGCACCCTGTGCACGATTAATAGACTCGTCCAGAGAAGATTAGTGCATCAGATGTGCTTCAATAAGCATATCAATCAAGACCGGGCCCACAAAGGACTAAAAGAAGCAACATTACTGGCTTGGACAGGATGGGATGGCTTTTTTGGTTGGGATGACCAGGGAGGGTTTAAATTAATGCAATCTAAGACAAAAATTAGAGATTGGACGAGTCACCAAGCAGAATATAACCGATGAAATCCCCATACAAGAGAGGATGAAAATGTCAAGTTGTAAGTATTTTATTAATGCGAGAAACTCTAGGAGAAACTCTAGGAAATGATCATCCGAACCAGCTGGGAGCAAACTGCTGAACCGAAATTTCAGGGCTCTATCATAGCAGTTCTTCAGAAAAAGAGTTTCCACATGTGAATATCACTAGATAATTTGACAAAGAATATGAGCATTCGGCATGTAAACAAGACAAACTGCAGCGCAGAGGCTTATTCTCTTACCCCGGAATCTAATTGTTGGATCTTCGAAAATGCAATCTTCAGCGTAAATTGCAGAAGTAAAAACTCCTGTTTGCAGCAAAGAGATCAGTATAAAACACAAGCGCGACTATGCAGTGCTTTTGGGCCCTGCAAGAATGAGTTTTACCCGTCTCAAACTCAGAACGTTCTAATATCGGTTGCTAGAGTTCCAGCAGACAACGAGCACTGGCCTAGATTGATGATGGGTTTTCGATAACAAATCCTGTAAATCTCTTCTCCAGATTCTTTGCAACAATTTTTCCCAATTCATACATACAAGCATAACCCTCGTCTCGTGAAAATACTTTACTCGTTTCAGATTATTAGCAATCCATCAATTAAGCAAGTACGATATTGGAGCATGCTCAGACAGATTTTGTTTGTTGCCAGTAAGCATACAGAGTAAAGAAAAAGAAAGGAAGTGAAGGCACCTGTGACAAAATAAGCCTTCTCATAATCAGACGTGAGGATCATCACGACATCATCGGCGCTAGAAGCAGAAACTCCATCTGTCTCGTCGTCACTCACACTCTCCGAACTGCAGAAAGTCGAACGCTATCAGAAGAGCAAGATCAGTAATCGAGAAGCATCGTGACCATCTCTGCATCACTTCGTCGCTCGGGAAACATTTCTCCGAAACTCATACGCGTCCATCGCGACGTTGTTCCGGAGCGGAGAGAAACAGGAATCACCTGCCGTCCTTCGCGGGAGACAAGACCCTGAGAATCTCCGTGACTCCGCTCACGGCGAGCTTGGTCAACTTCGGCCCGGGTCCGGTGCTTCCCTCCTCGCCGACCGATTTCAGAGAGCGACACCATCGCGCGCGACGAGCTTTCTGAGAGTGAGCAGCGGCTCAGATGCCGAAACAGCAAAAAGGACAAAAGAAGAAAAGCGAGATCCGCAGATTGAGAGGTCGGAGCTGGAAGAGAACGCGGACGGGGAGGTGGAAGCCGAGAGTCGCCGGAGAGTGCAGAGTGATCGGAGAAGGCCTCGCGAGGCAGGCGATTCCCGCCATTTCTGGTCCAGAGGTTGAAGATGAAGATGAAGACGAGGATGGCGATGAGCTCGCGAAGATTCAACAACGAAGGCGGATCTAATGGGCCGAAGGAGCGATGTTGGGAATGGGCCCGACTCACGTGAGCCCAAATAAAGTTGACCTCGTAGAGTCAACGTGAGGCCCATCTAAATGTCGCGATACTCTGGGCTAGCATGACTAGGCCCAAAAGAAGATTGGCCTCTGTTCTTATAATCAGACAGCTGGCGTAATCACTCGATGAGTTTGTATTTTGCCCTTGGCGTTAATTTTCTTTTTTCTTTTTTCTGGGTGAAAATTTCCAACTCAGCAAAGAAAGTCCATATCATTTAAAAGAACTTCCACTTCAGTAAAGAAAGTCAATATTACTATAAATAAATAACTCAACTCAACAGATCTTTTAATGTCGAAATCACGTTGCAAATTTTATTATGCAAATAATTCAAGGGCCAGGATGAATCATGCTGGCAACAAATACCAGGATGATAAAATTAAGTTGAGGGACCATCTTGATTTTGATGGGAGAGTACAGAGACCACCGATGCGATTTCACCTCGTCAATTTGGCATGTCAAAATGAGATCATAGATGAGATCATTCAAGTGAATGGGAGGATGATGAATATGGCTTGTCAGGCTGGATAACAAATAGATGCTCCTTCAAAAATGTAATTACAACCACACAATCTTCCATGCTTAATAATGTGAGCGGCTCCTTGGTTTTCAAAGACGGCGATAATGACCATGTCGCTTGACTTCTTTCTTTATCACATTTCAGTTTATAATTTAAGTCAACCTCTTATGTCCATGCATATATATATAAGCTGGTCCTTTGCTTGCAAATCATGTAAAAGTTCTTAAAGAGGCCACTCTCAATCTTAAGCACCTTCAATTTGACTTTCATTGCCCTTTATTTCGCTTCAAGACCAACTCAAAATGCCACGTTTCTCGCCCACGCTGGCATCACAGTTTTTGACATCATAAATCAATTTACACGCCTATTAACTTTCTTTTTTTCTCATTCATTTTATTATATTTTCATATTGGTTAAATCAAAAATTTCCGAAAATCCACCTAATATAATGTCCTTAAAATACGATCCATGATTGGCTTGAGTAGGTTTCTAAGTCTCACCGACAGCTAGGAAGGATTCACGTGGAGTGGGCTACCCCTCATCGTACACTCCAAATAAAATAAAATAAAACAAAATGAGAAATGAAATTAATATTTAGATTAACATCTTAATTACATTTGGGATAATGATACGAATAGTCCATGAATTTTGATTTAATGTGCAATGTGATCCATGAATTTTTAATTTTTTTCAATGTGATCCCGAAACATTTTATATATATTCAATTAGTCTTTGAACTATATGAAAAAGTTCAGTATTGTCCTTTCATTAATTTAAGTTCAAAGACAATATTGAACATTTTCATATAGTCCAATAACTAAATTGAACATATATTAAAAGTCCAAGGATTATACCAAACAATCTAAAAGTCTAAAGATCACGTTGCATATTGGGCTTAAGTTCAAGGACTACATGAACAAATTAAAAGTTTAGACCACGTTCGCACATTAAGTCAAAGTTTTTATATGAGGCGTTGCTTGTCGATCACAACAAAAACAATGATATTTTTCAATAAAAAAAAAAAAGCAATCAATATTTTACCGATGAAAACAAAATTAATATCCAGCACTTTTTTTTTTTTGTCGATCTTATTCTATTTTTAGTTTAATTCTCACTTCCAAACTTTTGTCCTACCTTCTTACAAGGATGTGAAATCAAAATCCACACTCAAATTAAATCGTCCTACTCCAACTTCTGAGAAGGTGAAATTTGAACTATCACCTCCTCATTCCACGTTGGAAGGGTGGCCACACGCAAAACCCTAGTAGTTTCCAGCACCTAATTTGCATACATACATGTCGGATTCTAAATGACTGAGGCAACCTCATAGAATTAATTTGGTCAATCAATCTCTTTAATTGCCCAACATTAATGACAAAAAAACGAAAAAGGGAATCACTTAACATCTATACTTGTATAATTACTTTACAATAGGGTCTTCACTAAGTGTTGTCTTTTTAGGTGTGCCACCTAAGAATTGCATATGATTAATTTGGTCCTCTCCTCATTTTATGAAAAGGCTTTGCTACTTTCCCAATATAATAGCAGCTAACCAGCAAAAATTAATTATCTACTTAAACTACCAAGTTGAATATTAACTTTACATTTACAAGATTGTAGCGGTCCATTACAATTTCTTAGAGATATTGTCTCAAGTGCTACAAAATCAAATATGTATTACCACCAAAAATACAAATTACTAAGTATCATGACATACTCAAGATAGTTAAAATTTTCTGAATACTAGATCGTTTGGTCTCATTTTTTCAAAACGAGTTTAATTGTGGATAAGGTTGTTGCAACTTCGGTAAAATATTCTATAAACATCTCGATCCAACGATACTTTGAAAGATTGTAAAGCTTCCAATTCGGTCGCAGGTACATCAAAATCATCGAAAGCTACTGGTCAAACGAAGGGTCTCCCTCTCCAGATTAACGGCATACATCGAAATCATCGAAAGCTACTGGTCAAACGAAAAGTGTCAAACGAAAAGTCTCTCTCTCCATATTAACGGCATACATCAAAATCATCGAAAGCTACTGATCAAACGAAGAGTCTCTCTCCAAATCAACGGCAATAATGATCCCGTTTCAAAAGAACAGGGAAGGGGACACGTGAGATATAATGAAGCATGTGTCACCAATCATACAAGTTAAAGTATCATGACACACTCAACAACAACAAGCTAAAACTTTCCCGACACGAAATCGTTTTATTTAATATTTCCAAAACAAGTTCAAATGTGTATAAGGATGTCGCGACTTTGATAAAGTAATTGATAAACATCTCAATGCTGTAACACTTTCAAAGCTAGTAGCAAGTTCTGATTTAATCACGGTTATACCAAATGAGTGCGAAACCTTACAAATCTCCTTCTCTCCTTCGCTTTTAATCTAATTGTCCTACGACAAATGTTTCTCCCTCCAGCGAATTCATCTAAGTTAGGTAAATTTGCATTCATTGAATACCATTCCGAAGGCACAGGTGGGGTTAGCCTACAAACAAGATGACATTCACATTTTTGGTGGTGTAGATGTCGAGTTCAAGAGCGCCTGTTCAAGAAAAAGCATTCTGTTTCTTTCAATCTATGCCGATAACAGATAATATCATCACCCAACAATGGGACAAGTCAGCTGAAAATTCTCTCTGCTCTTGCAAATCCTCTAAACCTAACAGCACAACAAGACAGCCCCCACGGCAGACTTTATTTACGGGGCATTTGGCAATAAAAATGAAAATTACAAAGCAAGCTAACAACGAAGACGGTGATTATTGTTCGTGCATGGCCTTGAAGGCCGTGCCGAGATAACCGTCGAAGAACATGTCGCGGTGGTCGTGGATGGCCCTCTAGGCCGTGCTGAGATCCTGGTCGAAGAACATGTCGCAGTGGCCGTGCCAGTTGACGAAGAACTTCGTGTCCTCATGATACTTCACCATATGCACATCCCCACCGGGCGTGAACAAGTAATCCCCAGCCACCAAGTCGTACCTCTTCTTCTTGCTCAAGTTCCACACGCTCATTTTGCCTTTCAGCACCAGCTGTTCGTGCCCGGACGTGTGGTGGTGCGCCGGTTCGATGCTTCCTGCCTCGAACTTCACGGTCGCCGACATCGGGTTCCCTTCTATTATCTTCACTGATCCCCCTGGAATCATTTCGAATGGATTCGGCACCTGGGGATTCACCAGGCGACAGATCGCACAGTAATTGCAACCATCCGGCTCCAAGGTCCGCACACCGATCCGAGCCAGTTCGATCTGGGCTCGGTCCAGGGATTCCTGGACGTCGTCGTTCCAGGGCTGGCCGTTGGAGGCGGGGCAGGGGGACTTGAAGGGAGTTTCCAGCCAGGCGTGGAGGATCTGCACGGCAGGGCCCAGCGGCGTGGAGAGGGCGGAGATGGCGAGGATGTTGGAGTTGCAGATTGACCGGACGTTGACGGCGTCGTCGACGGAGAAGCAGGCCGTCGCGGAGGCGCCGGGGAACTTTTTGGCGAGGACGACACCGCTGACGCCGTCGCCGCAGACAACGAGGCCGCGGGCCCCGGATCCGCGGGAGGAGGATACGCGGAGGCCGACGTCGGCGGTGATAGAGTCGCCGGCGCCGAGGTCCTCGACGGGGAGGCCCAGGTTGCGGAGGACAGAGATGAGTTCGTCCTTGAGCGGAGCGCCGAAAGCAGTGGCGCCCGCTATGATTTTGGTGGGGCGGACGGCGGCGGCGGCGGCCATATTTCGGGGTTGAGAGCTTGGGGAAGACAGAGGATGTGGGGAAGAGAGAGAAAGGGGCAGAGAGTTGAGCCGAGAAGATTGCTACAAAAGTATGATGAACACTCGTTTCTTTCGGCCAATCTGCTTCGGCTCTCTCTTTGTTGATGGGTCGTGACGCGATAATTAAACAATAAGAATCTGAAAATCGATCCAGCATCGGGAGTGTTCATTGATTTGGGTCCTAAAACGTCCCGTTCGAGTCCTTTCTCTGAATTCGCCACATAATGTTTCTCTTCTCTTTTTTTCATTTCTTTTTAACTCTACGTGCTTGTTGTTGTTGTGACTAAAAGTTTCATTTTAGTGGAATTGTGACGGAATTTGATCGAACACAAAGTGGTTATCTTCCTAAGGAAGTCTTTGTATCCAACAAGAAAAAAATTAGTTATAAGACAAATCCCCATAAGATCTCTACTTCAGACTCTTTGCAATAATTTTCCCCAGTTCATCTCCGTGGACCAGAACGACTTAAAATCTTGGGCGACCTATTTTCTGTTCCTCTCCAGGAACCTCTCCACCAACATCTTTTCATCATAGAACTCCCCTCATGAAAATACTCTACTCGTTCCAGATCATTAGAAGTCTACTAACTAAGCAAGTTTGACAATGGGGCATGATCAGACAGATTTGGTTTGTTGCCAGTAAGCATGCAGAGTAAAAGAAAGGGAGTCGAGGTACCTGCCATCCTTCACGGGAAAATCTCCGCGACTCCGCTCATGGCGAGCTCGATTCAACTCCGGTGCAGGTCCGGTGCTTCCTTCGTCGCAGACTTACTGGAGAAGGCCTCGCGATGCAGGCGTTTGCTCCCATCTCTGGTCCAGAGAGGACCAGAGGTTGAAGATGAAGAGGACGGTCAGCCTCCAATTATTTAATGACGAAGACAGATCTAATGCCACTCCCAGGGAGTCATCGTAGGGCCCATCTGAATGTCGCGATACCTTGGGCTTACATGAGGCCCAAAAGATTTTTTACCTCTCTTCTTCCAATCAATCTAGCCGGCGTAACTAGCTACTGTTCGTATTTTGCCCGTGGCCTTAATTTCCTTTCTTTTTTTTTGGCGGATTAATTTGCAAGTCCAACTTAAGATTTATTTTTTACTTGAAGGATATATTTTGCAACCATAAAAGAATGTGCAAAGTTAAAAGTAAATTAGTTTTTAGCTTGGGAAAAATATCTTGAGTTGATTCGCGCTTGCTTGACTCAATGTCAACCTGTAATCTTTTGGGACCATATGCTTGACTATGGGCTTGGCGGCTGGAAGAAAAGAGGGAAAGAGCCAGACGAAAGGGGGGGGGACATATCCACCCCTCAATTGAGACCCAATTTGGACATCTTCAATTTTCCTCTTTTTTGCCCTTTGGCCAAAAAGGATTAGTTCAAAGTTATAAGTAGCTAATCTGTTTCTTCTTTTCAAAATTTGAGGGATATTTTCCTTGCTTATGCTGAGTTACGATTTGGCATAATAAATATGTCGGTACTATGATTACACCCCTCGCACGAGTCAACCTTGTTATTTTCTTGGATTTGATTGTGCTGGAAATGACATGGAAGAAAAAGTTAACCGGTGTTTGATAAAAATAATGAAATTGATTAGAGAATCCATTGCACAATTGCCTTAAGAACAACAAACCAGCCATGTTTAGAACCAAATCACAAGCTTCAAAGCTCAAACGAAGCCTTTTGAATAGCGCTCCTCGTGCGGATCAATGAAATGAATCTGTGAAATTACATCTTAATTGAAGAACGGCCATTGTCTTATGTTGAAATTGAAACCCTCGGGAAGAAGTTTTTTCTTTGGACCCTCACGTTCGCCTTTCCCTTTTGATTTCTACTCTTTTTTTTTTCTTTTTTTTCTTTTTTCGATTTCTACTTTATCTGGTTGGTCTGGACGTCGCACACCTATGGTTTCTTTTTTAACCCCCACTATACTTTTTTTTTTTTTTTTCGATTTCTACTTTATTTGGCTGGTTTGGACGTTGCACACCTATAGTTTCTTTTTGAACCCCCACTATGTTTTTTCGATTTCTTTATTCCGTTGGTTTGGATGTTGCACACCTATGGTTTCTTTTTGAACCGCCCCCAACAATGCTTCTTTTTTTTTTTTTTTTTTTGATTTCTACTTTATTTGGCTGGTTTGGACGTTGCACACTTATGGTTTCTTTTTGAACCCCACTATGTTTTTTCAATTTTTTTGTTTGGCTAGTTTGGACGTCGCACACTATGGTTTCTTTTTTAACCCCCCACTATGCTTTTTTTTTTTTTCGATTTCTACTTTATTTGGCTGGTTTGACGTCGCACACCTGTGGTTTCTTTTTGACCCCCCATTATGTTATTTTGATTTCTACTTTATTTGACTGGTTTGGACATCGCACACCTGTGGTTTCTTTTTGAACACCCCCCCCACTATGCTCGCCATGGATAGACCTTAAACATATGTGACACTTCAAAGATTCGCATCTCTATGTAGCTCAAAAAGAATATTGTAACAAGTGGTAATACAAGCCGATCTTCTCATCTTGGATCGTTAAACCTAAAACTTTTAGTCACCGAACTAAAAAAAAAGAATAGATAGTGAAACTTTATATTTAAGCAATGTAAGTAGGACTTTTCGTATGCCGGTCGATATGTAAAGAGGGATTAATTCAATCTTAACTTTCCATGACCATTCCATATTATTGACATAACATGTAAGTTAATTAAAAAGATTCACGGTGCTACTAAAACACAAATTCATCCCCTTCTCGACATTAATTATTACCGCCATTGCTCATCTATTTTCTCTTCTTTTCTTTTTTTCTTTTTTTTTTTCCTTAGGGAAAGATAGTGATATCTATCAAGTCTAGGACTGCGAGACAATGTTAGGGGTCAATTGGCATATTGATCACGTGAATTGTCTTGTCTTGAGGTAACGACGGGAGAGAATCCTAAAAACTATGATTTGCAATCTTTAATACTCCAATAATTACTCAATTATTGGTTTACCACCAGAGGGAAAAAAAAACACCTTTTACAAATTATTGTTATCTCTTTGCTTCTACGGACAAGCAAACCAGTTTGTTCAATGCATTCACTCGTCCCTGCCACAAACAGAGTCAGATCGCTCGAAGCTTTCTCTAATTCATAGCGATTCTCAGCTCTATATACCACTAGTTGAGAGGAACGGGCTCTATGTTGATCTATATCTTGGAAACATACTAAGGTCAAAATTAGCAAAGTTTGGACCGAATTCCAAACGAATAGCAGACAACTTGAAAATGTAAACAGGTTAAAAGGAATTGGGCCCACGATGAGACCCAAATGCTAAACCTGAGCAGGGGCCCCAGGAGCAGTCAATCCCAGCCGTTCATGTATGTCGAGCTTGACCGCTCTCCCATCCACTCCGGTCCATTTTGACCATACACCTTCGGGTGGAAGCACTTGACTGTAGCTGCCGCCGGCAACTCCAGCTTGGCCGGTAGCCCCCCCAACCAGACCAGAACGGCAACAACGGAAAGAAGAGCTGCCCCCTTCAAGGCTTGTTGGGCCCACTGAATCCCCATCATCGATGGGCCGAAGAAACCTCCCTGCACCGAAGAAACCTCCTGGGCCGAACTCCAATGGACTGTCCCACACCTTGGGAATTGGGCCTCTTGCCATGGCCCATACGTTCACAAGCACAAAGCCTGTTTCAGGAGAACCAGGTTGAAGGGAAACACCATATAGACTGATTTTCGAGTATTACGTAATTGATGAAGTTAATTATCATGATTCAAAAGATTCACAACGTCTATTTTCTTAAGAGTCAGATCAGTCATGATATGCATATTTTTTAATAGATCATTGGTTTTGTGTAGAGCATGATTAGGCCATAATTTTCTTGTGCGGTATATAAGCCTTCATATGTTACCAAGCTTGCATATTTATCCTTTATAACCTGCACTTTTCCTTGCGGATATAGCGTAGATTGACCTGTTCACCTAGGACTACATACCACATTCCACTCACCTCAAATGGTTTAAGAAAGAAAGAAAGAAAGAAAGCAAGCATTTGAGCATGGCTTTTAACTCTATAAGAGAAGAAAGATGGGATTTGATTTTATGCTAGGTGCATAGATTCTCCTCTTACGTAGTTTCGAGCATACAGGGATGTTGAATTTCTCTCTCTAATGGCTTTGCATTTCTCGTCCTTTCTATTTAGTGATGTGGACTCCAATTGGAAGGTATGTTGAATCTTCAAGGACATTGTCATTCTATCTTCTACAATCTCAGAAAGGGTGGAAATGATTCATTCAATATGGTAACTGGGATTAATTTACAACATGAAAATCCAAGAATTTTAGACAAAATGTGGAACTAAGTTCGGTTTTTACTTCAAATCAAAAGAAAATGGACAACCTTATATTTATTTGATTCAAGAAAGACCAATTATGGCATTTTGGGCCCAATTGCTGACCCTTTGGGTTACTAGCTGCCGCCCAAGTACTGTAGATAGCCCAAACGCGACACGGGCACACAAAACAGTTCATTGGCCCTAGGACAGGTCAATCCGGGTCGTTCGTCCATGTTGACTGCTTTGACTTCCCCTCCATCCTGATCGCACGGCTTCCAATCGAAGGACTGGATCATCGCTGCCACTGCGAGCACCGTCGGCAACTCCGGCATCACGAGTGAAATCCCTGGACAGCCCCTCCGACCGGACCTGAAAGGCAACAACTCAAAATGCTGGCCCTTCACGTCGATGACCCCCATCACGTTCCCGTTGGCGGGCTCGAGAAACCTCTCCGGGCTGAACTGCAGGGGATTGGCCCACACCTTTGGGTCTCTGGCTATGGCCCAAATGTTCACAAACAGCAAGGTGTCTTTAGGGATGGCGTACTCTCTGATGTGACATTCTTGGACCGACTTCCGGGCGACCATCGGAATCGGAGGGTGGAGACGGAGCGCCTCCTTTAAGATGGCTTGGATGTACGGCAGCGATTTCACGTCGGATTCATTTACTAACCTTTGATCGCCCACGACAGAAGTTATTTCTTCCCTTGCTTTCTTGAGCACCATCGGATTGTTGATGACCTCAGCCAGTGCCCATTCGATTGAGGTGGCCGATGTGTCCGTACCAGCGGTGAATATATCCTAGGATGAGAGCAAAATTCATGAAATAGTGTTTCCTAAAAAGGGGAAGAAAAGTGACTGGACTTTAATCAGTGACTAGATTTTAGACATCTTTTTTATTCTTTTACGGGTCGTACCAAGAAAATGACTTAGATTCTAGGCAACTCTATCTAATATGGTTAAGATGATAGTCTCAATTTATCGTCAAGTCAAGCATGAGACGAGGTTATCACATAATTTTCATCGATAATTCCCTTTATCAAATTGAGCGATGTTAAATTGCCTCACAATTATATTTGTATCTGTGTGCTATTTCTATTTTTCCGAAACTTATGTTCATACAACTACATTTTTCTATCTGTTGACTTAACGCTACAAGGCCAAATTGGCAGCTGGAATGATTCTTTATCTCGAATAGACGTTTAGAAACTATATAATGTGATTTTTCTTTAATGTCAAAAATCTCAAAATTTTTCTAAAGCTGCAAAAATATTTCACTTTTTGTTAGTTCAAGATGATTTCTTCGTATAGATAAACTGTATGGTTCAAGCAAGTACATGATTTTTCCAATCAGTTTCGGTTTTCCCGGAACACTCTGATGGCTTCCATCTGTTGCATTAAACTCAGCTACGCATGAAATCAAGATGGCCACCCGGTTCTGAATACGCAAAATGCATTCCGTGCTTCGCAAAATGCTCCCCGCAATACATGCGAAGTTGGCTCAAAACGCGAAAGAAGCTTCGCTACTTATCGGCATATCTAAGGACGTCCTAGGGACTCGGCAAATGACGCTTGCCGTCTGCTTTCTCATTAGAAAAAAGTCATTTCCTGAAACTACTTTACTTTCGCCATCCTAAGTTTAGATTTCTAGTAGAGTTTTCTCTTTGATGTTGTTGCTCATTTTATGACCAAAACCCTAAACTATCTAGACCGAATCGTCTAGGACGCCTTCCTTCCATCTCAAAGCTCAATAAATATGGGGAAAAGGACATCAATAATTCTATAAGTTTTATGTAAAGATAGTCTAAATATTTTTTCTCATGAAGCGGGCATACTGATGTGGCGTTACTCATCTAATCGAGCATTCTAAGAAAAACCCAAAAGATAATACAATTGATAAATCAAAGAATATCACCTTAGTATGTCATGTAAAGACATTGTGTTGACTTTCTCACGAGTTCAACATCCACAGTATCATATCCTTATGAGAACTTACTTGTAAAAAAAAATTATGAGCTCGTCATATAGTGTTAGTAATTAAAAAGAAAAAAGAAAAAAAGAGGAGTTCAATTAACTCTTGGCTTTTCGAATCCAAGAGAATTACGAGCTAATTAAGGAATGAGTTTGCCCTTACCAAAACTAGTGCCTTGATGTGCTCTCTGGTCAACTTCATCTCCGAATTCTCATCCTCGGAGATGTCAAGCATCATGTCCACAAAATCCTTCACTTCATCTTTCCCTCCTCCCTCCTCCGCTCTTTGCATCCTCTTCTTCCTTCTTAGCTCCTCCCTATCTCTGATGATCTTCTCCAGCAGCACATCGTATCTGCTCATCGATCGCAAGATACGCGTACAAAATTATACATGTGTAGGCATGTACGAGTATTTGTCGATATGAGAAATTTAAGTCGAATAGCGCGTCATCATACCTCCTGTGAATGTCCTCGAACCGCTTCTTATAGCCCTGGAAATCAACGTTCTTGCAAAAGCAGATGAAGTCGGATACGTTAAATTCGCCGAAGATCTGAGTGACCTCCCTTATGAGGGTCCTCGCCTCGTCGGCCTGGCTGTCCACGCCCGAGCTCCGAATGCTCAGCATCATCTGAGAGATGATGTTGTTCGCATACTCCACCAGCTCTTGCGTGACGTTGACGCTCTCGCGGCGTAGAGATTTATCGTGGAAGACTCTGATGAAATGCTGGAGCTCGCTGGTGCGGATGGGGAGGAACTGGTTGAGGGTGCGAACCCCAAGGAGCTCGGTCTGGCTCAGCTTCTTGATGAACTTCCAGTGCGGCCCGTAGGGCGCGAACGCGAAGGCCGACTGGCGACTGGTAGGTCAGGTGGTCGATGGCCGCGTTGTGCTTGCCCGCCGAGAAGGTCAGCTCGTGCGTCTTGAGGAGCTCCCGCGCGAGGTCAGCGGTTGAGGCCACAACGCACAGCACCGACCCGAGGCGGAGGCTGAACAGTGGGCCGAGGGGGGCCGCGAAGTCGCAGAAGGAGCGGTGGATGAGGGGGCTGAGGAGGTGGAGGTGGAGGTGGAGGTGGCCGAGGACCGGCAATGCCTTGGGGCCGCGAAGTCGATTGGGCCTCCGCTTGAGGGCGATCATGAAGAGGAGGGCGGTGGCGACGAAGACGGGGGCGATGAAATAGAACAGGGAAGTTGCCTCGAAGGATGTCGTCATGCCTTTCTAAAGCGAGATTTTCGAAGGAAATATTAAGTTGAGAGGCTACTCCTACGGATTGAAGCGTGGTTTTTTCGTCGTGGAAACGTGAATGTTTCGAGTCGGGAGGTAATACTCGGTGACTTATTCATCGATCAAGTAATGTTATCTCTGGTCTGAGGTAATGAAGCGCTCGATAGTTTGAGAGATTATAACTTGGGGAAAATTATCCAGTAAGTTCTAAATATATTGTATGGCGATAAATTCAATTGTAAACTTTTTAATATAGTCATTTTAATCCTCAACTTTTTGATGACTTGGCAATATATTTCATTAGTTTTTTTTTTTTATTGAAAATTACTAATGTAGATACTTGATTAACTTACATGACATGGCGGCACTTAAATAGACAATATTTGCAATTATCTGATTTTTTTCTTTTTATTCTTTTATATTTTATTTTATGTTTTCAGCAGCCAGCCATAGGCGAAAAAGGAAAAGGAAAGGAAAAAAAGGAAAAAAAGAAAAGTAAATTAAAAAAATAAAAAAGATAAAAAAACTGGGAAAATTTACAAAGAAAATTGCAATTATTTTTTGCTAGTCTCGAGAATTTAATTTATTTTAACTCCATTTATTTCATAGAAAATGATTGATTTAAAAATATTTTTCTTAGAAAACTAGCACATATTCAATCACTTTTTACCCTCATATATTTTAGGGATATGTTTAGCGGAAGTCCTAAAACTTGTCCAGAAAGTGCAATTGAGTCCTAAAACTTACAAAAAGTTCAATTAAGTCCTAAAAACTTGTCAAGTTGGTTCAATTGAGTCCTAAAATTAACACCGTTAAGAAAATTAACGGAAATTCACGACGAGGCACTAACGTCATATTTTAAATGATTTTTTATTTTTCAAATGGCTTTTTAAAATTGTTTTTTTATTCAAAATCTTTAAAAACTAAAAAGGAAAATCTAAATTCATTTAAAAAGGAAAATCTAAATTTATTTTAAAAAAAATTTTCAAAAAAAAAAAAAAAAAAGGGCACCGATGGACTTCCGCCGCCGCCCATCGTCGGAGGGGCCGGCGACAGTCGCCGGCCCTGGAAGGGGTGGCCGGTCCTCACGGGGGGCCGACAACCGTCGCCCGCCCTGGGTGAGGCCTCGTCGGCCCTCGCCTGGGGCCGAGCAATCGTCGCCCGCCCTGGGCGAGGCCTCGTCGGCCCTCGCTCCGGGCGGCGTGGCTCGCCCAGATCCGGCGAGCCTTGTCAACCCCGAGCGAGGGCCGACGAGGCCTCACCCAGGGCGGGCGATGGTCACCATCCCCTGGGCGAGGCCTCCGTCCCTCCCTTGGGGCCGAGCAATCGTTGCCCGCCTTGGGCGAGGCCTCGTCGGCCCTCGCCTGGGGCCAGCGAGGGTTGGCCACCCCCGCCCAGGGCCGACGACCATCGCTCGACCCCTCCGGTGATGGGCGGTGGTGGCGCGGCGCGGGGGAGTAGAGGGCTTTTTTTTTTTAAACAATTTTAAAAATAACTTTTATAACTTTTCTTTTAATTTTTGGTGAAAATAAGATAAAATGAATAAATCAATTTTTAGTTTTTAAATCTATTTTTAAAAAATGAATAAAAAATCATTTAAAAAATCCATGTGGAAAATAAAAAATAATTTAAAATGACACGTAAGCATTTTTAATGGAAAAGGCTAACGGTGTTAACTTTATGACTCAATTAAATTAACTCGACAAGTTTTAGGACTTGATTGAACTTTTTGTAAGTTTTAAGACTCAATCGCACTTTCCTGGACAAAGTTTTTGTGACTTCTACCTGAACATATCCCTATATTTTATTAACCATCGATGATGTCGTGAAGTATCGCTAGTCACCTCCCTCTTACTTCTAACGAAGCCACACCATTGACATTAGAATGATCGCGTTTTCGAAGATAAACACAATTTTTCTCTTTTCGTCTACAAATATATTGAAATCTTAATTAACTAAATGTGCCGGCATCAAGCTTAAAACGATTTTGTTCCATAGGCTGGTTGTCCTGTTTATATCTTAATATTGACTATGTCAACTATGAATTGACCCTTTGAACTCATTCACAGCATACTCGAACACGTTTAATGATGCATTTTAATTTATTAGCTACATCAACATGACATGTTAAGGTACATTACACATTTTCTCCGAAACTCATACGCGTCCATCGCGACTTTGTTTCGGAGCGGAAAGAAACAGGAATCACCTGCCGTCCTTCGCGGGAGACAAGACCCTGAGAATCTCCGTGACTCCGCTCACGGCGAGCTTGATCGACTTCGGCGCGGGTCCGGTGCTTCCCTCCTCGCCGACCGATTTCAGAGAGCGACACCATCGCGCGCGACGAGCTTTCTGAGAGCGAGCAGCGGCTCAGATGGAGAAACAGCAAAAAGGACAAAAGAGAAAAAAGCGAGATCCACAGATTGAGAGATCGGAGCTGGAAGAGAACGCGGACGGGGAGGTGGAAGCCGAGAGTCGCCGGCGAGCGCAGAGTGATCGGAGAAGGCCTCGCGACGCAGGCGATTCCCGCCATTTCTGGTCCAGAGGTTAATGATGAAGATGGCGATGAGCCTGCGAAGATTCAATAACGGAGATGGATTTAATGGGCCGAAGGAGAGATGTTAGGAATGGGCCTGACTCACATGAGCCCAAAGAAAGTTGACCTCGCAGGGAGTAAACGTGGGGCCCATCTGAATGCCTCGATACTTTGGGCTCGCATGACTGAGCCCAAAAGAAGATTGACCTCTATTCTTATAATCATACAGCTGGCGTAATCTCTCGATGAGTTTGTATTTTTCCCTTGGCCTTAATTTTCCTCTTCTTTTTTGTTGTGAAAATTCCCAACTCAGCAAAGAAACTCAATATTACTATTAAAAAAAAACTTAATTCAGCAAATCTTTTAACATTGTGAAAATCACGTGGCGAATTCCTTCGTGCAAATGATTCGAGGGCCGAGGATGAATCATGCTGGAAAAAAAATACAAGGACGACAAAATTAAATGGAGAGACCATCTTGATTTTCATGGGAGAGTACAGAGACCACTGACGCGATTCCACCTTATCAATTTGGTGTCGTCAATATGAGATCATTCAAGTGAATAGGAGAATGATGAACATGGCTTGATAACAAAAAGATGCTGCAAAATGTAATTACAACCACACAATCCTCCATGCTTAACGATGTGAGCAGCTCCTCGATTTTCAAAGACGGCGATAATATTTTGGTTTATAATTTCAATTAACCTCTCTTGTCCATACATGCATACATACATACATACATGCATGCAAATATATATTATGTAATTATAAAGCCGGTCCAAGTTCTTAAAGAGGTCACTCTCAATCTTAATGATCCCTAAGATGGCCGTAAATTGCGGCACCCTTGACTTTCATTGCCCTCTTATTTCACTTCAAGACCAACTCAAAATGTCAGGGAAAAGTACAAAAAAAGTCATAAACCTATTGCATTGGTATCAATTCAGTTCTAAACTTTTCAATTGAACCAATTCAATCATAAACCTTTTTACTATTGGTAACAATTCAGTCCATTGGGCCAATTTTGGCAGGCCAACGCTGACGTGGACGTCGGCCGGTAGCCGGACTCTGATGTGAAAATTTTTATAATTTTTTCAATTTTTTTAATTATTATTATTTTTTTCTGTCTTCTTCCTAGCGATGGCTGGTGAGCCTCCGATGAGGCTCGCCAGCCATTGGGCGAGGGCCGCGAAGCCCTAGCTTGGCGCTGGCGAGGGTTGCGGCCCTCGCCTGGCCTCTCCCAAGGCCGCCGGTGAGGAGGCTTCGCCTGGATCTGGACAAGGCCAACCTCGGCTGCGGCCCTGGGCGAGGTGAGTGGCCCTAGCCAGCCGCCAGCAAGGGTCGCGGCCCTCGCTCGGCCTCGCCCAGGGCCACAGCCGAGGCTGGTGTTGCCTAGATATGGGCTAAGCTGCCTTGCCCGCGGCCCTGGGTGAGGTCGAGCGAGGGACGCTTGGCCTCGCCCAGGGCTGCGCGAGCGAGGCTGGCATTGCCCAGATTTGGGCGAAGCCACCTTGCCGGCGGCCGATTTGGGCAAGGCGCCGCCCTAGGAGAGGCGGGGCGAGCCGGTGAGGGTTGCGGCCCTCACCTAGTGGCCAGCGAGCCTCATCGGAGGCTCGCCAGCCAACGCAAGGAAGAAGACTGAAAAAAAAGGAAAAAGAAAAGAAAAATTAATAAAAAAAAAATTAGAAAAAATAATTAAAAAATCATAAAAATTGCCACGTCGCATATCGGCCACCGCCCGATGTTCACGTCAGCATCGGCTGGCCAAAATTGGCCGGATGGACTGAATTGGTACCAATAGTAAAAGGTTTATGACTGAATTGGTTCAATTGAAAAGTTTAGGACTAAATTAGTACAAATGCCCTAGGTTTAGGACTTTTTTGATACTTTTCCCAACCCACATTTCTTGTCCTCCCTGGCATCACAGTTTTTGACATCATAAATCAATTTACACGCCCATCAACTTTATTTTTTCTTATTCATTTTATTATATTTTGTGTTGGTTAAATCCAACATTTCCGAAAATCCACATAATATAATGTCCTTAAAATGCGATCTATGATTGGCTTGAGTAGGTTTTTAAGTCTCATCGATAGCTGGGAAGGATTCATGCGAAGCGGGCTACCTCTCATCGTACGCTCCAAAAAAATTAAAATAAAATGAGAAATGAAATTGATATTTAGATTACCATCTTAATTGTGTTTGAGATAATGATATGAATGGTCAATGAACTTTGACCCAATATAAATGTGATGCATAAACTTTTTTTTCAAATGTGATCCCCAAATCTTTGATACATATTTAATTAGCCCTTAAATTATATGAAAATATTTAGTATTGTCCTTTCATTAATTCAAGTTCGAAGATTACATTGAATATATAAAAAATTTAGAGACCATGTTGCACATTAAGTCAAAGTTTTGATATGAGGTGTCACTCATAGATCGCAACAAAAATGATGATATTTTTTTCAATAAAAAAAGTTATCACTATTTTACTGATGGAAAAAAATAATATCTAGCACCTAATTTGCATACATACATGTTGGATTCTAAATGATTTAATGATCAATCTCTTTAATTGCCTAACATTGATGGCCAAAAAAAGGAATCACTTAACATCTATACTTGTATAAATACTTTTAAAATGGGGTCTTCCCTAAGTGTTGTCTTTTAGGTGTGCCGCCTAAGAATCGCATATGATTCATTTGGTCCTCTCCTCATTTTATGAAAAAGCTTTGCTACTTTCCCAATAAATTAGCAGCTAACCAGCAAAAATTAATTTTCTACTTAAACTGCCAAGTTAAATATTAACTTTACATTTACAAGGTTGTAGTGGGCTATTACAATTTCTTAGAGAAATTGTCTCAAGTGCTACAAAATCAAATATGTATCACCACCAAAAATATAATTACTAAGTATCACGAGACATTAAAAAATAACTAAAATTTTCTGGACACGACATGGTTTGGTCTTGTTTTCCAAAATATGTTCAACTGTGGATAAGGATGTGGCAACTTCAATAAAGTATTTGGTAAATATCCCGATGCGACAGTACTTCAAAATTTGGTAGCAGCTTCCAATTCAGCCGCCGGAAACTACCGATCAAACGAAGAGTCTGAGTCTCGCTCTCCAGAGTTACGGCAGTAATGATTACCTTTCAAAAGAGCAGGCAAGGGGACACGTGAAAAATCTCATCAAAAAGCTAGGACTCTGTTCACTTTATCTTTCTCACCTCATTTTAATATCATTATTCTTGCATTTGCTTCTTCTTTTTTTCTTTAACATTACCGGCGGAGCGAAAAAGGGCTATTTTTCTTTTATTGTGAACATGGGATTATACTTCGACCAAAAAAAAAAAAAACTTGGGATTATACGGTAAAAAGACGAAAAGAAAAAAGCAGAGATGGTTTTGACTTTGAATATCGGAGCTCTTTTTCTCCGTTTTCCCACATTTGGCAAGGAAGCACGACCTTTCGATTCGGAGAGGAAATCACCACATGGAACATTCGAGAGGAAGGCAATGGAAATTTCTTTCACGCCGCGTGCGATGTTTAATGGTCGTGAGGGGTATAAGTGCTTCTTCGTCCGTTTCTGGAGACGAGATTGTTAGATCTAGTTTTTTTGAAACGAGTTCAATTGTCGGTAAGGATGTTGCCACTTTGATGAAGTATTCGGTAAATACAACAACACTTCATAAATGACATTATGCTTTATTCAAGCCTCGTTAACACCAGAGGGCAGGCCATGATCCTGTCCTTGCCCTGGAAAATCTCCTACAAGGGGACAATACACTATAGCTAAGCAAAGCAAACTTAACACCAATTCCATGGGGCATGTGACCAAGACGATGGGGCATGTGACCAAGACGCTGCCGTCGCCGCCGCCACTGCCACTGATTACTCACCGATGGCCATCTCAGCAGGCTCGAGATCGAAGAACATGTCCCAGTGGCCATCATATTTGATGACTAACTCCGTGTCCTCGTGGTACACGACCATGTGCACATCACCACCGCCAGTGAACAGGTCGTCTCCAGTGTTCAGTTCGGAGACCTCATTCGTGGTCAAGTTCCACACGCTCATCTTGCCTTTCAGCACCACCTGTGTGTGCCCGAACGTGTGGTGGTGCGCCGGCTCGACGCTCCCAGCCTCAAACCTCACGATTGCCATTTCCGGGTTCTGTCCAATTATCTCCAACGATCCCCGGGGAATCTTTTCGAATGGATTTGGCACCTGCGGATTCGCCAGGGGACACATCGCCCAGGAAACGCAACCATCCGGCTCCAAGGTCCGCACACCGATCCGAGCCAGTTCGATTTGGGCTCGGTCCAGGGATTCCTGGACGTCGTCGCTCCAGGGCTGGCCGTTGGAGGCGGGGCACGGGGACTTGAAGGGAGTTTCCAGCCAGGCGAGGAGGATCTGCACAGCAGGGTCCAGCGGCGTGGAGAGGGCGGAGATGGCGAGGATGTTGGAGTTGCAGATGGACCGGGCGTCGACGGCGTCGTCGACGGAGCGACAGGCCGTCGCGAAGATGCCGGGGAACTTGTTGGCGAGGACGGAGCCGACGTGGTCGGAGCCGCAGACGATGAGGCCGCGGGCCCCGGATCCGCGGGAGGAGGAGACGCAGCAGCCAACATCAGCGGCGATGGTGAAGCTGATGCCGAGGTCCTGGACCTCGATATCGAGGTCCTCGCGGATGCGGGAGACGAGGGCGTCCTTGAACGAAGCGCCGAAAGGACTGGCCCCCGCTATGATTTTGTTGGGGCGGGCTATGTTTTTGATGGCCTGGAAGTCGGCTTTGAATGCGAAGGAGAGGCCGGCAGCAGCGGTGGGGCGGGGGGCGGGGGAATCAGCCATTGGCAGCGGCGGTCGAGAGCTCCGGGACGACGGAGGATGTCGGCGCGGGTGGGGGCAGAGAGATGGAGAGCGTTGAGCTGGAGGGGCTGCCTTGCAGCCGAAGCAGGAAAGAGAGAGAGGGGAGGGGGAAGAAGTCGTTGGGAGTGTCGGATTGTTGTTCTTGTTATTGTTCTGAGAAGATGTGGGGGAGAGAGAGACGGGGGATGTTCATATATAGGCAGGGAAATCTTAGAACCGGAATGTCAAAAGTATGAAAAAGCATCTCGTGATCGTGATTTGCAAAAACTCGAGGGAAGAGACATTATTCAGTGATGGGTCTTGGCAAGAACCTCATAATGTCCGCAAAAATTGATGACATAGCGAGCAATTTTGCTCGCCATGTCATCAAATCTTAGAACCGGAATGTCAAAAGTATGAAAAAGCATCTCGTGATCATGATTTGCAAAAACTCGAGGGAAGAGACACTATTCAGTGATGGGTCTTGGCAAGAACCTCGTAATGTCCGCAAAAATTGATGACATGGCGAGCAATTTTGCTCGCCATGTCATCAAATCTTAGAACCGGAATGTCAAAAGTATGAAAAAGCATCTCGTGATCGTGATTTGCAAAAACTCGAGGGAAGAGACACTATTCAGTGATGGGTCTTGGCAAGAACCTCATAATGTCCGCAAAAATTGATGACATGGCGAGCAATTTATCCTCGTGTTTTTGCAAAATTCATGACATGGCAAGAAATAGTTGCCAGCGTATTAATGGCTGTCATGGGCATAGATTGAAAGAAACAGAATGCTTTTGCATGAAACAGGCGCTCTTGATCTCCGCATCTACACCACCAAAAATGTGAATGTGTCATCTTGTTTTTGAATCCCAAATCCGCGAGGTCATTGTGGTCTTCAATGAATGCAAATTTACCAAAATTAGATTAAAACTTTTGTCATAGGACAGTTGGATTCAAAGTTAGGAGGTGTGCAAAGGAGAGAATGAGATTTGTGATTTTTCTAGCTTGTTTGATATTCTTGTGGCAGAATTAGAAGCTGCTATCAGATTTGAAAGTGTTGTTGCATCGAGACGTTTACCAATTACTTTATCATAGTTGCAACATCCTTATCTACAATTGAACTTGTTTCAAGAAACTACACGGAACAATCTCATGTTGGGAAAATTTTAGCTATCGTTGAGTGTTGCGTGATGCTTTATGTTTAGTGATACAAGATGAATTTGCTAGAGTAAGATACATTTGTCATAAAAAACTGTACTAAACAATCTCATGTTGCGAAAATTTTAACTATTGTTGAATGTGTCATGATACTTTATGTTTGGTAATACATGTTTCATTATAGATGAATTTGCTGGAGTAAGATACATTTGTCATAGGACAATTAAACTTGGAGTTCCAAGGCGCGTGAAGGAGAGAATGAGATCTGTAAGGTTTTGTGCCCGTTTGGTGTGCTTGTGGCTTAATTGAAAGCTGCTACTAGCTTTGAAAGTGTTGCAGTATCAAGATATTTACTGAGTGCTGTATCAAAGTCACAATATTCTTATCCACAATTGAACCCGTTTCGGAAAACTACACTAAACGTTTTTGGGTCAAGAAAATTTTAACAGTCGTTGAGTATGTCGTGATACTTAGAAACTTGTATGTTTGATGATACATATTTGATTTTGCGGCACTTGAGACAATTTCTCTAGGAAATTGTAATAACCTGCTACAGTTTTGTAACTGTAAAGTCAATATTTAACTTGGCAGTTAAGTAGAGCATTTAATTTTGCTGGTGGGCTGCTATTTTACAGGGACAGTACCAAAGCCTTTTCATACAATGAAGGGAGGACCATTTTAATAATGAGGAATGCTTCGGTGGCACACATAAAAGACAACAGTCAGGGAAGACCCTACTGTAACATATTTACATAGGTATAGATGTTAAGCCTCTTTTTTTTTTTTGCCATCAATGTTAGAAAATTAAAGAGATTGGACGACCCAATTTATCACGTGAGGTTGTTTTAGTAATTTAGAATTGAACACGTATGTATGCAAATTAGGCGCTAGATAATAATTTTCTTCATTGGTTAAAAATCATTGGTTTTTTTTTTTTTTTTTTTTTTTTTTTTTTTTTTTTTTTTTTTTTAAATATCACTACTTTTGTTGCAATTGACAAGTAACACCTCATGTCAAAATTTTAACTTTCACATGACGTCATAGATAATCTTAAATTGCACTAGTATTTTCGCATGAAGATTTAGGTTTTGCTTAATGATTAGAGATGGATAAATTCCCATGATTCCATTATACTTAGATTTGAGCACACATGCCTTCAAATGATTAATCTGCCAAAAAAAAAAATATTGAAGGCCAAGGGAAAAATGCAAACTCATCGAGTGGTTATGCCAACCGATTGATTAGAAGAAGAGAGGCCAATCTTCTTTTGGGCTTAGTCATGGACCGGAGACTTTCTCAGCCGATATGTTCCACGTGTGGTCGAGTCTTGGGTGATGATTTTCTCTGTCATCGGTTTAGACCGAAAGAAACTGAATGCTTTTGTATGAAATGGGCGCACCACATCGGCTTGAATCCCACATCCAGTCCATCAGAAATGTGAATGTCGTCTAGCTTGTCTTTAGAATCACAAATTCATGAGGTTACGGTTGGTTTCAATGAATTCCAGTTTACCAAATTGAGGGATATTTGCTGGAGTAAGAAAAATTTTGTCATAGGAAAATTAAATTCAGAGTTAAGAGGAATGTGAAGGAGAGAGAGGAGATTTCTATGGTTTTGTGCTCGTTCGGTATACATTTGTAACTTAATTGAAAGCTGCTATATCCACAATTGAACTTATTCTGGAAAATTGTACTAAATAGTCTCATGTCAGAAAGTTTTAGTTGCTGTTATTGGGTGTGTCCTGAGACTTTGTAACTTGTATGTTTGGTAATGTGTGTTTGATTTTGCAGCACTTGAAAATTAGGTTAGTCATCTCTTTGGGAATTGCAATAAGCTACTACAATTTTGTAGATGTAAAGTTAGTATTCAGCTCAATCATTAAGTAGATGATTAATTTTGCTGGTTAGCTGCTATTTTACGGAGAAAGTACCAAAACCTTTTCATACAACGTGGGGGAGGGCCATTTGAATTGTGTGCAATCCTTTGGTGGCACACATAAAGGACAACAGTCAGGGAAGACTCTGCTATAACATATTTACATAGGTATAGACATTAAGCAATTTGTTTTTTTTTGTTTTTTTTTTTTTTGGCATTGATGTTTAGCAATTGAAAAGATTGATCAACCAAATTGATCATGTGAAGTTACCTTAGTCATTTAGAATCCCAAATGTATGTATGCAAATTTGGTGTTACACATTAATTTTTTTCATTGGCAAAATATGGTCTTTTTTTTTTTTTGAGAAAAATCATTATTTTTGTTGCAATTGACGAGCAACATCTCACCTTAAAACTTTAACTTTCATATGAAGTCGAAGATAAACTTAAATCGCACTAGTATTTTTGGTCTGAAAATTTAGGTTTTGCATAATAACTAGAGATGGACAAATTCCCACGATTCCATTATAGTTAGATTTGAGCAAACATACCTTCGAATGATTAATCCACACACGCACATAAAAAGAAATTAAGTTCAAGGGCAAAATACAAACTGATCGAATGGTTATGTCAGCCGATTCCTTAGAAGAAGAGGGGTCAAATCATCTTTTGGGCCCGGTCATGCGAGCCCAAAGTATCGCGATATTCAGATGGGTCCTACGATGACTCCCTGCGAGGTCAAGTTTATTTGGGCTCATATAAGTCGGGCCCATTCTTGACATCGCTCCTTGGGCCCATCAGATCTGCCTACGTTATTGAATCGTTGGAAGCTCACCGTCATCTTCATCTTCAACCTCTGGACCAGAAATGGCGGGAATCGCCTGCATCGCGAGGCCTTCTCCGATAACTCTGCGACAAAGGAAGCATCGGACCCACACCGGAGTTGATCGAGCTCGTTGTGAGTGGAGTCACGGAGATTCTCAGGGCTTTTGTCTCCCGTGAAGGACGGTAGGTACCTCGACTCCCTTTCTTTTACACTGTATGCTTACTTGCAACAAACAAAATTTGTCTAATCATGCTCCAATATCAGACTTGCTTATTCGATTTGCTTACTAATAATCTGAAACGAATAGGGTATCTTCATGAGAGGAGGTCTATGATGTAAAGCTAGAGAGCACGGATACTTTCTGGGAGCCTTTGTGTTGGTGTTGGACACCCTGCTCTAACATATGATCAATTGATGTCGGACATCCAACATACGGTCAACTTTCCCTATACGCCAACAACATGCAAGTTTGGAATCCCGACATGTAATTCCGACACGAATAGAGTCAATTTTAAAAAATTAATAAATTAGGGGTTAAAATGTAAATATAAAAATATAAAAAAGGGAGAAAGGAAACCCTATCTTTTGACGGTGAAATGTGGATTTTTTTCTTAGGATGTGTGTACTACAAATCTAAAAACTTGTTGCGAAAATACAATTGAATCCTACAATTTTCAAAAAAAGCAATCAAGTTCTAAAACTAGTTAAATTTGTACAATGGAATTTTTTTGTTAACACCGTCAATTTGTCTAATAGAAATTATTGTTAGGGCATATTTAAAGTATTTTATTTTCCTACATAGCATTTTTTGTTATTTTTTTTTCTTAAATCTTATTTAAATAATAGTAAAAAACTAAAAAAAGCTAAAATAATTTTAAAAACTGGAAAAAAAGGGGCAAAGATCGTGGCTGGGCATTGCGACCACCACCCATTGCCCGGGGGTTGCCGGCCATTGTTGGACTCGGGTAAGGGCTAGCATCACGCAGCCAAGCCTTGTTAGCCACACGAAAGGGTCGGCTACCCTCGCTAGGCCCAAGCAAGGCTCGCATAGATCTAAGTGATGTCGACCCTCGCTTAGGCCTAGCAAGGGTAGCAGGTGAGGCTCAACGGCCATAGGCGAGGGCTAGGCTCACCTAGATATGCGCGAGCCTCGTCAACCCTTGCCCAGGTCTGTGATGGCCTCGCCCAAGTTGGTGACCTTCATCGATCCCTCCAGCAATGGGCAATGGTGGCAGCGTCGAGCCACAAATCTTGACCTTTTTTTTTTTTTTTTTGGAAAAAACCACAAAAAATCTCAAGTTTTAACCAGTGTAATAAATTTACCTTAAACTTTTTTTATGACACAAAACATCTCAAATTTTGCCAACTATAATCTATGAAGCACGGACACGCTCGGGAACCTTCCATGTCGTGTCGGACACGTGTCGGCGTTTCCGACACGCTCCGACACGCTCGGACACGCTCGGACACGCGGTCAACACGTGTCGGATTTTCCGACACGTGGTCAACTTTTCTCGACACGCGAGTCGGAGCGTGTCCGAGCAAGAGGCTGGGTTTCTAGAGCGGATCTGCAAGCGTGAAGGGAGAGTGAATCGTTGGCGATGGAGGGTGAAGACGAGGCGAGGGAGAGGAAGCAAGGCTGCAGAGGCAAGGCAGCAGCAGTGAGGCCGCGACGGTGAGAGAAGGCTGGAGGAAGAGAGAACCAGGCGACCGAGATGGCCGCAATTGAGGACCGGAGACAAGGCTACGACCGCAAAAGAGAGAGGAGTGAGCAGCTACAACGAGGTGATCAAGAGAGAGTAGGGATTGAGAGGAAGAGGATCGTGCAAATGGAGGAGGGAGCGGCTGTTTTCCGAGAGTTTTCAAGCTGCTCTCGAAGGGTTTCTAAAAGATAGAATGGGTGCCGTGCAAGGAGGATGAGCAGTGAGCACAGAAGGAGGAGGAGGGAGGCTACGATTTAGTTTTCCAAGGAGGGGGTGCCGTAAAGGAGGAGTCAAAGGGGGATGAGGCAGCTAGGTTTAGGTTTCCAAGGAGTGCAGAAAAAAATTTAAAACTAAAAGCTACCGTGCATTTGGGTTTTCAAGGAAGAGCAGGAAAAATAAAAGTAAAATATGATGGTGCCAGAAGAGCCAAAAACAAATTAAAATGGGATGCTCGTCCTGGGCGGGATGTCCGTTTTTTCTTTTCTTTTTTGGAGGGAGAGGGTGGAGGGTGATTTATAAAAAAAACGAATAATATTGAATAATAATAAATTATAATCATCATGAAAAATAATAAATTTATTTAAATAAATTGACTTTACTCTTTATTTTTGAAATAATTATATGTATATATAAAAATATTTATTTAATATTTAACGTGTCGGAACGTGTCGGAATTCTCTACTTTTTAGAAATGACGTGTCGCGTGTCATGTCGTGTCGTGTCGCGTGTCACGTGTCGCGTGTCGGTCTTACATAGACTATAATACATTCATCTCAAATTTTTTTTTTTTTTTGTGACACAAAAGATCTCAAACTTATATATGTGTGACACATTTATCTTAAACTATAGGGTATTTTCATCATCTTCTTCTTCTTTTTTTATAAAAATTAATTTTCTTTTTCTTTTCTTTTTTCTTCTTCTCTCTTCCCACCAGCGGCCATGGCGGAGGCAAGCCAAACTTAGGTGACGGTGTCATGTGAGGGCCACCCTCACTGGCCCAAGTGAGGGCGCCCTTGCTTGAGTTCCGCTTCCCTCTACCATGGCCAATGGAGGGAAGAGAGGAGAATAAAAAAAAGAAAAAAATGAAAACGCAGAAAAAGGAAAGAAAAAGAAAAAGAAATTAAAAGTAAAAGATGAAAATGCCCTTCGACAAAAGAGTTTGGAGTAAATGTGTTCCTATTGATAAAGATTTGGGCTTTTTGTGCCCAAAAAAATGTTTAGGGTAAATTTTTCACACTAGGCAAAGTTTGGGGTTCTTGATAGCTTTTTCCCTTCTTTTTATAATTAAAAAAATTAGCTTTTTATTTTTTATTTTTTTATTTAAATAAGATTTAAAACAAAAAGTAATTAAAAATGCCATGTAGGAAAAATAAATTAATTTAAAAATGTCCTGTTAGTATTTTCATTAGACAAATTGACAATGGTAATGAAAAAAACTCAATTGCACTAATTTAACAAGTTTTAGAACTTAATTGTATTTTTTGAAAATTGTGACTTAATTACATTTTCGTAATAAGTTTTAGGACTTATAGTGCATATATCCTTTTATCTTCTTTTTGGACTTCTTGTTAAATGTTAAACTTAATAGTGGAATGTGAATTATTTGTTTTTTTTTTTTTTTTTTTTTAAATTTTATGGATTATTGAGTGGAATGTAGTTCAATTTGTTAAATTGACATAATGAATAATATTAACGAATAATGGATTAATTTTTTTAATGTAAATTCAATCTGGGTTTTTTTATTATTTATTTATTTATGAATTTGAATCAATGATAATTCATCACATGTATATACAAATATACATTTAATATACAAAGATTGTAACAAGTCAAAATTCTCTATTTCTTGAGGCATGATATATTGGCGTATTATGTGATGTCGTGTGTCACATGTGAATGTCGATGCTTACATAGATGTAAAGATGTGAGTGGAGAGGTTTTGCATAGGAAAAAAAAAAGGTTGCCCAAGATTGTAAGTTGTTTTAGCCCACAAAGATGAACTGGGAAAAGTTATTGCAAGGAATCTTAAGAAGAGATTTTACAGGAATTTGTCTTTAAAAATATTTATTGTTTTTTTCGATTTTGTAAGTAATACAAAGTGCTTATTCTCAGAAATTTTTTTGCTTAAATAATTTATTTTCCAAAAAACAAACCGACGAAGTTGCAAGCAAATACATTGAATTTCCGGAGGAAGAGAGCCATCATAGGCGGAGCACGGCAGCGTGGGGTTGGGGGAGATGACAAGGATGTTGGAGTCGCAGAAGGACCCGGGCGGCGGCATTGCGGATGGAGCGACAGGCCGCCGCCATGGCGCAGGGGAACTTGTTGGCGAGGATGGAGCTGATGAGGTCGGAGCCACAGACGAGGAGGCCACGGGCCTTGGATACGTCCAAGGAGGAGACTTGGCGGCCAACGTCGGTGGCGATGGCGAAGTCGGTGCAGAGTTCCTTGACGTCGATGCCCAGGTCCTCACCGAGGTGGGAGACGAGGGCATCCTCGAGCGAAGTGCCGATGAGAGTGGCCACCACTTGATGAGTTTGTATGTTGCCCTTGGCCTTCAATTTTTTTTTTTTTTGGTGGATTAATCATTTGAAAGCATGTGTGCTCAAATCTAAGTATAATGGAATCATGGGAATTTATCCATCTTTAATTATTAAGCAAAACCTATATCTTCATGCGAAAATACTAGTGCGATTTAAGATTATCTGTGACGTCGGGAGAAAGTTAAATTTTGACATGAGATGTTACAATCGCAACAAGAATAGTTATATTTTTCAAAAAAAAAAAAAAAGCAATGATATTTAACCAATGAAGAAAATTAATATCTAGCGCCTAATTTGCATACATACGTGTTCAATTCTAGATGACTAAAGCAACCTCATGTGATTGATTTGGTCGATCAATCTCTTTAATTGCATGACATCGATGGTCAAAAGAAAAAATCACTTGATATCAATACCTATGTTATTTATATTTTGGTAGGGTCTTCCCTGAGTGTTGTCTTTTATGTGTGCCACCTAAGAATTGCTTAAGATTAAAATGGTCCTCTCCCGATTGTAAGGCTTTGGTACTTTCCCTGTAAAGTAGCAGCTAGCCAGCAAAAGTTAGTTATCTACTTAACTGCCAAGTTGAATGTTGACTCTATAGTTACAAAACTGCAGCGGGTTATTACAATTTCCCAGAGAAATTGTCTCAAGTGCTGCTAAATCAAACCTATATCACCACTCAATATACAAGTTACCAAGTATCATGACACACTCAACGATAGCTAAAATTTTTGGGACATAAGATCGCTTATTCTAGTTTTTGCGAAACGAGTTCAATTGTGGATAAGGATGTTGCAATTATGATAAAGTACTACTCGGCAAACATCTCGATGCTGCGATGCTTTCAAAGCTGGCCGCAGCTTCCAATTTAGCTACAGCTATATTGAATGGGTGCAAAACATCACAAATCTCACTCTTTCCTTTGCACACCTCCTAACTTTGAATCCAGCTGTCCTATGACAAATGTTTTAATCTAATTTTGGTAAATTTGCATTCATTGAAGACCACAATGACCTCACGGATTTGGGATTCAAAAACAAGACGACACATTCACATTTTCGGTGGTGTAGATGCGGAGATCAAGAGCGCCCGTTTCATGCAAAAGCATTCTGTTTCTTTCAATCTATGCCCATGACAGAGAATATCATCACTCAACAACGGAACAAGTCAGCTGAAAATTCTCTCTGCTCTTGCAATCTGAAAGAAATCAAAGAGAATAAAGGAAGATAAATCAACGGGACTGAAGACGAAGAGCTTAGAGAGGTTTTTTGTGTATATTGTCTTCAATAATCTGTCTAATGTACAATTCCTTGTAGCTATAATACAAGATGTACGTAATGAATGAAAGTTAAAGATTCTATGAATCAATCTAATCTAAATCTAATTTTTAATTGATTTGTACATAATCATAATCGGATCAAATCTTCTATCGAATTTTACGAGCTATCGCCGCACATCTTCCAACAAAATCCTCTAAACCAAACAGCACAACAAGACAGCCGCCATGGCAGACTTTATTTATGGGGCATTTAGCTAGAACACTGAAACTCACAAAGCAAGCTACTGACGTTGACGACACCGCCGTGGCCGTCGCTGATTACTCGTCGATGGCCATCTCAGCAGTGTCAAGATCTTGGTTGAAGAACATGTCACAGTGGCCGTATTACTTGATGAAGAACTCCGTGTCCTTGCGGTACTTCACCATGTGCACATCTCCACCAGGCGTGAACAGGTAATCCCTAGGCACCAAGTCGAGCCTCAGGCTAGTCCTTCCGGCGCTTGGGCATATATGGGCGATGCTGGGCCTCACTTGTGGCAGTCGAGCCTCACCTACGACCCTTGCTAGGCCTGAGTGAGGGTTGATGTTGCCCAAATCTGGGCAAGCCTTGCTTAAGCTTAGTTGGGTCGCTGGTCCTTTCGTGGGGATAGTGACACTCGCTTGGGTGACGCCAGCCCTCTACCGAGGTCGGCGATAGCCGGCCCCCCTCGAGGAATGGGCAATGGTCGCAGCACCTAGCCAAGATCCTTGCCCTTCTTTTTCCTAGTTTTTTAAAAATATTTTAGCTTTTTAAAGTCTTTTTACTATTATTTAAATAAGATTTAAAGAAAAACGTAATAAAAAATGCCACGTAGGAAAAATAAATTAATTAAAAATGCCTTGTCAATATTTTCCATTAGACAAATTGACAATGTCAACGGAATGACACAATTGTACTAATTTGATTAATTCTAGGATTTAATTGCACTTTCTAAAAGTTTTAGAATTGATTGTATTTTCGCAAAAGTTCGAAGACGCACATGTCCCAAGAAAAAAATCCACATTTGACCGTCAAAAGATAGGGTTTTTTTTTTCTCCCTTAATATATATATATATTTTGACCCTAATTTATTGATAATTTTTAAAATTGACTCCATTTGTATTGGAATCGCATGTTAAGGTTCCAGACTTTGTGTCGTTGGCATATTGAAAGAGTTGACCGCACATCGGATGTCCAACATCAATTGACCATGTGTTAGAGTGCGTCGGACATATGTCGGAATGTTTGACACCAATATAGGGGCTCCAGAAAGTATCCATGCTCCCTAACTTTACATCATAGACCCTCTCTCATGAAAATGCCCTACTCGTTTCAGATTATTAGTAAGCAAATCAAATAAGCAAGTCTGAGATTGGAGCATGATTAGACAGATTTTGTTTGTTGCAAGTAAGCATACAGAGTAAAAGAAAGGGAGTCGAGGTACCTCCTTCACGGCAGACAAAAACCCTGAGAATCTCCGTGACTCCACCGATAACGAACTCGATCAACTCCGGCGTGGGTCCGGTGCTTCTTTTGTCGCAGAGTTATCTGAGAAGGCCTCAGCGATGCAGGCGATTCCCGCCATTTCTGGTCCAGAGATCGAAGATAAAGATGAAGATGACGGTGAGCTTCCAGCGATTCAATAACGAAGGCAGATATGATGGGCCCAAGGAGCGATGTCAGGAATGGGCCCGACTCACATGGGCCCAAATAAACTCGACCTCTCAGAGAGTCATTCTAGGGCCCATCTGAGTGTCGCGATACTTTGGGCTCGCATAAGAAGGCCCAAAGGATGATTTGACCTCTCTTCTTCTAATCAATCAGCATAGCCACTCAACAGCTTTGTATTTTGCCCTTGGCCTTAATTTCTTTTTATGTGTGTGTGTGGATTAATCATTTGAAGGTATTTTTGCTCAAATCTAAATGGAATAGTGGGAATTTGTCCATCTCTATTTATTATGCAAAACCTTAATTTTCAGGTGAAAAATACTAGTGTAATTTAAGTTTTTCTTCGACTTCATGTGAAAGTTAAAGTTTTAAGGTGAGATGTTACTTGTTGATCGCAACAAAAATAACAGTATTTTCTCGATAAAAAAATAAAAAACGATCATATTTTGTCAATGAGAAAAATTAATGTGTAGCATCAAATTTGCATACATACGTTTTGGATTCTAAATGACTAAGGTAACTTCACATGATTAATTTTGTAAGTCAATCTTTTCAATTGCCTAACATTGATGGCAAAAAAAAAAAAAAAAAAAAATTGCTTAATGTCTATACCTATGTAAATATGTTATAGCAGAGTCTTCCCTAACTGTTGTCCTTTTATGTGTGCCACCAAAGGATTGCACACAATTCAAATGGTCCTCTCCCACGATGTATGAAAAGGTTTTGGTAGTTTCTCTGTAAAATAGTAGCTAACCAGCAAAAATAATCATCTACTCGGTGATTGAGTTGAATACTAACTTTACATCCACAAAATTGTAGCAGCTTATTGCAATTCCTAAAGAGCTGTCTAATCTAGTTTTCAAGTGCTGCAATACCAAACATACAAGTTACAAAGTCTCATGACACACCCAATAACAACAGCTAAAATTTTGTGACATGAGACTATTTAGTACAGTTTTCCGAAACAAGTTCAATTGTGGACGTAGCAACTTTCAATTAAGCTACAGGTGTATACCAAATGAGCGTGAAACCATAAAAATCTCCTTGTCTCCTTCACACTCCTCCTAACTCTGAGTTTAATTTTCCTATGACAAAATTTTTCTTACTCCAGCAAATTTGTCTCAGCTTGGTAAACTGGAATTCATTGAAAGGAACCCTAACCTCATGGATTTGTGATTCTAAAGACAAGCAATCCATTCTAAAGACAAGCAAGACAACATTCACATTTCTGATGGTGTGGATGTGGGATTAAAGCCAATGTCGGGCGCCCATTTCATGCAAAAGCATTCAGTTTCTTTCAGTCTAAACCGATGACATAGAAAATCATCACCCAAGACTCAACCACACGTGGAAGAAATCAGCGGAGAAAGTCTCTGCTCCATGACTAAGCCCAAAAGAAGATTGACCTCTCTTCTTCTAATCAATTAGCTGGCATAACCACTCGATGAGTTTGTATTTTGCCCTTGCCCTTTATTTTTATTATTTTTTTTTTGTGGATTAATCATTTGAAGGCACATGTGCTCAAATCTAAGTATAATGGAATATGGGAATTTATCCAGCTCTAATTATTAAGCAAAACCTATATCTTCATGCGAAAATATTAGTGTGGTTTAAGATTATCTATGACATCATATGGAAGTTAAAATTTTGATGTGAGGTGTTACTCATCAATCACAACAAAAATAGTAATATTTTTTCAACCAAAAAAAAAAAAAAAACCAATGATATAAACCAATGAAGAAAATTATTATCTAGCGCCTAATTTGCATACATACGTGTTCAATTCTAGATGACTAAAACAACCTCACGTGATACATTTGGTCAATCAATCTCTTTAATTGCCTAACATTTAAAGGCAAAAAAAAAAGCTTAACATCAATACCTATGTTATTTATGTTACAGTAGGGTCTTCCCCGAGTGTTGTCTTTGCTGTGTGCCACCTAAGAATTGCTTATGATTAAAATGGTCCTCTCTTGATTGTATGAAAAGGCTTCGGTACTTCTGTAAAATAGCAGCTCGCCAGCAAAAGTTAGTTATCTACTTAACTGCCAAGTTGAATATTGACTATATAGTTACAAAACTGCAGCGGATTATTACAATTTCCCAGAGAAATTGTCTCAAGTGCTGCTAAATGAAACATGTATCACCACCCAACATACAAGTTATCAAGTATCACGACACACTCAATGATAACTAAAATTTTCAGGACATGAGATCGTTTATTCTAATTTTTGTGAAACGAGTTCAATTGTGGATAAGAATGTTGCAATTATGATAAAGTATTGCTCGGCAAACATCTCGATGCTGCCACTCTTTCAAAGCTGATCGCAGCTTCCAATTCAGCTACAGGTATATCAAACGGGCTAGAAACATCACAAATCTCATTCTCTCCTTTGCATACCTCCTAACTTTGAATCCAACTGTCCCACGACAAATGTTTTAATCTAATTTTGGTAAATTTGCGTTCATTGAAGACCACAATGACCTCGCGGATTTGGGATTCAAAAACAAGATGACACATTCACATTTTTGGTGGTGCAGATGCGGAGATCAAGAGCGCCTGTTTCATGCAAAAGTATTCTGTTGCTTTCAATCTATGCCCATGACAGAGAATATCATCACTCAGCCATAAAAAAGTCAGCTTAAAACTCTCTCTGCTCTTGCAAATCCTCTAAACCAAACAGCACAACAAGACAGCCCCCATGGCAGACTTTATTTTGGGGCATTTAGCTAGAACACTGAAACTCACAAAGCAAGCTACTGACGTTGATGACGATGCCGCCGCCGCCGCCGCCACCGATTACTCGTCGATGGCCATCTCAGCAGTGTCGAGATCCTGGTCAAAGAACATGTCGCAGTGGCCGTACCACTTGATTAAGAACTCCGTGTCCTCGCGGTACTTCACCATGTGCACATCCCCACCAGGCGTGAACAGGTAATCCCCAGGCACCAAGTCGTGCCTCTTGTTCTTGCTCAAGTTCCACGCGCTCATCTTGCCCTTGAGCACCACCTGGTCGTGCCCGGACGTGTGGTGGTGCGGTGGCTCGACGCTCCCGTCCTCGAACTTCACGATCGCCGATACCGGGTTCTGTGCGATTATCTTCACCGATCCTCCTGGAATCATTTCGAACGGATTTGGCACCTGGGATTCGCCAGGCGACAGATCGCACAGGAAACGCAACCATCCGGCCCCGAGGTCCGCACACCTATCTGGGCCATTTCGAATTGGGCTCGATCGAGGGATTCCTGGACGCCGTCGCCCCAGGGCTGGCCGTCAGAGGCAGGGCAGGGGGACTTGAAGGGGGTCTTTAGCCAGGCGCGGAAGATGTCGTAGGCGGAGTCCCCCGGCGTGGAGTTGGGGGAGATGACGAGGATGTTGGAGTTGCAGATGGACCGGGCGTCGACGGCGTCGTCGACGGAGCGACAGGCCGTCGCGAAGATGCCGGGGAACTTGTTGGCGAGGACAGAGCCGACGTGGTCGGAGCTGCAGACGACGAGGCCGCGGGCCCCGGATCCGCGGGAGGAGGAGACGCAGCGGCCAACGTCAGCGGCGATGGTGAAGCTGATGCCGAGGTCCTGGACCTCGATATCGAGGTCCTCGCGGATGCGGGAGACGAGGGCGTCCTTGAGCGGAGCGCCGAAAGGAGTGGCCCCCGCTATGATTTTGTTGGGGCGGGCTATGTTTTTGATGGCCTGGAAGTCGGCTCTGAATGCGAAGGAGAGGCCGGCAGCAGCGGTGGGGCAGCGGGCGGGGGAATCAGCCATTGGCGGCGGTGGTCGAGAGCTCGGGGACGACGGCGGAGCTTAGAAAGAGAGAGAGAGAGAGAGAGAGAGAGAGAGAGAGGGAGGGAGGGGTGGGGAGAGAGTTTTGCGACGTTCTTGCAGTGAGTCGATGACAAAGTGGCGGGACGTTTATAACTTTATATAGGGCGGAAGAAGAGAGAGAATGGAGGGGTGATGATGCCACTTCCAAAATCCTAAGTCTCAATACTTCCAAAATCCTAAGTCTCAATATTTTGCCACTTCCAAAACTCTAAGTCTCAATATTTCTTCCAAGTCATTTACGGTTGAGTAAATAGGTCGGGGACCGCCACGTCAACTGAAAGAAGAGAGAGAATGGAGGGGTGATGATGCCACTTCCAAAATCCTAAGTCTCAATATTTTGCCACTTCCAAAACCCTAAGTCTCAATATTTCCTCCAAGTCATTTACGGTTAGTAAATAGGTCGGGGACCGCCACGTCAGCGTGGTCCCAGACCACTCACGCAGGCGCCACGTGTGAGGACCCAATTTTTACTCGATTCGGCCCACTGACAAATGGGACGGTTTCTTAGACTTCTAACTTTGCATTGATCATATTATTATAATATTCATTTATCAGTATTATTTTAGGTGCGTTCGAAAAATTTAATAAGGTCATGTTGTCATTCCGTATAATGACAAAGGGGCATATGCGGGTTCCATCGCGGGTCGGGTCATTTGTTCTTTCTTTAATTGGATAGTTGATCGGTTTGGGCTGGGCTTGAATCCGACGGGACTTGCGGACGAAGGAAACGCTGTTACTTAAATGAGTTTATTAAAAAAAAATCAGTTTATAAAGTGATGTGCAAAAACTGACCAAAAAAAAAAGTGATGTGCAAACTCCCGTAATGTGAGTGGTCTGGGACCACGCTGACGTGGCGGTCCCGGACGTATTTATTAAGACGTGTTGTATATTAAATGCATACTTTTATATACACGTGATAAATTATCATTGATTCAAATAATAAAAAAGCCCAAATTGAATTTACATTAAAAACATCAATCCATTATTCATTAATATCATTCATTATGTCAATTTAACAAATTCAACTACATTTCATTCCAATAATCCATAAAGCTTAAAGAAAAAACAAACAATTCACATTCCACTATTAAGTTTAACATTTAACAATAAGTTGAAAAAAAAAAAAAAAAAAAAGGATATGCACTATAAGTCCTAATACTTGTTACGAAAATGTAATTAAGTCACAACTTTCAAAAATTATAATTAAGTTATAAAACTTGTTAAATTTGTGCAATTGAGTTTTTCCATTATCACTATTAATTTGTCTAACGAAAAATACTGACGATATTTTTAAATTAATTTATTTTTCTTACATGGCTTTTTTAATTACTTTTTGCTTTAAATCTTATTTAAATAGAAAAAAATAAAAAAGCTAATTTTTAAAAAAATTGTAATAAAAGAAGGGAAAAAGTTATCAAGAATCCCAAACTTTGCCCAGTGTGAAAAATTTACCCTAAACATTTTTTTGGGCACAAAAAGCCCAAATCTTTATCAACTGTGATACATTACCTCAAACTCTGGTCGAAGGGTATTTTCATCTTTTACTTTTAATTTCTTTTTCTTTTTCTTTCCTTTTTCTGCGTTTTCTTTTCTTTTCTTTTTCTTTTTTCTTCTTCTCGCTTCCCTCCATTGGCCATGGTAGAGGGAAGCGGAACTCAAGCGAGGGTGCCCTCGCTTGGGCCGATGAGGGCGGCCCTAACATGACACCATCACCTAAGTCTGGCTTGCCTTTGTCATGGCTGACGCTGGGAAGAGAGAAGAAGAAAAAAGAAAAAGAAAAAGAAAAGTAATCAAAAATAAAAGACGAAAATATCCTATAGTTTAAGATAAATGTGTCACATATGTATAAGTTTGAGGTCTTTTATGTTACGAAAAAAATGGGATAAATGTGTTGCAATATAAAATTTGAAATTTTTGGTGGTTTTTTCCACAAAAAAAAAAAAAAAAAGGTCCAGATTTGTGGCTCGACGCTACCACCATGCTAGAGGGATCGATGAAGGTCACCAACTTGGGCGAGGCCATCATAGACCTGGGCAAGGGCTGATGAGGCTCGCAAATATCTAGGTGAGGCCAGCCCTCGCTTGTGGACATTGAGCCTCGCCTACAACCCTTGCTAGGCCTAAGCAAGGGCCGGCGTCACCTAGATCTATGCGAGCTGACCCCATTTGTGTCGAAATAACATGTCAGGATTCCATACTCGTATGTTGCTGGTGTATTGGGAAAGTTGACCGTATGTCGGATGTCCGGCATCAATTGACTGCGTGTTAGAATGTATTGAACATGTGTCGGGGTGTTCGACACCAACATAGAGGTTCTCAGAAAGTATATGTGCTCTCTAGCTTTACATCATAGACCTCCTCTCATGAAGATACTCTACTCGTTTCAGATTATTAGTAAGCAAATCGAATAAGCAAGTCTGATATTGGAGCATGATTAGACAAATTTTGTTTGTTGCAAGTAAGCTTACAGAGTAAAAGAAAGGGAGTCGAGGTATCTGCCGTCCTTCACGGCAGACAAAAACCCTGAGAATCTCCGTGACTCCACTCACAAGAAGCTCGATCACTCCGGTGTGGGTCTGATGCTTCCTTTGCCGCAGAGTTATCGGAGAAGGCCTCGCGATGCAGGCGATTCCCGCCATTTCTAGTCCGGAGGTTGAAGATGAAGATGACGGTGAGCTTCCAATGATTCAATAACGTAGGCAAATCTGATGGGCCCAAGGAGCGATGTCAAGAATGGGCCCGACTCACATGGGCCCAAATAAACTCGACCTCTCAGGGAGTCATTGTAGGGCCCATCTGAACGTCACGATACTCTGGGCTCACGTAAGTAGGCCCAAAGGATGATTTGACCTCTCTTCTTCTAATCAATCAGCTGGCATAGCCACTTGACAAATTTTTATTTTGCCCTTGGCCTTAATTTCTTTTTATGTGTGTGTGGATTAATCATTTGAAGGTACGTTTGCTCAAATCTAAATGGAATCGTGGGAATTTGTCCATCTCCATTTATTATGCCAAACTTAAATTTTCAGGCGAAAAATATTAGTGTAATTTAAGTTTTTCTTCGACTTCATGTGAAAGTTAAAGTTTTAAGGTGAGATGTTTCTCATCGATCGCAACAAAAATAACAGTATTTTCTAGACCAAAAAAAAAAAAAAGATCATATTTTGTCAATGAGAAAAATTAATGTGTAGCGTCAAATTTGCATACATATGTTTCGATTCTAAATAACTAAGGTAACTTCACACGATTAATTTTGTAGATCAATCTTTTCAATTGCCTATAATTGATGGCAAAAAATATATATATTTATCGCTTAATGTTTCTACCTATGTAGATATGTTATAGCAGAGTCTTCCCTAACTGTTGTCCTTTATGTGTGCCACCAAAGGATTGCACACAATTCAAATGGCCCTCTCCCACGTTGTATGAAAAGGTTTTGGTAGTTTCTCTGTAAAATAGCAGCTAACCAGCAAAAATTAGTCATCTACTTGGTGATTGAGTTGAATACTAACTTTACATCTACAAAATGGTAGCAGCTTATTGCAATTCCTAAAGAGCTGTCTAATCTAGTTTTCAAGTGCTGCAATACAAAACATACATGTTACAAAGTCTCACGACACACCGAATAAGAACAGCTAAAATTTTGTGACATGAGACTATTTAGTACAGTTTTCCGAAACAAGTTCAATTGTGGATGTAGCAGCTTTCAATTAAGCTATAAGTGTATACCAGATAAGCATTGCTGCGCTTAGAATCAAAAACTCTAAGTACTTTCTCCCCCAAAACAAAGATGTGACTATACAAACTTAGGAAATAAAATCGAACCTGACTTGCAGTCGCAAATTTAGGGCTTCTCGAAGGACCGCTTCGAGCAGAGTGCAAAGCAAGTTGTCAACGGAAGATCAGACGAGAGGGCAGAGCTATTGGTTCTGGGTCGCGAGTCGGGGGATGGAGAGAGGTGAGCGAAATTGGCCGTAGGGAGAGAGCACAATTTGGCTCTCCAGTGTTGGTGTAGCCAATCCACATAACTCGTCCATAGCGAGCGGGAATCCTTCTCCAGCCCTCTAGCCCGTGCCTCTCCTTCTTCGCCGCGCCGTCGGCCTTGCCCAGGTCCACCGAGATCTCATGCAACCGATAGGGCAGGCCTCGACCCCGTCATGATGAAAATGTCCTCTCGCTCTCCTCCTTCGACAACGATATCCAGAACTTCCTCTTCTTCTCCTTCCTCTCGCCCTCCCCCACGAAGCCTCGTGACCACACGAATTTCGGTTGCGGCTGCAACTGCCGCTGCTGCGTGGCGTAATTCTCCTTGTCCCCGTCGAGCGCGCCACCCGCGACGTAGTGAAACGCCTCGCCATTCCTCAACGACAGCGGCAGAGGGTTCACCACCCTCCTCGGCCTCAGATTCCACGGCAGCCGCATCACTTCAGCCTCCTCTGCCTTCTTATCCTCACTCGCGCCTCCTCTGCCGGCCACGTGGCTCGGGCGCTCCCCCTCCCGGAGGCGGGGGCCGCTCGTGGGGTGGGGTGGGGTGGGATGCGCTGAAAAAGGAAACGGGGAAGTGTGGCTCGTTCTCTGCTCTTCACGAGGAGAGAGAGACAAAACCCAAAATATTTAAGTGGGGAGTGAGAAATTTTAAGCGGGAATCGTCTCAGCCGAGCCGAGCCGAGCCACCGCCGAGAGTTGTTTCGGAGAGAGTGAGAAGAGAGAGGAGAGAGACAGAAGCGCAGAAGACGGAGAGAAGAGAGAGCAGACGTGGCGGGCCTCGAAAACAGGTGTCGACGCGTGAATGGATATTGTGTGGCATTGTTAGGGTACCTAATATCAACATTATAGGAGGTCTTGTTGTAGCAATTAATTCCAACAAGCTAAAAGTAGAAGTGAGTGTAGGGTAGCGTAGCGGAGACAGAGAAAAGGTTGGTTCGTGCAGTGTTGCAGTGTGTTGCAATTTATATTTTATTTTATTATTGGGAGGTTAAGCCGTCCGAGGAATGTCAGGCTCATCTCAGCTGTCCGATCTCCTTAGTCCTTGGCAAGCCTCCTCTCGCTCGGATTATGGATACATAATGGAGGAACTTTTTTGACTTATCTGCTTTTTGCACTCAAAAAGACCAACCAAAAGCGATCTCCCTTCAGCTCTCACCTCGAAACCACCCCATGGTGATCATTTTCTAAATCCCGGAAACCATTCGTCAACCCTTAGCCAATCTTTAGCCATCTTAGGGTGCGCATGAACATGAACTCGCTGGAAAGACAGCCCGCACACGCGCCTCAAAAAACCTCCGCTGTCCAGAAAACTTTTCTCTGCTGTCTTTGCTGTATGGACCACTATATTAATTCGAATTGGTATTCACGCGGTGGTAGAGGAAGGAGAAAAATAAGTTCAAGCTATTTAGAAAGGTAATAGCAGAGAGACCTTTCCCATTAGAATTTTACTAGACAAAATCTTGTTTCATGACGAAACAAAGAAATAGCATGGAACACACACAATATTTGTATTTGTGTGCATATGTTTCCAATTTAAAAAAAAAAAATTAAAAAGCCAGTTAGAGAGAGCAGACGTGGGGGGCCTCGAAAACAGGTGTCGACGCGTGAATGGATATTGCGTGGCATTGTTAGGGTACCTAATATCAACATTATAGGAGGTCTTGTTATAGCAATTAATTCCAACAAGCTAGAAGTAGAAGTGAGTGTAGGGTAGCGTAGCGGAGAGAGAGAAAAGGTTGGTTCGTGCAGTGTTGCAGTGTGTTGCAATTTATATTTTATTTTATTATTGGGAGGTCAAGCCGTCCGAGGAATGTCAGGCTCATCCCAGCCGTCCGATCTCCCTAGTCCTTGGCAAGCCTCCTCTCGCTCGGATTATGGATACATAATGGAGGAACTTTTTTGACTTATCTGCTTTTTGCACTCAAAAAGACCAGCCAAAAGCGATCTCCCTTCAGCTCTCACCTCGAAACCACCCCATGGTGATCCTTTTCTAAATCCCGGAAACCATTCGTCAACCCTTAGCCAATCTTTAGCCATCTTAGAGTGCGCATGAACATGAACTCGCCGGAAAGATAGCCCGCACACGCGCCTCAAGAAACCTCCGCTGTCTAGAAAAATTTTCTCTGCTGTCTTCGCCGTATGGACCACTATATTAATTCGAATTGGTATTCACGCGGTGGTGAAGGAAGGAGAAAAATAAGTTCAAGTTATTTAGAAAGGTAATAGCAGAGAGACCTTTCCCATTAGAATTTTACTAGACAAAATCTTGTTTCATAACAAAACAAAGAAATAGAACGGAACACACACAATATTTTTATTTGTGTGCATATGTTTCCAATTTAAAAAAATAAATTAAAAAGTCAGTTAGAGAGAGCAGACGTAGCGGGCCTCGAAAACAGGATCGATGCATGAATGGATATTGCGTGGCATTGTTAGGGTACTTAATATCAACATTATAAGAGGTCTTGTTATAGCAATTAATTCCAACAAGCTAGAAGTAGAAGTGAGTGTAGGGTAGCGTAGCGGAGAGAGAGAAAAGGTTGGTTCGTGCAATGTTGCAGTGTGTTGCAATTTATATTTTATTTTATTATTTGGAGGTCAAGCCGTCCAAGGAATGTCAGGCTCATCCCAGCCGTCTGATCTTCTTAGTCCTTGGCAAGCCTCCTCTCGCTCGGATTATGGATACATAATGGAGGAACTTTTTTGACTTATCTGCTTTTTGCACTCAAAAAGACCAGCCAAAAGCAATCTCCCTTCAGCTCTTACCTCGAAACCACCCCATGGTGATCCTTTTCTAAATCCAGGAAACCATTCGTCAACCCTTAGCCAATCTTTAGCCATCTTGGGGTGCGCATGAACATGAACTCACCGGAAAGATAGCCCGCACACGCGCCTCAAGAAACCTCCGCTGTCTAGAAAAATTTTCTCTGCTGTCTTCGCCGTATGGACCACTATATTAATTCGAATTGGTATTCACGCGCTGGTGGAGGAAGTAGAAATAAGTTCAAGTTATTTAAAAATGTAATAGCAAAGAGACATTTCCCATTAAAATTTTACTAGACAAAATCTTGTTTCCTGACGAAACAAAGAAATAGCACGGAACACACACAATATTTGTATTAGTGTGCATATGTTTCCAATTTAAAAAAAATTAAAAAGTCAGTTAGAGAGAGCAGACGTGGCGGGCCTCGAAAACAAGTGTCGACGCGTGAATGGATATTGCGTGGCATTGTTAGGGTACTTAATATCAACATTTTAGGAGGTCTTGTTGTAGCAATTAATTCCAACAAGCTAGAAGTAGAATTGAGTGTAGGGTAGCGTAGCGGAGAGAGAGAAAAGGTTGGTTCGTGCAGTGTTGTAGTGTGTTGCAATTTATATTTTATTTTATTATTGGGAGATCAAGCCGTCCGAGAAATGTCAGGCTCATCCCAGCCGTCCGATCTCCTTAGTCCTTGGCAAGCCTCCTCTCGCTCGGATTATGGATACATAATGGAGGAACTTTTTTGACTTATCTGCTTTTTGCACTCAAAAAGACCAGCCAAAAGCGATCTCCCTTCAGCTCTCACCTCGAAACCACCCCATGGTGATCATTTTCTAAATCCCGGAAACCATTCGTCAACCCTTAGCCAATCTTTAGCCATCTTAGGGTGCGCATGAACATGAACTCGCCGGAAAAACAGCCTGCACACGCGCCTCAAGAAACCTTCGCTGTCCAGAAAACTTTTCTCTACTGTCTTCGCCGTATAGACCACTATATTAATTCGACTTGGTATTCACGCGGTGGTGGAGGAAGGAGAAAAATAAGTTCAAGTTATTTAGAAAGGTAATAGCAGAGAGACCTTTACCATTAGAATTTTACTAGACAAAATCTTGTTTCATGACGAAACAAAGAAATAGCACGGAACACACACAATATTTGTATTTGTGTGCATATGTTTCCAATTTAAAAAAAATTAAAAAGTCAGTTAAAGAGTACCCAAGTACCCAGTTTGCCCTTGGTTTGCCCAGTTTGCCAACAAATACTGGTTTGCCAACAAATACTTATCGCCAAAGAATCTGGTCTTCCTCAAGACAAACCGGGACGTTATGGATCTTGGTTGAAAGCAAAGGTAAAGACATGTAGCCCTTGTGGGACTACCTTTTATGGGGAGATAGATCTTACATTAACTAAAGAGGAAGTGATTCCTGAGACACCGGTTATCCCCTCTACTGATGACTTGAACAGCAGATCATCAACAGATGGCAGCCAAGCCATTGTTCTTTATCATCCTACAATACAAACAACACCAGAATTATCACTCTCTACAGAACTTGCAGCACAAAAAAAAGGCAAACGCATCCAGCAGAATGTGGAACTACCGATAGAGCATCTAATGCATGATGCAAAGATGGGGATTACAGGAGCAGCCAAATCGGAGAAAAAAAAACATACATCAAAAAAGTTAAAACGATTCACCCCGTATGAGAGAAAGAGCAGCATGACAACCCTTGTGGACATAGACAAATTTTTGGAAATGCCAATTCAACTATGGGAAGGCGAAACAGCACGGGCTTTGGTGGCTAGCCCTAATAAGCCACCAAGATAGCCATGAAGGTGCTAAGCTGGAACTGTCAAGGTTTAGGTTCTCCCTTGATAGTCCAAAGACCTACGAGCCCTTGTGGCTCACGAGAGACCTAACTTGGTTTTCCTTATGGAAACCAAAAATCATACCATAGGGTGGAACATATCAAAAGAAGTCTAAAATTCTCTTCTATGTTTGTTGTTAATCCTATCGGCACAGCGGGAGGCTTGGTGTTACTTTGGGATGACTTGGTACAACTTACTATTGAGCATAGCTACCAAGAGTTCATTGATCTTTCATGTAAAGTGACTGGAAATGGATATAAAATGCAGATCTCCTTCTTACATGCATCTACTAACTTCCATGAGAGAGTATCTCTTTGGAACCTACTTCATACTAGACATGAAGCGACAACAGCACCTTGGCTTTGTATTGGTGACTTTAATGAGGTGCTATATCATTGGGAGAAGATAGGCCGACGATTAACACAAAGATTTCGAATGACGGCATTTAGGCACTTTGTTGACTCATGTTCTCTGATAGATATTGAAAGTAAGAGGTGCACATTCACGTGGATTAACAAGAGAGATGGGGATGATTTAGTCAAAAAAAAAGGCTTGATCGAGTATTTTGCAACCTCGAATGGAGGATTCTATTTCCCAGTGCCGAAGCCTTTGCATTTCCAGCAATCGGGTCTGATCATAATCCCCTCTTATTATGTTTAAATGCAGGGGAACAGAAAAGACATAGATTATTCAGGTTTGAGGCATCTGGTTAGATCATCTAGAATGTGTAACTGTAGTAGACAATGCTTGGAAGTCAGAGAATTGGCAGCAAGGAGATCTGGTACAGAAAACAAAAAGGGTAACCGAAGTTTTGCGAAAATGGAGCAGGGCATCTTTCAAAAATGCTTCAAAACAGATTGACCAGCTAAGCCATCAGCTCATTCAGATCGCAAACAAGGCAAACCAGACAGCAAGGGCAGAGGAATATAATACTATCACAGAGAAAATCAGCTCTTTGTGGCGCCAAGAAGAAATGTATTGGGGCATTCGTTCGAGAATTAACTGGTTAAAGTGGGGCGATCGGAATTCAAAATTTTTTCATGCTACCACAATTCAAAGGAGACAAAGAAATCAAATCAAGATGTTGAAGATTGAAGAGAATAGGTGGAGTCGAGAGCCTCATGTCATTAAACACCACATCACCACCTATTACAAAGAGTTGTATAGAACGGTGGGTCCTCGGCATTATCAACCAGCTCTAGAGCATTGTCTAATTGCTGTTTCTGAGGAAATGAATGAGCAGTTAACAGCCCAGGTTACTATGGAGGAGGTGGAGCAAGTGGTTTTCCAAATGGGGGCAACCAAAGCCCCTGGACCAGACGGATTAAGTGGTCTATTCTATCAGAGTCAGTGGGCTACTATTCAAGAAGATATATTTCATCTAGTGGATTCTTTTTTCAAAGAAGGTAGATTCGATACAGTCGTTAATGAGACCTTTATCATGCTTATCCCCAAGGTTGCTAATCCTGAAAGCATAACAGAATTCAGACCTATAAGCTTGTGCAACTTTAGTTACAAAGTTATTACAAAGGTCATGGCAAATAGACTGAAACCTTGGCTCCCATCTATTATATCCCCGGAACAAAGCACATTTGTAGGGGATAGGCAAATACAGGACAACATCTTTATTGTTCAAGAAGTCCTACATCAACTACGAGTTAGAAAGCGACGTCGAAAATTCCAAGCCGTGTTGAAGCTAGACATGCAGAAGGCTTATGATAGAGTTGAGTGGGACTTTTTATGTGACTGTATGAAGAAGATGGGATTTAATGAGCAATGGGTGAATATGGTCAAATTTTATACATCTTCAGCTCACTTCCGGGTGTTAATTAATGGCCAACCAGGGGATTCTTTCACTCCAACTCGAGGTATTCGACAAGGGGACCCTCTCTCACCTTATTTATTCATTATTATGGCAAACGCTCACTCCCACATGGTGACTAAGGCTATTATGGATGGGACCTTAAAGGGTATCAAATTAAACCCACACTGCCCTATCTTATCCCATTTATTCTTTGCAGACGACGCTATTTTCTTCTTGGATGGTACTCTTAGGGAAGCTCAGAATCGGCTAATATTCTAAACTCCATTCTTGTTTTGCATCTGGTCGCCGATCAACCCGAACAAATCTGGTGTTTTTCTTGGGGCTAGCTGTCCACAGATTTAAAAAACAATATTGTAGCCGAACCGAGGGTTCCTATCCTAGAGAAAACGGGAAATATTTAGGGATACCCTCTAATTGGGGCCAAACTAAAAAACAGACGCTAGATTGGATCATTGCACGGGTGGACAGGAAATTGGAGGGATGGAAAGAACAATTAATATCGAAGGCAGGGAAAGAGGTGTTAATTAAAATGGTTGTTCAGGCATTATCCCAATATGCCATGAATATCTTTAAGATTCCTCTATCTATTTGTCGAGCAATCGAAAGGAAAATCTCAGCCTTCTGGTGGAGATAGAACGCACAGCAAAAAGGTATTCACTGGAAGAGTTGGGAAGTGTTGAAGAAGAGGAAGGCACAAGGAGGAATGGGGTTTAAAGATTTAGTGGAATTTAACAAAGCCATGTTGGGAAAACAAGCCTGGAGATTAGAGAAAGCCCCTAAAGCCTTGTGGAGCAGAATATTTAAAGGCCTCTATTTCCCTAACGGTAATCTATGGACTGCTACAAGAGGAGCCAGACCATCTTGGGGTTGGCAAAGCCTTTTAATAGGCCGTGATGCCCTAAAACCTGATCTGAAATGGGAGGTCGGAGATGGAAAATCCATCAACTTGAGAGATGACCGTTGGTTAATGTCAGGAAGTATTGGGGGACCGGCGAACCGTGATGATCCTAAGTTAGTGGCAGATATCATTGAACCAACTACGCGCACATGGAAACATCAGATGATCACAAAGCTTTTTGATAGCCAAACCTCATAGGAAATTCAAGCAACTACACTCAACATATTTGCTAGACCTGACCGTCTAATTTGGACAGGGCATAATTCAAGGGAGTACAAAACTAAAAACGGGTATCATAAACTACAAGCAGCCAGCACAAGCAAAACAGAATGCCATGCATCCTCTTCATATCAGGTGCCACAACAACTATTGGACAGAAATCTGGCATCTACAGACGACACCCAGAATCAGACACTTTATGTGGAGTTTATGCAATGAAGGCCTTCCTACTAGAGCCAATCTATACAGGAGAAAGATTATACCTGAGCCGACATGCCCACTATGTTCCCAATTTCTGGAGTCCTCCGAACACCTTTTTGGACTTTGCCTATGGACAAGAAAGATTTGGCGGCATCATTATACTGACATGAATGTTTCTCCAACCTCTATAATAAGAACAAACCGATGGGTGAGTGAATACCTCAGCTCTGGAATCACAGTAAGTCAAAAAGCTATTTTCGCGACCACCCTTTGGCTCATCTGGAAAGCCCGCAACGCTTTGATCTTCAACGGGAAGCGAAAAACACAAGAATAGATCGTTAATGAAGCCCTACTCTCTCACCAGCTTTACGAGAAATGGAACCCACGGACAAAAATAAAGAGATCAGATCCGCGCACCTGGCAACCTCCAGCTACGGGCTCCTTGAAGATCAACGTCGATTGCTCTTGGCTGGCCGAGAAATCAGAGGGATCGATTGCTGGTATATGTAGAGGAGAAGCGGGTGTGTGTATCGAAGGCTTTGCGCAGAAATTTCGAGCTCAATCGGCTCAAGAGGGAGAAACCCTAGCTGTCCAACAAGCTTTACTTTGGTTGAGAAGACAACGAACAGCTCTGACAGGACTCCCATCTGCCGCACGAACTCATCTCATCTTCTCTTCCCCCGTGTGTATATCCAGCGACTGCACTTACGCCATGGAAGCCATCTTGGGCCAAACAGAAGTGGCATGGGCCTCTCGTCCGACTGTCCTGGACTGCAGAGAATTGCTGGCCCAAATGCTGAATGTTACATTGCGGTATGAAGCTCGGGAATCCAACCGCGCGGCAGACTGGCTTGCAAAGTCTCACAATGCCGACTCTTTACCAAGTAACTGGGTCTCTCATCCCCCGCTGGAGCTTTATTTTATTTTATGTTTGGACTTTCAGTTAAGTTGTAATTCGGCATCCCCGGATTAATCAATGAAATATCTTTCCGACCAAAAAAAAAAAAAAACAAATACTTGTCGCCTGAATCTAGATTTTGGTAATTTGTAGAGGGTATATACAAGTTTAAACAAATCAATTGGCATATAATCCATTTTTCATGATGATGAGTACTTAAATGATATGATAATGAACTACCTGCTAAAAACTACCTATTCATTATTTCATTATTTTTTTGACTTCTATTACATAGCAACAAGAAGTTATTTTTCCTCTTCCTCGGATGCCATGAGGCGGGCCTTGGAGTTTTCATATAGGAAGGCATGACTACCTAACATGCCGGCCGTGGATGACGACGAAAGGGCAAGTAAGGGGAAATGAAAAAAAAATAAAAAGAAAAACTTTTCAAAAATGTTCTCCCATGGATCTAGAAAGGAAAGTTCTAGAACCGTTCTCATGTTTGCAATTGAATTGATCCAATCCATAACAAAAGAATTTCCTAATTCTATTTGCATTAGGAATTTTTTTTTTTGGTATTTTCCTTGAAAAGTGCTCATTCATACATCATACAGATATGAAGTAAAGGAGAATTCCTATTATAAAGAAAAGAAAACTCTCTCTAATGATTAGAGCACATGGTGGATCCTAAATGTCATAAAGAGAAAAACTTAAATGTATAGGGCAATTATTGCTACTTAATTACGAAGAAAAATCCTCTCGTCAAATATTTATTTACCAATTAAAAAGAAATTTTGGGGGAGAACGCTTCTTAGTTTAGTCTAGAATTGGATTAAATTGAATTCACAAGAAATTTGATCAAAAAGTTTCATAAAACCAAAAAGTTTAATAAAATAGAGTGCCTACGGTGCAATATTAGGAAGTATTAGAAAGTATTAGAGTATATCCAACTCCACATATCCAACTGTTCTCAGAGACCAAATCCGTCCAACTCCAACAACATCATTAATATAGTGGTCCATAGTACCGGATGACTTTAGTAGATTTTGGTCAATTGAAAATTTAGTATTTATTTGAGGTAACAAAACAAAATCAAGAATTCAGAAAGAATGAATCGGCCTCACCGGCATACCCCTATTCACTCACCTCCTACTATTTACTAAGATTGATTCGTGTTTAATGATAATCCAAATAAGGCATGGATTGGGAATGGGCTTGGACTCATGTAATAATACCAAAAATAATTTTCAAAAGACCAAACAGATTAGAAAAAGTTAAACTCTTGAACTAGAATCCAAATGATGCCTAAGCATATTAGATGAGGTGAAAATAATTTCATAAAAGAATTTGTTTTAAAAGACCAAAAAACAAAGATAGAAAGTCAAATTGTTTAGACGGCTTTTCCTTCTCCTCTTTTTCTTAGCTGACCATACTCCCCATGCTGCCCATACTGCCCGGACGTCCGACTACACTGGCTATGATTTCTAGACTACACGGTTAGAAGGAGCAAAAGTCTTGCTGTAGCTTGGCCCCTGCTAAGTCAGATCCAAACTGCAAAGTAAGGGCATGGCTTAACCTTAAAACAGCAAGTTTCCGGTCATTAGCGAACTAGAATTGGCAGGGAGAATTTTGCATAAGCCGATTCATTCATCCTCAACCTTAACCATTCAAATTTATCCCAATGAAACACAAATAAAAAATCCCAATGCAAGTAAAGCTTTACGGCTCAGCAAATCAAGAAGCGTGAGGAGTTCATCAACAGAAGAAGGAGTATTGAGGAGGCCATTGCCCACCAATCTAAGTGTGCTGCCAAAGTCCTCTGGAACGAAAAAGATGACGCCATTTTTTTTCTCTTTTTACTTGGGTGGTATCACACGCTATACAGCTCAAACACAGAGAGAGCACTGCACTAGTATTCTCTTGCGGATTATGTTGGAATTTTGTTTGTTAAAACAAAATGGGTGCTTTTTACTTTGTCCCACATAGAAAATGTAGGAGCAAGTGGGTCAGTTTAAATATGTGGGATTTCATTTTGTAGTTAAAGGAGTGATTACGTGGGGGTGGACCCCACCATACAACGTGCGGGTGCGCGATTATTTGGCGCGCCCGCGGTTTAATTAGCATTAATCCCTTGCTTTTTATTTTTTATTTTTTGGTTCAAAGGTTAATTTGAGAATTCGGAAATGAAATATAAATGAAAATTCGAAATTCTATTTAAAAAATTATTAAAAATATTATTCCGAATTTTGTTTATGTCTTTTCAAGACAACCTTTGGAAAATTACCTATTCGGTTTTTTAACTTTTCCGAAGGATTGCAATTGTTCGTTTTTCGACTTCTTCCGAAGAGTTGCATTTGTTTATGCGAACAATTTTCTAAAGACGTGTTTGTTCGCAATTTTCACGAAGAGTTAAAGACTGTTTCATATATATACTTGTCATTTTTGGAAAGAAAAGTGTGGTCATTTTCGAATCTTCTTTCGAAAAACTACAAACCCAATTGTTCGATTATTTCAGAGACCCTGCAGAAATACTGGGAATCTTTATTTAAGATTTTCATCCGAGACTTTGTTGTATCCACAGGATTTTTTGCGGTGACCACAAGTGCGACGTTGTGGGGCAAATAAATCCTTAAAAAAGTGATATCACGCCTTCAAAGTCAGGAGTTGTTTTATTCAATCCGATTTCATTGTTCAACCCATTTCGAAGCCATATTTACCAACAGATTATAGGGAAAATAAAACTTGGCAATTCAGAGGGAGAAATGGTTTCACCCATGCTATGAACTTGGTCTTATCCCTTGGGTTATGATCTAGCTATGAATTTTGGTTTCTTGCTTGGACTCTGACTGTGTGCTCTTTGCTATGGTGATAAAAAAATGAACATTCATATCTTGGGAACTTAGGAGGACCAAACTTCCATACCTAATCACTCTTAAATTGCACTCCAGATTTTGATTTTTGATTTTTGATTTTTCTGGTTTTCCTAATTATCAACCTGCTCAACAAATGGTATTTATATGTTACATATTGACGGACGGAGCCAATTTCAAATAAGGGCCTCATAATTTATTCATGCAGCACATTCCCCGAATAAAAAATAGAAGGGGACCGATGAAAATTAGAAAGGGACCGAGAGAGACTGCATGTCACCGTCGTGGACACAACAGTCCATCCATTTTGACTCATCCATTTTATCCATTTTGACTCAGGATAGGTCGAATTCATGACAGGACAAAATGCACGGAGGAAGGTCTAAAAGCTTTGTCTTTTATTGCTTTTCGCTCATGGCCCTCAAAAAGTTTTTCCCACGTGATTTTCTTTTGTGGAGGTAGAGAAAACAAAAACAGTCAAAATTATATTTCATTTTTAACTTATAGTACTTTCATGTTTTTGGAAAATCGAAAAAATTAGTATATGAGTGGAAAATGTTACTTATAGCCTCATAAAACTAATAAAAAACATCCTTTGCACAACATAAAAGTTCTTGCTTTTTTATTTTTTACATCTATTTTTTTAATTAATGTTGATTTTTGATTTGACATTTATAAATCAAGTTAAATAATATCTCCTCCTCCTCCTTCTTCTCCTTTTTCTTCACCAAGTGTTATTGTAAATGAGGCCTCAAAAGTCAAAAGACCCAAAACCTCCGGACTAAATAAATGAAAAGAGGAATTAATCTGTCGCACCTACCAAAGTTCCTTTTTGAGTTTCGACGCTGAATTAATCTAAGATATTAAAGGTGTAGGGACCTCGATGGCAGCTGGGGATGAGCCTTACGTTCCCCGGACAGCTTCAATGGATAGGGACGTAGCTATGAGATCTTCCGACGCGACCATCTTAGCCCATCGGCCTAGATATCTTCCTGTTGATTTATCTTTTTCCTCATCTCTTGTTCGATAATAAAATAAAATAAAAATATTATAAAAGTTGAGCCTAGCGAGAATACATCAGAAACGCAGCAACAAATTTCTTATTTCCTCTCCCTGACTGGACCCATCATTAATCGGGGAGAGAGGAGGAAGGAGAGAGATATTTATCTTCGAAATTGTTCTCACTATTTTATTCCTCACCTCTTCTCTCCTCTCTCTAGTTTTTGCTAGGAGAGTACTGCACTCCCTCCGCTACACTCCCTCTTCTTCATGGCAATTATTAACTGCTAGCACACCTATTTTCTTTCCGTCCTTTTCTCTCTAAAAACTCTTTTAGCTGATGCCAAGCCGCATCCTTCACTTATATGTAATTTTTCTTTCCGTCTTTTTCTCTCTAAAAACTCTTTTACCTCATGTCTCAGAATGTCAAAATGCTCGTAGCTTCCCTCTTCATCATGGCAATCAATACTGGGTAGTCTTCCGAACAAGAAAAAAGATAATAAGGAAAATGAAGAAAATCCTATTTCAATTCTACCCAACAAAAAATGGAAAATGAGAAAGAACGAATTCTGAAATTGTGTTAGATTTTCCAGCTTTTCATTTCATTATAAGGAATCCAGACTATGGAATTATGAAAAGATTGTATTATTTCTATTTAAGACTTGATAGTAAATCCTCTACAACAAAAATGAGCCATTCTCTGCTCTAGATTAATGTTCTAGATTAAGGAGCTACCTGCTGCTTAACTCCCTATGAATGCAATCTCAAGCATATTAGCAGACACTGGGAATTTGTTCAAACTTGCCTGGAAACAAACAACAAAAAAGCATAAGAAACTCAAAACCGTAATGCTTTAAGGGTAGAAACAATCACTCGCGTTCCCTTTACTTTACCTCATACCTCACTAGCCTCTCCATTTTTCACCCTCTTCCCACCCTCTCACCTCCCCATCTCCCGCGAGAGAGAGCTCGTCGTAGTTTCGAAACAATGATACCAGGCTTCTCAGGTAATTCTCTGCTTCGTGCGTTCATGTTGAAAGGGGTTTGTGCAGATTTTACTCTCGCTCTTTTCTCTCTGAGGATATGTTGCCGACGTTGGAGTCTTTCTGTGAAAAATTCCAGAGTGTTCCCTGTTCTTTGTCTTTCATTTTGGTTGGTGGGTAGCATCATGTGCGAGAACCCAGCTGGACCATTGCTTCTTTTTCTGAAAATCTGATCATGTACGCTGTCAAAGTTGGAGCCTTTCCTTCTCGAGCCTCCCTCTTTTTGCGAGGAATAACTATCGGCTGAGTAAATTACGGCTGACTTGTGATGTTCTCAAGTGTGTAAAGCATTGCTGTTCGAGGGGTTCTATTGCCCTTTCCCTTCTTTGTTCTTGTGGAGCACTGCCGTCACGATTTCTTTTGATTTCCAGCGTGCGTGAAAGGGGATGTAATCTCTCTGGCGCTTCGTCAATTCTGCGTTCATTGAGCAGAATGGTCACATTGTTCATCTTTTTGTGTACTCCTGAAAATTATAATAATGATGAAATTATGGTTGATACCCTTTTTGGCAAATTGCTAAACTTTACAAGAGGAGATTTCCCTCCGCTCGAGAAATTGCTGATCTTTTCCCCTGATTTTTCCTGTGGAACATCAGTGACTCCTACTAAGAAATTTGGGATAAATAATGCCCACTAATTTCATCCCCGGGTGTGGTATTTTTTGGTTATGATCTTTCGTTGAAATTTCTGTGCATCCCCGGGTGTAGTATTTTTTGGTTCTGATCTTTCATTGAAATTTATGTGCATGCTTGTTTCTTGAAGTGGTAAACCTCGAAGAAGGAATCCTTCTTTTCTTGTTTTACTTAAAGTTCTAAAGATGGATATCAATCCTTCTTTTCTTGTTTTACTTAAAGTTCTAAAGATGGATATCAATCTTCTCCCCACCATAGTGCATGTGCATGCCCATGGAGTAAATGCACAAGAATTCTCTGTACATGTGCATGCTTGATATTGAGGAGATGATTTGATTGTTTAGTGGTTGTGTATGATTATGTTTCTGATCCTTTTATCTTTCTTTAGTTTGCGACTGCAAGATGGATTCTGTTTCACCGTTTCCCTTGTGGCTGTTTTCTTTGCTTTTTTCTTTTTCTTTTTAGGGGCCAGATCATTCTTTGCATTTAAATTAGTTTGTGACCCATTTCTGTTTGGACTTGTAATGGTGATTGTTCTTTGCAGCATGAAACGGGGTTATGCAAAAACCTCATTCAGGAATATGTACAGAAGCTGAGTTATGTGATTCCCCGGTATGAATGCCGAAAGGATGAGGCATCAAGGAGAGCGCCTCTATTTTCATGCACTGTTGAGGTTGGAGGAATCTGTTACGACACTACAAGAACCAAGAAATAAGCAAAGATTCAAGCTGCTTGAACGGCTCTTCTTGCCGTACAGTCGAGTACACCCACCGACTCTCAGCTGACGGTTCCATGCAAAAAGAGAGCGATAGAGACAACACCCTTCAATGTTCGACATTCATCTCCTGAGAATTCGAGGATTAATCAAAACGGGGAGGATGATGCAGCTCAAGAACAGCTCTCTCAAAAAAGATCTGCTCACATTCGAGTTAGACAAAACCCACAATGTTTCTCGTTTCCATTCGTATGTATGTGTAGGGATTTTGAAAGTAACTCTCATCTCTAGTTTCTAGTTTCTGGCCCCATACGTTCTTCGGGGTTGTATACGAATTACCCATGAATTCTCACTTTTTGCAATTTACTCCATGGCCTTTTAAAATCGGTGGCAATGTGCCCGAGCATTGACCGGTAAATATTTCTTTGCTTTTTCCTTTTTCTTTTTATGGGCCGGATCAATCTTTGCATTTAAATTAGTTTATGACTCATTTCTGTTTGGACTTGTTATGGTGATTGTTCTTTGCAGCATGAAATCGGGTTATACAAAAACCTCATTCAGGAATATGTACAGAAGCTGAGTTATGTGATTCCCCGGTATGAATGCCGAAATGATAAGGCATCAAGGAGAGCGCCTCTCTTTTCATAAACTGTTGAGGTTGGAGAAATCTGTTACACTGGTGACACTGCAAGAACAAAGAAACAAGCAGAGATTCAAGCTGCTCGAACGGCTCTTCTTGCCGTACAATCGAGTACACCCACTGACTCTCCGCTTACGGTTCCATGCAAAAAGAGAGCGACAGAGACAGCGCCCTTCAATGTTCGACATTCATCTCCCGAGAATTCGAGGATGAATCAAAATGGGGAGGATGATGCAGCCCAAGAACAGCTCTTTTTAAGAAGATTTGCTCGCATTCGAGCTAGACAAAACCCACAATGTTTCTAGTTTCCATTCGTAAGTATGTGTAGGGACTTTGAAAGTAACTCTCATCTCTAGTTTCTAGTTTCTGGCCCCGTACGTTCTTTGGGGTTGTATACGAATTACCCATGAATTCTCACTTTTTGCAATTTACTCCCTAGACTTTTAAAATCGGTGGCAATGTGCCCCAGCATTGACGGGTAAATTTTTGTTTCCTTTTTCCTTTTTCTTTTATTGGCCAGATCATTCTTTGCATTTAAATTAGTTTGTGACCCATTTCTATTTGGACTTGTTATGGTGATTGTTCTTTGCAGCATGAAACGGGGTTATTCAAAAACCTCATTCAGGAATATGTACAGAAGCTGAGTTATGTGATTCCCCGGTATGAATGCTGAAAGGATGAGGCATCAAGGAGAGCGCTGCACTGTTGAGGTTAGAAGAATCCGTTACACTAGTGACACTGCAAAAAGCAAGAAACAAGCAGAGATTCAAGCTGCTCGAACGGCTCTTCTTGCCGTACAGTCGAGTACACCCACTGACTCTCCGCTTACGATTCCATGCAAAAAGAGAGCGACAGAGACAGCGCCCTTCAATGTTCGACATTCATCTCCCGAGAATTCGAGGATGAATCAAAATGGGGAGGATGATGCAGCCCAAGAACAGCTCTCTCTAAGAAGATTTGCTCGCATTCGAGCTAGCCAAAACCCACAATGTTTCTAGTTTCCGTTCTTTGGGGTTGTATACGAATTACCCATGAATTCTCACTTTTTGCAATTTACTCCCTGGCCTTTTAAACTCAGTGGCAATATGCCTCAGCATTGACCGGTAAATTTTTCTTTGCTTTTTCCTTTTTCTTTTTATGGGCCAGATCATTCTTTGCATTTAAATTAGTTTGTGACCCATTTATGTTTGAACTTGTTATGGTGATTGTTCTTTGCAGCATGAAACAGGGTTATGCAAAAACCTCATTTAGGAATATGTACAGAAGCTGAGTTATGTGATTCCCCGATATGAATGCCGAAAGGATGAGGCATCAAGGAGAGCGCCTCTATTTTCATGCACTGTTGAGGTTGGAGGAATATGTTACGACACTACAAGAACCAAGAAAGAAGCAGAGATTCAAGCTGCTCGAACGGCTCTTCTTACCGTACAGTCGAGTACACCCACCGACTTTCCGCTGACGGTTCCATGCAAAAAGAGAGCGATAGAGACAGCGCCCTTCAATGTTCGACATTCATCTCCCGAGAATTCGAGGATGAATCAAAATGGGGAGGCTGATGCAGCCCAAGAACAGCTCTCTCTAAGTAGATCTGCTCGCATTCAAGCTAGACAAAACCCACAATGTTTCTAGTTTCCATTCGTATGTATGTGTAGGGACTTTGAAAGTAACTCTCATCCCTAGTTTCTAGTTTCTGGCCCCGTACGTTCTATGGGGTTGTATACGAATTACCCACGAATTCTCATTTTTTGCAATTTACTCCTTGGCCTTTTAAAATCGGTGGCAATGTGCCCCAGCATTGACCGGTAATTTTTTCTTTCCTTTTTCCTTTTTCTTCTTATGGGCCAGATCATTCTTTGCATTTAAATTACTTTGTGACCCATTTATGTTTGGACTTGTTATGGTGATTGTTCGTTGCAGCATGAAACGGGGTTATGCAAAAACCTCATTTAGGAATATGTACAAAAGCTGAGTTATGTGATTCCCTGGTATGAATGCCAAAAGGATGAGGCATCAAGGAGAGCGCCTCTCTTTTCATGTACTGTTGAGGTTGGAGGAATCTGTTACACTAGTGACACTGCAAGAACCAAGAAACAAGCAGGGATTCAAGCTGCTCGAACGGCTCTTCTTGCCGTACAGTCGAGTACACCCACCGACTCTCCGCTGACGGTTCCATGAAAAAGAGAGCGACAGAGACAGCGCCCTTCAATGTTCGACATTCATCTCCTGAGAATTCGAGGATGAATCAAAATGGGGAGGATGATGCAGCCCAAAAACAGCTCTATCTAAGAAGATTTGCTCGCATTCGAGCTAGACAAAACCCACAATATTTCTAGTTTCCATTCGTATGTATGTGTAGGGACTTTGAAAGTAACTCTCATCTCTAGTTTCTAGTTTCTGGCCCCGTACGTTCTTTGGGGTTGTATACGAATTAACCATGAATGCTCACATTTTGCAATTTACTCATTGGCCTTTTAAAATCGGTGGCAATGTGCCCCAGCATTAACCGATAATTTTTTCTTTCCTTTTTCCTTTTTCTTTTTATGGGCCAGATCATTATTTGCATTTAAATTAGTTTGTGACCCATTTCTGTTTGGACTTGTTATGGTGATTATTCTTTGCAACATGAAATGGGGTTATGCAAAAACCTCATTCAGGAATATGTACAGAAGCTGAGTTATGTGATTCCCCGATATGAATGTCGAAAGGATGAGGCATCAAGGAGAGCGCCTCTCTTTTCATGTACTGTTGAGGTTGGAGGAATCTGTTACACTAGTGACACTGCAAGAACCAAGAAACAAGCAGAGATTCAAGCTGCTCGAACGGCTCTTCTTGCCGTACAGTCGAGTACACCCACCAACTCTCCGCTGACGGTTCCATGCAAAAAGAGAGCGACAGAGACAGCGCCCTTCAATGTTCGATATTCATCTCCCGAGAATTCGAGGATGAATCAAAATGGGGAGGATGATGTAGCCCAAGAACAGCTCTCTCTAAGAAGATATGCTCGCATTCGAGTTAGACAAAACCCACAATGTTTCTAGTTTCCATTCGTATGTATGTATAGAGACTTTGAAAGTAACTCTCATCTCTAGTTTCTAGTTTCTGGCCCCGTACGTTCTTTGGGTTGTATACGAATTAACCATGAATGCTCACATTTTGCAATTTACTCATTGGCCTTTTAAAATCGGTGGCAATGTGCCCCAGCATTAACCGATAATTTTTTCTTTCCTTTTTCCTTGTTCTTTTTATGGGCCAGATCATTATTTGCATTTAAATTATTTTGTGACCCATTTCTGTTTGGACTTGTTATGGTGATTGTTCTTTGCAGCATGAAACGGGGTTATGCAAAAACCTCATTCAGGAATATGTACAGAAGCTGAGTTATGTGATTCCTCGGTATGAATGCCGAAAGGATGAGGCATCAAGGAGAGCGCCTCTCTTTTCATGTATTGTTGAGGTTGGAGGAATCTGTTACACTAGTGACACTGCAAGAACCAAGAAACAAGCAGAGATTCAAGCTGCTCGAACGGCTCTTCTTGCCGTACAGTCGAGTACACCCACCAACTCTCCGCTGACGGTTCCATGCAAAAAGAGAGCGACAGAGACAGCGCCCTTCAATGTTCGATATTCATCTCCCGAGAATTCGAGGATGAATCAAAATGGGGAGGATGATGCAGCCCAAGAACAGCTCTCTCTAAGAAGATATGCTCGCATTCGAGTTAGACAAAACCCACAATGTTTCTAGTTTCCATTCGTATGTATGTATAGAGACTTTGAAAGTAACTCTCATCTTTAGTTTCTAGTTTCTGGCCCCGTACGTTCTTTGGGGTTGTATACGAATTAACCATGAATGCTCACATTTTGCAATTTACTCATTGGCCTTTTAAAATCGGTGGCAATGTGCCCCAGCATTAACCGATAATTTTTTCTTTCCTTTTTCCTTGTTCTTTTTATGGGCCAGATCATTCTTTGCATTTAAATTACTTTGTGACCCATTTCTGTTTGGACTTGTTATGGTGATTGTTCTTTGCAGCATGAAACGGGGTTATGCAAAAACCTCATTCAGGAATATGTACAGAAGCTGAGTTATGTGATTCCTCGGTATGAATGCCGAAAGGATGAGGCATCAAGGAGAGCGCCTCTCTTTTCATGTACTGTTGAGGTTGAAGGAATCTGTTACACTAGTGACACTGCAAGAACCAAGAAACAAGCAGAGATTCAAGCTGCTCGAACGGCTCTTCTTGCCGTACAGTCGAGTACACCCACCGACCCTCGGCTGACAGTTCCATGCAAGAAAAAGAGCGACAGAGACAGCGGCCTTCAATGTTCGACATTCATCTCCCGAGAATTCGAGGATGAATCAAAATGGGGAGGATGATGCGGCCCAAGAACAGCTCTCTCTAAGAAGATCTGCTTGCATTCGAGCTAGACAAAACCCATAATGTTTCTAGTTTCCATTCGTTTGTATGTGTAGGGACTTGGAAAATATTTTCATCTCTAATTTCTAGTTTCTGGCCCCGTACGTTCTTTGGGGTTGTATACGAATTACCCATGAATTCTCACTTTTTGTAATTTACTCACTGGCCTTTTAAAATCGGTGGCAATGTGCCCTAGTATTGACCGGTAATTTTTTCTTTCATTTTTCCTTTTTCTTTTTATGGGCCAGATCATTCTTTGCATTTAAATTAGTTTGTGACCCATTTATGTTTGGACTTGTTATGGTGATTGTTCTTTGCAGCATGAAACAGGGTTATGCAAAAACCTCATTCAGGAATATGTACAAAAGCTGAATTATGTGATTCCCCGGTATGAATGCCGAAAGGATGAGGCATCAAGGAGAGCGCCTCTCTTTTCATGCACTGTTGAGGTTGGAGGAATCTGTTACACTGGTGACACTGCAAGAACCAAGAAACAAGCTGAGATTCAAGCTGCTTGAACGGCTCTTCTTGCCGTACAGTCAAGTACACCCACCGACTCTTAGCTGACGGTTCCATGCGAAAAGAGAGCGACAGAGACAACGCCCTTCAATGTTCGACATTCATCTCCCGAGAATTCAAGGATGAATCAAAATGGGGAGGATGATGCAGCCCAAGAACAGCTCTCTCTAAGAAGATCTGCTCGCATTCGAGCTAGACAAAACCCACAATGTTTCTAGTTTCTATTCGTATGTATGTGTAGGGACTTTGAAAGTAACTCTCATCTCTAGTTTCTAGTTTCTGGCCCCGTACGTTCTTTGGGGTTGTATACGAATTAACCATGGATGCTCACTTTTTGCAATTTACTCCTTGGCCTTTTAAAATCGGTGGCAATGTGCCCCAGCATTGACCGGTAATTTTTTCTTTCCTTTTTCCTTTTTCTTTTTATGGGCCAGATCATTTTTTGCATTTAAATTACTTTGTGACCCATTTCTGTTTGGACTTGTTATGGTGATTGTTCTTTGCAGCATGAAATGGGGTTATGCAAAAACCTCATTCAGGAATATGTACAGAAGCTGAGTTATGTAATTCCCTGGTATGAATGCCGAAAGGATGAGGCATCAAGGAGAGCGCCTCTCTTTTCATGCACTGTTGAGGTTGGAGGAATCTGTTACACTGGTGACACTACAAGAACCAAGAAATAAGCAGAGATTCAAGCTGCTCGAACGCCTCTTCTTGCCGTACAGTCGAGTACACCCACCGACTTTCCGCTAACGGTTCCATGCAAAAAGAGAGCGACAGAGACAACGCCCTTCAATATTCAACATTCATCTCCCGAGAATTTGAGGATAAATCAAAATGGGGAGGCTGATGCAGCCCAAGAACAACTCTCTCTAAGAAGATCTGCTCGCATTCAAGCTAGACAAAACCCACAATGTTTCTAGTTTCCATTAGTATGTATGTGTAGGGACTTTGAAAGTAACTCTCATTTCTAGTTTCTAGTTTCTGGCCCTGTACGTTCTTTGGGGTTGTATACGAATTACCCATGAATTCTCACTTTTTGCAATTTACTCCCCGGCCTTTTAAAATCGGTGGCAATGTGCCGCAGCATTGACCGGTAATTTTTTCTTTCCTTTTTCCTTTTTCTTTTTATGGGCCAGATCATTCTTTGCATTTAAATTAGTTTGTGACCCATTTATGTTTGGACTTGTTATGGTGATTGTTCTTTGCAGCATGAAACGGGGTTATGCAAAAACCTCATTCAGGAATATGTACAGAAGCTGAGTTATGTGATTCCCCGGTATGAATGCCGAAAGGATGAGGCATCAAGGAGAGCGCCTCTCTTTTCATGTACTGTTGAGGTTGGAGGAATCTGTTACACTAGTGACACTGCAAAAAGCAAGAAACAAGCAGAGATTCAAGCTGCTCGAACAGCTCTTCTTGCCGTACAGTCGAGTACACCCACTGACTCTCCGCTTACGGTTCCATGCAAAAAGAGAGCGACAGAGACAGCGCCCTTCAATGTTCGACATTTATCTCCCAAGAATTCGAGGATGAATCAAAATGGGGAGGATGATGCAGCCCAAGAACAGCTCTCTCTAAGAAGATCTGCTCGCATTCAAGCTAGACAAAACCCACAATATTTCTAGTTTCCATTCGTATGTATGTGTAGGGACTTTGAAAGTAACTCTCATCTCTAATTTCTAGTTTCTGGCCCCGTACGTTCTTTGGGGTTGTATACGAATTACCCATGAATTCTCACTTTTTGCAATTTACTCCCTGGCCTTTTAAAATCGATGGCAATGTGCCCCATCATTGACCGGTAATTTTTTCTTTCCTTTTTCCTTTTTCTTTTTATGGGCCAGATCATTCTTTGCATTTAAATTAGTTTGTGACCCATTTCTATTTGGACTTGTTATGGTGATTGTTCTTTGTAGCATGAAACGGGGTTATGCAAAAACCCAATTCAGGAATATGTACAGAAGCTGAGTTATGTGATTCCCCGGTATGAATGCCGAAAGGATGAGACATCAAGTAGAGCGCCTCTCTTTTCATGCACTGTTGAGGTTGGAGGAATCTATTACACTGGTGACACTACAAGAACCAAGAAATAAGCAGAGATTCAAGCTGCTCGAACGCCTCTTCTTGCCGTACAGTCGAGTACACCCACCGACTCTCCGCTGACGGTTCCATGCAAAAAGAGAGCGACAGAGACAGCGCCCTTCAATGTTCGATATTCATCTCCCGAGAATTCGAGGATGAATCAAAATGGGGAGGATGATGCAGCCCAAGAACAGCTCTCTTTAAGAAGATATGCTCGCATTCGAGTTAGACAAAACCCACAATGTTTCTAGTTTCCATTCGTATGTATGTGTAGAGACTTTGAAAGTAACTCTCATCTCTAGTTTCTAGTTTCTGGCCCCGTACGTTCTTTGGGGTTGTATACGAATTAACCATGAATTCTCACTTTTTGCAATTTACTCCCTGGCCTTTTAAAATTGGTGGCAATATGCCCCAGCATTGACCGGTAAATCTTTCTTGCAGGTCTGGTCATCACGCGACTAGTTATGGAAGGCAATCATCTATATATGTGAGGAAAAATATAGGGACATTTCAGACATATTTTAGAACTATATATTCAGGGGCATTTGGCATTGACTTTTGTACAATTATCGTCGGAAATAGGTCGTGTGCTCCGCAATGTGCGTTTATAATGACGAAGTCAACCCCCCATGATGATCATCTGCTCTCAGTATTCGGAGCTCAAAGCAAACTTTATAGCTTCTACAAATTTTTTGCTCCTTGCTCCACTCACTCCATTACTTTCGTCTACTTATTTACAGCTCTCTCTTTTCCTGCTAAGCTTGATTTTTGGCATATGAATCAAGAAAAGTGGCATATGATAACTATTTCAGTAAAATACATTTCTCCAAAAAGCATTGAAATATTTACTTTAATATCAATTTGTTTTGTCAGTTTTACCCACCAAAAGATTGGCTTGTGAAGTCATCCTTGCCTTCTAAATTTAATCCCAGCATCATCCATGCAGTACTCGAGATGCTTTCTTCAAGAAACTTCCAGTAAGGTCGTCTCATCCTGCATCCGTTGATATGTGTATATTAGATATGTCCTTTCCTCTTATGGGCATCTTGGAGAAAGAGGCTATAACAGCCCTTAGTTATTTTTGTTTCTGAATATATACCATAGCAACTAGAAAGCATCGTGAATGTTTCAAATACATCGACATAATGGATTTGCTGGTACACCATCAAATTTTCATCATTTATTTACTTCCATATTTAGAAAGTTACTGCATTCAGGAAAAGGATAAAACGATTATTTTTACTCCGAGTGGCATAGGATTGCATTGTCAATCTTTTTTTTGCCCTTCAAAACCCCCCTTCTTCTATAATGCTTTCGTCGCTAGCTTCATTTGCTTGCAGAACTTTTAGTGCTAAGAAGTTGGGCATTTCTTGTGAAATTTTGGGAGTTTGGTCGCTGACTTGTCCTTTCAGAGATTTGATGGAAGTCATGAGTTTATGAGGTCTTGGTTCTTGTCATTGAGCCCTCTAAAGGATGTCGTTAGTAGTTTAACCACGTCGAAGGAGCTTCTGAAAGTTCTTTTTCGGTCGGTGGTCTCAAGAAGCAACATAAACCGACTATAGCCCTCGTCTCAGCCTTAGGAGTCGAGCTCGATCGTTCCATCATCCAGGTTAAGCAGTTGATCCAAGAAGAGAGGTCTCATTCTCACCAGATTGATTTCCTCATGAAGCATTTCGCAGAAGAAAAGGCGTCTTGGAGAAGAAAGGAGCGGGAACGAATCCGCACTGCCATTTCACATATGGCGGAGGAAGTCGACATGGAAAAGAAATTGAGAAGACAAACGGAGAGACTAAACAAGAAGCTTGGCCAAGAACTGGCTGGCATGAAGTCATCTCTTTCCAAGGCGATGAAAGAGCTCGAGAGTGAGAAGAGGGCTAAGGAAATATTGGAGCAGGTCTGCGACGTGTTAGCGAGAGGGATTGGAGAGGACCGGGCGCAAGTGGAAGAACTGAAGAGAGAATCTGCCAAAGTTCTTGAAGAGGTGGAGAACGAGAGGGAAATACTTCAGCTAGCGGATGTTTTGCGCGAGGAGAGAGTGCAGACGAAACTTTCAGAGGCCAAGTACCATTTTGAAGAGAAGAATGCCGCCGTCGAAAAGCTGAGGGCTCAGCTCGAGGCCTACATGAGATCCAAAATGAGTAAAGATGAGAATTCTCCGAAATCAGAGAAAGCCAAGGAGCTCGAGGCGTTCTTGAGCGACAAGATCAATCTTGAATGCGCTGAAAACGAATTATTCTGAGAAAATAAAGAAGCTGATGGAGAGGAGTGCGAAGGAAATGAATCCACAGAAAGCGATCTTCATTTGATCGAATTGAACATGGACAACACCACCAGGAGCTACAAGTGGAGCTACGCGCGCGACGATACTAATCAAGAGAACTTGAAATGGGTCTCGGTAGATAATGAGTTCAACTTCAATGGAAGGAGATCTTCATCCGACAAAATTCAATGGGAGAGCATCTCCTTAAGAAGAGGAAACTCTAAAGGGGCGAATCTTCACGACGGTGCCAGAACTCATGACAACCTGAATGGGTTCAACGCAGGGAGACTAATAGAGTTCTTCTCGCCTGCTAAAATGGACAGCAACAAGAAAGACAAAACCAGAAGAAACAGAGCGCTCGCAGGCCTGAAGGACCATCAGCTGTCGAATTTTGCCAATACGATCAGGCCATGGAGCCAGTCCTTGCCTCTGCAAGATCACGGCATGGAGAGTTGGACGGTGGGAGAGTAATGAATGCGAAATCGAAGCGAGTCAGGATTAGAGTTTTTTTCCTTCTTCCTTTTGCGCTCATCTCCATGTCAGGCAGGGAATACTAGAAATTGCTAGCGAACGATGTCCTCGCGTTAGTCCTATTCGAGAATTTTGATACTATAATTGTATGTGTTGCTGGTCTAGTGCTGATGTTAAAAACCATCCCAATTCGCAATTTAGTTCTTGCTGCTAAGTACCAGTTTGATGTTGCTGCTATCCCAGTTTGCAAGACCGGTGTCATCTGCCTGAAAGAACTTAAAATGAACTTGTCCACGAGAGTTATGATCAACATGAGAGAATAATTCCACCTATGCTCTTCATCATTCCATGTGCTCCTTAACAACTCATTCCGTCGTCAACTGGCCGAACAGATTCTCTGGCATGACAGCCAGCATTTGTTATAAGACAAACCACCTGTTGAAATAAGACCAGGTGCATGGAACTGGAAAATATTGAAACGGCGAAACCCCAACCCCCAAAAAAAAAAAAAAAAAACTCGTCACTGATCTACCGAAAGAAAAGATTGAATTAATTCATGAGAAAGGTCATTAATGTTCTTATTTCATTGCCAAGATACAGACTAGTTACGAGAGTCCTACTGCACAAGCTAGACATGTTTACTGTGCAACTGAAATATAACATTGCTTTCTCTACTATCAAGCAGGAAGTACTTATGAACTATGTTGCTTGCAATCAGAATTTACAATAGCCCATGAAGTCGAAAAAGTTGAACAAACAATCAGGAGTCCAAAAAGTTGAAACAAACAATCAGAAGGTTCCCACTGGGACCAACATTTGCTAGGCGTTATTTGCCATGATTTGGACCTGGCTCCGTGAAAGAAAACATAACCTATTTGTGAGGGCCTTCAGGCTTCCCGGATGTCGATGTAAAGGTAACTGGGTTACTCAGATGGTCCCTCACGGTCAGGCTAAGCACCTCAGGCCTTGAATAATGCCCAACCACATCAAAATCAAACTTGGCCCGCGCTATTTCTCCAAGGTCTGCACATCATTACACCATAAGTAAATCAAGCTCATGAGGAAAAACCTGAAGCCCTCACAACTAAAATGAGATCATAATCTCCTTGGTTAGCTAACTTCCAGAGATTTAAAGTGCACGCGAGCTGCAAGTGCAAGGAACATACCAAGGTCAGCTGAGATGAGTGCCTCACCATCATAATTGGGTCCGGCCAAAACATTTCCTGATGGAGATATAATTACACTGCCTCCAGCACATATGACAGAATCTGGGTTAAGATCGTCATCTGTTCCTGCAAAAACATACTCTGGTGGAGGCGGGTAGTCTTTCCGACAACAAAATTGGTTGGCTGATAAAACAAAACATCCACCCTCAAGAGCAATATGTGTCATAGATGCTTGCCAAATGTCACTCGCATCAGCTGTCGGTGCACAATATATTTCAACACCTGCAAAATAAAGAAGACAGGATTATCTCAATCCTTCCTGCATCAAGTTTAGCTAACATCATTCCTGTGCTAATTGTAGTTTCTTTATCAAAATTATGGCTCATGGAAGCCCAGCCTCAACAGGAGGTACGAAGGTTTTGCAAAATAAAGAAGACAGGATTATCTCAATCCTTCCTGCATCAAGTTTAGCTAACATCATTCCTGTGCTAATTGTAGTTTCTTTATCAAAATTATGGCTCATGGAAGCCCAGCCTCAACAGGAGGTACGAAGGTTTTGCAATCCAACAAGGCATTGACAGACAACAATCCATGGAATCACATTCTAATATGAATTGTGATGGTTAAACTTCCGAACATTACCCCAACACTGGTTCCAACGACATCAATGCAGGTAACGAAAGTTAGCCTGATAAGATAGATTGGACACCAATTTGACAGCCTAATACAGGCTTTAAAACTTATAACCAAGAATTCCAGGGTGGGAGAAATATCATTATCATATCCAACTGCAACACAAAATCTATGCTAGAGTAAGAACATAAATATGAACATGGTTACTAAGCAAAATCAGATCACCAGCTGTGTCATGCAGCAAAGTTTCAGAAGAATGTGTGCAATTGTTGGCATGGGCGTCTATTTTTAAATTCCATACTTTCCTTCAAGTACACATGGTCACGAAGAGCAGATATATGCATTTCAATGGAGATGAAAGAGACTGGGAGATGAATTCTAGTTTGACCTGGTCAAGCAAAAAACAAGCTGCAAACATGCAGAATAGCTAACCTTTAGCATACATTGCTGTCCTCAGAAGTGGCATTCTATTTTCCCAGCAAATGGCCACACCGATTTTCCCCATCGGCGTATCAAACACCGGAATGGTCAACCCATCACCAAATCCCCAGATGACACGCTCTAGAGCCGTGGGCATGACTTTACGGTGCTTCCCAAGGTAACGACCTTGAGGATCAAAAAACAGGATTGTGCAATACAATGTATATCCATCTCTCTATCACCCCCATCACTAGAAAAACTTTATATTTTCCAGCCATCGCTGCTAACCAATCAACTTCAGGGCCTGCATAAGCATCAATCATGGAACATATGCGGAAGGCATGAGAAGAGCCATGTGGTAGGATGGCACAAATGAGAGCGACATATTGAACAACCACATGATATACAAAGTAGCCATTTGAAGAAGCTCAGAAACAGAATCTTTCTAAACACAGAATATGAGTATCCAGGTTGCTCCAAGTTCATCACCCTACAGATAAAACAAGAGACTCTGCTTCAACACTGCGAATCTTGGAAGTCGACCCACTTTCTGCACTTAGCTACAGAGCTCAAAGAGAGGGCCAACATCGGAAACTACGAATCATTGCATCTGGGTGAGAACGAACTATCTTAAAAAACCCAAAAGAGAACCAACGGCCACTAACCATAAAAACATGGTGGTAAAGCTAGTACCTGGAACATCCATGGCGGAGGCGTGATACTTGCGGAACTCCTCCCTGCCCTTCGCCGTGCGATTGCCGATGATGACGCCAAAGGTGGAGCCGCGGGGGTAACCGCTGATGAAGGCTTCGGGGAAGACGACCAGCTGAGACCCGTGCGAAGCTGCCTCGGCCAGCAGCCTCTCCGCCTTATCTGCCATCGCATCCCACAGAAGAAGCAAAGATAAAAAGGCGTCAAATTTACATCTCAGTTTCTCAACCATATGCCAGGTGATGAAAAGGGCAGCTTTGCAGCTTAACGCTTAAGTCGTCATAAATCCGTATCAATAAAAAACAAGCCCTCAATTCATCTGGCCCGAGAGGGCTCAATGACAAGAACCAAGACCTCATAAACTCATGACTTCCATCAAATCTCTGAAAGGACAAGTCAGCGACCAAACTCCCAAAATTTCACAAGAAATGCCCAACTTCTCACCACTAAAAGTTCTGCAAGCAAATGAAGCTAGCGACGAAAGCATTATAGAAGAAGGGGGGGTTTGAAGGGCGAGGATGGGTTACCGCAGGACGAGAATGAGCAGCGAGAGGGTCGGAGAAGGTGAAGGAGCGAAGGGACATCTTCGCGATCTCTGAAACGGCGACGTCGCGAACGCCCGGCACGTCACTCGTCAAGAACTCGTAACCGGCCTGGAAGGCGTCCCGCCAGAACTAGGGCAATCTACTGCTCTTGCTCTGCGTGTACACATCCCACAAATCTCGTAACCGGCGTCGACGCTGCTCTGCAGGTGATTGCAGAAATGGGATCCCCAAATCTCGGCCGCCCAAGAAGTTTATTGCGCGAAGGAAAGCGGCGCCGGAACAGAGATGGAGCGAGCAAAGAGCGAGCGAGCGCCGGGCGACGGCGCGGAACGGCCGCTTGACAAAGGCAATGCCGGAGCAGCAATAACGAGCGCGGAGTAGCAAACGAGAGCGAAACCAGAGATTCAAAATTCTTCTTCTCGGGAGGAAAGAACGAGGGGAGAGGAAAAGAGAACATACTAAAATGTGTGCAGACTCAGAGAGAGAGAGAGAGCAGGGCTAGCGTGCAGGCGCTAGAGGAGAGAGAGACAAAATCCAAAATATTAAAGTGAGGAGTGAGAAATTTTAAGCGGGAGTCGTCCCAGCCGAGCCACCCGCCGAGAGTTATTTCGGAGAGAGTGAGGAGAGAGAGGAGAGAGACAGAAGCGCAAAACATGGAGAGAAGAGAGAGCAGACGTAGCGGGCCATTCAGGAGTTCCTCGACCGGGCCCTCGTCGAGACGCCCAAGATCGGCGTGTCGGCCTCGGAGCCGGACGAATCCGCCTCCTGCGCGATCTGTTGCCTGGTGAAGCGCCGGGAGCTGAACCCCATCGACATGATCCCGAGGGGGTCGATGAAGATACTCCGCGAGACCCCGACGTCGGCGATCGTGAGGTTCAAGGCCGGGAGCGTCGAGCCCGCGCACCACCACACGTTCGGCCACGATCTGGTGGTGCTGGAAGGGAAGAAGAGCGTGTGGAACTTGACCAAGAAGGAGAGGTACGACCTGGTGGTCGGGGACTACCTGTTCACCCCGGCCGGGGACGTGCACAGGGTGCAGTATCACGAGGAGACGGAGTTCTTCATCGAGTGGGATGGCTACTGGGACATGTTCTTCGATGAGGATCTGGAGACTGCCAAGAAGGCCATCGCCGAGGAATCATCGTCGTCGTCGTTACCTTGATTTGTATGTTTCTCTGTTCTTGCTGGTACCCATTCCCCGCAAAAGAGAGTCTGCCATGGGGGGTTGTTCTTGCTGTGTGTAGTTCATGTGATATGTCAAGAGAAGGATGATGTGATCTTGTGAAGTCGAGGCATGTCTGAAGCATATCTGTAATTAGCTGAAGTTTGGTGTTGCAGAGTATGTAAATGCATGGAGCAGAGACTTTTTCAGCTGATATGTTTCCATGAGTGGTTGAGTCTTGAGTGATGGTTTTCTCTGTTATCGGTTTAGACTGGAAGAAACAGACTGCTTTTTTTTTTTATGAAATAGGCTCACCACATTGACTTGAATTCCACATTTCACCATGAATAATGTGAATATTATCTTGTTTTGGGCAAATACATATGTATTTGCGATCACAACTACATGAGGTTAGTGTGGTTTTCAATGAATTCCAATTTACCAAACTGAGATGAATTTGCTGGAGTAAGAAAAATTTGTCATAGGGAAATTAAACTCAGAGTTAGTATGGGTGTGAAGGAGAGAGATTTGTATGGTTTCGTGCCCATTCAGTATTCCCATAGCTGAATTGGAAGCTAAATACCAAGCTTTGCTCTGAAAGTGTTGCAGCAATGATATGTTTACTGAATAACTTATCAAAGTTGCAACGTCCTTAACTGGTTTTGGAAATACTGTACAAAACAGTCTCATGTCAAAAAAATTGGTTGATGTTGGGTCTGTCGTGAGACTTTTGTAGCTCATATGTTTGGCAATACATATTTGATTTTGCAGCACTTGAAAACAAGATGCGACAGGAGTCTAAGGATCGTAATGCTGCTAAAGTTTTGTAATTGTAAAGTCAATATATAACTCAGCAATTAAGTAGATGATAAATTTTTGCTGGTTAGCTGCTATTTTATAGAGAAAGTACCAAAACCTTTTCATACAATGACGGAAAGAGCCATTTGAATCCCATGCAATCCTTCTGTGGCACGCACAAAAGACAGTTATGGATGTCAAGCGATTTTTTTTTTAACATCAACGTTAGGCAATTAGAGAAATTGATCGACCAAATTAATCACATGAAGTTGCCTTAGTCATTTAGAGTCCAATGCGTGTTTGTGCAAATTAGGTGCTAGACATTACTATTTTTTTTTATTGGTAAAAGATCACTGCTGCTTCTTTTTTCTGTCAAAAAATATCGTTATTTTTGTTGCGATAGATGAGCCATGCCTCACATTAAAACTTCGATTTTTATGTGACATCAAAAATAAACTTAAATCACACAATATTTCATCTGAAGATTTAGTTGTTGCATAATTAACTAGAGATGGATAAATTCCCACGACTCCGATATATTTAGATTTTAGCGCACATGCCTTCAAATGATTAAATCCACCCAAAAAAGGGCAAAATACAAACTTATCGAGTGGTTTACCTGAGCTGATTGATTAAGAGAAGAGAGGCCAATCTTCTTCTAGGCCTAGCCATGCGAGCCCAAAGTACCACGACATTCAGATGGGGCCCACGTTGATTCCCTACGAGGTCGATTGTTACATTCAGATCTATGCGAGCCTTGCTTGGACCTAGCGAGGGTCGCCGGCCCTTTCGTGGGGCTAACAAGGCTCGGTTACGTGATGCTAGCTCTTACCCAGGGCCAACAATGGCCAGCCACCCCCGGGCAATGGGTGGTGGTCGCAATGCCCAGCCATGATCTTTGCCCCTTTTTTTTTAGTTTTTAAAACTATTTTAGCTTTCTTTTTAGTTTTTTACTATTATTTAAATAATATTTAAGAAAAAAAGTAATCAAAAATGCTACGTAGGAAAAAATAATAATTTAAATATGCCCTGATAATAATTTTTGTTAGACAAATTGATGGTGTTAACAGAAAAACTCAATTGTACCAATTTAACTAGTTTTAAAACTTAATTGCTCTTTTTGAAAATTTTGTGATTCAATTGTATTTTTGCAAAAGTTTTAAGATTTATAGTGCACACATCCTAAGAAAAATAATCCACATTTCACCGTCAAAAGATAGGGTTTCCTTTCTCCCTTTTTTTTAAAAAAATATTTTTATATTTACATTCTAACCCCTAATTTATTAAATTTTTTAAAATTGACCCCATTTGTGTCGAAATCACATGTGGAATTCCAAACTTGCATGTTGCTGGCGTATTGGGAAAGTTGACCGTATATCGAATGTCCAACATCAATTGACCGCGTATTAGAGTGTATCGAACACGTGTCGGAGTGTCCGACACCAACACCGAAACTCTCAAAAAGTATTTGTGCTCTCTAGCTTTACATCATAGACCTCCTCTCATGAAGATACTCTACTCGTTTCAAATTATTAGTAAGCAAATTGAATAAGCAAGTCTGATATTGGAGCATGATTAGACAAATTTTGTTTGTTGCAAGTAAGCTTATAGAGTAAAAGAAAGGGAGTCGAGGTACCTACCTTCCTTCACGGCAGACAAAAACCCTGAGAATCTCCATGACTCCACTCACAACGAGCTCGATCACTCCGGTGTGGGTCTGATGCTTCCTTTGCCGCAGAGTTATCGGAGAAGGCCTTGCAATGTAGGCGACTCCCGCCATTTCTGGTCCGGAGGTTGAAGATGAAGATGACGGTGAGCTTCCAACGATTCAATAACATAGGCAGATCCGATGGGCCCAAGGAGCGATGTCAAGAATGGGCCCGACTCACATGGGCCCAAATAAACTCGACCTCTCAGGGAGTCATTGTAGGGCCCATCTGAATGTCACGATACTCTGGGCTCACGTAAGTAGGCCCAAAGGATGATTTGACCTCTTCTTCTAATCAATCAGCTGGCATAGCCACTGACAAATTTTTATTTTGCCCTTGGCCTTAATTTCTTTTTTATGTGTGTGTGTGGATTAATCATTTGAAGGTACGTTTGCTCAAATCTAAATGGAATCGTGCGAATTTGTCCATCTCCATTTATTATGCCAAACTTAAATTTTCAAGCGAAAAATATTAGTGTAATTTAAGTTTTTCTTCGACTTCATGTGAAAGTTAAAGTTTTAAGGTGAGATGTTTCTCGTCGATCGCAACAAAAATAAAAGTATTTTCTAGACCAAAAAAAAAAAAGAAGATCATATTTTGTCAATGAGAAAAATTAATGTGTAGCGTCAAATTTGCATACATACATTTCGGATTCTAAATAACTAAGGTAACTTCACATGATTAATTTTGTAGATCAATCTTTTCAATTGCCTATAATTGATGGCAAAAAAAAAAAAAATCGCTTAACGTCTCTACCTATGTAGATATGTTATAGCAAAGTCTTCCCTAACTGTTGTCCTTTATGTGTGCCACCAAAGGATTGCACACAATTCAAATGGCCTTCTCCCATGTTGTATGAAAAGGTTTTGGTAGTTTCTCTATAAAATAGCAGCTAACCAGCAAAAATTAGTCATCTACTTGGTGATTGAGTTGAATACTAACTTTACATCTACAAAATGGTAGCAGCTTATTGCAATTCCTAAAGAGCTGTCTAATCTAGTTTTCAAGTGCTGCAATACCAAACATACAAGTTACAAATGACGTGTTTGAGTAACGTTTGCTCAAAATCGTTCTGGAATGTAAATGAAAAAAAGTGTTTCTGTCTCCTGGAGAACAATTTATGACCGTAAATGTGCGTTTGGTAAATTTGTTAGGGAATAAAAAATAAATAGAAACACGTTTGGTAAATTTATATTCTTTTTTTGTTTCTTTTGATTTTTTAATATTTTGATTTTGATTTTTGATTTTTTCCTTTCTTTTTTATTTTTTCTTCTTTCGGCCTGTTGTTGGCCTCCGACGACCGGCCGACGAGACCAGCAGCCTTGCCTTAGCCGGGCGAGCTCGGGCTCGCCTAGATCTAGCGACGCTCCGGCGAGGTCGCCGACCCTTGACGGCGTCGCCGGCTCTCAACGGCCGGTCGCCGGCCATGGCCAAGGCTGGCGACCGGCCAAAGAAAAAAAAAGAAGAAAAAGAGAGAGAAGTGTTTCTTCAAAAGTGTTTCTGGAACAAGAAACAATTTTTTTTTTGTTTCTCATTTCTATTTTTTTTTTTTTGTGTTATGGTAACAAAAAATCAGATTTTGAACAAAAACGCAAACAAACGCGTTTCTGTTCTTTTTTTGTTCTCGGGAACAAAAAAAACAAAATTTCTGTTCTTAAATAGAAAAAAGAAACGAAAACATGCAGCCCCAAAGTCTCATGACACACCCAATAATAAGCAACTTCAGGGCGCGTTTGGTAACATTTCGTTTAAAAATTATTTCATGAAATGTAAAATAGAAAAAAGTGTTTCTGCTTTTAACAATTTTTGAACAAAAATGCATTTGGTGAATTTGTTCCTAGGGAATAAAAATGAAATGTAAACACGTTCAGTAAATTTGTATAATTTATTTTATTTTATTTTTTCTATTTTCTTATTTATTTTTCCTTTTTTTTTTTTTCTTTTTCCTTTTCCTTTTCCTTTTTTCTTCTTTTGGTCGGTCGCCGGCCTAGGCCATGGCCGACCCCGGCCGACGAGGGGCCGGGCCCGCCCGGCCCACGGCGAGGCTCGCCGCCCCCGACGAGGTTGTCGGCCTTTGCCGGCCCTCGACGGCCGGCCACCGGCCCGCCGAGGCCGACGACCGGCCAAAGAAAAAGAAAAAAAAAAGAAAATGAAAAGAAAATGAAAAGTGTTTCTGAATTTTGTTTAAATAGAAAACAACTTTTTTGTTTCTTATTTATGTTCCAAATGTGTTTTAACAAAAAAAATAGTTTTGGAACAAAAACGCAAACATACGCATTTCTATTCCTTTTTTGTTCCCAGGAACAAAAAAACAGAAATTTTTATTCCTAGGAACAGAAACAAGTTGCAAACAAACGGGCCTTACAGTTTTCCGGAACAAGTTCAATTGTGGATGTAGCAGCTTTCAATTAAGCTACCGGAGTATACCAGATGAGCGAAACCATAAAAATCTCTGTCTCCTTCACACTCCTCCTAACCCTGAATTTAATTTTCCTATGACAAAATTTTTCTTACTCCAGCAAATTTGTCTCAGTTTGGTAAACTGGAATTCATTGAAAGGAACCCTAACCTCATGGATTTGTGATTCTAAAGACAAGCAAGACAACATTCACATTTCTGATGGTGTGGATGTGGGATTAACGCCGATGTGGGTTTAACGTCGATGTGGGGCGCCCATTTCATGCAAAAACATTCAGTTTCTTTCGGTCTAAACCGATGAACCGAGAAAATCATCACCCAAGACTCAACCACACGTGGAACATATCAGCGGAGAAAGTCTCTGCTCCATGACTAAGCCCAAAAGAAGACTGGCCTCTCTTCTTCTAATCAATCAGCTGGCATAACCACTCAATGAGTTTGTATTTTGCCCTTGGCCTTTAATTTAATTTTAATTTTTAATTTTTAATTAATTAATTATTTATTGCGGATTAATCATTTGAAGGCATATGTGCTCAAATCTAAGTATAATGGAATCATGGGAATTTATCCAGCTCTAATTATTAAGCAAAACCTAAATCTTCATGCGAAAATACTAGTACGGTTTAAGATTATCTATGACGTCATGTGAAATTTAAAATTTTGACATGAGGTGTTACTCGTCAATCACAACAAAAATAGTGATATTTTTTCAAAAAAAAAATCATTGATATTTAAGCAATGAAGAAATTTAATATCTAGCGCCTAATATGCATACATACGTGTTCAATTCTAGATGACTAAAGCAATTTCACATGATAAATTTGGTCGATCAATCTCTTTAATTGTCTCTTGTCAAAAAAAAAATCTCTTTAATTGTCTAATATTGATGGCCAAAAATAAAAAATAAACACTTAACATCTATACCTATGTAAATATTTTACAGTAGGGTCTTCCCTGACTGTTGTCTTTTATGTGTGCCACCTAAGCATTGCTCATCATTAAAATGGTCATCTCCTCATTGTATGAAAAGGCTTTGGTACTTTCCTTGTAAAATGGCAGCCCACCAGCAAAATTAAATGCTCTGCTTAACTGCCAAGTTAAATATTGACTTTACAGTTACAAAACTGTAGCAGGTTATTGCAATTTCCTAGAGAAATTGTCTCAAGTGCCGCAAAATCAAACATGTATCACCAAACATACAAGTTTCCAAATATCATGACACACTCAATGACTGTTAAAATTTTCCCGACCCGAGAACGTTTAGTGCAGTTTTCTGAAACGGGTTCAATTGTAGCCACATGTACACCGAACGGGCACAAAACCTTACAAATCTCATTCTTTCCTTCACGTCCCTTGGAACTCCAAGTTTAATTGTCCTATGACAAATGTATCTTACTCCAGCAAATTCATCTATAATGAAACATGTATTACCAAATATAAATCATCACGACACACTCAATGAAAGCTAAAATTTTCCCAACACGAGATTGTTTAGTACAGTTTTTTGAAACAAGTTTGATTGTAGATAAGGATGTTGCAACTAAGATAAAGTAATCGGTAAACATCTCATTGCAACAAAACTTTCAAAACTGATAGCAGCTTTCAATTCAGCCATAAGTATATCAAACGGGCAAGAAACTTCACAATTCTCATTCTCCGTTTCGCATACCTCCTAATTTTGAACCCAAATGTCCTATGACAAATGTTTCTTATTCCAGGAAATTCATCTAAGTTTGGTAAATTTGCATTCAATGCGGTGCGCCTGTTTCATAAAAAAAGCGTTCTATATCTTGCAATCTACACCAATAACAAAGAATATCATCACTCGGCAACGGAACATGTCGGCAGAAAATTCTCTCTGCTCTGGCATACTCTCTAAAACAAACAGCGCAACAAGACAGCCACCGTGGCAGACTTTATTTATGTGGCATCTAAACAATAACAATGAAACTCACAAAACAAGCTAATGACGACGAAGACGACGAAGACGACGACCACGACGACCACCACGATTACTCGTCGATGGCCTTCTCGGCAGTGTCGAAGAACATGTCGCAGTGGCCGTGCCACTTGACGAAGAACTTCGTGTCCTCATGATACTTCACCATGTGCACATCCCCACCGGGCGTGAACAAGTAATTCCCAGCCACCAAGTCGTACCTCTTCTTCTTGCTCAAGTTCCATACGCTCATCTTGCCTTTCAGCACCAGCTGTTCGTGCCCGGACGTGTGGTGGTGCGCCGGCTCAACGCTCTGAGCCTTGAACTTCACGGTTGCCGATGTCGGGTTCTCTTGGATTATCTTCACCGATCCCCCTGGAATCATTTCGAACGGATCCGGCACCTGGGGATTCGCCAGGCAACAGATCGCACAGGAAATGCAACCACCCGGCTCCGAGTCCAGCACACCGATCTTAGTCATTTTGATGTGGAATCGATCGAGGGATTCCTGGACGTCGTCGCTCCAGGGCTGGCCGTTGGAGACAGGGCAGGGGGACTTGAAGGCTGTGTCCAGCCAGGCGAGGAGGATGTCCTTGGCGGAGCCCCCAGTGAGGGGGGAGACGACGAGGATGTTGGAGTTGCAGATGGAGCGGGCGTCGACGGCCTCATCGACGGAGCGGCAGCCGGTCGCGGAGGCGCCGGGGAACTTGTTGGCGAGCATTGAGCCGATGGAGTCGACGCCGCAGACGACGAGGCCGCGGACCCCGGATCCAACGGAGGAGGAGACACGAAGGCCGACGTCGGCAGCGATGGAGTGGCCAGTGCCGAGGTCGATGACCTCGATGCCCAGTTCCTCGCGGAGGAAGGAGACGAGGGCGTCCTTGAGATATTTTTAAAGACAGATTCCGGTAAAATCTCTTCTTAAGATTGTTTGCAACAATTTTTCCCAGTTCATCTTTGTGGACTAAAAAAACTGAAAATCTTGGGCAACCTATTTTCTTGTTCCTCTGCAAAAGGCCTCTTCACCCACATCTTTACATCATACACCTCCTCTCAAGAAAATACTCTACTCGTTTCCGATAATTAGTAAGCAAATCTACTGAGCAAGTTTGATATTGGAGCATGATCAGACAGATTTGGTTTGTTACCAGCAAGCATAGAGTAAAAGAAAGGAAGTCGAGGTACCAGTAAGCATGATCTCCTCGACTCTGGCGCGGGCAGCATCGCGGGCGACAGCGTCGATGGTTCAGAGAGAGAAAGGGCCAAAGAAGAAGAAGAAGAAGAAGAGCGAGCTCTGCAGATTGAGAGATCGGAGCTCGAAGAGAACGCGGGCGGGGAAGTGGAAGCTGAGAGTAACCATCGAGCGCAGAGTTATCGGGCAATGCCCCGCGGCGCAGGCGATTCCCGCCATTTCTGGTCCGGAGGTTGAAGATGAAGACGACGATGAAGATGGGCTTCCAAAGATTCAATAACGAAGACAGATATAATGGGCCGAAGGAACGGTGTTAGGAATGGGCCTGACTCATATGAGCCCAAGGAAGGTTGATCTCCCGGGGAGTCAACGTGGGGCCCATCTGCATTTCGTGATACTTTGGGCTCGCATGACTAGGCCCAAAAGAAGATTGGCCTCTCTTCTTCTGATCAATCCGGCTGGTGTAACTAACCAGTCCATGAGTTTGTATTTTGTCCTTTTCTAGGTGGATTTAATCATTTGAAGGCATGTGCGCTAAAATCTAAATATAATGGAGTCATGGGAATTTATCCAACTCTAATTATTATGCAAAATTAAAATCTTCAAGCGAAAATACTTGCGTGGTTTAAATTTATCGTCTTGGGAAAGTTGAAATTTTAACATAAGGTATTTCTCATCAATTGAAACAAAAATAACGATATTTTAAGCAGTAGTGATCTTTTACCAATTAAAAAAGAATAATGTCTAGCACCTGATTTGCACACATACATGTCGGATTCTAAATGATTAAGGCAACTTCACGTGATTAATTTGGTCAATCAATCTCTTTTATTGCCTAACATTGATGGCAAAAATAAAAATAAAAAATCGCTCATCATCTATACCTATGTAAATGTGCCGCGAAGGGATTGCATAGGATTCAAATGGCCCTATTCGTCATCGTATGAAAAGGTTTTGGTATTTCTTTGTAAAATAGCAGCTAACCAGCAAAAATTAATCATCTCCTTAATTGCTCATTTGAATTGACTTTGCATTTACAAAACTGCAGCTGCATACAATCCCTAGAGAACTGACTCACCTAGTTTTCAAGTGCTGCACAATCAGAAATACATTGCCAAACATACAAGTTCAAAAAAAGTCTTGTGACACACCCACCATCAACAAAAAAATTTTGAGGTGAGACTGTTTAGATAGTTTTTCCAAAACAAGTTCAATTGTGGATAAGGATGTTGCAACTTTGATAAAGTATTCAGTAAACATCTTGATGCTGCAACACTTTCAAAGCTTGGTAGCAGATTCCGATTCAGTCATAGGTATACTAAATGGGGGCGAAACCTTACAAATCCTCCTTCTCTCCTTCACACCCCTCCTAACTCTGAATTTAATTTTCCTATGAAGACATTTTTCTTTACTCTAGCAAATTCACCTTAGTTTGGTAAATCGGAATTCATTGAAGGAAAACACCAACCTCATGGATTTGTGACTCTAAAGACAAGCAAGACAACATGCGTATTTATGGTGGTGTGTATATGGAATTCAAGCCAATGTGGTGTTCCCATTTGCTACAAAAGCATTCAGTTTCTTTCAGTCTAAACCGATAACAAAGAAAATCATCACCCAAGACTCAACCACACGTGGAACATATCAGCTGAGAAAGTCTCTGCTCCATGACTAACCGCTCGATGAGTATGTATCTTGCCCTTGGCCTTCATTTCTTTTTTTTTTTTTCTTTTTTGTGGATTAATCATTTGAAGGCATGTGTACTCAAAACTAAAAATATTGGAATCATAGGAATTTATCCATCTCTAGTTTAAAGCAAAATGAAAATCTTCATGTGATAATACTAGTGTGGTGTAAATTTATCTGTGACATCAGGCGAAAGATAAAATTTTGACATGAAATGTTACTCGTTAATCGCAATAAGAATAGTTATATTTTTTCAAAAAAAAAAATCAATGATATTTAACCAATGAAGAAAATTAATATCTAGTGCCTATTTTGCATATATACGTGTTCAATTCTAGATGACTAAAGCAACCTCATGTGATCGATTTGGTCGAACAATCTCTTTAATTGCATGACATCGATGTTGAAAAGAAAAAAATCACTTGACATCAATACCTATGTTATTTATGTTACGGTAGGGTCTTCCCTGAGTGTTGTCTTTTCTGTGTGCCACCTAAGAATTGCTTATGATTAAAATGGTCCTCTCCTGATTGTATGAAAGGGCTTTGGTACTTTCCCTGTAAAATAGCAGCTCGCCAGCAAAAGTTAGTTATCTACTTAGGGCGTGCATGGAAACGTTTCTAAGAAACGTTTCATGGAAACTTTTGTACGGAAAGTGTGCGGGAACAAAAAGTTTAATGAACAGAAACGCGTTTGATTGCGTTTCTGTTCCTTTTTTTTTGTTTCTGGAACGAAATAGGAACAGAAAAAGAAACAAAAAAAAATTATTTCTTTTGAAAAGAAACACTTCTTCGACGGAACAAAAGAACAAAAACCAAAGGAACAAAAGAACAAAATCGGAACAAAGGCGAACTCTTCTCCTTCGTGCGTGCTCGTCGCTCCTCTCGTCGGCTGAAGCTTCGTTCTTCCTTTTCCGGCGTCTCTCCCATCTCTCCGGCGGCTCCCACTCGGCTGACTCTCCGGCGACTCCTCACTCCGACGACTCCAGGTACGTTTCCGGTCAGCGTTGCTCCCCGTTCGGCCCTCCTCCTCCGGTCAGTGTCGCTTCCCGTTCGGCCCTCATCCTCCGGTCAGCGTCGCTCCCCCTTCGGCGCTCCTTCTCCGGTCAGCACTGCTCCTTCTCCGGTCAGCACTGCTCCCCCTTCGGTGCGGCGAGCCGTCCCTCGAGCGAGCGTTGCTCGCCCCGATCTGCCGCGCCGAAGGGGAGCAACGCTCGCTCGAGAGCGAGCTCGAGCTCCCCCTTCGCTCGAGCAGCAGCTCCAGTGATGCGGCGGCGCAGCTCGGAGACGGACCGAGGCGGCGGCGCGGGATCGAGGGAGGGAAGTGGGAGCGGCGGGAGTGATGCGGCGGAAGGCGGAAACTTGGGCGCCGAAAAGCCGGCGCGGTCTGGTGTGGAAGAGGAGGAGGTGCTCCTAAGCGGCGACGGCGGCGATGCCGGCGTCGCGTTGAGGAGCGAAGAGGAATCGGAGAGTAAATTGAGGGCGAGGGGTGGGCGACAGGTGATGAGGCGATCGAGCATGGTGGCGAAGCAAGTGATCAGCATCGAATCTGCTCTTGGCTTGGGGTTCGTCTCTCAGCTCTGGGTGGATACCCTCTCGGTAAGTGACGGAATTCTTCATCTTGGTTCAAGTTATCTCTAGAAGTGTCGACGCTTTCTGGGTAAGGTTCCGTCCGACCACCCCATCTGTCTCGATCGCGCTCGACACTTGGCCGTCCTTCTTCGTTTGGTTCTCTCGTCGTTGCTGCGTGCTGTTTCCGTTTTAGTTTGATTCCCTGGTCAATTTGGTCGCTGCGCTGCGGGCTCTTGTTGTGAACTTGATCGTGCTTGCGCGCGTTGACTTCAGCGGGTCTTGAGTTGGGGTTGGAGTGTTGGAGCGGGAGGCGTGGCGGTTCTGGTTCTGCATGTCATTCGGTCAGTCGAACCTCTTTCGACCGTGTGGTCTAGACCGTTCTTGATCGCCTCGTGAAGTTCTTCGTTGGAATTCCTTGCTGTATTGATGACCGAATTAGAAGTGGCGGGACCCGTTTTGCCCCTTTCTTGAACCGTCAATACTGTTCTAAGCACGACAGGAGTTGGTGTGAGTTCATTGTGTGTATTTGTTAACTGAATCGGGAATACTTCCTTTATTCTAATCTTACTGTTTGCAAAATTTAAATGCTTTCCTGTTGGAAAATGAACCTTTTGGTTTTGGAGCTTTTACATAAGATGGCGTCTCAGTTCAGCGCTTTTTTTGGGTTTTTGTGGAACCGTACATCATGTGAGGCCTAACCTGACTAAGTGACTATATTGGAGATTGGGTGCTGAAAGGAGGATTGTTGAATGGGTTTCACTGTTGACATTTGTCTGAACTGCTGTCTGGTTTGTTTCCTTGGGGAGGTAATTGCTGATGGCCACAGACTAAGATATGCTAGAGATTCTTCTTTTACTCAAAATGGGTATGTCAATAAATGTTCTTCAATGCTTGTGTATTAATTCGTTGGGGATGCCAAGAAGTTTTTTGAAGCCTCTAGTTTCTCTTTTGATTTTGACTATGTTTCATCACAGTATAGAGTGGACCTTTTAGATTAGCAAAACCTTAGTCTTATCTGAGAGGGGTGATGGTTGTCAAACTTGCAATCTCAAACGAGTGACGTGTGTTAATATTGGTAGAAAAGTTGTACTTTTGAATCATGCTAACTGCTAATTAAACCTCCTCTTTGGCTATGTAATTGTTTCAATTTGACTTGCAGCAGGCCTCTTGATTTTGTGTGAAGCTTGTGCTTCATAATTGAAGTCAATAAAAGGAAAGCAATTAGAATCATGCAACTGTATCATCACCCATATTCATTGGACAGCCAAAAGGTAAGGCTGGCTTTGGAAGAGAAGGGCATTGATTACACATCCTTCCATATGAATCCGATAACAGGCAAAAATTTGAGGCCTTCCTTCTTCAGAATGAACCCGACTGCAAAACTCCCCGTTTTCCAGAATGGTTCGCATGTCATCTTTGATACTATTGAAATCATTCAGTAAGTCTCATCCTATTCTTACAGCATACTTGTTCTTCTTTTTGATATGGTTATGACGGATGTTTGTTTGATCTAATTTTCAACTGTTTTGGCATGTGATAATGAGAAATATCAGCTTCTCTAGCTAAGTATGCCAAATAAAAGTATTTCTGTATTTTTGAGTAACTGAATGTATCTGTTGACAGGATGGGGTATTGTGCTCTATTATGTACCATATTCTTTGCAGATTTATTCTGTCTGTCTGTCTTCATTCTCTTCTTTTGTGGAAGTTTATAATGCTTTAGAAATTTACAGGTATATAGAGAGAATTGCAGTTGTCTCTGTTAATAATGATAGCATCGCCTTCAGCAGTGATGAGGTCATTCAATGGATGCATAAAATACAGGAGTGGAATCCAAAGTTTTTCACATTATCCCACGTCCCTGAGAAGTATCGGCAAGCAGTGTCCAAGTTTTTTAGGAGAGTCTTGATTGCTCGGATGGCCGAGTCACCTAACCTGGCAAGTTCCTACCACCGCAAGCTAAAAGAGGCATATCACACCGAAGAGAAGCTGAGAGACCCAGAGGTTGTAAGGCGGAGCAAGGAACATCTAATCAGACTTCTTGATGAAATTGAGGACAGTTTGAGCAAGACTTATATTGCAGGGGAAGAGTTCAGCATGGCAGACGTAATGTTCATTCCAGTGCTAGCTCGTTTGGCACTCTTGAATTTGGAAGACGAGTATATAAACAGCAGGCCAAACATGGCCAAATACTGGAGTTTGGTTCAGCAAAGGCCTTCCTACAAAAAAGTGATAGGAAGATACTTTGGCGGCTGGAGGAAGTACAGGACCCTGGCTAAAACTTGGTGCTTCATTCGGCTGAGGAACACGCTGAAGAAGTATTAACTTCTTGACGCTGTAGGAATATCTCAAAACTGTAAAAGGAGGGTGGGGAAAGTTTTGGCTGTGAAAAGTCTTTAGGCAAAATTTACCTTTTGAATTGCTGTAAATAGTTTATGTAGTGTTTCCTCTCTTAGTGTTGAAAGAGCAGGCAGTTGAATTTTTCATGTACTGGACTGCTTTCTATTCTGTATTCCCTTTAAGGTTGAAATAATTATGTAGAAAACAAGCATGTTATGAAAATAAAAAATTGTAAAGGTTCGATTATTTTGATTGCAAGCAGTGAACTTCATTGAGTTTGCAGTCTTAGAGCACAGTTCATCCGTATTCTAGATCTTTAAGATTCCTGATCTTTAGTAAAAGTTGGTGCAAGTTAGTATATCATAAGGCAGAGTAATGCTGCTGTGATTAGATGTCAAGAGTTATGAGCAAAAGAGAGTTGATTGAAGCACTCCCTTGGCGAACCGCAACGATTCCATATCTGAGTCCCGGATGAGGGACCAGGCCACACATCTTGTGAATAGCTTGGATCGACAGATAGGCAAGGATTGGAGAGACAGAGCACTTCCTCTGGCGTCTCTATAAAGTGGCTCTACTTCCTGAAAGCTTTTCAGATAGCAGTTCGCATCAGCTGCCCCGGCATAATTTTGGGAAGCAAGGTCTTCGCACATAGCCAGTGAATGACATTTCGTTGGAGGGATCTGCCATTCTTTCCCTAACCTGAACGCTTGACCCTTGTTCTGGCATTACTTTCCATATTACAATGAATTGCACAAGTGAATAATTCCATATTGTTGCTAATTGCTGTCGCAACAGCCACATTGCGCATCTCGCGAAGCAACTCAAGGCGGCGTATGATTCAAGAACAATTTCATGATTAAAGAAAATAATTTTTTCGAAATAATTTTCCAAGAAAATGTCCATTTTCAAGTTAGAAAATTTATTTTTTTAACTTTGAGTATACATGTATCTTTGACCATAATCATTTTTAGCCAACTAAACAAATGAAATTTCAGAAAACTAGTTGGCAGCGAATATTTTTACTTGAGTAAAAGCAAAAAGAACAATTATTCGATTGGCTGCGTTGCCTAGAAAAAAAAAAAAAGGTAACTAGTTCATGTTGAGATGTATGAAATTTTCGTTTAAGGGCGCACATATGAGCATGTTGAAAAATTTGATACAAACTTTAATTACAACATTTTCTACGAAATATGCTATATGATCATGCTAAAAATGTTTGTCTTCACTAACCATGAACAAAATAAAATTAATGAGCATTTCATAAGAATTAGAATTCAATATCAATTTTAAACTTTATTAAAAAAATTTTAAAAATAAAAAATAAAAAATAAAACATAATTTTTTTGTCGTTTACCAAACGTGTTTCTGTTCTTTTTCTATTCTAGGAACAAAAATTGACTGGTAACGATTACCAAAACATGTTTCTGTTCTTTTTTTATTCCAAGAACAGTTTTTTTTTACACTTACCAAACGCGTTCTTTTGTTCGTAAACTGTTCCCGAATGTAAACACTTTTTTTTTTTATTTCTGTTCCTGTGAACAAAAAAGAAACAAGTGTTTCCATGCGCACACTTAACTGCCAAGTTGAATATTGACTCTATAGTTACAAATTGCAGTGGATTATTACAGTTTTCCAGAGAAATTGTCTCAAGTGCTGCTAAATCAAACATGTATCACCACCCAATATACAAGTTACCAAGTATCACGACACACTCAACGATAGCTAAAATTTTTTGGGATGTTTATTCTAGTTTTTGCAAAACGAGTTAATTATCGATAAGGATGTTACAACTATGATAAAGTACTACTCGGCAAATGTCTCGATGCTGCGACGCTTTCAAAGCTGGTTGCAGCTTCCAATTCAGCTACAGGTATATTGAATGGACGCGAAACATCACAAATCTCATTCTCTCCTTTGCACACCAATCCAACTGTCCTATGACAAATGTTTTAATCTAATTTTGGTAAATTTGCATTCGTTGAAGACCACAATGACCTCACGGATTTGGGATTAAAAACAAAGATGACACATTCACATTTTTGGTGGTGTAGATGTGGAGATCAAGAGCGCCTGTTTCATGCAAAAGCATTCTGTTTCTTTCAATCTATGCCCATGATAGAGAATATCATCACTCAACAACGGAACGAGTCAGCTGAAAATTCTCTCTGCTCTTGCAAATCCTCTAAACCAAACAGCACAACAAGACAGTCGCCATGGCAGACTTTATTTATGGGGCATTTAACTAGAACACTGAAACTCACAAAGCAAGCTACTGACGTTGACGATGCTGCGGCCGCCGCCTCCGATTACTCATTGATGGCCATCTCAGCAGTGTCGAGATCCTGGTCGAAGAACATGTCGCAGTGAACGTACCACTTGATGAAGAACTCCGTGTCCTCGTGGTACTTCACCATGTGCACATCCCCACCAGGCGTGAACAGGTAATCCCCAGACACCAAGTCGTGCTTCTTGTTCTTGCTCAAGTTCCACGCGCTCATCTTGCCCTTGAGCACGACCTGGTCGTGCCCGGACGTGTGGTGGTGCGGTGGCTCGACGCTTCCGTCCTCGAACCACACGATCGCCGATACCGGGTCCTATGCGATTATCTTCACCGATCCCCCTGGAATCATTTCGAACGGATTTGGCACCTGGGGATTCGCCAGGCGACAGATGGCACAGGAAACGCAACCATCCGGCTCCGAGGTCCGCACACCTATCTGGGCCATTTCGAATTGGGCTCGATCGAGGGATTCCTGGACGCCGTCACCCCAGGGCCGGCCGCCAGAGGCAGGGCAGGGGGACTTAAAGGGTGTTTTTAGCCAGGCGGGGTAGATGTCGTAGGCGGAGTCCTGCGGCGTGGAGTTGGGGGAGATGATGAGGATGTTGGAGTTGCAGATGGACCGGGCATCGATGGCATCGACGACAGAGTGACAGACCGTCGCGAAGATGCCGAGGAACTTGTTGGCGAGGACGGAGCCATCGTGGTCGGAGCCGCAGACGACGAGGCCGCTGGCCCCGGATTCGCGGGAGGAGGAGACGCGAGGGCCAACGTCAACGGCAATGGTGAAGCTAATGCCGAGGTCCTCGCGGATGTGGGAGACGAGGGCGTCCTTGAGCGGAACGCCGAAAGGACTGCCCCCGCTATGATTTTGTTGGGGCGGACGATGGTGGCGGCTATGTTTTTGAGGGCTTGGAAGTTGAATGTGAAGGAGAGGCCAACAGCGGCCGTGGGGCGGGGGTGGGGAGTCAGCCATTGGTGGCGGTGGTCGAGAGCTCAGGGACGACGTAGGATGTCAGCGGGGGGCGGCGCGGGTGGGGGCAGGGAGATGGAGAGTGTTGAGCTGGAGGGGCTGCCTTGCAGCCGAAGCAGGAGAGAGAGAGAGAGAGAGAGAGAGAGAGAGAGAGAGAGAGAGGGGAATGAAGAAGTTTATGCGCAAAAGAAATAGGAAATCTTGGGATGAAAGAACAGTAGAGAGATCTTGAGATGGAAAACTCATTTCTATTCTTTTCTTTTCTTACTTACAATCACGAGAGTTAGCCTTTTTATATCCAGTGGCTATCCCTGGAAACTGTTTTATAGGTATTGAACAGTTGAAGAAATGAAAACTAACTGAAGCTAAAAACTAACTTTTAGAACTAAAGTACACCAGACTAACTACCGAGACTTGCCAAGACTTGTCTTCTTTTCTTTCTTTGATACTAAGAGTAGCCCTTTAGTAAGAATTTGGGCCCATCGTGTGATATTATCTGCTTTGGACACTGAGTCCCCAGTGCTTTAAAACGCGTCACACAAGTTAGAGGGGCCCAAGCCATTGTAAACTGGCCCTAGACTCCTCCCTAAGCAATGTGGGACAAGAGGGAAATGACCCCTTCTTGTGCACGTCCGGGGACCGAGGTGCGGACGCACCACCATCCCTTCTTCCCGCGCACCACCGCTTGGGCCGTCACACTCTCCCCCTTAGTAGAAAGGGGTCCTTGCCGTAGCCCCACACACTGTCGGGAGTCGGCATACCATTTGTAACGATTCGGGCCGTCACACTCTCCCCCCTTAGTAGAAGGGGGTCCTTGCCGTAGCCCCACACACTGTCGGGAGTTGGCATACCATTTGTAACGATTCGGGCCCATTGTGTGATATTGTCCGCTTTGGACACTGAGTCCTCACGACTTTAAAATGCATCACACAAGTTAGAGGGGCCCAAGCCATTATAAACTGGCCTTGAACTCCCCCCTAAGCGATGTGGGACAAGAGGGAGAGGACCCCTTCCTTGCGCACGTCTAGGGACTGAGGCGCGGACGCACCACCATCCCTCCTCCCCACGCACCGCCGCTCGGGTCGTCACATTATCTGTAGAGCTTCTGTTCTTGCTGTTCTTAACATGGGGGGAAGAAGTAGTTGGGAGTGTCGGATTGTTGTCGTTGTTCTTGTTCTGAGAAGATGTGGGGGAGAGAGAGAGGGGGGATGTGGTATATATCGGCAGGGAAGCGAGAAAATATTGGGTGCGCCCGGCGCTCCACGTCACCGTGCGCCCGCCCAATAAGGATGCGCCATGTGACTCCACCTGGAGCCGGGTCGCGCTTTTGTTTTTAGCCGGATATTTGCCTTCTCCTTCTCTCTCTTCATTTATGGCCGTGTCCTTCTCCTGCCTTGGCATTTGAAGTGCCCTTTCTGTTCTGTCTTCTCCCGCACGAAGTCTCTCTCTCAAAAATCGCTCGATCGCATCCGGCGCAATGCCTCCATGGCCTCCGGCATGACGCCTCCACTGTCCTCGAGACACTCCCTCAGGCTGCACAAAGAGGCGCCATTTTGAAAAAATTTCAGTCAGAGCCGAGGAGCAACCAGTGGAAGTGGGAGGTGAGCGGCTTTGAGCTGCGGAAGTAGTCGTCAACCTCCGCCTCCTTCGATGTCGACGACCAGCACCGGCCGAGCGCCCTCTCGTCCGGCGGTACTCGATCTCTACTGCTGCCGCCGCCTCCTTGCCGCCCTCACAGCTCCCCCTGGCCTCCAAGGTCCAGCGGCTCGCGGACAATGTCCGAGTTTTTCCGAAACGCTCCAATCGTCTCGCGCTTTATTTTGGCTCCTGATTGAGTTGGGGAATTTGCCTGTTTCAAATTTTTGCTTCTTGCTTCGGTCGATTCCTTTTCTGTTGCCGAGCTTTGAGAAGAGCGATTTCCGGATGCAGCTTGCAAGGCAGGATTACTTGGAGCTGAGATAAGAGGTGAGCGAACTGCAGGAGTATTCTAACGCAAAGCTCAATCGAGTCACGCGCTACCTCGGTGTTCTCGCCGAGAAGAAGCAGAAACTAGGTGAGGCGGTGCGGCATCTGTTGTGCCTCGATGCATGTTTTCTTTCTCATTTCGGTTTTTGACAGGTTCTATGCTTTGTGTCAGATCAAGTCGCCCTTGAAGGTGAGGCTAGGATAGCACCGCTCGAAGAGGAAGTTGTTCAATGAGTTGTTGACATCCAAAGGTCAGTCTTTGGTTTCTTAATTGAGTTCTCCCACTTTCCACATGAAGCACGTGGAGCGGAAGTACTTGGATACATGAGCCAATAATTCAGAAAATTTCTAGTTTGAATTGCAATTCATTTTCGGGATGATGTTCCTGTCAGATGGATTGGTAGAGATAGCTTGCTTGTATGGCAATTTTGCAGCGTGTAGTAGGAGGACAAAACTTGAGTTTAACGAGTAAGATCGAGTTGGAATATGACTAATAGATTTTTAGTGATGATGTGCAGATTAACTTGAGATAACAGCTGTCAGTTTGTGCTGCATTTTTCTGATCATCGTTAGTCTGAAAAATTGAGCTGTTTGTTAGTTTAGGACTGATTATGCCTCAGAAATTCGTAATTCTGTAAATGGAGACTAGATATCAAGAACGGAAATGATTTTTTACTCAGTGTATCTTCTTCCTCATCCGTTAGGATAAGTCTAATACTTTGATTGATGGTTACATAGAAATTGAATCTCTTGGATTAAACTAATGGAAGAACTCCCAAGAAATATGATTTTCAGACGAGTCCAGTCACCTGTGATATAATTTCCATTTGGACTCCTTTCCCATCATCAATTCACCATTGATTGCCCAATCACTAGATTGGTTGACCTAAGTTATACTAATAGTGTTTAAACTTCATGCTACGTTTCTGTCCTAAAGGAATGCCTGTCAGTTACATTTTATGGCAGATCTAATGGACAAGAATATGTCATGCGAACATTGCATTTTTAGGTTATTATTTTTGGCGTGTACGTGACTCTTTTGCAAAAGATGTGAGATAAATGGAGTTAGCCAGTCAGTAGTATACTCAATTGGAAATTCTTTGTGCTTGCTATTGAACAACTTTTATGTTATTCTTTTTGTCAATGAAGAACAAAGAAAAATTTAGTGGTGTTTAGTGAGGTTTGGAATCTGTGCTAATCTCCTCTTGTTCTTTAATATTGTGTTGGAGTTGATTGTCCTTGTCAAGATTGTTATTTTAGTTTGCCTTTCGTTCTTCAGTAAGAGAGAATGTTCTTCTGGATTATATGTTGTTGGTAAAAGGTGGCCATGCTACTTTGGCTCATCTTGCGGATCAATGGCTATTGCAGTCAACCGATGCTCTTAAAAATGCTTTCTCTAAGGATATTTATCAAAAACTGTTGAAAGAAGCTGAACAATTTCTTTGGGCTGGTTTTGACATGGATCCTGTTAGTTCAAAGCCTTTTAGCTACATGAAATTCTTCTCAGATTATATGCATATGATTCGACTATGTATGAATGTGTACTTCAATCACATGCAGGTACGTACCATGGCAAAGAAGTTGGTCGACGCGCAGAGGTGGGCAGAAGGTGTAAGAAGTTGCCTCGCAAAAATTGAAAATCATTCTTTGGGCTCTAGTAATGCTTTGGAGAGGGCAGATTTAGAATATGTCACTGAATTGTTGAGTTTTGATACCATGCCGTGTAACGAGCCTGGACATCTTAAATCGAAGGTTCTGAAGAAGATTGTGAAGTTGTGGCATTTGATATACCTGCACTCTGTCTAGTCAAGTGACTTATAGTAATTTGCTTAAAATCTGTACAGGAGTATGCTGAAGAGGCAAAGAAGTTGGCCGGAGAGATTGAATCTACTCTTTCGTCATCTTCAAAGGTTATAATTTATTTGACCTTTTGATTAAGATAAGAGTTAATTTTGTCCACTTCTCTTTGCATAATTTATATTGTCATTATTTATGTACTTTTGTTCCAGTTATTGAAGTTGGAAAACCTTTACGATAGAAGCTGTCGCTTAGGAATCCTTGTCAAAGGAAGCGAGAAACTGGCACAGAAAATTTCTTCGATGGAGGTAATTCTCTATCAGGATTGATTTTGTGGGTCAAGACCCATTAAGCCATATCCCTACAGTTACCTAAATTGTCTCTTTTACGTGGTGAGAAAAATGTCATAGGTTTGGTCTTTACTCATCTAGAAGACCTATTTGCTTCTTGTTCTACAGTCTAGTGTTACCCTTGCTGGTTTGTCTAGATTAAAAAGCCATTTCTCTTAATCTGGTTTCTGCATGGTTCTCTGATTAACAACTGTTAATTTTGTTCTCTTTTTTCCACCCAAGTGGTTGAAGTTGAATTGGGTATTGTCAATGTTTGTTGCTTGAAGTCGATAAATTGAAGGTTCTTGCTAACACCTAAATCTCTAGTCTCACATCCATACATGTTTTATGTGTGCATTGTTTCTGTCGAACTGAGAACATGACCTCCATCCTGCAGAAGTTAGTTTCAGAATCCAAGCTACTCAAGGTATCCCTAGAAGAAAAAAGAACACTTGAAACAATGTTGAAGAATTGCTTCCGATGGAAGCAGAAAGCTTGCTCCTTGCTGCAAAATGCAGAATGCCTGTATGATTCTAGAATTGTTACAATGATGGACTGCGAGATGGTTTAAAATCATTCTATAATTCCTTTGTTCAGATTTGAAGCTACAAAAAGAATTCGACAGATGGAACAAAGTCCGAGCAAGGAATTCCTACCGGGACAGTCATCCTCAGAGCCACGTGAAAATATCTCGAATTTCCACCTACCGATCTTGGCCATGACTGCAGATGTGATTCACGCTACTCACGAAGAATGCACAAAGTATGGAATGGACGGATATGTTTCAAAGCCCTTTGAAGCGGAACAACTTTTTAGAGAAGTTTCGCGTTTTTCCAGTCATCATTGAATCGAAACTTGTAGAGACCACCATAGATGACGGTTGGTAATTAGGCGATCTGAAGTTCGCCAATTGAACTCCAGATCGATGGCTGCTTGGAAATGGTGCAGGAATCTCTTCAACATAGGTGTATATTTGTAGACTAGATCCTCACAGTGTGTACATGCATGTAGCTTTAGAGATTGTTAGATGATTGCGTGCTCACTATTATTTTGTTGTACATGGACACAAGGTCATTATGAGTAATGAAGGTGACTCTTAGCAATGATGTTGCACTGTCCACTAAGTTCTATTCCCCCCTCCATGTTCAAAGGCTAGAGAGTTTTGTAAAATCATCAGCCGGCTGTTTTCTTTATCCATGTGGCGTTTTAAAACAAGATGTTTAAATGTGGTTTATTTGTTTTAACGTGGTTTATTTGTGGCTCATGTATAGAAATGGTCTAAACAATATTTTCTACTTCGGATGCATGTGAATGGGCAATTGTTCCTCTACAATAGGAGGAGCCTGTAATTTGCAGCCAAACTAACTCTTCACCAATTCTGGCCTTTGTGATTTTTTTTGGTGTGAGGATTGTCCGTTAGGACGAGGTCAAAACCATTATAAATCATATGGAACAAGCTAGGTGGTCTTCGGGCACATAAGCTCATTTTGAACCGCACAAACCTTTGGCTGAGTCATCCTCCACAACTTTCACGTTGGATGTCAAAAAAGAGGAACTTATTCGATTCGAGAGAATTTAAAAGAGAGAAAGGTCGCTCTCGGAGATGGCCAAGAAATCTTACAAGATGAACCTTCATCAAGTTACCATCAATATCCAAATCCTCACCTTTGAATTCTCTCATTCAAATTGTCGAAACTTCTTCGATAATGGTCCCTAAAGTGACGCTCAAACTCAACAACCCCTGAACTAAAAAATGTCAATCTCAAATAACCTACGAAAACATCAGTATTGTTCTTTAGTGTGCGGTTCATTTGCCCCATAGGCTAGTTTTTGCAAAACCCATAATATACAATGTAAATGATCCTCAATACGTTTATAATTTGAATTTAAGAATCCTCAATCAAACATTTATAATCTCAACCAAGAATTTGGTCGAAATTTCAAGAAATAGCGGCATGGGAAAATATGCAATAGCAAAACAAATTTAATGATATGGCAACATAAATGTTCACTTTATTCATCCTACAAACAAAATGCACATACATTTACAAACAACTAAAACTCATGAACAACCCAACCAACCAACCCAACCAACATCTTCAGATTTGCCAAATCTCGCAATATGTCAAGTTTTAAAGCTAAAATTACCATAAACAACAACATTATGTAGCCAATGGTCTCCATTATGTATGTAGAAGTATGGGACTTCGTTGTGCACAGGCTTTTTGTAATCCCAAAATCAGTTAGATGCGCCTCAAATTCCTTATCGAGTAGAATGTTTGACGATTTCACTTCCCTATGGATGATAAGCGGACTACAATCATGGTGAAGATATGAAAGCCCCTCAGTGGCACCAAGTGCTATGTTGAGACGAGTATCCCAGTCAAGCTTCTTTTTCTTCGCAGGGCCTACATAAATCATTAATTTGTAAAGATCTTTGGTGGGAAGAATCCTGACATAATTAAAAACTAGGACCTGTTTATTTTAGATGATTTCAATATACGAGAACAAAAGAAAATGGGAGAAAAGGACGCGGAGCGAGTGGCTCCTGGCGATGACGGCGGAGGCGGCCGAGCTCGGAGGCGACAAGCGGGCTTTTACGTGTCCGTGCTCACCTTAGAGGCCGAGGCGAAGATGGTTAGAGTTCGGGACCCAGCCATGACCGGAAGGGTTCTTCGGAGCGAGTGGCTTCGACGGCAACGGTAAAGGCGGCCAAGCTTGGAGGCAACTGGTAAAGGTGACCGAGCTAGGAGGTGACTAGTTGGCTTTTGGTGTACGCGATCATCGATGAGGCCGAGGCGAAAACGGTCAAAGATCGAGATCCAACCACGACTGGCAAGGCTCTTCGGAGTGAGTGTCTCCTGGCGGCGATGGCGGAGGCGGCCGAGTTTGGAGGCAACCGGTGGGCTTTTGGCTGTCCGCGCTCGCCGAAGAGGCCGAGGCGAAGATGGCCAGAGTTCGGGACCCAGTCACGATTGGCGGGGTCCTTGGGAGCGAGTGGCTCTTGACAGCAACGGTAGAGGCAGCCAAGCTTGGAGGCTATCGGTGAGCGTTTGGTTGAGAGAGATGGCGTTGCAGCTCTCCCTGGAGAAAAATGCATAGACGGAATTTTTTGAAAGAGAACAAGAGGGGAAGGGACGCATGCTTGCGTGCAAATGGGAGAAAAGGACGCGGCCATTAATGAAGAGAGAAGGAGAAGGCAAATATTCGGCTAAAAACAAAAGTGGGACCCGACTCCAGTGTGTTAAGAACAGCAAGAACAGAAGCTCTACTGATGCTATTATTGATATCAATAAGAACAGGGGAAGTAAGATATACAAGAGCAATGAAGAGAAAACATATAAAGAAGAGGAAGTAGAGAATATAAATGCTGCTGAGAAGAATGAAAAGAAAAAGGGGCTGCAAGTCCTAGCAAGTCTCGGTAGTTAGTCTGGTATACTTCAATTTTGGAAGTTAGTTTTTTGCTTTAGTTAATTAGGGCGCGTTTGGTAACGATTCTGTTCCCAGGAGCTGATTCTGACTAGAAGTGATTATTTTTTATTCTGTTCCCGGAAACTGATTCTAAGTAAAAAAAACGCGTTTGGTAACTGTTCGAAATTTTTTATTCGGAATAAAATTGCGTTTGGTCTTGTGTTAATTGATTATACTCCAAATTAATTTCTTTTGATTTTAAAATAATTTTTAAATAATTTTTTTTACTTTTTTACTTTTTTTCTTTTCTTTTTCCTTTTTTTTTTTTTTTTTTTACTTTTTTTCCCTTTTTTTCCTATTCTTCTTCTTCTTCTTCATTTGGCCGGTCGCCGGACCGGCGACAGGCCAAACGAGGGCCGGCGACGCTCACCGGAGCGTCGTTGGCCCTCGACGAGGTTGGCCTTCGTCGGCCAAGCCTCGCTGGCAGCTGGGCGAGGCTCGCCAAACCCTGCCGAGGCTGGCCTCGCCCAGCCTCGGCGAGGCCAGCTTGGCCATCGGCGGGGTTGGGCAAGGTCGGCCTAGCCACCGGCGAGCTCGCCGGACCTCGCCCTGGCCTGGTGAGCCTTCGGCGAGCTCACCGGACCGACGATCGGCGGCGGATGATGGCGGGCGATGATGAACGGCAACCGGGATGACAAAAGAGAAGAGCAAGGGTTTTATTGTTTTGATTCTTTTTCTGATTCTCGGACGTAGAATCAAATTTTTTTTTTTATTCTCAAATCTTGTCCAAAATTGTTCCCGGAAACAAATTTGTTCCCGGGAACAAAAATTTTACCAAACGTGATTCTCATCCCAAATTGATTCTGGGAACAAAAAATCAGAATCTGGCACTGTTTGGCACGTTGCCAAACAGGCCCTTAGTTTTCATTTCTTCAACTGTTCAATACCCGTAAAACAGTTTCAGAGATAGCCAATGTATATAAAAAGGCTAACTCTCGTGATTGTAAAGAAGTGAAGAAAGAAATAGAAGTTTTCCATCTCAAGATCTCTCTACTGTTCTTTCATCCCAAGATTTCCTATTTCTTTGCGCATAAACTTCTTCATGGTATCAGAGCCTCTGCATCCTGAAGAAATCATCTTGATGCTGCACAAAATAGTTAAATCTACATAAGATCGAAGTTAGATTCGAAGCTTCATTGATCTCTGAAGATATCTATATCTTCCAACAAGATCTGTGAGTTGGTATTTTTCATCCACATCTAAATCTTCATCAACAATATACTTGTAGCAGCGTACTACAAACTAGTAGAATTTGTGTCTGCAGCTAGAGTTGATCAAAGATCAGGAAGAATAGAATGGCAGCAAGAAGTTTGAGATATCCATTTCCTATTCATGTTAATATCTCAAATTTTGTTACCATCAAATTAGCTGAGGATAATTTCCTTCTATGGCAAGCTCAATTGTATAGATTTTTAAGGAGCCAAGATCTGTTTGGTTTTGTGAATGGGGAAATTCCATCACCTGCAAAGACATTGTAGGTCGAAGAAGGAGGTCAAACTTCTGAGGTTCCTAATCCTGATTATAATGACTGGATAAAAACAAATTAGCTTGTATCTTCTTGGATTAATGGTGTTGTATCAGAAAATAAACTCAGCTTGATAATCAGCTTAAATACTACTTATGAAGTTTGGCAAACTCTGCTAAATCGGTTTACACAAAAGTCAATAGCTAAGGAGTTCGAGTTAAGAGGAAGTGTGTAGGCTTGCTAGAAACGTGAACGAACATTATCAGCATACCCCAGGGAGTACAAGTCAATATGTGATCAATTGAATGCCATAGGAAAACCAGTTGATGAAATCACAAAACTATTTGGAGTTCTTGAAGGCCTATGATCTGAGTATGAAAGTTTTAAAACTACAATCTATTGCTTAAAGCCTCAACCAGAATATGATGAAGTAATCTCACACTTAGAAAGATTCGAAGCCAGGTTACAGAAATACTCTTTAAATCAGTTCAGTCCTAACCTAGCTAACTATGGCTAGAGGAAAATTGAAGCTATACATGAAGAAGAGGCTGACAGAGAATATATACAACAGAATACTATCCTTAGAGGATCAAAAACAAATAATCGTGGAGGAAGAAATTATGGAAGAGGAAGAACATATAATGCTAGATATAGGAGCTTTGGTTATCCTGGCAGAAACATGAGTTACAAAAATAATAACTCAAACTATGAACAAAAAAATCAGCAGTTCAAACAACTCAATACCTCCTCTGGCTTGGGTCCTGTTCAAGGATTTAGACCATACAATGTATCAGCACAAAGGTATTCTAATACCAAGTCATATCATGCATCAAATTCAACTCTTCACAAAAAGGTGCAGGTGGAGAAAGCAGCAGAACATGCTCGACTTGAGTGTCAAATATGTAAGAGGCCTGGTCATGATGCCTTACATTGTTGGTATCGGTTTGATAACTCCTATCAAGCTGAAGAGATACCAACAGCACTAGCAGCACTACATATTGAGGAGGCAAATGATCAAGGATGGTATCCAAACACTGGAGCAACAGCCCATATTACCTCTAATGCTGGTATACTTCATAGTCTTTCTAAAAATAACAATGCTGATACAGTCATGATAGGCAATGGTCTGTGTTTACCTGTCAAATACATTGGTAATGCAATACTGAATACTGCAATTGATGCCTTGCCTCTTAACGATGTGCCGATTGTTCCTGAGATTAAGAAAAATCTTCTATCGGTATCAAAGTTAACTGATGATTACCCTGGTTCCTTTATCTTTAACAAAACTGGTGTGTATATCAAGGACATCACCACCAACAAAACCATGAGGTTAGGAAGGAAGGTTAGAGGGATGTACAGAGTAGACCCTCATGCTATAGAAGTCTACTTTACTCAAAGACAAAGAATTGTTGCAAAAAGTATCTGGCATCAACGACTGGCTCACACAAATCAGAATAACTTGAAGCATTTGAGGAATCAAAATCTGATTCAGTACAACAAGGAACCACAGTTTGTATGTAGAAGTTGCCAAATAGCTAAGAGTACTGCTCTAACTTTTCCATTATCAAATTCTACAACTACAAAACCTCTAGAACAAATTCACTGTGATATATGGGGGCCTTCTCTAGTTAAATCTTTTTAGAGTTTCAAGTATTATGTCATTTTTGTTGACAATTTCTCTCGGTTTAGTTGGATATATCCATTAAAGCTGAAGTCAGATTTCTATAGTATCTTTCTCATGTTTCAAAAGTTAGTAGAAAATCAGCATAGTTGTAAAATCAAGACTTTCCAGTGTGATGGTGGAGGAGAGTTTATTAGCCAAAAATTCAGACCTCACTTACAGAATTGTGGCATTCATCAGCATATCTCCTGTCCATATACACCTGAGCAGAATGGAATACCTGAAAGGAAACATCAACATATAGTTGAACTTGGTTTGGCTATGCTATACCATGCAAAACTTCCATTAAAGTTTTGGGTAGATGCATTTGTAACAGCCAACTACATTGTTAACATTCTTCCTACTCAAAAATTACAGATGCAGTCTCCCTTCAGCAAATTATATCAGCATAAGCCAAGATATGACCATCTCAGAACCTTTGGCTGTGCTTGCTATCCCTGTTTTCGACAATATGCATAACACAAGCTTGATCCATGATCTCTAACCTGTGTCTTTCTAGGATACAGTGATCACTATAAGGGATATCGATGTCTTGTCCTTACTACTGGTCATGTCTACATTAGTCGACATGTAGTATTTGATGAGAATTTCTTTCCTTTCTCTTAGAAATTAGCAACAGTTTATCCCTCTTACACACACTTGTATAAGTTGTGGACAGAAGAAGAGCAGTTCCTAGCTCCCTCCACTACAGATCACATAAAACATTCAACTTCTCAGAATACAGGTTGGGAACAAGAATCCACAGCTGAGCAAACAAGTGGAATGATCTCACCTGAATGCACAGAACAAGCAGTTTCTATTTCTCCAGCTGAATTTCCTATGGATCAAATGTCCACCACCACTCAGAATAGTCCACAACGAGTTGAAATACCTATTCCCATAACTGAGACAACAGATGAACCAGATATGGAACAACACACTTCAAATAATTAGACAAATTCACAAGGTACATTACCTACTCACCCTATGCAGACTAGGTCTAAGTCTGGCATTATCAAGACCAATCCTCGATATACATGTCTTGCTATATATGAAGTACCTATTGAACCAAAAACAATCAAATCAGCCTTAACACATAAAGGCTGGTATAAAGCAATGACAGAAGAGATGGATGCACTTTATCAGAATAAAACTTGGGAATTAATCCCTCGAACTGGTCAAATGAATGTCATTAGTTGTAAGTGGGTATTTAAAACAAAGCTTGCAGCTGATGGTAGCCTTGATAGACTTAAGGCTCAACTGGTTGCTAAAGGATTTCATCAGGAAGAAGGCGTTGACTTTATAGAAACCTTTAGTCCAGTCATCAAATATGCTACAATTCGTATAGTTCTATCTGTAGCCATGATGAAACATTGGCCAATCCATCAACTAGATGTCAAAAATGCATTCTTACATGGTACATTGAATGAGATAGTTACATGGAGCAGCCTCCTGGGTTTCAAGATCCCAAGAAACCTCATCATGTATATCTCCTCAGGAAATCTCTCTATGGACTTCAACAAGCTCCTCGAGCCTATTTTGACAAGTTCAACAACTTTTTGCTTTAATATGGGTTCTTTTACAGCTCAGCAAACCCATCCTTATTCATCTATCATACTAATACAGACACTGTTCTTCTACTACTATATGTTGATGACATTATCCTAACTGGAAGCTCCTCTTAGTTACTTTCCAACCTTATCCATTCTCTAAGTTTTCAGTTCTATATGAAAGACCTTGGCCCACTACATTACTTTCTTGGCATTGAAGTTAAAAATACTTTTGATCACCTGTTTCTTTGCTAGACTAAATATGCTAGAGATCTTCTTACTCGAGCTCATATGCTTGAGTGCAAACCAATTACCACCCCTGTATCACTAAAGCTGACTATTCTAATAAATGATTCTGCTCCCCTCTCCAATCATGTCTAGTATCGAAGCTTAGTAGGTGGCCTTCAGTATTTGACTTTAACAAGACCTGACATTGCATATGCTACAAATCAGATGTGTCAGAAATTACAGAAACCCACTATTGCAAACTTACATAAACTCAAGAGAGTTTTGAGATATGTCAAAGGTACTATAAGTCTTGGAGTCTTCATTCACTCTCGAAGCTCTCTCCACCTGTATGGGTTCTCAGATGCAGATTGGGCAGGATGTGTTGAAACAAGAAGATCAACAACAGGTTTTTGTACATATCTTGGCTCCAATCTCATATCTTGGGCAGCAAAGAAACAATTCATAGTGAGTCGATCCTCTACAGAAGCTTATATCGTGCTCTTGCTTCTGCATCTGCTGAACTTACTTAGATCAGTTTTGTCCTTCGTGATATAGGATGCTAATTGACTCGTCCAACACAGCTCTTTTCTGACAATAAATCAGCCATTTCTCTTACTATCAATCTTGTCTTACATGCTCGTACCAAACGCATTGAGGTAGACTTTCATTTTATTAGGGAAAAAGTCTCGTCACGGTCCTTACAAGTGAAATATGTTCCAAGTAACTATCAACATGCTGATATATTCACAAAATCTCTCCCTCGTATTACACACTATCAGCTACGAATCAAATTAGGAATTGGTTTCTCACCCATTCCCAATTTGAGGGGGGATGTTAAGAGCAGCAAGAACAGAAGCTCTACTGATGCTATTACTGATATTAGTAAGAACATGGGAAGTAAGATATACAAGAGCAATGAAGAGAAAACATATAAAGAAGAGGAAGTAGAGAATATAAATGCTGCTGAGAAGAATGAGAAGAAAAGGGGTTGCAAGTCTTAGCAAGTCTCGGTAGTTAGTCTGGTATACTTCAGTTCTAGAAGTTAGTTTTTTGCTTCAATTAGTTAGTTTCATTTTTTCAACTGTTCAATACCTGTAAAACAGTTTCCAAAGATAGCCATTGTATATAAAGAGGCTAACTCTCGTGATTGTAAAGAAGTGAAGAAAGAAATAGAAAGAAGTTTTCCATCTCAAGATCTCTATACTGTTCTTTCATCCCAAGATTTCCTATTTTTTCTTTGCGCATAAACTTCTTCACAGTGGAGCCACGTGGCGCATCCTTATTGGGCGGGCGCACGGTGACGTGGAGCATCGGGCGCACCCAATGTTTTCTCGCAGGGAAGCGGCCATGCAGGTCCACTGCAAAGCCGAGCAGCAGTCCACCACGTGTTTAGATCTCAGAGAGAAGAGACATCATTGGACTCACTAAGTGCGTGCGTTATTGTTGTTATTGTTGTTGTTGTTGTTGTTTTTCTCTCTCTTCTTTTTTTTCCCCATTTTTCCCTCCTCCTTTCTGTTTTTTTTTTTTCCTTCACCTTGATGTGCGTGCGCCCTCCTGCTTTTTCTCTCCAGATTGGGTCCTTCGCCTTCATGGAAGTGTTCTCCCCGCAATGATTTTTATTGGGCACTCTCTCTCTTCTTTTTTCCTGCGGATTTGTGTATTTGTTTATTTTTAATGGGGAAATGTTTGGAAATTTAGAGTAGGCACTGTCTCTCTTCTTTTTTCCCCCATTTTTCCCTCTCTTTTTGGAGGATCCTGATTAGATCTCAGAGATTGTCCTACAATCTGGAGAGAAAAAGCGGGGCACACTTCCATGATTACATCTCAGAGATTGTCCTACAATCTGGAGAGAAAAAGCAGGGCACACTTCCGTGATTACATCTCAGAGATTGTCCCTCTCTTTTTTTTTTTTTTTTTCCTTCGCCTTCATGGGAACATACATACCGCGGGACCGTCCCAAAATGAGAATGTGAAGAAATGATTATGTTAATTATTATTATTATTATTATTATTATTATTATTAATTTGGGTTATAGAATGTTGGTGGGTGAGATCAGCTTTATTTTTTTAGAATTCGGTCCTGTTTTTTCTCTCAAAAAACGAAGGACCCACAATCTGAGAGGGCACCGCTCTTAAGACGAATCTCTAAGATTTAAGGCGAATCTCTAAGGAAATCCATTTTCTTAGAGATTCGCCTTAAGAGCCGTGCCCTCCCAGATTGTGGGTCCTTCATTTCTTGAGAGAAAAAGCGGGACGGCACACTACAATCTTTTTCTCTCCAGATTTGGCGTCGTCGGAGTCCTCAAGGGAGGACAACAATCTTTTTCTCTCCAGATTTGTAAAGAGCGGGAGGGCACATTTCTCTAAGGCGAAGAACCCGAGAGAAAAAGCGGGAGAGCGAAGGAAAAAAAAAAAACAAAAAGGAGGAGGGAAAAATGGGGAAAAAAGAAGAAGAGAGAGAAACAACAACAACAACGCACGCACTTAGTGAGTCCAATGGTGTCTCTTCTCTCTGAGATCTAAACACGTGGTGGTCTGCTGCTCGGCTTTGAAGTGGACCTGCATGGCCGTTTCCCTGCCTATAAATACCACATCCCCGGTCTCTCTCTCCCCCACATCTTCTCAGAACAAGAACAACGACAACAATCCGACACTCCCAACTACTCCCCCCCCTCTCTCTTCTGCTTCGGCTGCAAGGCAGCCCCTCCAGCTCAACGCTCTCCATCTCCCCGCCCCCACCGACATCCTCCGTCGTCCCCGAGCTCTCGACCGCCGCCGCCAATGGCTGATTCCCCCGCCCCCGCCCCACCGCCGCTGCCGGCCTCTCCTTCGCATTCAACTTCCAGACCCTCAAAAACATAGCCGCCGCCATCGCCCGCCCCAACAAAATCATAGCGGGGGCCAGTCCTTTCGGCGCTCCGCTCAAGGACGCCCTCGTCTCCCGCATCCGCGAGGACCTCGGCATCAGCTTCACCATCGCCGCTGACGTTGGCCCCCGCGTCTCCTCCTCCCGAGGATCCGGGGCCCGTGGCCTCGTCGTCTGCGGCTCCGACCACGTCGGCTCCGTCCTCGCCAACAAGTTCCCCGGCATCTTCGCGACGGCCTGTCGCTCCGTCGACGACGCCGTCGACGCCCGGTCCATCTGCAACTCCAACATCCTCGTCATCTCCCCCAACTCCATGCCGCGGGACTCCGCCTACGACATCTTCCGCGCCTGGCTAAAGACCCCTTTCAAGTCCCCCTGTCCTGCCTCTGACGGCCAGCCTTGGGCCGGCGTCGTCCAGGAATCCCTCGATCAAGCCCAATTCGAAATGGCCCAGATAGGTGTGCGGACCTCGGAGCCGGATGGTTGCGTTTCCTGTGCCATCTGTCGCCTGGCGAATCCCCAGGTGCCGAATCCGTTCGAAATGATTCCAGGGGGATCGGTGAAGATAATCGCACAGAACCCGGTATCCGCGATCGTGAGGTTCGAGGACGGGAGCGTCGAGCCACCGCACCACCACACGTCCGGGCACGACCAGGTGGTGCTCAGGGGCAAGATGAGCGTGTGGAACTTGAGCAAGAACAAGAGGCACGACTTGGTGCCTGGGGATTACCTGTTCACGCCTGGTGGGGATGTGCACGTGGTGAAGTACCGCGAGGACACGGAGTTCTTCATCAAGTGGTACGGCCACTGCGACATGTTCTTTGACCAGGATCTCGACACTGCTGAGATGGCCATCGACGGCGCGGCGTCGTCATTGGTGGCTTGATTTGTGAGTTTCGTTGTTCTTTCTATTTCCCCATATGTATTAATAAAGTCTGCCATGAGGGCTGTGTCGTGGTGCTGTTTGGTTTAGAGGATTTGCAAGAGTAGAGAGGATTTTCAGCTGACATGTTCCATTGTTGAGAGATGATATTCTCTGTCGTTGGTATAGATTGAAAGAAACAGAATGTTTTGCATAAAACAGGACGAGGACGCGGTTGAGGACGCCCTCGCTATGAGTTTGTATTTTGCCCTTGGCCTTAAATTTTTTTTTTTTTTGTGGATTAATCATTTGAAGGCGTGTGTGCTCGAATCTAAGTATAATGGAATCATGGGAATTTATCCATCTTTAATTATTAAGCAAAACCTATATCTTCATGCACTAGTGTGATTTAAGATTATCTGTGATGTTAGGTAAAAGATAAAATTTTGACATGAGGTGTTACTCGTCAATCACAACAAGAATAGTTATATATATATATATATATATTAAAAAAAAAAAACCAATCATATTTATCAATGAAGAAAATTAAAATCTAGCACCTAATTTGCATACATACGTATTGGATTCTAGATGACTAAAGCAACCTCACGTGATTAATTTGGTCCATCAATCTCTTTAATTGCATGACATCGATGGTGAAAAGAAAAAATCACTTAACATCAATACCTATGTTATTTATGTTACAGTAGGGTCTTCCCTGAGTGTTGTCTTTTCTGTGTGCCACCTAAGAATTGCTTATGAATTAAATGGTCCTCTTTCCTGATTGTATGAAAAGGCTTTGGTACTTTCCCTGTAAAATAGCAGCTCGCCAGCAAAAGTTAGTTATCTACTTAACTGGCAAGTTGAATATTGACTCTATAGTGCCTCTTGTTCTTTCGAGTTCCACACTCTCATCTTGCCCTTGAGCACCACCTGGTCGTGCCCGGACGTGTGGTGGTGCGGTGGCTCGACGCTTCCGTCCTCGAACCTCACGATCGCCGATACCGGGTTCTGTGCGATTATCTTCACCGATCCCCCTGGAATCATTTCGAACGGATTTGGCACCTGGGGATTCGCCAGGCGACAGATCGCACAGGAAACGCAACCACCTGGCTCCGAGGTCCGCCCACCTATCTGGGCCATTTCGAATTGGGCTAGATCGAGGGATTCCTGGATGCCGTCGCTCCCGCGCTGGCCGTCAGAGGCAGGGCAGGGGGACTCGAAGGGAGTGTCCAGCCAGGCGCGGAGGATGTCATAGGCGGAGGCCAGCGACGTGGAGTTGGGGGAGACGACGAGGATGTTGGAGTTGCAGATGGACCGGGCGGCTACGGCGTCGCCGACGGAGCGACAGGCCGTCGCGAAGGCGCCGTGGAACTTGTTGGCGAGGATGGAGCCGCAGACGACGAGGCCGCGGGTGCCGGATCTGTGGGAGGAGGAGACGCGGCGATGGTGAAGTCGGTACCGAGGTGCTCGACCTCGATGCCCAAGCTCCTCGTGGAGGCGAAAGACGAGGTCGTCCTTGAGCGGAGCGCCGAAAGGAGCGGCCCCCGCTATGATTTTGGTGAGGGGGAGGACGGGGATTTTGGTTCGACTCTTCTTATGGTGAGGGAGGCTCTGAATTTGAAGGGGAGGGCGGTGGAGGTGGGGGCGGGGGAATCGGTCATTGGCGGCGGCGGTTGAGAGCTTGGGGACGACGGAGGATGTCGGGGAGAGAGGGACAGAGAGAGGGAGAGGGAGAGCGTTGAGCTGGAGGGGCTGCTTGCTGCTGAGTTGGGTCGGGCGTGTGACATGTATTATCGAGAATACGATTTACAAATACAATCCTGGAGAGTGGTGTGGGGTCAGAGTAAAGATGAACCGTTAGGGATGGTGTTTTCCAGCTTGTTTGGCCTATTTAATTCTACTTCTCCCTCTCCTTTTAGAGAGTTTTGACGCCATAACATGACAATGTAAGAATCTTAAAATTTGTATCAATCCAGCTTTTGGAGCTTAAAGCTTTGACTCGTTGACCTGGGAACTGAAACCATGATGCATTCGAGTCCTTTCTTTGTCTGGACATATAATCTTGTGATGGGAATTTAATTTTGTTTATGGCATAGTGGGGCCACATCGTTAGGTGGCTTTCTCTCTAAGGAAATTCGATGGGTTTGCAACTTCCTCGACGTTTTGTGTCGCTTACAAAATCGAATGAAGAACAAATATTTTTAAAGACAGATTCCTATAAAATCTCTTCTTCAGATTCTTTGCAATAATATTTCCCAGTTCATCTTTGTGGATTAAAACAACTTAAAATCTTGGGCAACCAATTTCCTTGTTCCTCTGCGAAAACCCTCTTCGCCCACCTCTTTACATCATAGACATCCTCTCGTGAAAATACTCCACTCGTTTCCGACAATTAGTTAGCAAATCTACTAAGCAAGTTTGATATTGGAGCATGATCGGACAGATTTGGTTTGTTGCTAGGAAGGAAGCATAGAGAGTAAAGGCAAGGAAGTGAAGGTACTGGTAAGCATGATCTCCGCGACTCCGCTCACGGCGAACTTGATCAACTCTGTCGCGGGCAGCATCGCAACCGACGAGCTATCTAAGAGTGAACATCGTCGATGGTTTAGAGAGAGAAACAACCAAATTGAGAGATCGGAGTTCGGAGAGAATGCAGTGGGGGAAGCGGGCGCTGAGAGTAACCTTCGATCGCAGAGTTATTGGAGAAGGCCCCGCAATGCAAGCGATCCCGCCATTTTTGGTCTGGAGGTTAGAGGATGAAGATGACGATGAAGGTAAGCTTGCAAAGGTTCAAAAACGAAGACAGACCTAACGGTCGACCTCGTAGGGAATCAACGCGGGCCCCATCTGAATATCGTGGTACTTTGGGTTCGCATGGCTAGGCCCAAAAGAAGATTGGCCTCTCTTCTCTTAATCAATCAGCTCACGTAAACCACTCGATAAGTTTGTATTTTGCCCTTTTTTGGGTGGATTTAATCATTCGAAGGCATGTGCGCTAAAATCTACATGTATTGGAGTCGTGGGAATTTATTCATCTCTAGTAAATTATGCAAAAACTAAATCTTCAGATGAAAAATTGTGTGATTTAAGTTTATTTTTGATGTCACATGAAAGTTGAAGTTTTAATGTGAGGCATGGCTCGTCTATCACAACAAAAATTACGATATTTTTTGACAGAAAAAGAAGTAGCAGTGATCTTTTACCAATTAAAAAAAAAAATAGTAATGTCTAGCACCTAATTTGCACAAATATGCGTCGGATGACTAAGGCAACTTCATGTGATTAATTTGGTCGATCAATTTCTCTAATTGCCTAACATTGATGGTTAAAAAAAAAAATCGCTTGACATAGATAACTATTATGTCTTTTGTGCGTGCCACAAAAGGATTGCATGGGATTCAAATGGCCCTTTCCGTCACTGTATGAAAAGGTTTTAGTACTTTCTCTATAAAATAGCAGCTAACCAGCAAAAATTAATCATCTACTTAATTCCTGAGTTATATACTGACTTTACAATTACAAAACTTTAGCAGCATTACAATCCTTAGAGAACTGTCGCATCTTGTTTTCAAGTGCTGCAAAATCAAATATGTATGGCCAAACATATGAGCTCCAAAAGCCTCACGACAGACCCAACATCAACCAATTTGTTTTGACATGAGACTGTTTTGTACAGTATTTCCAAAACAAGTTAAGGATGTTGCAACTTTGATAAGGTATTCAGTAAACATCTCAATGCTGCAACACTTTCAAAGCAAAGCTTGGTATTTAGCTTCCGATTCAGCTATGGGAATACCGAATGGGCACGAAACCATACAAATCTCTCTCCTTCACACCCCTCTTAACTCTGAGTTTAATTTCCCTATGACAAATTTTTCTTCCTCCAGCAAATTCATCTCAGTTTGGTAAATTGGAGTTCACTGAGAGCAAACACTAACCTCATGGATTTGTGATTCTAAACACACCGGGTGAATGGCCCAAACAAGATAGATTACTTTCACATTTTTGGTGGCATGGATGTGGAATTCAATTCAATGTGGTGCGCTCATTTCATACAAAAGCATTCTATTTCTTTCGATCTGAACCGATAATAGAGAAAATCATCACTCAAGACTCAAACACACATAGAACATATCAGCTGAAAAAGTCTGCTCATACAATGCATTACCAAACATACAAGTCAAATCTCATGAATCATCACCACATCAATGAAAACTTTTCGAAATGAGGCTATTTGGTATGGTTTTCCAAAGCAACTTAAATTGTGAACAAGAATATTGCTACTTTGACAAAGCATTCAGCGAACATTTCATAGTTGTAACATATTGAAAACCATAGCAATTTCCAATTCAGCCACAACTAGCGAACAAGCACGAAATCTTCCAAAATTCCTTATCTACTCCACACCGTGTTACAACTATGAAATGTTTCAAATGCTTCATCAAAGTAGCAACATCCTTTATGACAATTTAAGTCGCTTTGGAAAACCATACTAAATAGCCTCATGTCGAAGACTATAGCAGCTTCCAATTGAGCTGCAGCTACATCGAACCAGTGTGAAACCTTACAAATCTCCTTCTCTCCTTCACACCCCTCCTGACTCTGAGTTCAATTTCCCTATGACAAATTTTTTCACTCCAGCAAATTCATCTCAGTTTGGTAAATTGGAATTCATTGAAAACCACACTAACCTCATAAAATTGTGACTGCAAATACACATGGATTTGCCCAAAACAAGATATATTCACATTATTGATGGTGAAATGTGGAATTCAAGCCGATGCGATGAGCCTATTTCATACAAACAGTCTGTTTCCTCCAATCTAAACCGATAACAGAGAAAACCATCACTAAAGACTCAACCACTTACGGAAACATATCAGCTGAAAAAGTCTCTGCTCCATGCATTTACATGCTCTGCAACACCAAACTTCAGCTAATCACAGATATGGTTCAGACATGCCTCAACTCCACAAGATCACATCACCCTTCTCTTGACATATCGCATTAACTAAACACAGCAAGAACTCCCATGGCAGACTCTCTTTCGTGGGTAATGGGTATCAGCAAGAACAGAGAAACATACAAATCAAGTTAACGACGGTGATGATGATTCCTCGGTGATGGCCTTCTTGGCAGTCTCCAGATCCTCGTCGAAGAACATGTCCCAGTGGCCATCCCACTTGATGAAGAACTCCGTCTCCTCGTGATACTGCACCCTGTGCACGTCCCCGGCCGGGGTGAACAGGTAGTCCCCGACCACCAGGTCGTACCTCTCCTTCTTGGTCAAGTTCCACACGCTCTTCTTCCCTTCCAGCACCACCAGATCGTGCCCGAACGTGTGGTGGTGCGCGGGCTCGACGCTCCCGGCCTTGAACCTCACGATCGCCGACGTCGGGGTCTCCCGGAGTATCTTCATCGACCCCCCCGGGATCATGTCGATGGGGTTCAGCTCCCGCCGCTTCACCAGGCAACAGATCGCGCAGGAGGCGGATTCGTCCGGCTCCGAGGCCGGCACGCCGATCTTGGGCGTCTCGACGAGGGCCCGGTCGAGGAACTCCTGGATGTCGTCGCTCCAGGGGCGGTCGCCGTTGGCGGGGCAGGGGGACTTGAAGGGGGTGTCCAGCCAGGCGCGGAGGATCTCCACGGCGGGCTCGGGAGGCGTGGAGACGGCGGAGACGGCGAGGATGTTGGAGTTGTTGATGGAGCGGGCGTTGACGGCGTCGGCCACGGAGAGGCAGGTCGCCGCGAAGGCGCCGGGGAACTTGTTGGCGAACATGGAGACGCCGCAGCCGGTGCCGCAGGCGACGAGGCCGCGGGTCTCGGGTCCCCCGGAGGAGGAGATGCGGCGGCCGACGTCGGCGGCGATGGAGTAGTAGGGGCCGGTGCCGAGGTCCTCGACCTCGATGTGCAGGGCCTCGCGGAGGTGGGTGACGAGGGCGTCCTTGAGCGGAGCGCCAAAGGGTCGGCCCCGGCGATGATCTTGGTGGGGCGGGCGGGGGCGGCGGGGAGGCCATCGGCGGCGGGGGTGGAAGGAGAGTAGAGGAGGAGAGTGCTGCTACTGAGCTGGCTCGGATGAATATAATATGGAGAAGGGGTCCAGGTACATCCGGTGTTGTGACTCACTACACCGGATGTACCTGGACTAGTGAGGCAGGGAGCGAACGGCCTGGACTGTTCACGATATTTTTCTAAGTGATTATTTACTAATGATAGGAACTGCAGAGGTACGGTCCACGCAAGATGAACAGTTTCTGATGGCATTTTCTAGAGTTTCTTTCTTAGAGACGACCATGGTTTCAAAGTAGAAATGAGAGTAGGGGATGGAATAGATCCCATTCGATTTCAAGTTCTAGAGTACACAGTATAGATTCTACATTTTAAAAATTGGCAAATGAGTTTTGATAGATAAAAAATGAAATTTAGAAATTAGAAAAATATATGTTTTTCTTATTTTATATTTTCTTGCCATCTTACGATATGTCATATCAATATATAATTTTGAATTATTAATCTGAGCTTTCATGATTAAGATTTTAATTTTGTTAATGTTTCATAATTTTCAAATTTATAAATATGAGTTTTAAGAAGATAAGTACAACTTGAATAAATCTTGAAACCGCTCTTGAAATTTATGATATTTTGAAAACCGATTCAAACGAGTAAGTTTCAGTTAGAACCTGAATTGACTCTACACTCCTCAGCCCTAGCTTTTCTTCTTCTTTTTGTCGATTTAATTTTACTTCTCTATATCCACGCTTTACAAATAAACATAAAAAGAACTCAGAGAGAGAGAGAGAGAGAGAGAGAGAGAGAGAGAGAGAGAATGATAGACAAAAAATAAATTAATTAATGATATACATTTTAAGTTTTTTCATGATCAAAGTTAAGCAACAATGAAAGGATGCCAAGAAATAATAGACTTATTTTTTTAAGTGCTCAATAAACTTCATGTGAGAATGGGTCTCCATACTGTGTGGGCTTACGTGTGAAAGAGGGGTCCAAGAAAATTATTTTAGTTTTTCTACACCGTAAAGCCTTTTCAAGGACCGACACAAATACAAAGAAAATTTTACTAATAGGGAAATTGAATGCATTAACTTTGATATTATGTTAGAAAATTCAACTCAAAAGTTTAAATTCATAGATGAAGGGAGACAACATATAAAGAGCATTTAAGATTCATTGTCAAGTGATATGAGACAATACTTTAATAATCGATGGTGTCAACCTATCTTAAATTTTTAAAGTTAAAGTGAGCACAAACAAACACGATCAATTAGGTGAATGGATTGTAAACTATTTTATCAATTGAACATTTTCAAATCAATTGTTAAACAATCAAATACTTTAAAATCGATACGAGAAACACACGATCAATACATCGTCTTATTGGCATAAATATGTCAATTGAATTGTTAAGCGGTTTCCATGGTTACGATCAAAATGACTATGATCTCGATATACATAGATATTGTGCTTCCAGAATGACCTCTGGCTAAAAACACTAACGATAGAAACCTGTAGTAGACTGATATAGATTGGGAAAACGTATGACAGAAGTGAAATAGAATCAATACAATGCGAGAAAACGTCTTCGTTTTGCTTTGTGTTTAACTTCCACTTTTTTGGCACTACGTGGACCGACCGTTCCGTGTCTCTTGCCAACTTCCACTTCCTTCGCACTACGTGGTACCGACTGTGCGTGTCTGTGTCTCTTGCCATTTCCGTTGTCGTCAACTGTCGAAAACTCGAGCTGGTTCTCATCATCATCCGATCTTTGGCTCCCCGCTCATCATCGCCGTGCATTGCCTCTGCATGTTCGCTTCGTAAAGGCGCCTACAAATTTTCATCAACTCCTTGTTGTTGGAGAAGTGGGATTATCAGCATTTCTCTCTATCGACTCGATGATTGTCTGCCGGTACTTTTAGATTTGCAATTTTCGGGAAAAGGGTGTTTTGTTATTGCGTGATCTAGTCGTTCTTGTGCTTCAAAGATTTCGGGTTATGTCAACTTTTCATGGTGGCTTTGGTCTTTCACTTGGCTAGCTCGCGGCCTTACTCCAATTATGATTTTTTTTTGCTTGTTTCTGTGTCTTTTGTAAATTCTCTCTCTTTTTGATCTACTTTGGTGATGCCTTTTTGTGGTTCCAAATTTGATCCATTGCTTTGGGCTACATCTTGAGAATGTCTTCGTTTTCTCTCTCGGTCAATGTTGCTTGTCAGCGGCAGAAGTTTTGGGAGCTGGAGCTGTATAGTGAGGAATGCAGATGATACGTTTGATAATTTGCCTCTTCGTAGTCAATGCTCTTGCGCAGTCAGACTTAGAAGCGCTTTTGGAGCTAAAGAAAGGGATCCAGAGGGACCGCTCAGGGCAATTTCTTGATTCATATGATTCCAAGTCCTTGGCCTCTGATGGGTGTCCCCAGAATTGGCACGGTGTCACGTGTAGTGAAGGTCATGTCACAAAAGCTTTTTTCTTGACAATGTGGGCCTAATTGGGAAATTCAGCTTAGTTGCTGTTTCTGGCCTCATCGTGCTTCAGAATTTTTCATTATCTAAAAACCAATTGACAGGGATCGTCTCAGAGGTTAGCTCAGGCTTAGATCAATTGAAATAGTTAGATTTGCATGGTAATGGATTTGCTGGAGATGTCATGAAGCTGCTCTCTGTTTTCTGTAGCATAGAGTATGCTGATCTGAGCTATAATCAGCTCTCCATTTCACTTGACCTGGTAGCTTGGTAATTCTAGTTTCCTTTCCTCAATTCGCTATCTGAACTTTAGCTCCAATTCTTTAGCAGGGGAGCTATTTTTGCACAATGGGATGCCATTTTTAACAGTTTGGAGGTGTTTGGTGCTAGTAACAATAGGTTAGTGGGTAAAATACCCTCCTTCAACTTTGTAGTCTCTTCGGATTCTCCAGCTCGGGAACAACCAGTTGTTGGGTTCTTTGCTGCAAGTGCTGTTGCAGGAGAGCTCTATGATTTAGTCTGTGATGGATCTTAGTGATAACCAGCTTGAAGGTGTCTCAGATTCACCAATTTACTGCACTCCTGTTTGATGCGGGTTTCTGTTGCTTTCCTCCAAATTCTCTTGCCTGGTTCGTTCAGTCCATTTAGAATCATTCTGTGCAGGGGATGATTATATCTACAGTGAAGATAGATTTCCTGCCACGTGAAGATGACATGTTTCTTTAGCTACAACAAAGTAATGTTTCTGAAAACCTTTAGAAGCATGTGTTTGGATTTTTACTCTTTGAAAAAGAAAAGGAACCCCTAGAAGTATGTTAGGAAAATTTTACAAGTCTCTGCGCCTCCTTTGAAACTTGAAGAAATCGGAGAAACTGTCCTTAAAGCTAATGCTTTCACCTTCTGTTTGGTATGTGTTGTACCATAACCAACCTTTAAAAATAATTTCGGGAAAAGTAACTTTAATCGAGACTCACTCTGCATGTTTCCATGGAGTTTGCATTTGGCATGTTATTCTGAAATGATTATTTTTCTAAAAGCACTTATATGGTTCCTATAATTATTGCCATTGCTCTTGCCATACAATAATGTACTGACACAAAATCTCTGTGCAAGGGAGGTTTTGATTAATATTACAAACTGGAATGAAGGTGAAGCCTGAATTTTTTAATGAGATTAGCAAATGTGACATGTGAATTTGGTTCTTGGCTTTCACAGCTTTTTATGTACTACACAGATTATAGTTAGCAAAACAAAATTTCCGGATTTCTTCACAAAACTGAATCTGATTGTAACGCTTATGGTAATTCTGATGTCATTCATCATCTTGGCATGCCCAGTTGGATGTGTTACCTCTGCAACTTTGAAGAATTTTAATTTATCGTCAAACAGACTGTCGGGCTCGGTACCGTCTGTATAGAGCATTGTGCCACGATAGACTTGAGCATGCCCTCTGGCCATTTATCATGAATATAGAGTTGGGGAAACTCTGTGGAAGGAGTTCCAACTCATTGACAGGAACATTACCTATCCAAACTTCTCAATTTTTGAGACTGGCTTCATTCCAGATCTTGGACAATTTAGTAGGAGGCCCTCTTCCCCAAGTCTTAGGCACATATCCAGAATTGAAAGTAATAGGTCTTAGCCTCAACCAGCTCAGTGGAACCCTTTTTCCTTAGTTTGTTTAGTTCAACCAAATTCACTGATCTTAACTCATGGTTCAATCCTTTTTGAGGAAAATTTAGATCATTCTTCTGTAGTCTCCGATCAGAACTCTAGCCTTTGAATTATTGATCTGTCAAGTAACTCATTGAGTGGCTCTCTTCCTTGGGAAATCGACAGATACTGTGACTTAGTATATCTGGACCTTTCACCCAACAACTTTGAAGGTGGCCTTCCCGATAATCTGCTTGATGAACTTCAAGGATTTAATGTGTCTTACAATAATTTCTCAGGCACTGTGCCTGAAAACTTGAGAAGATTTCCTGATTCTGCATTGCATTTAGGAAACTCTTTGCTGGTTTTTCCTTATGCACCAAAATCTCCGGAAGGGCCACCAGATAGGATTGAGTGAACTTGGGAAATGTATGAGAACTGCTACTAAGATTGCCCTTATTGCAGATCTGGTCAGAGGTGCTTATATGATCACTCTTCTATGCTTCCTTATCTCTTGCAGCAGAAAACAAATGGAAGGTGAAGATTTGAAAGAAAATATATGGAAAACTGGTCATTCTCTAGGCGATTCTGCAGCTAATCTCGCATCATTTTTCCAAAAGATATTGGAGCCCCATCATCCTCAGTTACTTTAAATCCAGATAGCTGCCATATGCTCAGATGGGCTTTTCTCCTCAATCAGAATCAAATTCATCAGTTGCAAAAGTAAATTTGGATCTTAGCTATGTTGAAAGAATAGATGAACTGGTTTCTTCTCCTATACCTCTGTTGTCTTCTTCAAATCCATTGCCTTCTAACGAACTCAGTGTGCTCAAGGTTGGTTCTCCAGACTAGTTGGATGGTGACTTGCATCTATTTGACAGGTCCTTTATCTTCACAGCAGGGGAACTTTCCTGTGCTCCTGCAGAAGTCATGGGAAGGAGTTGTCATGTAACATCATGTAAAGCTGCACTTCATTCTGGCCATGTTTTGGTTGTCAAATGGTTGAGGAAAGGAATAGCAAAAGGAAGGAAAGACTCCACTAGGGAAGTCAAGAAACTTGGGAGCATCAAACTTCCAAATCTAGTTCTTTTACAGGGTTACTACGGGCAGGTTAAAGGAGCATGAAAAGCTTATCATATCTAATTATATCCATGCAGCAAGCATGGACCTTTATCTTGAAGGTAACCTTGCCCGTCTTTATGCTTGACTTGATATTAGACCCTTAATATGTGATCCAAACATTGCCATGGTCTTGCTATCGATAGACCTGTTTCCATGTCTAAGTATTTTAGCTCGTGATTCTTAAAGCTTAAACTGGCAATGAACTGTTGCTTAGGAATGCAGAAGTTGATAATCCATATTCTAATTTATTTTTATATAATTGAATAAACTGCAACCCTCTTTGTGTGATGCTCTACCCTTAATAAACTCATGGTCTATGTGAGAGATTAGTCAGATGAGGTCTTAGTGCTGTCTTACTATGTGCACTATCTTCTGCAAGTGAAGGCATTGCAAATAAAGTGCATCTCTAGAAATGTAGAAGATGGTCATCAGGAGTCAGAAATGTCATCCACAGAAGAGCACCTTAACCATCTCGACATATGGAGCAAAGCTAGTACAGGATGACAATTTTCAACTGGCTAGGTTTTTGGTCCTGAACATAGTCATAGTGGATTTGATGAACAGAACGACTTAGTCGGTTATACAGAGGGTTGGTGCTTATACATTAATTTTTTCTATGCTTGGGCAATGTAAAATATACCCTTATTTATTTGGGAATTGAAGTTATTCATCATCATTTCACTCTGGAAAATCCTATTGGCATGGATTGAGATAATACTGAAGATAACATTGGAAACAATTGAATGTTACTTAGCATTGATTAAGAACACCTACGAGTCCACGGCACATGTTTGAAGCTCTTTGCAGCAAAGATGGATCCAAGGAAACTATCGCCCTTGTCTATCGACACAAGGCTCCAGATCACTGTATACATGGCACGTTCCTGAACTTCCTCAATAATGAGAAGGGAATACCGCACAGCAACCCAAGGTCAACTAACATCTTGTTAGAAGCTCCGGACTTTAATGCCCTCGTCACAGACTGCCATCTCCACAGATTAATGATGCGGTATGGCACCACCAAGCAGGTACTGCACTCCGGCGCCCTTGACCACCTGAATTCACCAGCTCAAGTAAACCGTGGCTATCATGGAAGAGCCATACTTATGCACTCCGGGTCTTATTGTTGGAGCTTTTGATCAGAAGCAGTTCAGGGGACCCGGTATAGGTCAACCTGACGGACGAAGTTGGGTGGATGAAAGGAAAAGGCCGCAGCAACGGCTGCTACCACAGTGGCAATCTGGAGGCATAGGGCACAGAGAAGTGAGTACTTACCAGGAGCAGTCTACGAAATGTTGGAGGTGGCTCTGAGATGATCCTTCCAGTGTCTGACTGGTCTGACATTAGTAAGACAGTTTTTTGAAGATCTTATTTCTCTACGGCCATTATGGGCACGCCAAGCTAATTGATAAATTTGGTCATTGTTATTTCCTGTGCTAACCCTCATTCTTGTCTATTTTTGGTTCTTCCAATTAATTCATATTTGATCTTTGTGTTTAATTCTTCACTTGACTAGGTCTAGCATATCTAGTTCTTGCCAAGATTTCTTTTTTGGTATCCTTCCGGAGAAATCATCCAAAAAGCTGCATCGAGATGTGAAGGGGATAATCATCATTCTTTTTCATATTCGTGACCGTTTGCTTTTTACTTCTGAACCATTTGTTGGCAATGTTTCTGCCAGAACAGCCGAGCCGTTACTTATTGCGCTCCTTTCCATTGGTCCTGTAACTCGTGTTTCATCACATTGCTAAACGAACAATGTAGGACCGACAATCTACCGTGGCATTTTCTTTCTCCTTCTTCACCTCTTCATTTTGTTGCAGAAAAAGTTCACACCATCTTGATCAAGCCGGTGTACTATTTCGCTCCAACCGTGGCCGAAAAATTTGCAGAGTGGAGCTTTATCTCGGCCCATTTAATTGTCTGTGAATGCAGCTGGATTTCTGGTTCTTTGGAACTTCGTGAGACTACTTGTTCATTTGAATTGCGTCAGTTTCTCCCTGAAAGTGTTGGGCCCGACAAGCACATACAATGCTTCAACAAATGTGACACTCAACACAGAAACAATCATATTGACAACTCTTTTCGTGAAAATCGGTTGATTTGGGCATAACCCACCCACCTCTTTATTTTCCCCCCCCTTTTTTTTGTTGCCGATTTTGAGAAAATTTCAATAGCACGTGACATGGCCTGAGACATATCAACCCGCAAACACGAGGCATCTGAACGAAATAATGCACACCAGCATAATTGTGCGTGTGACAATGCATGATCAAGTGAGCTGATCGTATATCGCATCCGAAGGAAAGAAACATCAACCTAGTTAAGTAAGAGCTTGTTAATGAAGGCACTGATTCCACATTTGTTATTGGTTCTTTTGTTTCTGTGGGGGATATTACAATGGCTACACGTTTGGGATCTCAACTTTTATGGTCCTTGCTTATTCATGCATAGGAGCTAGAAGAAGCTTCATTTTGACGGACCCGACAAGCTCTTAACTTAACGCCATGAAATTTTTTGCCCCAAATTCTTTGGAGAAAGTGACGGTGGGAAAATCATTGACCAAATTGTTCAACACTGGAGACAACAATGGCATTGAACATAGTCAATAGAAAGGGTTAGTTCTGTCAATTACAGCGAAATTATTGTGATTGAGCAATCTCAGTCCAGGATATACCCAAAAGGAAGGGAAATGAAAGGATCAAGAAATGGGATCAAATTGGAAGATTTTCTTGTTGGCCGGTTCTTGAAATAGTTATGATTCTTCTTATGGGTGCTCAAGAAAAACTCACTGATTGACACTCGACAATGATATGCACTTCATTCACGTTTCGGTTACCCAGTTTTTCTCTGCCCTTGCACTCAATAAATTGAGGCAGTGAGCACAAACAAAGCAAAGAGAAATCAGCAAATTGAAGTCCCAGAATAGCTGCAAAAAGAAGAGGGAAGCATATCTGAGGGTGGGAGTCAGGTGACATCTTGATTCTTTGTATTGTGATATAATTTAGAGATCATCACTATCATCATCATCTCCTCCTTTTATATCAACCGTGTGCTCTATCTCTACTCCTTAATCTTTTCTCATTTCTATCTAACTAAAAAGCCAAAGTCGTGACTATATATTAGTTTAACCCATATTTTCGATTGAAACCCATAGATTCACAAGTCAATTCAATTAGGTAGGCAAGGTAGCAGTGTAGGTCGCGAGGGTGGGAGAGGAACCAACTTTGAGAAACTTTGTCAAGGATGGGTTTGAGCTCAAGAGGATGGATTGGTCCATAGATCGTTGAGAGATATTGATGAGCTAGTAGCATCTTCTTCCATGGTTTGCAATTTGCCATGTCGTATATGTTAGCATTTGAAAAATGTTGATATCATGAGAAATTCCAAATCGATACACATGTGATAAATTTATTTCAAATTAATTTTTATACTATCGAAAATCTCAAACTCATAAACCCGTGACAAGTTTTTTCTTTGTCATTTCATTCAATTTTATCGCCAAATTGCAGTTGAATGACACGTTACAGTTGATGAGGGTATTAGTTTAGGGTTTTACCCTTTGTTTGTACTCGTGTATGGTTTTCCGTGGTATTAATCAAATTTAATAGAAATTAATGCACAATGAATTTGTCACAAATATACAAATTTGGGATTTTTGGGATTTTTTATGGTCAAAAAATTAGTTTATGATAAATTTGTTAGAGATGTACTCAATTGGAATTTTTATGATATCAACCCCTTAGAAAAGTCACGCAGAAATGCATTTATTGAATAATATCATGTAAAATTTAAATGACACAAAAACTGTGAGAGTATCTTATAATTAGCGATTTTGAAAAGTTTTGGCACAAAGCAATGTTCTTGAAAATTTTAGTGCTAAACTGGATGTCAAATCATAGGTTGAGTAATTGTATTTTGTGGACTAAAACCTAGTTAGGTGTATCTTGATCATACTATGGTCATTTCTTAGGAAGTAACATATTTTGCTCTCCGAATCATCAGAAATCAGATTTCAAGGTTCAGAATTTATTTATATGTTATTTTTCACCTGTGCTTCTTATCTCGATATGACCACAAACTTGTCCTTTTTATTTACAATATACAAGTAATTTCCACCTCATATACGGATAAATCCATTCAAATTGCCCTCAAATATTTAATTTCAATTTAAAATGATGCTCCAAATTTATTTATTTTTCCTTCTTTTTTTAGCTTTTCTATTTATGTTGGATCTAGTTGATATAATTAAAAATATTACATTTTTTTTTATTGTTGGTATGTCATGAATATTAAATGATTTTTTTAATTTTATTTTAGCTAGAATTAGCTTTGTCAAAGATAGAAATTTCTATACAATCGAGCAAATTTATGAATTGCTTTATTTGGTCGATAAATTCATGAATTGATCATCAAGTAGAGTATACAAAAATGTTGGTACAAACCCGCTTTTTAACAAAGTATTATGTTTATAAAATTCCTATTTTTTATGTATATCTTTTTAACTGGTTGTCTTTTACATAGTTATACGTATAATAGATTGATTGGATGAAAAAAAAGAAGATAAAAAAGAAATCGCCATCAAAGATATTTCAAAACAAAATCACACATCCGTTCCACAATGTGAAACTTCAAAGATGGCAAAAAAATTAAAACAAAGCTTAGCACCAAAAAAAAATTTCTTTTAAAATGTTGATGAATTATTATTCATTTTGGATTTACAGAAGTTAATATCATTCATGGAGTGTCTACCCAAAAATATCAAAATTCCTCAATGTCCATAACTTTTATACAGCGATGATTTTTGGGTTCTGAATATTCCTATAACGTCTTATATGGAACAAAACACAGATTTCTTACATAGAAAATAGATAGCCTGGAAATAATTTTTAGAAAAATAAAATAAAAAACAAAAATTCACCCGGAAATTGAACTTTTAGGATAGGAGGGAAGAGGAATAAATAAGTTAATATAAGAGCAATGACGAGGAAGACATTAGTTTTTTTTTTTCTTTTCTTTTTTTCTAAATTGCAAAATAACTAGTTTATAAGGAACTGTGCGAATATGAAAACTGATAAGACCGATTTTATCTATCTAGTAAGAGAGGAGGAGATTTTAATTTGTGTAGAGATGGAATCTACAATCTTTATCTGTTTTTTGTCCCTATGAAATATTTGAGAAGACAACTACCAATGGTTTGCCCAGATAGAGCTCAATGCTATTGTAATGAATGGCAATCGGTGAAGCTTTTCGCTCACAACCATTTTTATTGTCCAGCAAAAAGTCAAATGACAGTTTACTTGTAATAAAAAAGAACAACAATATTTTTCCCAAACATTACATGATAGTCTAGTGGTCCGACCTCCCGCTCACCCCTCTCCCTTCTCTTCCAGGACTTGAGAAATCAGCTTTGCCTTCATTTTCCACTCAATCGCACACTTCGGTTCCCAATCATCTGCATTGCGGTTCAATCCTCCCTGGGGAGATGGCAGCTGCCATTGGACAGATGCTTCTCAGCACCTTCCTTGAGGTGCTCTTCGACCGGTTAACCTCTGGGGAGCTGCTCAATCTCATGCGGCGCGAGGGACTCCGCACCCTGCTGGAGAAATGGGAGAAGGAGCTCCGGCAAATAAACTGCCACCTTGAAGACGCGGAGGGAAAGCAGTTGACTGGTGATGCTGGAGTCAAGTTGTGGCTCGAAGACCTCCGGAACTTGGCCTACGACATCGAGGACTTGCTCAATGACTCCACTGCCCAAGCCTGGCAGAAGAAGCGGAAGGCGGATTCCAGGAGGGCGAGCAAGACACTTCTGGTCGTGCCGAGCTGCTTCAGTCCCAGAGAGTTCGTGCGTGACCAGAAAATGAGGTCCAAAATAGAGGATATCGACCGTCGACTGCAGGAGATTACCAAGCGGAAAGATAGCCTGAGCCTGAGGAAGAACGATGCCAACCAGTCGGCGTTCAACCGAGGCCAGCAGCAGCGTCGCACCACGCATTTCCCAGAGCCTTGTTTTGTAGGTAGGGAGAAGGAAAAGATGGAGGTTCTTAATTTGTTGATTGGAGAAGAAGAAGGCATCAACAACATAGATGTGATCCCAAAAGTGATTCCCATAGTAGGGATGGGAGGGGTCGGAAAGACCGCTCTAGCCCAGCAAGTCTATCGTGAAGATAGAGTCGCCAGCTATTTCAATGTCAAAGCATGGGCTTGCGTGTCCGATGACTTCCACACGACTGCTATTACAAAGAGAATTTTGGAGAATATCACTGGTTTGTCTGGCGAAGGCAACGACCTAGACCGGCTCCAAGTGAAGTTGTGGGAAAATCTGTCTGGGAAGAAGTTCCTCATCGTTTTGGACGATGTTTGGACAGAGTACGGAGACTGGGACAATCTCCTGAAGCCTTTCCAAGCCGGAGCTGAGGGCAGCGTAATCGTCCTTACAGCTCGTGACCTCCGCGTTGCTTCAATGGCCCGTGCTCCAGCATACCGTCTGAAGGAGTTGCCTCAAGACGCTTGTTTGGCTTTACTGGCCCATCGCGCTCTTGGCGCCAAGAATTTCGACGACCATCCCCGTCTTGAATCATTCGGTGAGAAAATAGTGATGAAGTGCAAAGGCTTGCCGTTGGCTGTGAAGATGTTGGGCGGACTACTACTTACTAGTGTCGATCACCACCGGTGGGAAGCTATATCCAACAGCCGAATTTGGGATCTAGCAGAAGCGAGAAATGAGATCCTTCCCTCTTTGAAACTCAGCTATCACCATCTCCCCCCTCATCTGAAGAGATGTTTTGCTTACTGCGCAATCTTTCCCAAGGATTACGGAATAGAAAGGGATGAGTTGATCCATTGGTGGATGGCGGAGGGCTTGGTGCACAGAAGCCAAGGAAAGAACCTATGGGAGACAGGTCTTGATTATTTCGAGGAGTTAGTATCGAGATCGTTTTTTCAAGAATCAAGCAGCAACTGTTTGTGGTTCTCGATGCATGATCTTCTGAATGACCTCGCAAAGTCAGTTGCTGGCCCGACGCACTTTAGCTCATGGGGGTTTGAGTCAGAGAGCAATGAGAGTAATGCATCTTCAGCTCGTCACGCATCCTTCATTTCGAGCTACGGAATTGCATCCGAAAGACTTACGGTGTATCACAGAATGAAACGACTAAGAAGCTTCATCTCATTGCAACCGCGTCCCAGGAAGTTCGCGATGTTGCATTTGTCCCAAAGCGTGCTAGGTGACTTGCTGTCGGACTTGAAGTATTTGAGGGTGCTTTCGTTGAGTCATTATTGCATCAACGCGATACCAGACTGTGTAGGTAAATTGAGGCATCTGCACCATCTTAATTTATCTTACACTGAGATTGAAAGGCTTCCTGAATCCATCGGTGGGCTGTTCAACCTAGAGGCTTTGATTTTACGGGGTTGCCCATACCTTGCTGGATTGCCTCAAGGTGTTGAGAAGCTGATTAATTTACGATATCTCGACATTCAAGAAACCCGGAGCCTACAAACCATGCCACGACGTATAGGTAACTTGGTGAATCTTGAGATTCTGTCCAAGTTTATCGTGGGAACAGAGAACGGGCAGAGGTTAAAGGAGTTAAAACACCTTGAGCAACTTAGAGGGGAACTGTTAATCTCTGAGTTGCATAGGGTAAAAGTCGCTGGAGATGCTAAGGATGCTAATCTACATATGAAGCGTGGAATTTACCGGTTAATCATGAAATGGAGCGAACCCCTTGTAGATTCGCGGAAGGCAGAACTTGAAATGAAGGTCCTCGACTCTCTTCGGCCTCATGAAGACCTTCGAGATCTCACAATCTCCTACTACAGCGGCATTGAATTTCCTTTCTGGCTGGGAAATCCTTTGCATCTCAACATAATAGTCTCTTTGCGCTTGTGTGGCTGCCGTTACGTTAAATCATTACCATCACTCGGGCGGCTATCCTCCCTGAAAGAACTGCACTTCGAAGGTCTGGATGCTGTGCGCAAGGTGGGCTCCGAATTTTTCGAAACTACAGAGCCTTTTCCACCTTTTCGATCCTTAACAACTTTGGAGTTCAAGGATATGTCACGCTGGAAGGATTGGACTCATTTTGACGGCACCAAAGAAATAGAAGAGCCGTTCCCTTGTCTTCGGCATCTAATGGTCCGCAATTGCCCCAAGTTGAATGGACGATTGCCCAGAAAACTAGATGCCCTCGTGAGGCTTGATATCGATTCATGTCCGGTTCTGGATGCCTCACCTGCCGTTAGTCTTCTGTCTCTCCGCGAGCTATACTTCAGAAGCTGTAATGAGGTGACTTTTAAGAGCTTGGTTAACATGACTTCTCTAACCACTCTTGCTGTCGAAAATGTCGAGGGGCTCACTCACTTTCCTCTTGGGTACACAAGAGCCCTAACCAAGTTAGAGAAGTTTGAGGTAAGAAGATGCAAAAACCTGATACACTTGTGGCAGGACACAGATTATGTTCAGAATCTTGCTTGTCTGAAGAGCTTAGATGTCATAAGTTGTCCTCAGTTCGTATCTTTTATAGCTGGAGAAAGTGATAGAGAGCTGCCTAGCCGCCTCGAAGCTATGAAATTGAGTGATTGCTCAAGCCTAGAGAAACTTCCAGACAAGATGCACAATCTGGCCTCTCTTCGTAGCTTGATCATTCTTAACTGTCCGAAACTCCGGTCCTTTCCAGAGACCGGTTTGCCAGCATCTATGACATCATTGACTGTCGAAAACTGCCAGAATCTCCAGCATTTGCCCATAGGCACTAAGATTGGCAATGAGACGTCTCGTCTGAGAGAATTGAGAATCTACGGATGCGATTCACTGCCCGAATCACCATTCGGCATGGGCGGACTACCAGAGACTCTCAAGGAACTCAAGATTCATAACTGCAGGGAAGTGAAGTCACTGGCAGAGATAGTTTCAGACTCGGGCCAGCAACACCACGTCCAATGGCTTGAAGATGTAAGAATTTTCTATTGCGAGCAATTGGGAAGTTTGCCCCGGAGCCTGCAGAAGCTCTCCCACCTAACTTGCTTGACGATATTCGGTTGTCCCGCTCTGGAGCTGGAGCACTTCCCTCCGCTTCCCACCAGCATATCCGAGTTCAGCCTATGGAGTTGCCCGAATGTAAAGTCTCTACCTGATAATTTGCATCACCTCACATTCCTCCGGAGCCTATATATTGTCGATTGTGAGAACATCAAATGCTTCCCCACGGGAGGGTTACCTCCCAATATAGAGACCTTCGAGGTGAGGGTCTGCGTGAACATGGAGCAGCACGTGGGAGAGTGGGGCTTGCACACACTCGCATCGCTCCAATCTTTATGGATTGACGGGAGTGTTGGCGGACTTGGAGATGTGGTGTGCTTTCCCCCAGAGGGCGACGGCGACGGCAATGACAATCTCCTCCCTTCCTCTCTCACCTATCTTAATCTCTCCGACATGAGGAACCTGGAGAGTCTATCAAGTGGCCTCCCTTGCTCTCTGCAGCGCTTATACACTCGTGGATGCCGGAAGCTGAGGTGCTTGCCCAAGGCCGGCCTCCCTTCCTCGCTCGAGCATTTGTCCATCAGCGACTGCCAACTTCTTGAAGAGCGATGCTTAAAGCACGCCGGCAACTATTGGCACCTCATCAAAGAAATCCCGACCATCTACATAAACAATGATCTGATCTCGAATTCCGCCCACGTCTTTATCTCCCATTTTCGGTATGATTCCGACTACTGGCATTGGTTAAAATCTGCATTAACTTTTCCCATGTAAGCGCTTCCATTTCATTATGTTAGATTTTGGTGTTATATTTGGCATAGACTATGATGTGAAGGTATTGTATATGTGTGTATGAGATTTATCAGCAAAGAGACAAATCGGAAGGAATTTATTGTATTATAATGGTTGGTGCACATGAGGAAGCTAGCTAGGTATGGGATTTACAGTTGAGCTGACTGATCTGTATACAATATGCGAGCTCTACAAGCCTATTTTCCATCGACATACTCGGCAAATTATCCATGCTTGCATCGGAGATACTTTGTTCAACTGCGTCTGTTATCTGCATGCTTTAACCATGGACAAATTAAGAGTCCAGTTCTCCAGTGCCCCAGCTATGAAAGATTAACCTGAGCTTTTATGGTTAGATTTCTAGCAATTTTTGTGTCAGAGATATCTGTCTCGATTGCATCTATCTTGTACATGCTTCGGCCATGGACAAATTATTAGCCATTGCATAACAGTTCTTCTAGGAGCTTCTAGATAATTGTAGTTCAGAGAATTCTAGGAAAGTCTACAAATTGGACGGACAATTTAACAGCTTCGCATAGTTTCAACAAACCAACCCATTTTGCTGAGAGAGGGATGACATTTGGGTGTGTAGAATTCGGACTATTCAAGCTGCTTTTTTTTTTTTTTTTTTTGGGGGGGGGCGTGGAATTTGGGTGAAAATCGTGACAATGCGGAAATAGTCTAGCCGCAAATTCGTCTGTCGGACTTGAGGAAATCAAATGGGGGCAGCCAAATTTGATGCTGGCGTTTCTGTTGTCATTTTAGACAGATTAGCGAAATAATTAGCTTTCAGCTGTTGGTGAGCAGGGTCATACCTTTTACACAGCGAGACGGGCTACTTCCGCCAAAAACAGATGCAGAGAGATGGCCTCAGAGTCCAATGTCCACGGCATTTGAATCATTTCATGACTTCCTCGTGTTCTAATTGGATGAAAAATCCAATGTTGTTTTTCTTTCTGTCATTTTTCCAATCCTATGTAGCTGTTAATGTTTTGGCTGAATTTCCTCAAGCTCAGAACGGTGTAGTTTCTTGCTGCCACATAAGACAAAATAACTAGAAAAATTGAAAAAAAATTGAAAATTGGAAATAGAAGCAAATATGAAAAAAAAAACAGAAATAAAAAAGAAAATCTATCTCCTTTTCACAAGTGAGGGTTGATGAGGATTGCTCAGGCCTTGCGAAGGCAGCTGCCCTCACCACATCAACCTTGATGCTAATCGATGGGGGCTTGCTTGCCTTGACCGGATCTAGCCAAGGCCATGGTGGTGACACAAACCCCACTATAGAGCGAGGGTGGGTCGGCCCTTAGGACCTCGTCCTCGGTGACTTTTGAAGACTCAATGCTCTAGTAGCTCCCTATTATTTTGTTGTCTCAACTATAGCTCCATTAGATCTAGCGATCGTGTGCTTGTGCTCCTTGTGCCCCTATTCCTACTCTGCCTCTTTCTCTCTAAGGGCCAGGGTACTCACTTGTGGCCCAGCTCGACAGTTGATGCCCTCACCAACGTGATCGACGCTCCGCTTGGAGCTCTGTAGAAATTGCTTGTAAGGATTGGGCCAACCTTGCTTGACATTGACTACCATGATGCCACCGTCATGTGAGTGAGGGTAAGCTGATAAGATTCACAACATATTTTATATATAGAGATTTATCAACATATGTTCGAGTAGACAATTTATCCTAAACAATTGGGATGATTACATAGAAGGTTCGTGATTATTGACCCCATGTGCAATGCTATCCATATATCTTTAATTTTTTTTTGATATGATTCCTGAACTTTTGGTAAGTCCCTAAATTATATAATAATATTCAATATCGCCATTCCTTCAATTCAAGTTACCAAAAAATATTGATTATTTTCATATAATTCAATGGACTAAATTAAACATGTACCAAAAGTTCAAGAATCACATTAAATAAATTAAAAATTAAAAAATGATATTGCACATTAGATTAAAATTTATAGATCACGTGATGTTAATTAGAAGTTCATGGATAATATAACATACCGAGCTAAAAATTAAGGACCATCTATGTCATTTGTCTTGAAAAAGTAAGCCATCATAAACTAAGGAAGAGAGGTCCTAGCTCTTGTCGTGTGGAACATGACTTACTACTTAATATTAGTCTGCTTCGACCCAAAAAAGAAAATGTTAGTCTACAAAAATTGTGGAATACCGTTGTGCTATAAATGATATTAATTTCCTTTAAGGGTGATGAGTAGGGATGTGTAAAAAATTTGAGAATTGCTAGGAAATGGATTAGACTGGCCTAGGGATCAGGCCAATTCCCAGTTCCAATTTACTGGAACTTATGAGTATCGTTTGATTCCCAAGTCCTCTCATCCTAACATGATCAGTATATATATGGAGAGAATATATCTATATATTTATATATAATTTTAAAAATATCCAGCTCATCTTTTCCTTTTTATTTTCTCTTTCCTGCCTCATGTCTGCAACATTCTACATTCAACTCTGTCTTTCACTCTCGGCGACTGACCCTCCTAGTCCGCCCTTTGTGATTTTCTCTCTTTTTTTCCCGCATTTTCCCTCTCCTTCTCGCGGGCCAATCCTTTTATGGAACGAACTGAGGCATCTTAGTAAACGTCAATCTCATCTGTCATCTTCCCCTACGACTTTCCTTCCTAAAGTTGGCGAAAGCTTTCTCTCTCGCGCCGTAGTCTCCCCCGCACATCAGGCATCTTCGGATTCCGTGGTCGCGGGATTAAGGAACGGCGATCGGCATTTCCCCCGAGTTGCGTTTGGACAGCAGTTTCGATCTCGACAGAGTTTCCCGCGTGGGCATTAGTAATGTGGGGAGTTTAGTTGAAACATTTTGAGTTCGGGGGTTTGAGAGAAGGTCAAGTGGAGATGGCGAAACGGACTATCGCTTTTTATTATATATTTTATTAATTGATTAATGCAATTTTGTAGGAATTTGGGACTGATTCCGTGAACCTGCCCATAAATAGGACCGGACCGACTGATTCCGTGAACCTGCCCATAAATATGACCGGACCAACAGTCCAATTTTCGAGTAAATTCATAGAACTAAGAACAGTTCTTGTTCCAAAATTGGAACCAGTTCTTAGTAGATGGTTCCGACTTCAAACAAACTGACCCCTGGTGATGACTGAGGAGTGGTTAATTATACAGCTTGTGTGCAGAAACTTTTTGACTCAACCTACTCTTGTGAGTCATCAGTTTTCCTTTTAACAATTTATTGTTTTTGCATAAAAATAGCGACAATCTTTCAATTTTTAGATTCACTTAGAGCCCCGCTAGCATGACAGTACGATCATGCTGAATTTCTAACGATCGTATATTGACAACGATTTTCACTTCGTGAGAGGCGGGCAAACGATTTTTTTTTTTTTTTGGTAAAAACGGGCAAACGATTTTGATAATTGCGGAAGGGAATTTTTTGGTGTTTTCACTTTAATTGAAGAACCCCATTTTATTCCTCTACTTTTGTCCCAAAAAAAAAAAAAAAAAAAAAAACTCGCCCTCTGTATTTGTTATGTTAAAGAGCCCCTTCAACTTTTTTTTTTTTATGAAATGTCTCTTCTTTTACCAGGTTAATTTTTGTTAACATGTATAGCAAAATTGTTAGTACGAACGTCGGAATACACGTGTCGTTATTAAATTCGCTCAAAGATATTATACGATGCTAACAATGTGCCACATTAAACAACATAAATGAAAACAAAATTAAGAGATAGAGATAGGGGCTCCATCGTAGCTATCAGGGTGCAAGCTCAAGCTCTAGCTTTCAGCAGCCATAAATGTTCAAGCTCAAGTTTTGAACTCCATAGCCGCTTGAGCTTGTAGCCATGGCCGCTTAATTTAAGCTCGCAAGGGCCATGAGCTCGAGCTGTGAAGCTCACAATGATCGTGTCTTACCGATTTTTTTGAGCCCAAAAACTCGAGGTCATGATTACTTGATTTTAGCTCTTGATCATGGCCACTCAATTGGTGATTGTATAAATGATTACAAATCATCAAGCTTCTATTATTAAAGGTAATTTATTGATTTTCTTCACGTCAATCATGTTCCTTATTTTATTCTAAACATATAGGTCATCCCACTGTCATCTCATTAAGGGATATTTGCCTTCCAAATTTTCTAAGGAACCTGGCTAAATAATTTAATTGGTTTCCTTGGGAAAATGAAAAGCAATGAAGGCACCACCTCTTTTCTAAAAAGATAGTATCTTTTTTAATAGGCTTTACTATCGTAATAATTTTTGAGATATTGTGAGAATAATAATAAATTATGAATAATAAATTCTTGAAGAAAAATCACATAATAATTTGTAATTATTTATAATTTGATTTTTGTGATTCAGAATAAATTATTATTTTCATAGTACATTAAAAATTATCATGTAATTATTTTTTTACTTTATTATAATGATTTTGTTAGCCAATCATTTCTTATTCACTTGTCTATCCAAAGCCAAGGAGTTGGGTTTCACGAGGGAATAAATGCTATGAAGTCATATTGGGCTCCAGCGATACCTTAGAGGTGCTGACACATCGCCCTGTCCTGTAATTTATTTATTTATTTATTTACTTTCTTCTCCTGTTTAAATGTCAAGATCACATCACAAAAAGGAAAAAAGGGATACATGATTTGAAGAGAAGGAAGTGATCGCACTGGGGCATTTATATTTTATTCTTCTATGTACTTTCTTTCCCACTTAAAAAGTCTGTAATATAGCCAGAATTTCAGAATAAAAATCATAGCTTGAATTGAAAAAAATATAATAAAATAAGCTGAACTCATAATAAATTTGGAGATATTTCTGTTTGACATTCACAAATCTCAGATGAATTTTATTCTTCCTCTTGTTTTACATTTTTGAGTTCATAAAATAAAATTGGCATGAAGAAACACTCAATATAATATCAAGAGAATTTTTCCGACAAGTCAACATCAGGGGATATATCTAAAAGGGACGAAGAAATGATTATGTTCTACTCAGAACTCAATATCAACTTATAACAAGCAAAAAAAATTTTAAAAAAATTACGAGAAATAATGATGCCTCAGCATTGAAAAAGAAATTGAAGATAAATGGTTTGTTTTTGTTTTCACTGTAACACAAGATTTGTTGAACATGCCAGCAAACTAAAAATGTTCGTAATAGAAATTTGATAGGTGGTCTTTTTACGCTCACGTGTTGTAAAAAAAATGAAAAATGATATTTACAAAGAGTGACCAGTCTTGTAATAGAATGAAAATCGGAAATAATTAGTAAAGTGAAGGAAGTGATTTTGTGAGGGTGCAAAATAATGCATTTTAAGAACTTCCGCAAGTGCAGGTTGCATGGCAGTACTGGAGAATGGATGCTTGCGTACAAGAAAGATATTATTCTAACGGCTATAGCATTATTGTCCTCAGCATAGCATTAAAAGGTTACATCTAAGGCCTAGTCTAGACCTCGAAATCCGTCATGTGTAAAGCACTTAGAGAGTAAATCTAGTTACAGGGCTCAAAAAATATATTCTATCAATGAAGGGACAGGTCGAACAGAGATGCGATGGCTCAGCAGGCGTGTCGCGGCGGTGGCTGCACGAAGGAGACTATGAACAGTGCCCTCCTTTTCCTTTTTTTCTTCTGCTGCACACTCTTCTCTCTCACGTCACTCTCACATCTCTCTCTGTTCTGCTTTTGCTTTTTGCTTTTTCAGCAAAAGTCAAACCTTTCCTCTTTCCTTCCCCCAAACCCTAATGAAACCGAAGCTCTTCCCCCTTTTGTGTGCTTGATTTTCGTTTTTTCTCCTCCGGAAGAGAATTTTTCTTTTTTACTTTTTAACTTTCTCTCACCTCAAGTCTCTCTCACGTCCTCTTACCTTTCTCTTTCCCTACGAACTCTCTGCCCCCTTCTCTGCACACTTCTTCTCTTTTCAGCAAAAAGGAGGAAAACTTTTTGACTTTTCTTCTCCTTCCCTCAAGAACCGAAGCCCATTCCTCTATTTTCTCTCTTTTCCCTTTTCAATTTCTAACGAAAAGTAACCTCCGCTCTCCCACGAAAGGTGAAGAAGAACCCTTCTATTTATAAAGCAAAAATTCGAGTTTGTTTCGCCGATTTTTCTCAACCTCTCGCCGGTGGAGATTTTCGCTCAACTTCTCAACAATAAAGTGGCTCTAAAATCACACGGTTGAATTTTTAAATTCAAAATTATTATTATTATTTTTTTAAATTTCCCTCTACAATTCTCGCCCAGATGAACCAATGATTGATCATGACTCCAATGCTGATATAGCTGAGCCTGAGGATACTGAGATGTGGTCGAAACAGACCAAGCGGAAGATTAAAAGACTAAGGAAGAAACAGGCCGCTAGAGAAGCAGCTGCTGCTGCTGCTGCTGAAGCTTCTCGGGCGACTGCTGTCTCTAAGGCATCCTTCAGTCTATCACCTATCACGGAGGAGGACCAGCTGCTACAGAGGAATCCTTCTAAGGGAGTAGATGATCTGCATTCTCCATCAAATGTTAAATCGCCTGCTATGGCAGAACCTACTGGTTCGGACCCGTTTATGATTGTCCAAGAGTCCTCTCAGGATGTATCCAACTCAAGCTCTCAGGAGGAATCCTCTGATGATGATCTACCGAAAGCTGACGAGCGTGTGAGTAAACCAAGTATCCGTATGACTAAAAGACTACAAGATCACCTTGCTGACATGCTGGAAGCTTCCCCTCTCCCTGTCGGTCCGAAGAAGCCTGTTAAGGGCGCCAAGACCTCTAGGAAGAGGTAAGCCGTTCTCTCCTATGTTTTTTGGATGTTTTTTGGCTTCTGGAATATCAGGGGCGTCACTGGTCCGCTAAGGCGCGCTGAAGTTAGGCGTTTTGTTGCGGTTAATAAGTTATGCTATATTGGCTTAATTGAGACTAAAGTTCCCGAAGATGATTTTGAATCTATCTCCTTCACCCTCATCAGGGGTTGAAGTTGGGTTGCGAACTATAGTTGCTCCCCCCGTGGGAGGATTTGGGTTGGGTGGAACCCGGAACTTGTCTCTTTCCTTCCGATTTCTATCACTGATCAAGCAATTCATGGGTGTCTTAAGTGTAATGATTCTGGTATTACTTGTTCGGTTTATGCTATATATGGAGAGCACACTTTTGTCCGCCGTAGGCCGCTCTGGGCAGACTTGCAGCATTATAATGAGATATTTCAAGATACGGCGTGGGTGGTTGGAGGTGATTTTAATGCAATTAAGGACCCTTCCGACCGTGTTGGTAGCTCCACCAACTGGATCCCCTGCTTTGATGAATTTGCTCAATGTTTGGAGCAGACTGACTTGGCGGACCTCAGATTTGTTGGCCTTCGATATACGTGGTCCACATCGGCGGCGGGGAACTCCAGAAAGATGAGAAAGATTGATCGTGTGTTGGTAAATAGCAAGTGGAATGAGGACTTCTCCTTCTCTGAGGCGACGTTCCTTAGTCCGGGCATATCTGACCATTCACCGTCCGTCGTTAAAGTTATTCATCCGCCTCGCACTTTGAAGCCTTTCAAATACTTCCGTTTCTGGGAGGACCACCCTGATTTCAAATCCATTGTCTCACAGGCTTGGAGCACATCGGTGTATGGAGTTCCTATGTTTCAATTAGTATCTAAACTCAAGTTCGTGAAAGCCCGTCTTAAGCGTCTAAACCGAGAAGAGTTTTCTGAGATCTCGGGGAGAGTTTCAGAGGCAAGAGAGAACCTTAGTTCCATTCAGACTGACCTTCAAGCTGACCCGTTGAATCTCCATCTTGCTGAAAGGGAGATGGTTTGTCGTCGGGAGTTTGTTCTTTTGAGGAATCAAGAGGAGACCTTTTTCCGTCAGAAGTCCAGAATTTTGTGGCTGAAAGAAGGGGATAAAAACACGAGATTCTTTCATCACTCGGTGAAGAGAAGGCAGCTAAACAATAGAATTCTTTCGATTAAAGACCCCTCTGGAATAGTTATATCCGATCCTTCTGCCGCCGCGTGTGTATTCATCAATTTTTCTCTAACTTGCTATCCCCTCATGAGACGTTCTCTAAACCATCTTGTGAAGAGTTAAAGAGTTACATCCGTCGCCCTCTCAACGGAGAGCAGATTGCTGCCCGCAATGTTCCGGTTTCGGATGACGAGATCAAGTCCACGGTATTCTCATTAGCTAAGGAAAAAGCCCGGGCCCAGACGGGTTCTCGTGGAATTCTTCAAATCTAACTGGGAAATTGTTGGACCCTTGGTCTTATTGGCTGTTCGGGATTTCTTTCAATCCGGGAGGATGCTCAAAGAGGTAAACGCGACAATCCTTACTCTTGTGCCCAAGATTTCCAATGCTAGTCTTTGTTTGGATTTCAGGCCGATCGCGTGCTGCAATACCATTTATAAAGTTATTACTAAGATCCTAGCTGATCGTATAGCGGGTGTGTTAAATGATGTTGTGAGTCGTTCTCAAAACGCATTTGTTAAGGGAAGGAGAATTAGAGATAACATTCTCATTGCCCAAGAGCTTTTTGCGGGGTTTCATCTTCATCCGTATCTCCCCAAGTGTGCGGTGAAGGTAGACTTTCACAAAGCTTATGACACTGTTGATTGGGATTTTTTGGAAAAGGTTCTCCTTGCTTTCGAGTTTCCGGTTGGGCTTACAAGACTAGTGATGGCTTGTGTTCGGTCTCCATCATACTCTATAGCCATTAACGGTGAACTTCATGGTTTCTTTCGCGGAGGACGTGGTCTCAAACAGGGAGATCCCATGTCTCCTTATTTGTTTACTTTAGTTATGGAAGTATTCTCCGGAGTCTTGATATCCCGCACGGCCAGCCAGGACTTTAAATACTTCTGGAGGTGTAAACCGGTCCAATTGACTCACTTATTCTTCGCCGACGACGTCTTTCTGTTCTGTCAAGCGGACTGGTTCTCGGTGTCCACTCTAAAGAGAGGGCTCGACATCTTTTCCTCATGGAGCGGACTTTACCCGAACAAGAGTAAGAGTGAGATCTTTATTTCTGGAGGTGATCAATCCATTCGGAATAGAATTCTCTGGGCATTCGGTTTTCAGGAAAATAAACTCCCTGTCCGGTACTTGGGAGTCCCTATCATTTCCTCTAGACTGAATAAGGCTGATTGCATTACTTTGACGAATCGCATTACTGCTAGAATTCAATCGTGGGCGCATCGGTTTCTATCGTTCACGGGTAGATTACAGCTCATCCGTTCAGTGCTACACGCCATTCAATCCTTTTGGTCGAGTGTTTTCACTCTTCCTTCCTCTGTGGTAACTAACATTGAACGTATTACGAGACAGTTCTTATGGAAAGGTACGGCCTTGGGTCGGGGAGGCGCCAAGGTTGCGTGGGAAGAGGTTTGTCTTCCAAAAATTGAAGGCGGTTTGGGGATCCGAAACCTGAGGGAATGCAACAAAGCTTCAATGGTAAAATTTATTTGGATCCTTTTCTCCGACAAGGAATCTCTGTGGTGCCGTTGGATCCACTCTATCTTCTTATCCAAGAGGAACCGGAGTGCACCTCAACCCAGAGCATGCTCCCCGGGCTTGGAAGAAAATTCTCCAGCTTAGAGGTATCTTTCGAAGCTCCTTTAGATGGAAGGTTGGTAATGGTTTTTCTCGTGTCCCTTTGGCATGACTATTGGTTGTCGTGTGGCCCTCTTGATTCATTTGTGCCTCCATCGTTCGAACCGCTCTTCATATTCCCGATAATGCGGTGGTTGCTGATTTATTTTCGCCGTTAGGCCAATCCTTTAAGGAGTTCTTCTTGAGATGGGGTATATCCCTCCCGAACTTGTCTTTAAGTAATGACAGATTTATATGGTGCGGTCATCCATCGGGCATCTTCTCGGTTGGATCTGCTTGGAATGTTATTAGGAGTAAGAAAACTCCGGTTAACTGGGCTCCTCTGATTTGGGACAATGCCATTGCTCCTCGGTACCAGTTCATCCTCTGGCTTATCGTGAAGAATCGACTTCCCACGCAGAGTATACTGCTATCCTATGGGCGCATTAACTTCAGTGTATGTGCATTCTGCAGCGAAGTCCCTGATTCTAGAGACCATCTCTTCTTTGGATGTAGCATCTCCACTTCTCTGGCCTTCTTTTGGGCCGCCAGATGCAACCTTCCTTGGAGAAATCGATCGGAGTGAGCTACTCTCTTGGGCTCGAAAGTTCCTAACTGGAAATGATTTCTATCATAGAATTGTCCGGTTCTCCTTCGGGGCCCTTTGTCATCTCATTTGGAAGAAGAGGAATGCAATCATCTTCAGAGGTGAATCCCTTGTCGTTCCGGCGCTCAAAACCACCTAATTAAGGTGGTTAAGGACAAGGTTAGTACCTTTAAGAATGTCGATCCCGCTCCGAGGAACAAGCGGCTTCGAGAGAGGATGGGGCTTTGATCCGACGGTCTTCTCCTCGGTCTCCTGTTGATCCTTCTTGTTTTCCGTATCTGGTGGTATTCCCTTTCTTTGCCTTTAGGTAGAGTGCAGGAGGTTCGGAGGTTGTCTCCTTTTGTCTTCTTTTCCTTAGGAGTTTCGTCACTTATCGTGTAGCCTTGTGCTCTTTTACATCGGATCCCCCTCACTTTGCCGCCATTGGTCAGAGTGTGGGTTATGGTTTCGATCTTTTGTAAGCTTCCCCTCCTTTTAATTTAATTACCTTTACCAAAAAAAAAAAAAAAACTTATAACAAGCAAAAATTTTAAAAAAATTACGAGAAGTAATCATGCCTCAGCATTGAAAAAGAAATTGAAGATAAATGATTTGTTTTTCTTTTCACTGTAACACAAGATTTGTTGAACATGCCAGCAAACTAAAAATGTTCGTAATAGAAATTTGATAGGTGGTCTTTTACGCTCACGTGTTGAAAAAAAAAAAATGAAAAATGATATTTACAAAGAGTGACCAGTCTTGGAATAGAATGAAAAGCGGAAATAATTAGTAAAGTGAAGGAAGTGATTTTGTGAGGGTGCAAAATAATGCATTTTAAGATCTTCCGCAAGTGCAGGTTGCATAGCAGTACTACAAAATGGATGCTTGCGTACAAGAAAGATATTATTCTAACGGCTATAGCATTATTGTCCTCAGCATGGCATTAAAAGGTTATATCTAAGGCCTAGTCTAGACCTCGAAATCCGTCATGTGTAAAGCAGAGTAAATCTAGTTACAGGGCTCAAAAAATACACTCTATCAATAAAGGGATATGAGACGTGTAGATACCAGTACATCAAAATAAAATACATTCTAGAAGTCCAACATCCTTGCTATGCAAATGGACAGGCATAGGAGGCCCTCGTAGGTAAAAACCCATTTTAAGATGATCTTCCACACATGCAAGTTGCATAAACTAGAAAGTGGATGCTTGCATAGAAGAAAGATATTATTCTAACGACTATAGCACTACCATCCTTAGCATGGCATTAAAGGCTACATGTAAAGCCTCATTCGAACTTTGGGATCTCTCATAAGTAAAATACTTAGAAAGTAGAGTCAGGTACAAGACCCGAAAAAGATACTATACCAATGAAGGAATGTGAGATATGCAGGTATCAAAATATTAAAATAAGGAATGCATCCTAACAATCTGCAGTTTCCATAATCTAAATAGATAGATGCAGGAGGACCTCGTGAGTGGCAACCCATTTTAAGAAAATCTTCCGCAAGTTCAAGTTGCATAGCAGAACTAGAAAATAGATGCTTTTGTAAAAGAAAGTTATTATTCCGACAGAATGTCCAGCTGTAGAACTAGAGGATGCTGCATGTAGCATCTAACAGTTTTTCATTCTCCATGTCCATATTTCACGTCAATCTTCTTCGATAATGTTCGTGAACAGTGTAACAAATGGATTCGTAACGCTTCAACCTTAAATGCGTCGTGGTTTGTGGTTGTCGGAAGGACTGATTTGAGCATATAAGTACAACCGTCAGCAATTTTGTTATCTCTAAACTATTCGTACAAGCTTTATTAAGAGAGTTTTCTAGAGGATTTGTTATATACTTGGGGGTGAACTGTTTTTGGTTCTCCTCCCATCGTATCAAGGATGATAACACTTTTAAGAAATGTGATCTACGAGCCCCATAATCTATTCCCCTTTCCACCTGCACTGTCTTTTCTAACGTGACATCACTCTCAAAGAATAGCATCACGTTAAAAGTTAATTTCCACTTTGACACCTTGACGCCAACGCAAGTATCGATTCTTTTATTTAATGGGCATGGAAAGCAACAGGTCGCCTATCTTCACTTTGATTTGTCTACAGGGATGTTATTCTTCCCAATCGGTGGTCTTGGACGAGAGGTGAGCGTCAAAGAAGTAAATTGCCTCATTAAAGATTTCCTATAAATTGAGTACATGTTGCTCATCCTTTAGGGCAAGAGAAACAGTGAGGCTATCACCCTTGTCTCTCGACACAAGGCTCCGAATCACTGTATATGTGGCGTGTTGATTGAGCTTCCTGAATAACAAGAAGGGAATACCGCACAGCAACCTCAAGTCAACTAACATCTTGTTAAAAGCTCAGGACCTTAAATTCCTCGTTACAGACTACAGTCTCCACAGATTAATCATGTTGTCTGGCACCACCAAGCTGGTACTGTCACACCCCAAATCCTATAGAGATGGGGTGACACGGTCATCCTTCCTTTCAAAGGATGCAGCCTCAAACTATACCCAAAGTTCATGTCCAAAGGTCCCCATTGATAGCACTCTCATTTTACTATCTGCTAACCAATGAACCCGAAAAGTTAAGGAAAGAGAAGGGTGAGCAACTACATCTTAGTGAGTGGTATATATTAAATCATATGAGTTGTTTCATTACAATTCAGAAAATACACGTTAAAATCATCCATAATCATCAATGATTAAGTCAATTGATCAATCTCATCAAAATTACAAATCAATGGTTTATCTATGGATCCATCTCATATCAAAACACACGCCCATCTGATCAATGTCAGAACCCATCACATCTTAAAGCCCTAGAAGTGACTCCTACGAGACCACGTCAATGTGTAACACTTAGCCCTTGAGTAGTAGAAGACTCTAGAGGTAGTTCTCACGAAATTACGTTATAGTGTAACAATTAGTCATTGACCAACATATATTAATTACCAAGCTCTAGAGGTAGCTCTCACGAAATTATGTTATTGTGTAGTATTTAGTCCTTGACCAACATATATCAATAGTACAAGGCCCTAGAGATGGCTCCCATGAAATTACGTTATCATGTAGTACTTAGTCTTTAACCAACATATATCAATAGTACAAGATCCTAAATGTGGTTCTCAAGAAATTACGTTATTGTGTAGCACTTAGTCCTTGACTACAAAGCTCTAAAGGTGGCTCTCCCGAAGTTATGTTATCGTGTAACACTTAGTCCTATACCCATTTATATCACAGTTGATTTTACAAGATTTTCACTAATCAATTCTTTCCACAAAACCAATCTAGAATCCGCAACATACTTTCTAGAGCTTTCATTGAACCACACTCCAAGTCAATGTAATTCTTTCACAAGAAGGTTTCGCAAACCCAAAATATATCATTTCACAAACCTTTCGTTGAACCATGCATTTCACAAGGCACATCTCACATCATTTTCATAATCTATTTCATAAACCCGCGACATTTCAGAACATATTTCATAAATGTTTCTCAAATCATTATAGAATTCATATCATAAACCAAGTTCATAAATTATATAGCAATACCTTTCCTAAAACATCTCTCAAGCTATTCACAGTTACCAAAATATAGTAAATATCTAAACCCCTCATTGGGTTCACAGTCATATTGAGCACAATCCACCATCCTCTAATACTAGAAATCAAATCCAAAACCCACTCTCATAAACCAAGTAAATATCTTTTTGCGACATAACCATCCGCCATTTCTCATCCATTTGTCAAATCATTCACAAACCTTTCCATAAAATAATACACATACGCAAACTATCACGACACATTTCATAATATGTTTCTCAAACCATTCTCAAATAACCGAAAAGTAATGAATACTCGATCTCACTTTATGCAACAAAATGCTCTTTTCAATTCAATATGAATATATATACATACTTCAAGGCATGGGTTTTATAAACCAAAGAAAATATAGCACTACTCACTTGAAATGAGGCTCCCACGAATCAACGAACTTGTATTCCTATCATATAAGCAAGAAATAATATCAAAACCAAGTAAAATGCTATATTAACTGACGACTCGACTAAACTATACTTAGTCATTGATAAAATGACACCTATGTGCTAATAAATCGCATATCCGAAGCGATTATTCAAGCTGTCCGCAACGCGGAGCTTGAGCGTGAATCTTCGTCGCACCATAACTCTTTCCACCGAGCCCTGTTTTAAACATATTTATAATTAATAGAAAGCCCTTCAAATATATTACAAGAACCCCAACTTGACCATCCTAGAATCAAGCTGAAAGCCAACAAAAAATGGGCCTAAAGTTGCTGGATGCGCATTGTTCATCGCCCAGAGGAAACTTCGAAATTTTGTTTCGAGGAAACGATAAACTCAAATCAAGACCCACAAAATCCTACGGCTCCACAACATTATAAACTATCATTTCTATTAAAATACTCTGCTATATGACTCACAAGTCAGATTTCACCACTCGATTTTCTCAAAATTTTGAATGTGAACCTTGAACTTGGAAAATATTTCAATTGGAAGAACGAGGGGTGCAAGCGCTTACTGGGCATTGTGTTACGAAGTCAAGTCGGCTTGACGAGCCATCCATGGTGTGCACATGCCGGCTGTTGAAAAAAGTTGATGAGAATAAATAAATTTGTCTAAGGCGTGCAAGCACAAGCATTGTTCTTAAGGATAATTCCGCCATTCGTAGTGCAAAACTCGATGCGATAGGCTTCTGATGGCTATCCTCCCAAGATATAACAGAACTTCTTTTATATTCCACACTGAATATTGAAAGAAACAGAAACAACGTTGTGTATAACCCAACAAAGAAAAGGAAAGGGAGATTTTTTTAAAGAAAATGATATTATCTCTTTCATTTAGCGTATATATCATGATTGTCTTATGCGATTTTATTTTTATATTCAGAAAAGATAGAGCTGTTAAAAGAGCCATTGTAAAATAATAGATGATTTATTTGAGAAATAAATTAAATGTTACAAAACAATTGAAAAATCATTATATAACCGTTAAGAAACCATTATGTGACCGTTAAAAATAATGATGGTCTTCAATGCGATCATAACTTTTATTGAAGCTATTATTGTAAATATTTCAAAATATTATTGAAATATCCAACAATCCCCACATATTTCAAAAGATTTTGAAAAAAAAATAATTAATAATGATGATGGGTTATTGGAGTGTAATGCATGGATCTAGTGCTTGTTAGATTATGAACCAGCCCTAGAAAAAATGAAATATAATTCATGAAATTACTGGTGAAGTTTGAAACTTCTATGAATCAAAAATTTCTTTTGTGAATTATAACTTTCACCAATCACATTGCACCTCCACAAATTTTGTTGTTCAACGAGGTTTTGCGTTAATAGGCCATGGGTGTGCTTGGTTTATTCATAAGTGCTTTAGAATAATTATTAATAGTGCATCATTAGAACAACAAATGACTTGTTATTACCCATATGAATCTAATTCATGGGATCACCAATCACATAGCTTGGATTACCATCACTATTGTTTTTCCTCAATTGGCTTAAGCCTCATTCCCCTTGATGTCTCATAAATTAATTTTCTTTCCACAGGTTTAGTCAAAGGATTGGTCACATTCACTTATGACTTTACAAAATCAATGGATATAATTCCATCTTTAAGCACCTACTTTATTACATCATGTCTCAATTAGATGTGTCTATTTTTACCATTGAAAGTTTTATTCTTTACAATGGCTATTACCGCTTGGCAATTATAGTGCATAGACACAGAAGGTGTCGGTTTCATTCCCAAATGAATATCCGCTAAGAGATTTCTTAACCACTCAGCTTCATTACCAACCAATTCTAGAACCACAAACTCTGACTCCATGGTGGATTTAACAAATATTGTTTGTTTGGCTAACTTATAAGTTACAGCACCTCCTCCAAGAGTGAACACATATTCACTAGTGGATTTTGTCTTATCAAAATTCAAAATCCAATTAGTATCACTATATTCTTCCAATACATCGGGAAATCCACTATGTAAAATACCATAATTCATGGTTTTTTTCAAATATTTCATTAATCTGCTCAAAGTAGTCCAATGATCATCATTAGGATTTTGTGTATATCTATTTAGTCTACATACAGCATAAGCTATACCAAGTTGAGTATAATTCATCAAATGCATCAAACTCCCAATAATTTGAGCATACTTAGACTAAGCCACACCATCCCCTTTGTTTTTCACTAATTGGATATTAAAATCATAAGGAGTATTCACAGATTTGACATCAAAGTGATCATATTTTTTAAGTAGCCTCTCTACATAATGCACTTGAGTAAGCATTATGCCACTATCACTCTTTACGATTCTATCACCCAAAATAATATTAACTTCCCCATGTCCTTCATATCGAATTTAGAAGTAAAAAAATATTTTGTTTCATTCACAACATCAATACATGTACCAAAAATAAGCATATCGTTAACATATAAGCTAATAAGTATAAATTCACCATCAATGGTTTTTGTGTATACACATTTATCTACTCTAATAGAGAAAAATCCATTATTAACTAGAACGTCATCAAATTCATCATGCCATTACTTTGGCACTTGCTTTAAGCCGTATAAGTATTTAACAAATTTACAAACTTTGGTTTCTTGGCCAAGAAACATACAACCCTCAGGCTGTACCATGTAAATTTCCTCTTCCAAATCGCCATTTAAAAAAGATATTTTAATATCCATTTGGTGAACAACAAGTTTGTAAATAGAAGCTAAAACAATTAAAACATGAATTGATGGAATTCTTGTAACTGGAGCAAAAGTGTCAAAATAATCAACATTTTGTTTTTGATTAAAACCTTTTGCAACTATTCTTGCTTTATATTTATCAATAGTACCATCAAAATTATATTTCCTTTTAAAAATTCATTTACAACCAATCGTTTTTGTGCTGGATGGTAAATCAACTAATTTCCAAATTTGATTTTGTAAGATAGAATCAATCTCGATTTTTATAGCTTCTTTCCAAAAATTGCTTTTTGTAGAAGATATTGCTTCAGAATAAGTCAAGGATCATTATCAATAAAATAAGTACAAAAATAATTCCCCAAATAAGTTTTTTTTTTCCTTATTCTTTTGCTCTTTCTCAATTCATCATTTGAATTTTTGAAAAAAAAAAAATATTAAGAGGTGTGGGAGAAATAGTATCAATACTTAATGGAAAACTATGCTAAAAAAATTGTGCATTTTTTGTCTCAACTATAATATTATCAAACACGTCACTTTTTAATATAAGAAATTTATATGCAACACTATATTCAACATAACCAATAAACATGCAATTAGATAATTTAGAACCTATTTTCCTTTTTTTAGAACTAGGAAGCATAACTTTAGCAAGACACCCCACACTTTTAAATATTTTAAATTAGGAAAATAACATTTCCATAATTCACAGGGTGTTTTACCCATTTTCTTATGAGGTATTCTACTTCGGATGTGACATGCAAACAAAATAGCTTTACCCTATAAATTATTTGGAGCATTAGAACTAACAAGCATAGAATTAGACGTCTCTTTCAAAGTCCTATTTTTCCTATTTTTCCTTTCAGCTATGCCATCAGATTTAGGGGAATAAGGAGGCGTAGTTCCATGTATTGTTCCTTCATTTTTACAAAATTCATTAAGCAATACATATTCTCCACATATATTTGATCTAATTCTTTTTATCATTTTATTCAATTGGTTTTCTACATCAGCTTTATACAAAATGAACATATCAAAAGCTTCATCTTTACGCCTAAGCAAATAAACTTTAGTAAATCTATAATAATCATTAATGGAGGTCACGTAATATTGTTTACCTCCTCTAGTCATGGTTTGTTTTAAATCTCCTAGATCAGTATGAATTAAACTCAACAAATCAAATTCTCTATTTACAGAAATATAATGCTTTTTTGTTAAGTTTGTTTCAGTACATATTGAACATTTATTAAAACATGGGTTTAATTCCATAAATCAAACCTTGTTTTTGCATTTTATTAATACAAGAAATACTAACATGACCTAATCTACTAGCCATAAATCAATAGATTCAGCCAAGTAAACAAAAGTAGTAGCATTTTCATTGATAACATTGGAAACATTAAAAACAAAAAGTCCTTGATTACAATTATCCTTTCCCACAAAGACGTTATTTTTTGTCATTACAATCTTCTCAGATTCGAATGACACATTCACCCCAACCTTTCCTAAAAGAGCTACTTAGACTAGATTTGCCCTTATATTAGGGACATGTAATACATCATTTAGGGCCAAAGTCTCGCCAAATGTGAGTTTGAGAAGAACTTTTCTTTTCTCAAGAGCTTGAGCTGTTATTGAATCACCAAGATAAATAATTTCTACTCCTTCCCCTACTAGCATGTAAGAGAAAAAGACATTTTTGTTTACACAAACATGTCTGGTAACACCTAAGTCTACCACTCACTCTTTCACATTAGCCACAATGTTGGCCTAGGAAATAACTGCAACAATTATATTAGAGTCATTTGCTCTAACCAAATTAACTTTTAGCAGGATTGTCATTTCCCATTATTCTCTTTATGCAGTGCGCTACATAATGACCTAGTTTTCCACAAACAAAACAAGAGCCTTTTTTTTCAAAGGTGGGGTGAGCAACCTTGGGTTTGTAATCAAGTTTTTTGTTACTATACCTATTTTGGTGATGTTGAGATTTGCCTTTCACCAAATTTGCCCCGGTAGCAATTTCCTTAGCTTTGGCAGCTTTGATCTCCTTACAAGTTGCATCATCAATGATAACATGCACGATCGGATCGGCTAGTGACAATTGCTTGTCCTTGTGCTTGAGTTGTTACTTGTAGTTATCCAAGACTCGGGCAACTTTTCAATCAATAGGCCCGCAATAAATTCTTCTTGTAAATTGATGTTTTCCGCCTTTAAGTCGTCCACTAGCTTCTGATATTCATTGATCTATGTCTTGATCTCCTTATCATTGGACATTTCCCATTGATAATAATTTCTTATTACAAATTTTTGTCTGGCCACATCTTCGGCAGTGTACTTTGTAGTCATGGAGTCCCATATTTGTTTTGCTTCCTTGTACAGACAATAGACATCAAACAATTCGTTAGAAAGACTACCAATAATTGTGTGCCTATATACCTTGTTAGCATATATTCATTGATCTCGCAGGTTGTTATCAATTGGTTCGACTTCCGTAAGTGTGAAAGCCACGCCATGCACATCTTAGATAGAGAAAACCTTTTCTTGCCACCTTTTGAAATTGTTGCCATTAAAAACTTTGATATTCGATATGTCGAGGAATGGTTTGGCATAGGACATATGTGATAGTGGGTGTAGTGCAACTGGACTGGTGGAGATTGAGGCATCAGCAACAGTATCAACTTGAGGCTCCATGGGAATTATCTTTAAGATTGTTGAAAAAAACTGATAAGAATAAATAAATTTGTATGAGGTGTATAAGTGCAAGCACTATCCGTAAGGATAATTTCGCCCCTCGGAGTGCGAAACTTGGTGCGATAGGTTTCTGATGGCTGTTCTCTCACTGAATATTAAAAAAAACAGAAACAACGTTGTGTATAATCCAGCAAGGAAAAGAAAATGAAAGATTTTTTAAAGAAATGATATTCTCTCTTTCATTCAGTGTATATATCAAGATTGTCCTATGAAATTTTATTTTTATATGCAAACAAAATACAGTCATTAAGAGAGTTGTTATAAAATAATGGAGGATTTATTTGAGAAATAAATTAAACGTTACAAAACGATTGAAAAGCCGTTATATGACTGTTAAGAAACCGTTATGTGACCATTAAAAATAATGATGGTTTTCAATACGGTCATAACTTTTATCAAAGCTATTTATTGTAAATATTTCAAAATATTATTGAAATATCCAACAATGACTCCCTTTTTCTTCTTTTTCTTCCTCTTTTTTTTCCTCTCTCTCTCTCTCTCTCTCTCTCTCTCTCTCTCTCCTGTCCACGTGCTCTGTGGTTCCTTTTTCCTCTTTATAACACTTATTTTTCTTTTTCTTTATTCCCTCCTTTTTACTTTTCAAATCTATGGTTCCTTTTTCCTCTTTATAACACTTCTTTTTCTTTATTCCCTCCTTTTTACTTTTCAAATCTATCTTTTACTATTAGACCACACCACCATGTTGGTACTACATTCTACAATGACATGCACGCCATTCACGTTTCGGTTACTCGGTTTATCTCTGCTCTTGCACTCAATAAATTGAGGCAGTGAGCACAGACAAAGCAAAGAGAGATCGGCAAATTAAAGTTTTAGAATAGCTGCAAAAAGAAGAGGGAAGCATATTTATGGGTAATCTATCCATGACAAGGATGAAGCTTGGGTGAATAGTGCAAAACGAAGGCCCAGCTCCAAGTTCATCTTGATTCTTTGTATTGTAATATAATTAGAGATCATCATCATCATCATCTCCTCCTTTTGATATCAACGGTATGCTTTATCTCTACTTCTTCTTAATCTTTTCTCATTTCTATCTAACTAATAAGCCAAAGTCGTGACTATGTATTAGTTTAACCCATATTTTCGATTGAAAACCAAAGATTCATAGGTCAATTCGATTAGGTAGGCAAGGTAGCCGTGTAAGTCAAGATGGTGGGAGAGGAACAGAGTCCGAGAAACTCTGTCAAGGATGGCAAGGTTTTCCTAAGAGAGCTCATGAGGACGGATTGGTCCATAGATTGTTGAGAGATATTGATGAGGTAGTAGCGTCTTCTTCCATGGCTTGCAATTTACCACGTTGTACATGTTAGCATTTGAAAAGGGTTAATATCATGAAAAATCTCAAAATGATATATATGTGACAAATTTATTTCACACTAATTTTTTGAATACCCAAAACCTCAAATTCCTAAACCTGTGATAAGTTTACTCTCTGCTATTCCATTAAATTTTATCATAAAATTGCTAAATTTGATTACATGTGGCAGTTGACAAGAGTATCAATTTAGGGTTTTACCCTTCGTTTGTCATAAGTGTATTAGTTTATAGTTTTCATGGTATTAATCCAATTTATTAAAAAATTAATGGAAGGTAGATTTTTCATAAATATACAAGTTTGAAATTTTTTGTAGTAAAAAAATTAGTTTATGATAAAAAATTTATAGATGTACTAATTTGGATTTTTTTAATGATATTAACCCTCTAAAAAAGTTAGTAGAAATGCATTTATTGAATAATATCATGTAAATTTAAGTCAGACATAAGCCATGAGAGTATCGTATAATTTATAATTTTGAAAAGTTCTGACACAAAGCAACGTTCAGAAAATTTTAATGCTAAACTGGATGTCAGATCATAGTATGAGTAATTGTATTTTGTGGACTAAAACCTAGTCAGGTGTTTCCTGATCACACTACAGTCATTTTCTTAGGAAGTAATATATTTTGCTCTCTGAATCATCAGAATTCGAATTTCACGGTTCAGAATTTATTTACGATTTTATTTTTCAACTGTCCTCCTTATCTTGCTATGGCCACAAACTAGTCCTCCTTTTATTTACATTATATAAGCTATTTTCACTCCATATACGACTAAATCCACCTAAATTGCCCTCAATTATTTAATTTCAATTTTAAATGATGCTCCAAATTTATTTATTTATCCTTCCATCTTATTTTAGCTTTTCTATTTATGTTGGATCTAGTCGATATAATTAAAAATATTACATGTTTTTTTTTTTTGTTTATTGTTGGTTTGCCATGAATATTAAATGAATTATGTCTTTTTCCTATTAAATTTTACTGTAGCTAGAATTAGGTTTGTCAAAGAGAGAAATTTCTATACGATGTCGAGAAAATTTATGAGTTGATTTTTTTTTTTTGGTCAATAAAATTTATAAATTGATCGTCAACTAGAATATACAAAATTTTGGCACAAACCCGCTTTTTAACACCGTATTATGTTTATAAAATTCCTACTTTTGTTATGTATATCTTTTTCACTAGTTGTCTTTTACATAGTTATACGTTTAATAGATTGATTAGACGAAAAAGAAGAAAACGCCATCAAAGGTTTTTAAAGACAAAATCACAGTTCGTTCCACAACGTGAAACTAGAAAGACGGTAACAAAATTAAAACAAAGCTTTGCACCAAATAATAATCTCTTTTAAACTGTCGGTGAATTATTATTCATTTTGGATTAACAAAAGTTAACATCATTCATGGACTGTCTACTGGAAAATATCAAAATACCTCAATGTCCATAACTTTTTCATACCGATGATTTTTGGGTTTTGAATAATCCTATAACGTCTTACATGGAAACACATTGTTATATAGAAAATACATAGACTGGAAATAATTTTTAGACAATGAAATCAAAATTAGAATTAGGAGGGACAAGGAATAGATAAGTTAATATAAGAGCAATGATGAGGAAGAGATCAGCTTTTATTTTCTAAATAGCAATAAGTTTAAATACAGAAAACTGTAAAAGGAAAATAACTAAGTTAAAGGAAACCGTGCGAATATGAAAACCGATAAGACCAATCTTGTCCATCTAGTAAGAGAGGAGGGGATTTAAGTACAGATGAAAATAGCACCTTCCTCCAATCTTATCTTTCTTTGTCCCAAAGAAGTATGTGAGAAGACAGCAACGAACGTATGTCCAGATAGGAACTCAATGCTATTGTAATAGCAATCGGTGAAGCTTTTCGCTCACAACCATTTTTTTCCTTGTAAAAAAAAAAACAAAAAAACAAGAACAACAACAACAGTATTTTTCCCAAACATTGCATGATAATCTAGTTTTATTACGGTACGTCGTCCGACCTCTCGCTCACCCCTCTCCCTTCTCTTCCAGGACTTGAGAGATCAGCTTTGCCTCCATTTTCCACTCAAACGCACACTTTGGTTCACAACCATCTGCATTGCGGTTCAATCCTCCTTAAGGAGATGGAAGCGACCATTGGAGAGATGCTTCTCAGCACCATCCTCAAGGTGCTTCTCAACCAGTTAGCCTCTGGCGAGCTGCTTAGCCTCATGCAGCGCGAGGGACTCCCCACCCTGCTGAATAAATGGGAGAAGAAGCTCCAGCGAATAAACTGCGCTCTGGAAGACGCGGAGGAAAAGCATTTGACTGGTGATGCTGGAGTCAAGTTGTGGCTCGAGGACCTCCGGAACTTGGCCTACGATATCGAGGACTTGCTCCACGACTTCGATGCTCAAGCCAGGAAAAAGAAGCAGAAGGCGGCGGATTCCAGGAGGGTGAGCCAGACACTTCTGGTCGTACCGAATTGCTTCAGTCCCAGAGAGTTCGTGCGTGACCAGAAAATGAGGTCCAAAATAGAGGATATCGACCATCGACTGCAGGAGATTATCAAGCAGAAAGATAGCCTGAGCCTGAGGGAGAAGGAGGCCAGCCAGTCCGCATCCGACCGAGCCCAGCAGCGGCCTATCACGACGTATGTCCCAGAGCCTTGTTTTGTAGGTAGGGAGAAGGAAAAGATGGAGGTCCTTCAATTGTTGATTGAAGAAGAAGAAGGCATCAACAACATAAATGCGATCCCGAAAATAATTCCCATAATAGGGATGGGAGGGGTCGGAAAGACCACTCTAGCCCAGCAAGTCTATCATGACGCCAGCTATTTCGATGTCAAAGCATGGGCTTGCGTGTCCAATGACTTCGACGTGGCCGCCATTACAAGGAGGATTTTGCAGGATATCCCTGGTTTGTCTGGCAAAGGCAACGACCTAGACCGGCCCCAAGAGAAGTTGTGGAAACATCTGTCTGGGAAGAGATTCCTTATCGTTTTGGACGATGTTTGGACAGAGAAGTACGAAGAGTGGACCAATCTCCTGAAGACTTTCCAAGCCGGAGCTGAGGGGAGCGTGATCGTCCTTACAGCTCGTAACCTCCGTGTTGCTTCAATGGCCGGTGCTCCGGCATACCATCTGAAGGAGCTGCCTGAAGATGCTTGCTTGACTTTACTGGCCTATCACGCTCTTGGCGCCAAAAATTTCGACCACCACACCCCTCTTAAATCATTCGGTGAGAAAATAGTGATGAAGTGCAAAAAGGCTTGCCGTTGGCTGTGAAGATGTTGGGCGGACTACTACGTACCCACGTCGATCCCCACGAGTGGGAAGCTATATCCAAAAGCCGAATTTGGGATCTACCAGAAGCGAGAAACGAGATCCTTCCTCTTTGAAACTCAGTTATCACCATCTCCCCCTCATCTGAAGAGATGTTTTGCTTACTGCGCGATTTTTCCCAAGGATTACGAAATAGAAAGGGATGAGTTGATCCATTGGTGGATGGCGGAGGGCTTGGTACACAGAAGCGAAGGAGAGAACCTCTGGAAGACAGGTCTTAATTATTTCAAGGAGTTAGTATCGAGATCGTTTTTTCAAGAATCAAGCAGCAACAGTTTGTGGTTCTCGATGCATGATCTTCTGAATGACCTTGCAAAGTCAGTTGCTGGCCCGACGCACTTTAGCTCACGGGGGTTTGAGTCAGAGAGCAATGAGAGTAATGCATCTTCAGCTCGTCACGCATCCTTCATTTCGAGCTACGGAATTGCATCTGAAAGACTTACGGTGTATCACAGAATGAAGCGACTAAGAAGCTTCATCTCATTGCAACCGCGACCCAGGAAGTTCGCGATGTTGCATTTGTCCCAAAGCGTGCTAGGTGACTTGCTGTCGGACTTGAAGTATTTGAGGGTGTTTTCGTTGAGTCATTATTGCATCAACGCGATACCGGACTGTGTAGGTAAATTGAGGCATCTGCACTATCTTAATTTATCTTACACGGAGATTGAAAGGCTTCCTGAATCCATCGGTGGGCTGTTCAACCTAGAGGCTTTGATATTACGGGGTTGCCCATACCTTGCTGGATTGCCTCAAGGTGTTGAGAAGCTGATTAATTTACGATATCTCGACATTCGAGAAACCTGGAGCCTACAAACCATGCCACGACGTATAGGTAACTTGGTGAATCTTGAGATTTTGTCCAAGTTTATAGTGGGAACAGAGAACGGGCGGAGGTTAAAGGAGTTAAAACACCTTGAGCAACTTAGAGGGGAACTGTTAATCTCTGAGTTGCATAGGGTAAAAGACGCTGGAGATGCTAAGGATGCTAATCTACATATGAAGCGTGGAATTGACCGGTTAATCATGAAATGGAGCGAACCCCTTGTAGATTCGATTAATGCAGAGCTTGAAATGAAGGTCGTTGACTTTCTTCATCCTCATAAAGACCTTCAAGATCTCACAATCTCCTACTACAGCGGCATTGAATTCCCTTTCTGGTTGGGAAATCCATCGCATCTCAACATGGTCTCTTTGCGCTTGTGTGGCTGTCGTAATGTCGGATCATTACCATCACTCGGGCTGCTATCCTCCCTGAAAGAACTGCACATCGAAGGTCTGAATGCTGTGTGCTCGGTGGGCTCCGAATTTTACGAAACTATAGAGCCTTTTCCATCATTAACAACTTTGGAGTTCAAGGATATGTCATTCTGGCAGGACTGGACTCATTTTAATGGCGCCGAAGAAATAGAAGTGCCGTTCCCTTGTCTTCAGCATCTAATGGTCCGCAATTGTCCCATGTTGAAGGGACGATTGCCCGAAAAAATAGATGCCCTTGTGAGGCTTGATATCGATTCATGTCCGCTTCTAGATGCCTCACCTGCCGTTAGTCTTTCGTCTCTCCGCGAGCTATACTTCAGAGGCTGTAACGAGGTGACTTTTAAGAGCTTAGTTAACATGACTTCTCTCACCACTCTTGCTGTTGAAAATGTCGAGGGGCTCGCTTGCTTTCCTCTTGGGTACACAAGCTTCTCGACCAAGTTAGAGAAGTTAGAGGTAAGAAGATGCAAAAACCTGATACACTTGTGGCAGGACACAGATTATGCTCAAAATCTTGCTTGCCTGAAGAGCCTAGATGTCACAAGTTGCCCTCAGTTCGTATCTTTAATAGCTGGAGAAAGTGATAAAGAGTTGCCTAGCCGCCTTGAAGCTATGAAATTGAGCGATTGTCCAAACCTAGAGAAGCTTCCAAACAAGATGCACAATCTGGGCTCTCTTCATAGCTTGATCGTTCTTAACTGTCCAAAACTCCGGTCCTTTCCAGAGACCGGTTTGCCAGCATCTATGACATCATTGACCGTCGAAAACTGCAAGAATCTCCAGCATTTGCCCATAGGCACTAAGATTGGCAATGAGACGTCTCATCTGAGAGAATTGAGAATCTACGGATGCGATTTGCTGCCCGCATCACCATTCGGCAAGGGCGGACTACCGGCAACTCTCAAGGAGCTTAAGATTCATAACTGCAGGGGAGTGAAGTCATTGGCGGAGATAGTTTCAGACTTGGGCCACCAACACCACGTCCAGTTGCTTGAAGATGTAAGAATTTTCTATTGTGAGCAATTGGGAAGCTTGCCTCGGAGCCTGCACAAGCTCTCCCACCTCACTCGCTTGACGATATTTGGGTGCGCCGCTCTGGAGCTGGAGCACTTCCCTCCACTTCCTGCCAGCGTATCCGAGTTCAGCCTATGGAGTTGCCCGAATGTAAAGTCTCTACCTGATAAATTGCATCACCTCACATCCCTCCGGAGCCTATATATTGTCGATTGCGAGAACATCAAATGCTTTCCCAGGGGAGGGTTGCCTCCCAATATAGAGACCTTCGAGGTGAGGGTCTGCGTGAACATGGAGCAGCATGTGGGAGAGTGGGGCTTGCACACACTGGCGTTGCTCCAATCTTTATGGATCGACGGGAGTGTTGGCGAACTTGGAGATATGGTGTGCTTTCCTCCAGAGGGTGACGGCAATGACCATGATCTCCTCCCTTCCTCTCTCACCTATCTTAATCTCTCCGACATGAGGAACCTAGAGAGTCTATCAAGTGGCCTCCCTTGCTCTCTCCAGCGCTTATACACTCGTGGATGCCAGAAGCTGAGGTGCTTGCCCATGGCCGGCCTGCCTTCCTCGCTTGAGCATTTGTCCATCAGCGACTGCAAACTTCTCGAAGAGCGATGCTTAAAGCACGCCGGCGACTATTGGCACCTCATCAAAGAAATCCCGACTATCTACATAAACAATGATCTGATCTCATGAAGAATTCCGCCCACGTCTTTATCTTTCAGTGTGATTTCGACTCCTGGCGTTGGTAAAAATATGCATTAACTTTTCCCATGTAAGTGCTTCCATTTGATCCTGTTAGATTTTGGTGTTGGTATTTGACATAGACCGTGATGTGAAGGTATTGTGTATGTGTGTACGAAATTTATCAGCAAAGGGACAAATCGGAAGGTATTTATTGTATTATAATGGTTGGTGCACATGAGCAGGCTGGCTAGGTACGTGGGATTTATAGTTGAGCTGATTGATCTGATTGATCTGTATACAATATGCGAGCTCTACGAGCCTATTTTCCATCGACACAATCAGCAAATTATCTGTGCTTGTGTCACAGATACTTGCTTCAACTGTGTCTTTATCATCTGCATGCTTTAACCATGGACAAATTAAGAGCCCAGTAGAGTTGAAATGGCCAGTTCTCCAGTGCCACAGCTACGAATCCTTAACTTGAGCTTTTTTGGTTAGATTTCTAGCAATTTTTGAGCTAGAGATATCTGCTTCAATTGTGTCTATTACATACATGCTTCGGCCATGGACAAAATATTAGCCACTGCAGAACAGTTCTTCTAGGAGCTTCTAGATAATTTTAGTTCAGAGAATTCTAGGAAACTCTACAAAATGGATCGACAATTTAACAGCTTCGCATAATTTCAACAAACCAGCCAAGTTTTGCTGAATGTGGGATGACATTTGGTTGTGCGCATTAGAATTCGGATATATATATATTTTTTTGGTCAGAATTAGAATTCGGATTATTCATGCTTGTTTTTTTGTTAAAATTGTGTGTGAACATCATGACAATGCGGATATAATCTAGCTGCAAATCCGTCGGTTGGACCTGAGAAAACCAAAAGGAGGCAGGCAAACTTGATGCTGTCGTTTGTGTTGTCGTCTTAGTCAGATTATCAAAATGATTAGCTTCTGCTGCTAGTTAGCAGGGTCATAGCTTTTACTCGGCGAGACAGGTTGCTTCTGCCATAAACAGATAAAAGATATATTCTTAATCTCACTTCCAGTGCCAAATAAAAGATATATTCTTTGCGGTGTTATGTTGATTCGTCTCATGCAAAATTCATAGAATTGTCATTTGCAATAACTAGAGAATCACTTCATTTATCCAAAAACCCTCATAAATATGCTGCAACTAAAGGTTCAACCTGTAGGGATTAAGACGGGCCAATGTTGATCTGGTTCTAGACCCACGCATATCCTGGTTGGTTTTAATGGACGCAAATCTGCTGTGGCCGAACATGTTCCCTCCTACATCAGGCTGTAGGCGTGTGAGAAATAGCTTCGAAGCCCAAAAAACCGACCTGACCCGATTTTGCGGCCGGAGTTAGATTGGGCAGATCTTTCGTGTGTATACTGAACTTATATTTCAGGGCGGTCTGGGTTTTCGGTCTTCGATGTTAGAAGCCAGGAATGGGTCGAAATATTCCAGATTGTTCTTCGGCCAGTTTAATTCTACTTCTCTTTTAATTAACACTAACAATCCGGAAATTTGTGCTGATTTGGCATTTCAATATTTTTTCAAAAAAATTCCTTTGATTTGGACACTAAAACTTGTGCAATCCATGTGTTTCAATCTTTTCACGAACTCCGTCATGTTCCAATTGAATGAAATATCCAATGTTGTTTTTCTTTTTTTATTTTTCCAATCTTGCGTGGCCTTTAATGTCGTGACGGAATTTCTCAAACGCAAACGGCGAAAGTTTGTTGACGCCACATCAAACAGCAAAACTACAAAAGATGAAGAAAATGATTTGAAAATTGAAAATAGAAGTGAGCATAATAAAAAATAATAAGGAAAGGTCAAAGCTGATCGAGGTGGAGGTAAGGGCAGCGGGAGTGGCACTACTACCCCTTGACAAGTGAGGGCCAACGAGGATTGCCAGTCTCTATAAAGGCGAGTGGACCCACCACCATTACCCTCTTTATGAGAAGCCCTCACCAAATCTAGCCAAGGTCAGGTGGCACCACAAGCGCCACTGAGCGCCGCTGGGTCAACCCTCAAGACTCACTGTGTGCTTGTACTCCATGTGCCGCTCCTCCTACTCTGCCCCTTTCATCCCCGAAAACTAAAAGAGGTTCTAGTCCTCAGCCGTGTGCAACATGACATATTAAGTTCCTTTTAAGGATATCAGCGGTTATTTATACTACCTTTGTGTCCATAAACTTTTTGACTCTGCCTCGCTCTCACGAGTCTTCGAATTTTCCTTTCAATTATTATTATTATTATTTTTTTAGTCACAATCTTTTAATTTTCAGTTTCATTAGTCTATCCAAAGCCGTAAAGTTTTGGTTTCTTGGGCGCATTTGGTAAGAAGTCATGTTAGGCTTTAAGGTCGCCTAAGAGGTGCCCACAAATTGCCTTGGCCGCTATTGACTCCTTTAAAAAAAAACAAAAATTCCTTTTTTACTTTCTTTCTCAGTCTAAAAGTCACCACATTGCACCGTTTATATATAGTTTAGGGATCCCTAAACTATAAAATTCCTTTTATATTTGAGCAAATATATAGTTTAGGGATCCCCCCTCCCCCAAAAAAAAAAAAGACGACATTGAGCATATTGGAAAAGTACAAGGATTGGCAATTCCATTTGTTGGTGGCTAACAATAAAACCTAGAGGGAGGTGAATAGGTTGTTTTTGAAATTGACTATCTTTTGTAGAAATTAACTAATCACTAAGTAAAGATCAAGTCAACATAATGTTTACAAAAGTCGTGAAGCAACTATGTGCAAATATGAGTAAATAGACAAAAACAGTTGCACATAGAGAACTGTAGTGATTCAGCTTTATTCATAAGCCTACGTCCACTCTTTAGACTAACAGCTTCAAGATGGGCTGCATTACACTAATAATTTACTTAGAAAGTTAAATTTGGCTTGCACTTATCCTTTACAATATAGATATCTCTATCAGGACTCAGTTGTAGCTTTTACTCTTGTACACTTAATCCTTTGCATAATTATTAAACAGCACAAATATGAAAATAGTACAATAGAGAGCATACGGCTAAGAGAAACAGTAGAAAATAAGCTTCTTGTTCTTTTTTAAGCAGCACTCACTCTCTTATGGCTTCTGAGGTCTTCCAATTTATAGTCGCCTTCAATTTGTCTGTTGAAGATGGATTGGATAAGCAGATAGCAATTGGGGAGTTTCCATTGACTGTTCATGGATGGAACTGCTCATACAGTTCTTTTCCTTAAACCTTTGTAGGCTACCCAAAAATAGCAACTACTGTAGTCTTCTCGCTGCAAACCTATCAAACGACCTAGTTGCTCTACTACATGTTTTATTAGGATTATTTGTTGTGCAAATCCAAAACCACAACGGTTACTTAGCTGATCCAACGAACATCATTAAATGTACTTGGTTGTTACAACATCATCTACCCAATCTTTACAGCTTCAACACAAACATTATCAACTATTGATCTTTTAGGTTTACCGATACTGTTTGTCATATCATGACATTTTGCGAACTTCTTTCCAATGAATCATATCATAGATATTATGCAGTCCTTTGGTCCAAACATTTGGATGCACCATAGTAAATATTATATTAAGGATAGTTTAAATACCATCAAAATTATTTGAAGATATTTCTCCAACACCATTATCCCTAAACTTTTCACATAAGCTTTATTAAGAGAGTTTTCTAAAGGATCTATTACATACTTGGGGTGTATTGTTTAACTTAATGATTTTTCACATGTTTACTAACTACATATTGTTTAATCAAATCTAATTCTCTTTTGATATGTTCCTAAAATATTCGATACTCCTCCCACCATATCAAGGGGAATAGCTTCCCTTAAGAAAGTAATCTACAAGCCCCAAAATCTATTTCCTTTTCCACCTGTACTATCTTTTCTAATGTGACGTGACTCTAAAAAAGAATAGCATCGTGCAAAAAGTTTAATTTTCACCATGGACCCTTGACGCTAACGCAAGTATCGATTCTTTCATTTAAAGGGCATGGAACGCAATAGTACACCTATCTTCAATATAACCTAGAGGGGGATGAATAGGTTGTTTTCGAAATTGAATATCTTTCTTAGGAATTAACTAATCACTAAGTAAAGATCAAGTCAACATAATGTTTAGAAAAGTCGTGAAGCAACTATGTGCAAATATGAGTAAAAAGACGAAAACAGTTGCACATAGAGAACTATAGTGGTTCGGCTTTATCCATAAGCCTACGTTCACTCTTTAGACTAACAGCTTTAAGACGGGCTGCATTACAGTATTAATTTACTTAGAAAGTTAAAATTGGCTTGCACTTATCCTTTACAAGATAGATATCTCTATCAAGACTCAGTTGTAGCTCTTATTCGTGTACACTTAATCCATTGCACAAATATTAAACAGCACAATATGAAAACAGTACAATAGAGAGCATACGGCTAAGAGAAACAGTAGGAAATAAGCTTCTTGGTCTTTTTTAAGCAGCACCCTCTCTCTTATGGCTTCTGAGGTCTTCCAATTTATAGTCACATTCAATTTGTCTATTGAAGATGGATTGGATAAGCACATAGCAATTGGGGAGTTTCCGTTGACTGTTCGTGGATGGAACTGCTCATCTAATTCTTTTCATTGAACCTTTGTAGACAACCCAAAAATAGCAGCTACTGCAGTCTTCTCGCTGCAGACCTATCAAATGTCCTAACTGCTCTATTACATGTTTTATCAGGATTCTTCCGCTGTGCGACTCCAAAACCACGACGACTACTTTGCTAATCCAACGAACATTAGTAGATGTACTTGGTTGTTACAGCACCATCTACCCGATCTTTACAGCTTCAACACAAACATTATCAACTATTGATCTTTTAGGTTTATCGATACCATTTGTCATATCATGACATTTTGCGAACTTCTTTCCAATCAATCATATCATAGATATTGTGCAGTCCTTTGGTCCAAACGTTTGGATGCACCATAGTAAATATTATATTAAGGATAGTTTGAATGTCATCAAAATTATTTGAAGATATTTCTTCAACACCATTATCCTTAAACTTTTCGCATAAGCTTTATTAAGAGGGTTTTCGAAAGGATCTATTACATACTTGGGGTGTATTGTCTAACTCAATGATTTTTCACATGTTTAATAACTACACATTATTTAATCAAATCTAATTCTCTTTTGATATGTTCCTAAAATATTCTATACTCCTCCCACCATATCGAGGGGAATAGCTTCCCTTAAGAAAGTAATCTACAAGCCCCAAAATCTATTTCCGTTTCCACGTGTACTATCTTTTCTAATGTAACGTGACTCTAAAAAAGAATAGCATCATGCAAAAAGTTTAATTTTCACCATGAACCCTTGACGCTAACACGAGTATCAATTCTTTCATTTAATGGGCATAGATCGCAACAGGACACCTATTTTCAATTTGATTTGCATGGCCACGTGGTCCAATTACAAAGAGAACTAAGAAAATATCGTCAAAGTCCACAGGAAGATTATTCTTGCCAACTTGGAGGAAAGGATTGTTCCAGTGGTCTTCAATGGTAATGCTAGTTCTGAATTTCTGACTAAAATTTGTATTGAGGCTTTTGAAGTTTTGATACTTGAATTTCATTGATTTGGGTAATAAGACTTGTAAAATCCAAGCATTTGAATCATTTAATGACTTCCGTCATGTTCTAATTGGATGAAAAATCCAATGTCGTTTTTTTCTTTAAATTCTTTTTTCCTATCCTCCGTAGCCGTTAACGTTGGGATGGAGTTTCCTCGGACAAAAAACGGTATAGTTTCTTGGCGCCACGTCAGACAAAATAATTTGAAAATTTAAAAATTAAAAATAGAAGCAATGAAAAGAACAAAATTAAAAAGTCAAAGGGGATTGCGGTTGGGGGTAGGGGCAGGGTGGCACTATTGCCTCCCTTCACAAGTGAGGACCGATGAGGATTGCCTAGGTCTTTCCAATGGTAGCTAGCCTTGCCATGTCACCCTCCATGCCAGTTGGTGAGGGCTTGCTCGCCCTCACCGGATGTGGTCAACGCTAGGGTGGTGCCGCAATTGCCACCATAGAGCGGGGGTGGGTCGACCCTCAAGACCCCGTCCTCAATGACTTTTGAAGGCTCAATGCTCCAATCGTTCATTATTACTTTGTTGCCTCAACTTGCGCCATTGGATCTAGCGCGACCTCTGTAGAAATTGCTCGTGAGGACTAGCCCACCATCGCTTGACATTGACAGTCATGACGCCACCACCGTGCGAGCGAGGGAAAGCAGATGAGATTCGCAAATCTTTTATAAATCAAGATTTATCAACATTTGTTCTAGGCAAACAATTCTTCTACAGTAATTGAGATGGTGACATAAATGGTTTGTAAAATTTAACTTAATATATAATGTTATCTCTAAATTTTTAATTTGTTTAATGTGATCTCTAAACTTTTAGCAAATTTTTAATATAGTCTCTAAATTATATGAAAATATTTGATTTTTTTGGTAACTTGAATTAACGGATAGACAACATTGAACATATTTATACAATTCAGGGACTGAATCGAATATATATAAAAATTTAAGAACCACGTTGAACAAATTAAAAGTTCAAAAATGACATTGCACGTTAGACTAAAATTCAGGAACCACATTAAATAAATTAAAAGTTTAGGATGATATTGCACATTAAGCCAAAATGTAGAGATCATTTGTGTCATTTCTCATGAAAAAATTAACTATCATAAACTAAGGAAAAAAGGTCCTAGTCCTCATTGTGTGGAACACGACCTACTACTTATCTTTAGGAATAATTTGAAATATAGTTCTGCTATAAATGATATTAAGTTCCTTTAAGGGTTGTGAGTGGTTAATTATACAACTTGTGTGCATAAAACTTTTGATTCTACCTGCTCTTGTGAGTCATCAGTTTCCATTTTAATATATATATATATATATTGCGTCAAAACAAAATAGGGAGAATCTTTCAATGTTTACTTTCACTTACCTGTCCAAAGCCAAGAAGTTGAGCTTCATGAGGGAAAGAATTGTTAGGATTAATATAACAAAAAATCTTAAAACTGGTATATATGTGATAAATTTACCTCAAATTAATTTTTTTATCACCAAAAATCTCAAAGTGGTACAAATTTACCCAAAACTAATTTTTTTTTTTTTTTTTTTTTTACCATAAAAACCCCCAAACTAATCTATTTGTGACTAGGAGTATGCAAAAAAAAATAGGGAACTGCCCAGAACCGAATTAGACCTGCCCAAAATTGGCTGTTGCTCAGGAAGCTAGTCCAATTATCGATTCCAATGTATTAGAATCGGTGGATGTCAGTCCGATTTTTGGTTCTAGGTGTGGGGCCACCCATCCGCCCATCCGAATCAGACTAGTAATAAATTTATATTTAGTTTTTAAGAAAAGTTTCCTACCAAAAATAATTTAAGAAAAATGAAAATACTAAAACCCTTAATTTGGAGCTCAACACCCATTAACTAAGTGCTTGTCTCATCCCATTCTTACCTAGTCTAAGTCGTCTCACTTTCTTTCACTCACGGCCTCCACTTTCAAACTCAACACCCATCGACTCATAGCCTTGACTCTCAACTTTTAATATGAGTTTAATCATTTTACTAATATTATCACTAAGAATATAGAAGTTCTTTGTTTTTTGCTTTACTTTAGCTTGTTGGAAAATGTCACACAAAGTGGGTGAAGTTTGGAGGGATTGGTTCCATAGGCCCACCAAGGATCTGGACTGGGATGGTGGTCCAGTTCTCGAGAGGATCCGTGAAATCAACAGGCGATTTGGAATTTATCCTTAATGAGCGATTTCCAGTTCTAGGGTGGGAACTGCCCACTTGAACCATACTCACTCTTATTTGTGACAAATATATCATCTGTTAGTTTCCGTTAAGTTAGATTTATACTACAAAAATCACAAATTAATACATTATGACAAATGGATGGTAAAATTTTAAATTGGTATATTTGTCAATTTGTCACGTGTCATTGAACTTAATAATTTGACAATAAAATTTAACGAAAATTAACAGAGGATAAATTTATCACAAATATACTAACTTAGTATTTATTTTGGGTAAATTTATGTTATATGTACAAATTTAGGATTTTTGTGATATCAACCTTAAATGTCAAGAAGTCATGTTGGTCTCTAAGGATACCTTGGAGGTGCTGACACATTGCCCTGTCTACTAATGGCACCTGTAATTGTTTATTTTATTTTTTTCACTTTCTTTCACATTTCAAAAGTCAACCTCATATCACAGAAAAATAAAGAAAAACAATACATGATTCGAAGAAAAATTAATAATCAACTGCGGCGTATAGTTTTTCGCCTTTTATCTACTTTCTTCCCCACTTGATAAGTTAATATATTCAGAATAAAAATCATAACCTGGACTGAAAAAAAAAAAATTATAACTAAACAAGTTGAACGTATGATCGATTTTGTTTTATATTTTTGTCTTCATAAATTATAGTTGGCATGAGAAAAAGTCAATATTAAGAGATTTTTTTCGGTAACTTCTCATCAAGAGATAGACCTAGAAGGAACGAAGAAACAATTATGCTCTACTCAGAAATCGATTCAACTTATAGTGTACGATTATGTACCAAAGAAATCACAGGAAATAAACATGGTTCAATATAGAAAAATAAAGCAAAGATAATGGTGTGTTCTTTTCGTAGAAAATGAATGATTTGAAAAATAATTTTTGAAAAAAGATTGCTTATATCATTTTAAAAGATTAGTCAATACAAAGTGTTTTCATCATAAAGAACAATCCATGCCCAACTATTTTCATGGGTGATTAAAAAAATTTCCATTCATTTATTTTGTAAGCAATAAAGGCCATTACTTTTTAAAAAATATCTTCCAAATCACTAATTTTCAGCAAAATAAATGCACCTAAAATGATTTGGTTTTTTCCACTATAACAAAAGAGATTTGTTCAACATGGAGACAAACTCAAATGTTTGTCACAGGAATTTGATTGGTGTTCCTAAAATAAATCAATAACAACTAGTGATCACTCTTGGAATAGAACGAGAATTTGAAAATAATCGTGGGCTAATACCACCGAAAATTTTAAATTGGCATATTCGTGTGACACATATTCTAAATTAATTTTTGTGTCACAGAAGCTTCTAAAATGATACATCATTGCCACATTTACTTAAAACTAATTTTGATATCATAAAAATTTCAAACTAGTTTATTCGAGCTATATTTACCCCAAACTGATATCTTTGCTGTCTAAGTTGCATTTACTTCAAACTAATTTTTTGTATCATAAAAAATTCTAAACCGAAACACCCACGTTACATTTATCAGAAACTAATATACTTGTGTCCCATTTATTTGAAATTATGGTAAATCTAGGATTTTTGGGGGATAAATGTGGGATGAGTGTGCCGGTTTGATGAGTGTATTGAATTAGGATTTTTTGTGACATGAAAATTATGTTGGGTAATTGTAGTATTGTTGCACCAGTTATGGATAAATATTACACGTGTGTATCGTTTCGGAAGTTTCTGTGATGTGAAAATTATTTAAGATTGTTGGTGATATTAAGTCAATGATTAATAAAGCGAAGGAAGTGATAAAGTGAGGGTGAAAGATGATGCATTTTAAGAAGATCTTCGGTAAGTGCAAGTTACATAGCTGTTTTAGGAAAAGGATACCTTCGAAAAGCAAGACACCATTATGGCACCTATAGCCCTAGATGATAGCCCATCGAGCATCTATTTATACTCCATATCCACATTCCTCGTCAATCTTCTTCAATAAAGGCTCATTTGAGTGGATACAATATAATGAAAGTACCCTTAGCATCATATATCATTTCTATCTATCTGAAGAAGTAACAGTGTAACAATAGAATTCATATAGTTTCAACCTTAAAAGTTGTGGTTAACGGAAGCACTAATTTGAGCTAAAAAAAGAAAAAAAAGAGAGAGAGAGAGAGCATAAAAATGATATTGAACAAATTAAAAAAATACAGTCATGGGTGGCGATTCCATTATTCATAATTTTTTTGCACAAGCATTATTAAGAGATTTTTCTAGAGGGTTTTTTATATAGTCGGGGCATATTACTTTCTGTTCTTCTCCCACTGTAGTAAGAGCAATAATGATCCTTATAAGAAAGTGATCTACAAGCCCCAAAATCTATTCACCTCTCCTCCTGCACTATCTTTTCTGACGGGACATAACTCTCAAAGATTAGCATTATGTAAAAAGTTAATTCGCATAATGGACGCCTTGACACTAACGCAAGAATCGATTCTTTCATCTAATGGGCATGGAAAACAAGAAGTTGCCCATCTTCAACTTGATTCATGTGGCCACGTGTTCCAATCAGAAAGAGAGCTAAGAAAATATCGTTCAGGTCTACAGCGGGGTTATCCAGCCAATGGGTAGTCTTGGACAAGAGGCGAGTGTTAAAGAAGTAAATTGCCTCGTTGAAGATTTCCTATATATAAAGCACAAGTGGTTCATCCTTCAGGGCAAGAGAAAAACTAAAAGCTTGTTTAAGTAAAAGCTTGTTTAAGTGCAAGGGCTTGTGCTTGAGGAGGAGAAACGCATAAGGTAAGAACCCACACCACTCCCGAGTAATCATAGAGAGGCCCGTTCTTTTCCTGAGATAATTTGCTTTTGACAATTCCAGGCTGAGGCGTGAAGGTAATCCTCCAATTGTATTGCTTTTCGAGACTTGGAAACAACTTGGATCTGCTCAAAGGTAATATTCTCTTTTTCAAACTCAAAGTGCACGACAGCAATTTCATCTCTGCGTTGCTCCTCTAATCTACTACAATTGACGGAAAAAAAAAAAAAAAAAAAAAACAACGTTTGATTTTCACTCATTTCAGAACAGCTATCATCCTTTGAAGCATATGCAAATATTACATGGGATATTCATAGGTGACTTTTTTCGACATTACCATCACATATATTTCTTATTTATCATTAAAAAAACTTGTAAATGATTTTCTTAGTACCATTTAAAATATTGTTTAAAATGATTTAGACACAACGAAGAACGGACCTTCATCAATAAGTGTCCATAACGCTGAGATAAAGCCTGCTAGCAACTGACCTTCTCTCATGTGCAAACTTGAACGAAGCCGTATAAAGAATGTTTGTAGAAACGGCTGAACAAGATGAAAATAAAAGATTGCAAGAAAAGTGTAAAGTGAATTGCGAGAAAAATTGATTGATGTTATGAAAAGTGGAGATAAACATAGAATATAAATTTGCTTGATTGTGGAAAGAGAGAGCTTTAGAATCCTAAAACACTGGTATATATAGAGCTAACACTAATCATTAAGAAAACGAAACACATCATGAGCTTTTCCTAGTAACTTGCCCCAGCTTCTCTGTACATGTGCCCATTTTGTTGTTTCTAGGTTCGCCAATTCTTTTTCCCCCTTCTATAATAAACACCCCTTAAAACATTGGACGTTGGTACGAGAATGCTTTTGCCAACTACAAGCCATTCTCATTTGATAAATTCTTCACTTGGGCTGCCCGGCCAAGATAATAAGGGCATCTCTAAAGCCACAACTTCTTTATGCTTCTTGGCCAAATTCATCAACTTAATCAATTCTTTGAGGCTACAAAACAACGCACGATCAAAGTGAGGTCAATAATATCAATAATATTATTGAAAGAATACAAATTGAGAAAAATGATAAGATAGTAATAGAACTAAGAAGGTATCTAAGAAAAAGAAGCACGATCAAGTAAAAAGAAAAAGTCCTAAGTAAGGTCAAATCACAAAAATTGGATACTCATTTTGTATTTCTAAATGGTTTGCTAATGCGAAAAATGATGAATAGAAAATATTAAAATAACCACCTTAGATTTCGATCAATCACTTTCTTTTATAAGTTGTGGACGCCATTTCCTACAATTATATCTTTGTTAAATATTTTCTACATGAACTAACCTTTGAATATACTTAACGAGTCTCTAATGTTTGTTTGTTGACCTTTTCATTATTGAGGCCTTTTTCCTTCTTATTTAATTTGTGTTTATTCTTTTCTAAGATATCTTATCAAAGTGGCTATATTTACCAAATTTTAACAAATTTTTATACTTCAATATTATTACTATTATGTATTATTTGTATTTTGGTTAATTTAGTTTTCTTCCATGTTCTATATTTTAGTTTTACAGCAAGGGTAAAAGAGAGATTTCCTTCAAAACATGGGATGAAAAAAATATTTTTACCTTAAAAAATCATGGGCATTGCACATGCTAACAGAGATTATAGCGGAGAGTTAATGATTGTAAGTCCGTGGGGTGTTATGTAACAATTGAAAGCTCGGGAGTAAAAACATGTACTACCCTCAATGTTCAGGACGGTGTTATGAGCTATCCTCTTTTGCTACAAACTAGCGTATCTTGCTTACCAACTACTAAAAAGAAAGGTCCTTTTAGGGAATCGAAACCCTTTGGCACTTCTCTTTTTAAATGGGCAACTTGCTTATTTGTGAGCAAATTTACTTTGCTCTTGTGAACTAGGGCAAGGTGGTCCTTGATCTTGTTTTTTCTTTTCTTATATTGGGAACTTAGCACAATTAGGAGTGATCGGGTCCAGGGTGGATAGGGTCTAGACCTAGATCCTGTACCCAATCCTATTATAATTGGTTCCTTTTTTTTGGACTTTGTACCCGACCCTGTTTATATTAGACCCTATACCTGACCCACCCTGTTTTTCAGTCCGATTCTAGGGTCAACACTATTTCCACTTGAACCTATTTTGCAATCTCTCAATATCCTATATGATTTCTACTTTTATATTAATATGCGAGAAAATAATGTAATCCTCCTAATTTGTATCGAAACATTAATACTTGTAATAAATAAATACATTAACTTTTTGACTAAACGAAAAATTAAGGATTCATAGGGCTAATTCTAATAAATAAAATAAAAAGGCAAATAATTAGCAACAAACATTGGTCTAATATTAGTCTTATTCCCACAATTACTATATGAAACTACTCATTTATGCAAGCATAACTTCTCCTACAAAAGAGAAATTAGGCGAGCCAATCCACATGATACACAAGAATTTGGCAGTAACGAACATCGTCCATCTACCAAACGATGTAGAGGGAGCCGATGAGGGAGGGAAGCAAGTGAGGAAGAGAAATGACGAAAGAGAAGTGTCGTGCGTGTTTGAGAGAACCAAGAGGAAAAATGCCGTGCCGTGTGATTGCGGGAGTAAGAATAGAAATAAGGGGAAAAAATAAAGTTTTGGACCTATACTTACAAAACCGGTTCCCAAACCAGTTCCAAAACCGATCCGGAAACCAATTCCTGGTGGGTAATCAATCGGACCCGGTTCCCAAACCAGTTTAAACTAGTTTTGAATTTTGGAAACTGGTTCCCAGACCGGTTTCAACATGAACCGGTTCCCGACCCTATTTTCCAAGTGGGCCGGTCCGGTTCCCGGGTATACCCGATCCAGTTGCACACCCCTAATCACAATTTAGTCTAACTTGTCTGAATTGCATATTCAACTTAGCTAGGTCAAGGGACCACCTTTCTTTTTTTATAATTCTTTTCTATTTTGAAGAAATGGCTTCTAATTGGCCGTAACGATACCCAATTTTACTATTTTTTACTCAATTTTGTTGGTAGATTTTTCAACAATAGACCTGATGACGATGTCATTTTTTTGACTGCAAGATAGTTAATACAGTTAATTCCTCCTCGGTTTAAATAATAATTTCCCATACTATATAAAAAAAAAAAAATTATGCTCTTGAGGATGCGTCTGTTTCAAGAAAAAGTAGCAATTTGGAAAATATTTTTAAAATTTGATTGTTTATATTGTTTAGAAAAATTAGTTAGACGAAATTTTTTCATTATCAACGGTAATTTGTGCATCAATATTTTCGTTGGCAATTTGTAAAATTCTTTGACTAATTTTTATAAGTTACATAAACAATCATTTTTAAAAAATGTAAACTATTACTTTTTCGTAAAATAAATGCACTCGAGTCAAATGAGACTTTCCCCCAAGCATCAGACCGAGCCTTTAGTAACGTGTCAATTCACTCGACTTCAAAAAATGTTAATCATGATCATCCGGTTCTTCTAGGGGCTAAAATAATCGATCGACATTATTTCCTCCATTTTGGCCTACGAAAGCATTTAGACTTAAAAGATCCGTATAGTAAACTAATAATTAAACCATTTTCACTCACGTAAAAGTTTCGACCAAATTACTTGTACACATGATTTTCAAATAGGACAAGAATTACGTGCTTGGTCGGCTTACCCTACCAAAAAGATTTTCCCATTGACTCATCAGCTTTTCGAAGTCACGGGCCGCACAAAAACTTTTTCTCCAAAATACCCAATTAACTTCACGCGCGCTTTCACGAACTCGCTCATTGTGTCGGCATTCTCAATGAATTATCACTTTGCTCGTCTTTTCTTTTCATACATCGAGTGATTATCTATGTTCTTCGTTCAGTTTCCTTCGCAACCATTTCCTTAAGCAAATACAAAGAGGCGAGAACAACAAGAGGAACAACAAGAGGAACAAAAGAGCGGGCAAAAGCGAATTTCTAGAATTTACAGAAGAAATTATGGCTGAGGCATGTGCCACCTCCGGTGCAAGTAATCTTGCATCAAAACTTGGTGAGTACCTAATATCTCACATTGGACGTCAATTTGAGTACGTGCTGTGTTACAAGAGCCATGTCAAAGAACTCAAAAATGGAGTCGAGAAGCTGGAGACTACGAGGGAAAGGGTGCAACGATTGGTTGACGAAGCTAAGTATGATGGAAAACCTATACACACTGATATTAAGAATTGGCTGGGAAGTGTGTAGAATAAGGCTAAGGAAGCAGAAAACCTGTTAAAACAAGGTGAAACTGCAAATATTTCTTGCTTCCGTTGGTGGCTTCCCAACCCTGTGGTGCGCCATCCAATTGGCAGAAAGGTGAAGAAGATGACTCGACTCATTCAGGAACTCCACTACGAAAGCACAAAAAACATCTTCCAAAAGGTCTACTATGAGAATAATCCGCCAGGAGATGTCCATACTCCCACTTCGACTACAAGATCTGTTGACAAAAAAGAAGACGTTCCGAAGTCCAGGGCTTTGATCATGGAGGTTGTAATGGAGGCTATAAATGATGACAAGGTCCGTGTGACCGGGGTGTGTGGACCAGGTGGGGTTGGCAAGTCTAAGCTTTTGGAGGACATCGAAAGGCGAGTTAATGAAGAGAAGATATTCAATGTGGTTGCCAAAGCAAATGTATTATGCAATCCAGATATAAAAAGAATTCAGGGAGAAATCGCATATGCTCTGGGTCTCAAGCTACTGAATGAGGAAACCGCTCTTGGGAGAGCAGATCGTTTATGTAAGAGGATAGAGAGTGATCCTAACAAAAAAATTCTCATAATTTTAGATGATTTGTGGAAGAAGTTAGACTTGAAGGAGGTTGGAATCCCCTGTGGGTATGATAACAAAGTAAGAGGCTGCAAGCTATTGCTAACGTCTAGAAACCGAGATGTTTTGCGTACTGGCATGGGCTCTGATAAAGAATTCCGACTCAATGAGTTAGACCATGGAGAAGCACGAAGACTTTTTGAAAGGATAGTGGGAGAGAGAGTCAATGATCCTGATTTTGAACCCTTGGTAGATGACGTGGTTAAGAATTGTGGAGGCTTGCCACTTTTGATTGTTTCGTTTGCCAAAAGGTTGAAACACGGACATCCGGCCGCATGGAGGAATGCTTCAACCAAAATAGAAGGGTCGGATGTAAAATCAATAGTGGAATTAAATTACAATGACCTAAAAGATGAGAGGATCAAATCATTATTCTTGGTTTGTGCTCTAAATAATGGGAGACATTCCTTGCACGATATCCTAATCTACTGCATGGGTTTAGGTTTATTTGAAAAATTCAACAAGACCATCGAAGAAGCTAGAGATAGTTTAATTATGGATCTATATAGCCTGCAGGACTCCTCTTTGCTATTGGATAGTGACGTCATGAAAGTGGTCAGAATGCATGACATATTTGTTGACGTGGCTATCTCTATGCATGACAAGTTTTTTGACACGGAATGGAACGCCTTGGTCGGGACGAAGGATCGGGGGTTTAAAGAATGGCCAAAGGATAAGCTCAGAAAATGCACTGTGGTATCCTTTCATTTTGTTGGCATTGATGAGCTTCCTCAAAAATTGGATTGCCCAAACTTGAGGATGCTTCAGTTAATCGAAAACAACCTATCTCTCAAAATTCCTGGGTCATTTTTTGAATCTATGGAGAAGCTCCAAGTCTTGGACGTAACTGGCTTATCTTTCACCTCGCTACCTTCGTCGATTGAGTTCCTTGGAAACCTCAAGTCGTTATCTCTTGATTTTTGCTTGCTCAAGGATGTGACTGCTATTGAAAAGCTGACAGGTCTGCAGTTCCTAAGCTTCTTTGGAGCTAACATTGCTCGGCTGCCCAAAGAAATAGGTGAACTAACAAAATTGAGGTTTTTGGACTTGACAGAGTGCACCAGGCTCAAAGTTATCGAACCTGGCGTACTTGGAAGCTTGGTTAATTTAGAAGAACTATATATGAAAGACAGTTTTGATCAGTGGGAGGCCGAGGATGAAGCACCGCGAAGTAACGCCAGCTTGGATGAGTTGAAGAACATGAAAAAACTGAGCACTTTGTCTATTGCCATTCCTCGTTCTGCTAATCTCTCAAGAGACTTGCCATTTGGGAAACTAAAGAAGTATGAAATTCAAATTGGAGACGTTTGGGATTGGTCGAGTGAATACCGAGAATCCAGAACTATGAAGCTCAAGCTGAATTCAAGCAATCTTCTTTATGAAGAGTGGGTGCAAAGTTGTTTGCAGAAAACGCAAGATCTCCACTTGGATGGATTGCAAGATGGCAAAAATAGTATTCACAATTTGTGCATTGAAGGCTTTAAAGATTTGAAGCATCTTCACGTACAAAATAGCCCCTCAATTGCGTGTGTTATTTGCTCCACACCGAATTTCCAGAGCAATGCATTTACAAAATTGGAATCATTTTTTCTCGAGAATTTGAAACAATTGGAGAAGATTTGTCATGGCTGTCTTGCCCCAGAATCTTTCAGCAAATTAAAGACTGTGAAAGTGGATAACTGTGGTGAAATCAAACATTTGTTTCCTTCGTCCTTGACAAGAATATTTTTACAACTCGAAGAGATTGAGATAAGCACATGCCACTTGATGCAACAAATTGTTGCAGATTCAGAAGCAGATGAAATTGAAGATGAAATAGATGATCCCAAAGTGAAATCATGCAATTTGCGTAGACTGACACTACAAGACTTACCAAGTATGACAAGCTTCTCAAAAACCAAGGACCATTCGATTGTTTTCTTTGATGGGCAACAGGTAAATTCATGCTTTCTTAAATGTTCATGGTTTCTTCATCTGAACCATCCTAATTGAGTTACAAACGCAGACATTACCTTCATTCGAATATACTAGTCATGGAAATATCCTAGGTTGGGCTAGCTCATTACTCAATTAAAGATAACAAAGATAAGACAAATTAATAACATTAATAAAATTTCCGAAGTCTTATTTCAATTTTTTTCTTGCCTTTCAAAGGCATAAGTTGAAGTCCCACACATTGTGCAGAATTCTTTTTGGAAAAAAAAATTGACCTGTTTAAACATTTACTTCGGAAATGTTGTATCCAAGAGTTTTGTGTAATTTTACAAAGTAATATGCATTTATCAACCAGATGACACAAAATTTTAGTTGTTCACTATATAGGAAAATCTCAAAAGAACGACACAAATTTTCAATAATATTTGCATCGTTTAGTACTTTCTGTTGAAAAGTATTGACTTTATTCGAATGTGATAGCATAAGTATTTGATTTATAAACACATCGCAGTATTGACTTTAGAGTTATATCGAACTATTTTTTATATGTGAAACTAAATGATGAGTACTAATGTGATACTTTTCCCATTTTGAAGTAAATGAAATTTAATGCATGGACTTTTTATATAGGATAATAGCACGTAGAAAAATTGGATATATATTAGTTTTGTTTTCCAGAATAAATAAGACATAACAATTTAATTTTTCAAAATGTGATTGCTATGTATGTGAATGAATAAAAACATTTATATATTAGTTAATCACACCTCACTTTATTTGTGTTATGTTATCAACATAGCAACATAGTTATAGAATCACCATATGATTTATAGATTTTTGAATAATCGAAAGTCTATCATTTCTCAATAATAGAACTATACATGTATATGCATACGTTTATGGATACATTTGAAACCTGTATAAAGTATACACTACCTATATAATTTTGTATGACCTATGTATAATTCTATTATATCCTCTTGATTAAAGGACAAAAAAAAGTACCAAAAAAACTTTCAATAGTTGAATTTAACATAAAGACTGTGTCTCAAATCACATCTAGATCAATGAATTATAAAACTTAATTGTCCAATTTCTGTTTATTAGAGTAATTGAGAGATTAAGTTGCTCCTTTTTTTAATTGTAAAAAGTTGCGGTAAGAGAATGGACCTTCATGGAAATGTGGTTCTACAAAAAGTTCCATTATATGAATTTTTTGTACAAGTGTACATCGATGGAACTATCATGTAACCACGAAATGAAAAATCTAATATAATATTCGATAGGCCGATTTATTTATTTTTTACGCTCGGTACATTAATGAGATAGTGGGATAGGTTTTTTTTTTTTTCTAATTTATGTAGACTATGGACCTTTTGTGGTGATCAAATCTATCACAAATCTTTAAGCTACCACTTTTCTAATATTACTAGTAGAATTTAAATGTGCAGCACATATTTAAATTTCTTTTTGTGTAAAATATTGTTTGAAAGTATTAATTAGAAACACATCTAGCATTCATTTGTGCACTGTCACTTGGATTTAACAAGTTGTGCAACTATTCTGTTAGTATAAAAAAATTTAAAAAAAGGAAATCCTTTCTTAAAATAACTTCTATAAACCGCACAATTATTTTGTAGGTTAAGTAATTCTTTTCTTGGCTACATGACTAAAACTTTCCGTGCAAATTAACTTTTTTATGACAAAGAAAGATTATCTTAGATCCTTATATAGATAAAATTAAATCCTTTGTCGAAATTGGCTTTGATGTTGATATGGTGATGTTATGACCAGTTCATGGATCATATATCATGAACCTTCTTCTTTCTTAACACTTTTGGCCAACGTGGCATCAATACCACATTACATCCATGCTAGAACTTTAGCCTCTGCTATCCAAGGGGACAACAAAATCTTCCAACGACTTTAGTATATCTAATAATTAAAAAAAAAAAAAAAAAAAAAAAACCTCCAATCTTCTGATAAGAGAATATTTTTTGAAATACTTTGGGAAAAAATGCCACACTGAAATTACACCTGCAAATCAACTAGAAGAATAGTTTTTTTTTTCTATATGTCAGTTTAGTTTGTGATTATTTGATAGAAACCAATTGAAACTGTCTGTTTACATTGTCGTTTAATATCACTACACCGCTTTTTCTTCCATTATCTTTGAATCTATTTTATGAAATAGTGTGGTATTTTATTTTTTCCACGCAACTCATGTTCATGATTTTTAGTTACAAGCACTGTCATGACATTATGTGGGGTCATCCACGCCTCGCAGCTAAAAAAATCGATGCATATGCCTTCATAACATTGTTCTTCTGGCTTTGAAAGGTTTCAATGCCCCTGTTGGAGTCCTTGACACTATATGAACTTCCCAAATTGGAAGAGATATGGAACTCTCCATTGCCCTCAAACATGAGCAACCTAAAATTTCTGGAAGTAAAGGATTGTGCATTCCTCTTAAGCATCATCCCATCAAGTTTGCTAAAAAAGCTACAAAATTTGGAAGCCATAACCATTAAAAGATGTCAGTTAATACGAGAAGTATTTGACCTTGAAGGGTTAGCAACCAGAGGAGATGACGAGATTCTATCGCGATTGACCAAATTAACCTTGAGTGACTTACCAAGTTTGGGATGCATATGGAACAAGAATCCAACAAGAGCATTGTGTTTCCGAAACTTAAGGGTATTGAAGGCGCAAAACTGTGAGAACCTGAGGTTTCTTTTTTCTTCTTCCATGGCTAAAGCACTTAGGCAAATAAAAGAAATAGAAATAGCAAGTTGTAAACTAATGGAGGAAATTATGGATATGCAAGAAGAAGAATCAGAGATAGCTACAACCACCAACATCGTAGAGTTCCCGCTATTAAATTCTTTGTCTCTTGAAGATTTGCCAAATCTCAGGACATTCTTTTCTGGAAAGTATCGTGTTCGCTATCCATCCCTAACAAAACTGAGGATATCCGGATGCCCCAAAATGATGACATTCTTATCATCCGAAGGACAGCAGCGGTCGATGACAGCTACTATAAGTTTACAACAAACGTTTGGTCATATCAATTCTGGCTTGTCCTTGCCAGCCTTCTTCAATCAAAGTGTGCGTATCTATCTCTGGAATTTTCTATTTTATGTTTATTATAGAAATTGTTCTTGGTAATTTTAGTCTCATTGCCAACGAGGTAGTTGAAAACTCTTATCCCTCAGCATGTCCCGCAAAGCCTTTTGATAATCCATGCATATGTTGTTTTTCTTTGACAATGGTATAGACTTGGGTAACCAACTTAATTCTTGAGAATACATTAACCCATTTGAGCATATTCGATCATCTAAATCAGGACTTCTAGGAGTTCATAGTCGAGAAACTATAACGTGTAGTCCTCGCATACAGGTTTTTTTTCCTAGCTTGGAGGAGCTGACGCTTTTATCCTTGTGCGGGTTGAGGAGGATATGGAGCAACGATCTCCCTGAAGAATCTGTCAGCAGACTAGTATCCATCACGGTCGGAGATTGTGAAAACCTGGCTTACATTTTTCCAACGACTTTAATAGACAGGTTCAAGAGCCTGAAAACGATTGAGGTCTTCACGAGTGCCTCTTTGGAAGCATTAGTGGAACATGTTGCTGTCGTTCCTAAGAAAAGGCAAAAAGATTTAGTCCTCTTAGTAAAAGAAGTGAAGTTGTGGCACCTACCGAGGCTGAACACGCTTATGAGTGGCAGTACCAAAGCAACGTTGAGTCTTCCTAATCTGACGAATTTTAGCTTGAACACTTGCCACGGTTTGAGACATCTCTTCACAGATGACACAGCCAGGACACTTGAAAAACTTGAGATGCTAGACGTTTCTGCTTGCAATAACATGCAGGAAGTAGTTGCCGTGGAAGAAGGTGAAGAGCAAAAGTTGAAGGCAGTGAAGTTCTCTCATTTACGTACATTGAAGCTTAGTTCCCTCAAGAGTGTGATTAGTTTCAGCTCAGGAGGTTGTGCATGTGAGTTTCCCTCATTGAAAGAGTTTACTGTTGAAGAGTGTAAAGCTGTGGAAGTGATTGTAGGAGATGCCGGTTGCAATAAACCAAAGGACAGCACTTCAACACAGCAACCGCTTTTGCTGCTTGAAAAGGTTTGCACTCAATTCTTTTTAATGGCATATCTAGTTTCTTGTCCCGATGGTTTGAGCTAGACAATGAAAAGGTCAGTGGGGTTGACTTCTTCTAAATTATCAATTTATTTTACAAATCTTTGTCTTTGATTTAATAAGAAAAACCTCAAAGCAACCTTTTTTTTTTTCAGTATAAACAGATTGACACGTATATCAATTTTTTTCATGAGTCTCCAAAACTTAATGTGTTTTTCTTTCAGTTTCAATTTTTAGACTAATACTGTAATTGAAGTACAAATATTACTAAGAGGCTAAGCTCGATTTAACATCTTGTTTAACTAGTCTAGAGTCTAGACGATCCTAAAGAGTTGGCTCAAATCTAAATCTTACTCACTAAAAGATCAAGGAACTCCTGTCATTATCCCTAGGATCGACTATTATGATGACGTCCGGAAAATTATTGCACGTCCTAAAATTTATCTATGAAATGCAATTGAGTCCTAAATTTTTATAATTTAAAAACAAAAAAATGCAATCACGTTCTGAACCTCTCATTTGGCGTAATGAAGTCCCAAATTTATACAAACAAGAGCACTTTAAGATTGCCACATAGACAATCTAAGGATTGTACCCTAAAACAACTTGACTTCGCCTTTTCAGAAAGGTTTGGAACTTCAGTGAATCAATAGCAAGGCTTAGGACTTAACTACATTTCATGGAGATTCAGGACTTTCAATACACATTTATTTCCTAATTATGACTAAAACTACAAGTACTTAACTCGAAATTTTTCTTTTTGAGGTCAAAAGTAGTCAACTAAATCAAATTATAAGCCGAGGAGCTTTGGTGTTAAATGGAATGATGGACTCAGCAAATTTGTAATCGTGGCTCCCCATGAACCAATATTATCCATGCATGGCAAGAGAGTTGCTACTACATGCATCATGTGCAAATAAATTAATTGCACTGACATGGAATCCATAATTTAATGGCGGTGTCATTCAGTACCTCCAAAAGTTTGAAGAGCTTTTTACAAGGTGTATGATGCACATGTTAGCAACTGATAGTATAGAATGAAAGTGAATAGCAAAGTAGGTTTATGATCATAAAAATTAAAGAGAAATCATATAGCAAGAAAGGAGGGAAAAAAACTAGAGAGAGAGAGAGAGAGAGAGAGAGAAGAGAGAAGATGCCAATTCAGGCGAGGAAGCAAAAAAACCTAATAGGCAAACTTATTAATCAATGCTTTCTCCTGAATGGATTTTAGGGGGTGGGATCTGCTTAAAAAAAATAACGTGCATCTGGTCTTCTTTCCTTTCCATTCTGTCAATAATCTTTATTCCGTGATTTTGCTTATTTCTGAAATTAAAGTTCTCTCTTTTCTGAGGGGGAGAAAGAATTGGCGTTGATGAATTCAAATGAAAAATAACAGGTTGAGTTTCCTAATATGGAGTTGATGAAGATCTTGCATATGGATAACGTGGAGAAGATATGGCTTGATGAGCTTGCTTCAAATGGTTTTAGCAAACTCAAGACACTGATAGTGGAGTATTGTGATAAACTTTTATCCATATTTTCATCTGAAGCTATTCTAGCAAGATTTAGAAATCTAGAGAAGTTAGTTGTAACCGGATGTGGTTCTTTAGAAGTGGTATTTTACGTCCAAGAGTTAAATATGAGCAAAGCTCATCCTGCAAGCAATTTTCAATTAAGAGAATTAAATCTAGAACGACTTCCAAAAATGAAGTATGTGTGGACTGGACATCCTCATGGGACTATTACATTTGAACACTTGCAGTGCTTGAATGTTAACGAGTGTGAGAGTCTCCAAAGTTTATTTCCAAGCTCAGTGGCAAAGAGTATGGCACAGCTTGAAGAACTTATAGTATGTAGTTGCAGGGTGGAGGAAATCATAGTGGAGGAAGATGGAGGAGTAGGGATGAGCGCAAGTGATCTCTTCTTTCCGCAATTGACCTACCTAAGATTGAATGAGTTGCCAGAGCTGAGAAGCTTCTTAAGGAATAGTCACACTTCACAATGGCCACTCTTGAAAAAATTGCAAGTGAGACACTGCAACAAAATGAGGTCATTCTCATTTGCTTGTGACATCCAAAGCTACCAAGGTACTACTTCCAACGGGAATCGACATGCACTCTTTTCTTTTGAAAAGGTAAAATCCTTAATTATCACTCTCTACCTTTGTCTTCATCGGTTTATGTGCATATCTCTGGTTTCTTGTTATGTCGGTTGAAATTGAAATTGTCAAACATTTCTTGCTTATCAATGCTCACCTAACCATACTTAAAATTGCTCACAAAGATGGATCAGATTTTAATTTTTTCCAGCACATATTCTTTGTAATGTGTTCTAGTGATCCCAATTGATACGTTGAAAATAAAAACTTTTTATTGGATTAACTTGCATATATAATCATTCTTCTGATGATCCATTCTCATCTTTTCTAGTCCGTTATGTTAGCGGAGTGTCTAATGGCAGGGATTTGCCAATTCAATTTAAGTTGACATTCCCCATTTGCTAAAATTAAAAAATGCTAGTATCATGCCTGCAGATTGCCAACGTCTCATAGCTTTAAAAACATAACAGAGTTCCATGCGGGGAAATCCTGAACGTAGTTGGTAACTGTTAATACCACGAGTAACTTGCTTAACTGTCACCTATTAGTAACTTCCTAACTAGTTTTGACAATTAACAACATTTATTTAAGCTTAAAAAATTACCAGCTCCTCTAGTAATCTACCAATATTCACTTTTGTGGGTTACCAATGCCTCGAAAGTTACTAACTTTTTATATAAATTTACCAACTTTAATTTAATTGATGCATCAATATTCTTCACATTATACATATCAACTAAATTTAGTCAATTACCATTATATTATCTACCTACGTTGATTATTGTGATTAACTACACCTTTGAAGTACTAAATTTTATGTAGAATTACCAACCTTGATTTGATTGTTGTACCAACATTCATCACATTAATATATCAACTTTTGTCACTTACTAACTCTACATCTTGTTAGGTTTTGAAAAGCACAAACATATTTCCAAAATTTCCAACTAATTTAATAATCTACCGACATTTATTATTGCGGTTACCAACGTCTTTATAGTTACTAACATTTATTTGGATTACCAACCTTAATTCAATTGATGTACCAACATTTGTCCCACTAAGATACAAACTAATTTTAGTCAATTGCCAACTTTTTATCTTGTTAGGTTTTAAAAAGTGCCAATATTTCTTTATCATGTTATCGTGCTTACCAATTTTTTTATATTACTAACTTTTCTTCAAAATTATCAACCTTAATTTGTCTAACATACCAGCTTATTATAAACCAATTTGACGCTACATTTCATTCAGCTTTGGAAATGGACCAACACGGAACTAGGTTTCACGTTTAATGCCACAAAACGCTAGAAACGTATGACTATCTGGGGTTATATACTTCTGGTTTGTTTCCTAGCTTATTTGACACTTCATTTTGCTATTGTAAGAAGAAACAATCTGTTTTAATCATTTACATTTTTCAATCAAATTTGTGTAATATAATTTGTATCTTGTCTAATCACTTTTTTTTAACCCACATCCCATCAATTAATTTTTTTTTTTTTTTTACAAGTACACTAGAAATATTGAGCGCTAAAACTTTCAAAAATGTAATTAAGTCTTAAAATTTATCAAACCGATGCAATCAAATTCTTTCATTAACTGCGTCCAACTTGGCTAAAGGAAAATGCTAACATGAATTTTTTATTACTTTTTTATCCTACATGGCGTTTTTTGGGTCGAATCCTACTAGCGTTAATGTGGCTAAAACAACATTGTTTTGGTCTATATATGATTTTTAATACAAATTTATATGATATATATAATAAGTTAACTTTAAAAGAAACATTGAAAAAAGGGAAAAATCTAGCCATCACCAACCCCTATCATTGGCATCCCTTAGTAAGATCTAGGCAAGGACTTGCAAGCCTTCACATGCGATCAACGAGGGTCGCCGCCCACTAGTTGGGGCTTGGCAAACCCCTCGACCATGCCCTCACCATCGATATGGTCATGGTTTTTCTTTCCTTTTTTTCTTAATTTAGCTTATTTTTAATTTAATTTAAATAAAATTTGGATTAAAAATCATATTTAAACCAAAAGAACATCGTTTTACTCTATACTTCATGTTTTAGCCACGTCACCACCACTAAGAGAGAGAAAATAATAATAATAAAGTCATGTCAACATTTTCCATGATCCAAGCTGAACGGAATTAATGGAAGGACTTTATTGCACTAATTTGATAAGTTTTTGAATTTAATTACACTTTTTGAAAGTTTAAAGATTCAATTGCACTTTTGTGATAGGGGCGGCAAGGAGAACCCATGTGCTACTAATGAGATGTAGTAAAATAGATATGAAAGTTGCAGCTTATATAACAGAGTGCAGCATCATACTCTACAAGTAACACAATTTGGGAGAACAAATAACTTGTGTCGTTAAGTTCTTCTCTATGAACTTGTTGAAATCCATATCTAATTACTTTGCCGCTTAGATATAATTAGTTGACAATTGAAATAATTGAAGTATCAATTTTTTTTTTTTGCTGGCTAATAACTTTCTTTGTTCAATTCGCTGAACATGTTTTGATTGAATTGAGCACACCATAACAACAAAAATCCCTTTTATAATGGTCATTAATGCTTGCTAGATACGGACTTTTCGTGGCATAATCAAACAAATTCCCACAGGTCACTCCACAATTGGAAGAATTGAGATTAGCAAGGGAGGATGTTGCGATGATGCCGCAGCATTATATCTTTGGCAAACTCTGAGAGCTAATTTTGGGATGCTACCATGATGAAAATGTTGCATTTCCTTCTAACTTCCTTCTCCAAAGATTCCCAAATTTGGAAGTGCTTTCTATAGTCTGTAGTTCCTTTGAGGAGATATTTCCAGAAGATGTGTTTGGACATGGTGGAGCAAGTTTGAACGCACTTGGAAATCTGAAGCGAATTCGGCTGAATAACCTATGTAACCTAAAACAAGTTTGGAAAGATGGATCCTTGATGGCTAAAATTCTCAAACAGATTGAACATTTGTTCGTTTGGCAATGCCCTAGTTTATCAAACATATTTCCATCTCCGAGTTCATTCCAAAGCTTGATGGAATTACAAGTAGAGGATTGTGGTGGTCTAGTTCATATGGGGACTTGCTCAGCAGTGAAAAGTCTGGTACGCCTTAGTCGACTAATCCTGGTAAACTGTGGTTCAATGGAAGATGTGGTGACAAATGATGGAAATAGAGTAGAGGAGATCTCCTTCCCCAAGCTGCAAATGTTGGCACTTGATGGTTTACCAAGCCTTGAGAGCTTCTCCTCGACGAATTGCGCCTTTAGGTTCCCATCATTGGTGTGTATTATTGTGAAGCAATGCCCCAAGATGAATATATTCTGCAAGGGTGCCTTGAGAACGCCAAAACTAGATAAAGTACTTCTCTCTCAAGAGGATGACAAAGGCCATTGGGAGGGCGACCTTAATGTCACCATCCAAAACTTATCAACATGAAACCGTCCGCACCAAATTCATTAAGTCAGGTAAATGCTTTTTCTAATAACAGGTGTTATGGTAGAAATTATTCCACATCCAAAGAGTTTTCCTTAGTTTAATCTCATCTAAGTCTCCCAAATAAAACCACAGTTGAGAAATAATTCCAGATGCTATTGTGGACTATGAAGGGCAACAAGAGGGTAACCGCAGAAATTGTCATAAAGTCCTTCAAATTACTGGAATCTTTTTGTTCTGTCTAGTTTCTCTATTCCTAACATGTTGAGTCCACCAAATGCCAGCCCCATTTCACTCCAGCTTAAACTTCCTGTAACTTTCCTATTTTGCCAACAGAGCTCGAGAGTTGGTCGCAACTCTATAATCAGTGACCAAGCCTCCAAAAAGGAGGGGAAAAGGGAAATATTTTCATGGATACTAGTAAAGCTGCCTTCTCATCATTTCCTTACATTTCTACAATATTATAGATCGAGCATTTTATCAAATCATGGAGCTCAATATGCGTTCTTCAAAAACTATCCAATTGCATCTTTGTGCCACTTTGTATCATGAACCAAGTCCTTTATGCGTTGCCCCTGATTCTCTCGAATACTGAATTCTAACTATGGTTTGCAGTTGCTGGAAATCAATTAGATGAGAAATCGACTCATCTCATGCAAAAGAAGTTGCGTTCAAGCCCTTCAGCTTTTGTTGATCATCATCATCTTGCGCAGTGGCGAAATTCTTAATGACTGCTTGGACCTTTTCTTTTTTATAGATCTTCTTCCCTTTTATTCTGAATTATATGACAAGTCATCCCATGGAGGATTTGCTTACTTATCGTTTAGGCATTTCGCGTATCTGTAATGTAATGCTACCAGCGCACGCAGCCATGGACCTCCTTTCTTGGCGATTTGGCATGGAGGAATAAATTTCTTCATCCTCTCGACTGCAGCTAATATGATTAGAGTGAAGCTCGCAAAACTTCCGTGAGCGCATGTGACATTTCTTTCCTTAAAGCTAGGTTCTCAATTTTTTCGTCTATCGCCATGAGACGGCATTCTCTTTAGCATGATCACGTTGACTCTTTTTGTAGTTAGATGCAGGAGGAGCTCTGTACCACAAGCTTGTCATCAGCCTATTTCGCAGACATTTACTTTGCAAATACAATGGAACTTCACCAGAGTGACTAGATTTCGTTTTTGGACGTCTATCCCAATCACTTCACCACCCTTTTCTTGCTGTTGTTTTCTATTATCCGATATTAAATCGAGAGTAAGACATTGACCTCAGCATGCTATATGTGCAATCTCTTCGTTTGGAATTAAATTCAACCCAAACAATAAATACTCGAATATGGGTTTAAAGATCCCTAGAAAACGGTAAGACACTTCGAAGGGCAAAATACACTAGGATATAACGGGACTGGATATCACATTTATAAGTAGTAACTCAATATTATTTTTCCAATCAAGTGACTTCAGTTATTATAATTTTTTTAAATAGGTCTTTCGGTGGCGTCAATCCTACAAGTGTGATTTTGCACCCATATCTCACGATCACTCAGTCAAGGTGTACTCTCTTTTTTTTCCTTTTATTTATATGTCATCTCTCACGTGAAAATATGAGACATTTCTTTGAGAGCATGAAACTCAGGATAGGGTTGAGTCATCCAAGCATATTTATACTCTTGTCAAAGTGTTCCATTTGCCATGCCTGTAACTAAACAATTGTTGAATAAAACAAAAAGCAATTGAAGACTTCTTTGGTCCCACATTAATGAGAGACAAAAATTCTTGATTATATATATAATGTCCTTTTAGTTTTAGAAAATGCCATGTTAAAGTATTAAGCAGTTGTTATCATTGTCATGTCTAAGTATTAAATTTATTGCATTGATACCAATTTAGTCATAAACCTTTCAATTTGACCAATTTAATCATAAACATTTTATATTGGTACCAATTCAGTTATAAACATTTCAATTAAACCAATTCAATCCTAAACATTTTCATATTAGTATCAATTTAGTCTGTCTAGCTAATTTGGCCTACCGGCGCTAACGTAGACACCAACCAGTGGCCAGACGTTAACGTGACAATTTTTAAATAATTTTAGTATTTTTCCCTTATTCCTCAACAAGTTAGGTTATAATATTTCAATTTGGGTGTATCCTCCGAAACTATCCTTAGTTTTTTTTTTTTTTTGATGACCCAAGGAAGCCCCGTATACCGCGGGCAGCTAGAATAAACCCCGGGGCCCCACGGGAGGACCCACCACCCCCATGGAACAGGTAAGACGCCAAGCGTCTCCGCGGCAAGTCAAATCCTCGCCCTCCAAGAAGGGGTCAGTGGGTCCCACCACAATGGGGAAAGACGGGTCCCCCCATGATGGGGAAGACTTGCCAGCGGAGCCACCGCGACCGGTGGTGAAACTATCCTTAGTTTGTTGCGGCATAAGTCAAGAAAACTAAAACTTCCATTTTGTACTCGAAGCAATTGGCGATGTTCATGTTGTTTCTTAATGTAATATTCACGTTAACATCGTCAAGCAAGGAGAATCCAACTCCTCAAATTATTTGATTCAGCGTCTCACCCTCTTTCCAAGAACTAGGTCGCTTGTTTAAATTGGTAGTTGACCCGAGGCCTTGAATTTGGCCCATGACAAGAATTGCCTCAAACCCAACATATCTTTGGGACCAGCTGTGGGCATTGGTCAGTGCAAAACCGTAACCAAGCCCAACAGAAGATATATGTTCGGATAAATTAGTTTCGCAGTCATTAAACTTCTCCATTATTTTTCAATTGGGTCAATACCATGAAAAACCTAAATTTACTTATGATAAATTTATCTTAAATTAATTTTTGACCGCCAAAGATTCCAAACTAATACACTTGTAATAAATTTACTCCAAACTAATTTTTTAATCACCAAAAACCCCAAACAAGTAAATCTTTTTATAACAAATTTATCCTCCGTTTGTTTATGTAAAATTGGACTTATACCACAAAAATTTATAAACCAATATACTTGTGAAAATGGAAAGTAAAACCCTAATTAGTATACTCGTCAACTGTCACATGTCATCTAATTCAATAATTTGATAGTAAAATTTAATAGAAGCTAACGGATGATAGATTTGTCATAAGCATATTAGATTGAGATTTTTTATGAGGTAATTGTGATAGGTGGGATTTTTTCATTGTATTAACCATTTTTAATTTAGCCACTGTCTTTTCAAAATTGTTTAATCAAGTCATCATAGTTATGATTTATTTGGGGTTGCTTATCACTTTACTAAAGATGGTCCGACAGTGGATTTCACTTGACTCGTTAAAAAATGTGCTTTAACTACCGTCAACTACTCTCATGTCCCCGTTTACAAATTTTGACAAAATAAGTAAATTCTACTTTTTAGTCTCCCGACCCAATGCCAATCAATTCAAGTTAACTGCCTCCCATTAGGAGTGATCGATTCCCAATCCAATCCAATTTCATTTAGGAAATGGAAATTGGAGCAGGAGGACTGGCTCCCATTATTAGGACTAGGGATTGGACTGGATGGTCCTAGGAGCAAGAACTAGACCAGACGGACTGATCCAATCTAGTCCAATAGAACCGACCACTTAGCAAAAAAAAAATTAAAAATTAAAAAAAAAAAATACTACAGTTATTACAATTTTAGGGTTATTGTTTTTTAAGAAATTAAAACATATTTTTTTAAAAAAGAGTCAATTCGGACCGGTCCAGTCCCCCACCCCAGGGGACTAGGAATCAAACCGAAAATACTAGTTTCATTTTTATGGACCAACGCTCTTAAGAACTGCACCAACGGCGGGTCCGGTCCGGTATGATTTGAGCGCTTCCTAGTCTTAGGGCTCCAATATGCTCACCCCTACTCCCAACGGTGCCGAAATTACATTAGTTGCTTGACCAAGATGGCAATTTTACATCATAATCCAACATAGTTCAACAGTGACAACAAATTGAATCGGTCGGAATCGTTGCTAGATGGAATTTGATTAGAAAATTTATGCAAGTTCGAGAATTTATAGATAATTGAACAAATTAAGGACTTGATTGAAAAAGCTCCATAAATTAGAACAATGAAAAATAAGATTTACCTAACGAAAAATGACTCTAGTGACCTAAACTAATCCTATCATAAAAATCGAGTGACCTCATTGATAGGAGTTTCGAGTGGTTACTTTTGTAGCTTATGGGCATTTGTCCCTATGTTTGTGGTTAATAACCACCATGACAAAACTAACCAACATCCATATTGACATGGACAACTTACTCTTGAGGTGCTAAGATCCAAAGAAGAACGGGCATGAGAAGCTTTTTCACAAGAAGAACGACGATCTTCCATCATCATCATCATCGTCTCTTTTGGGGATGAATTGTTTTGCAAGTCATTGTTTTTAGTAGTAGACAAAGCCCATGAATGACCATCAAAGCACATGAAGAGAACATTTTGCTGCAATTGCCACTTTTTTGGGAGAGGAGAGAGGAGAGAGATGGAGCACATAGGAATGACAGTCACTCATCGACAAGAATTCCTCTGAAGGTCGACAAAAAGATAGTGACCTTGTCTTCCTTCGACCTTTTTCTTCTCTTTTCTTGTCTGGCATGAGCTCTCCCTACTTAATTTTACCCTCATCATTCATGTCTCCTCAACACAACCCCCCTCCCCCTTTTCTCTCTGTGCGCGAATATTGTTGCGGATTTGACTTCATGAATCTTGGAATGATGGGTTTTCTTGATTCTCGATTTCCCTCCCAAAGAAAGGAGCTGAAGAAAGAAACCCGAAAGCAAAAAGTGGGAGAAAATGAAGGGAGAGAAAAGGGGAAGATCAGGTTTCAGTTCGTGAATTGTGGAACTTCATTGATTATTTTTTCGGGCATTTAGCTGAGGAGTCAATTGGACGGCTACATAACGTTGCTTTTCGATATGAATAATGGGGAACGGTGAATTATGCCCTAGTCAATGTGCTTTTTGACCAAGCGTAAAACTTTAATGACTCAACTTCAATATCTCAGTCTTGCGCAAACTCTGATCAGCTTCCGGTCAATGCCTAGTCGCTAAGTAGCACTGTTTATCCCTTCAGGGCCATCGCTGTTCTGAAGTGGTGATAAGTATACGCCACATCGACCTAACAAACATCGGAAAGAATTGAAAGATGACAGAACCAGTGGAAATGGACAATAGCAGCGATACTAATGTCAACGGCAGTGGCGACCGTCGCCATGTTCTGATGGGTCTTATGATAATGGTGGTGATAGTAAAATGGTGGGAAAAGTGCGAAAAAAAGTCATAAACCTTTTGTCTTTGCGTCAATTTAGTCCGAAACCTTTTTTTGGTGCTAATTTAGTCCTAAACCTTTTTTTGGTGCCGATTTAATCCTAAACATTTTTACATTGTGCCAATTCAATCATTTCCGATCAATTTTGGCCGAATTTTGCTGACTGGACGCTGGTCGGCTAACGTGGCCTGATCGGCGCCGACGTGTACAACTTTTAATAATATTTTAATATTTTTCAATTCTTTTTCTTTTTCTTTTTTTTCTTCCCTCTTCTTCCTCTATCCGATTGCCGGACCTTAGCTACCAGCCAGAGGCGACGGCCAGCAAGGTTAAGGTCGACCTTGCTGGCCACCTCACCAGTGGCTGCGAGGCCACCCTCGAGGCCTAGGCGGCAAGGCTCGCCCTCGCCAAATTTGGCGAGGGTTGAACCTCGCCCAACAGATCACCACCGCGAGGGAAACCAGGCAAAAATCTAAGGCTAGAGCCGCGCGACCAAGGACACCCCTGAGCTCTCAAAAAACCCTAGAGACGACGATGACAAGCGGAGGGAGGAAATTTCTAGGGCAAGATTGGGATCAGGGAACGGAGCGGGGAGAGCTAGCCTCGCTCCAAGTGGGCAGGGCTTGCCCTCGCTGGATCTGGTAAGGTCAAGCCTCGTCAGCTCAACCCTCGCCAAATCCAGCGAGGGTGAGTCTCGCCGCCCAGTGTGAGACCGCCCTCACGGCCACTGGCGAGGTGGCCGGCAAGGTCGAGGTTGCCGTGGTCCGGCAATTGGCCGGAGGAAGAAGAGGGAAGAAAAAAAGAAAAAAAAAAAAGAAAAATATTAAAATATTATTAAAAGTTATTCACGTCAGCGCTAATCAAGCCACGTCAGCAAAATCAGGTCAAAATTGTCCGAAAATGACTGAATTGGCACAACGTAAAAAGATTTAAGACTAAATTGGCATAAAAACAAAAGATTTAAGACTTTTTTGGCACTTTTCCCGTAAAATGGTGCAGTGGACATGTTGATCGCCTAGGTTTGTTGGAAAGTGGTGGTGAGCTCAAGATGGTAGAGATGATGGCTCGAGTGAGGAAGGTGGAGGTAGTGGTTTTAATAATGGCGGCACTAGGAACAATTTAGAAAGGTTATTATGGTAAGAGTGGATGAATCTACAGCTCGTTCTGCATATATACACATATAAGAAAGTGAACTTTACTGAGATGTTGAGTTCTTGTATAAACATGTTTATATATCAATCAAAATCAATGCTTAAATTTCAGGTTGCAATATTACTTCAATTCTATATAATAACCATCACAATTTTATACCAAAACGCAATACAAAACCGAATTAACTTTTTTGTTGGGAAAGGGTAAGAAGTTTAACTGTGGTTCTAAATGTGGTATTTGGTACTTAATATTATTGGTGCAAGACGGAAGTGGATAATTCAAAGAAGGGAAAGACGATGGAGAATCTAGAATGGAGAGACAAAAGAATATAGAGTGAATCGGGGAAGAATTTGGGAAGAGGAAAACTAAATTTCATTATTCCGTCCATCATGCAAAAAGATAACGAATGGAAAAAGTTGTAAAACCAATATTTTGGACGATATTGCAAACTAAACCCTAATCACAGCAGTTCTCATGGGGAACTGCTAAGAACACATTTCTCATTTTTTCGCTAAGTCCAATTTTTAGCTGCAATGTGCATTAGGGGTGAGCATTGAAATTGGATTAGACCGAATTGACCAATTCGGGATGGTTCTCAGTTCTTAAGATTTGAAATTGGCAACAATTGGACAGATCCTCGATTCTAACTATGGACTAAATTAATATTTCTTTATAGAATTCTTGTTATTACAAAGCATTTCTTAGGGTCCATTTGTTTCATGAAAAATAGGCCATTTCCAAAAATATTTTCTCAAAAGTCATTTTCCAAGAAAATGATTATATTTTCCAAGTATTTGGCTGAAACTCGAACTTTGAATGGAAAATATTTTCCACCGTTCGTTAGCTAATTTAATTGTTTGAGAAAAATTATCAAAAAATTGAATTTTAATATTTTTAATTGACCAAAAAATTAGTTTTATTTTTTATATTTTAAAAAATGAATTTTTAATTATTTATATTTTGAAAAATCGAATTTTTATTATTTTTATTTTTCTTTCTTTTTCTTTTTATTTTTTTCCTTGTTCTTTTCCTTCCTCCTTCCTCCTCCTCCTTCCTCCTTCCTTCGCCACCGCACACCTAACGATGGCCAGCTGCCCGGTGACCGACCAAGACCCAATCGCTAGATCCGGCGAGCTTGAGGCTCAGCCGATCTCACCTAAGCTCGCTAGAGGTTCGCCAGGCTCTAGCGAGCCTCGAGCTCACTAGATCTGGCGGCGGAGCTCGTGACTCGCTAGAGCCAAGTGAACCTCTAGCAAGCTTGGGCGAGCCCGAGCCTCGCCCAGCTTGTCAAATCTAGCAAGGCCAGAGCTCTGCCCTAGGCCAACGAGGCTTGAGCTCGGCTTACCCAGATCGGGTTAGGCGGAGCCTCGCCGGCCTGGGGCAGAGCTCAAGCTAGCTCACAGCCGCGACGACCACCGTCATGGCCGGTGACCGGCCAAGGCTAAGGAAGAAAGATGAAAAGGAAAGAAAGAAAAGGAAAAAAAATAAAACAAAAATGTGTTGGTGAAAGAAGTAAGGTGGAAAAAGTTATGGAAAATGTTTTCCACTTTTGAAATGTGGAAAACATTTTTCTCATTTTTTAAGGTTGTTTTTTCTAATGATGGAAAACATTTTCCTTGAGTAGTTTTTTTTTTTTCCGTGAAATGAACATTGGAAAATTTGGAAAACGTTTTCTTGGAAGTCATTTTCCGTGAAACGAACGGACCCTTAAACACAGTTAGGGGGTGGAACGTGTAATTTCCCATTCACTTTGACTTGTATAGACTTTTATGGTAAAAATGATGGCACAAACTTCTTTTGTTCCATGTTTCACGGTGCGATCAACTTGCTTATGGTCTATAAGATGGAATTTGAGTATTGGGTGGATAATTGACTGTTCCTAGACCCACCAAGGAATAGGGGGAAAAAACAGAAGAAGAAAGAAATCCGCATCAGTCCCTGATTTTACAAACTGATATCGACCCTTCTAGTCCGGTTCCCAATTCTACTCTTACAACACATGCCTATCGCTAACTGCCCTCACATTTTTAATTGCTTTAGCATATCCCATGAAAATAATTGAATATATATACTCTGTATAAAGTTAACTTTTGAATTTGGTGTCCGCTCTAGAAACATTCAACATACCCATCATATATTTGGTAAAATCTAAGATACGATTAAAAATATTTGAAAATCTTTAAAAATCTCATTTGCCCAGCATAAATTGCTTGATATCCAAATCTTACCTCTTGTGCTTCATCGCTAGCTCGTCAAACCCACCCTCTTCAGCTCCCTTTGATTTGTCTCCTTCGCCGCCGGCTTCACTAGGTTTACTGCCAGGCCGGATTCCTTGCTCAATTTCATTGCATTAATGGCCATTCGAACGCCAGCAAAGACGAGCCTCAGGTCGCCGAGGGTGACTGATTTGAGTTTATCATGGAAAATTGAGGGATTAATTGAACAAATTGAAAGTTTAAGAACTACATTCAACATTCAAGAATAATTCAAAGATGATATTGAATAAACTCAAAATTCAAAATTGATATCACACATTGAGTTAACATTTAAAGTAATAGTATCAAGTTCTCATAAAAATTATTTAATTATTTCTGAGTTGTTCGCAAATTTCAACCTCATCCTTGTCATTCTGAGTCCACACGCGAGTTTAGTCCCTTTCTCATACGCCGCTTTGACCTCATACTTCCAAAATCCTCTCACTATTTTCCTTTCATTTTAATTTTAAATTCCCCCTCATCCCAATTACTTTGGTCTTCCGTCTTGATCATCTATCTCCACAGAAATGGCCATGCTGCAGTCACAAATTAACTTAGCTATATTTTAGGTGGTTTCTGGAGCAAAATCTTCCATCAATTTACTTGCATAGCACTAACGATAGCCGGGTGACGGTTCAAGAGAGACTTAAGTTTTCTCAATGATATTTCCTATTATCTCATAATAATGACCGGGCTCAGGTAATGACCTTGGTTGTCAGTCAAATGGTAAGGATATCTATTTTCTTGGCCAAAATCTAATGTTCAAATCACCATATTTACTCATTCTCTTAAAGTGGTTCAGGTTTCCAAATCAGTGTCTCAGATAATTATCCAATATATGAGTAGCAAGGAAAGTGTCACATCCGATGATGATTTGTCACCGAAAGCACACCTGATATCGGTCAATGCAATTGCAAGCTACAGATTTCCCATAGAATGAAAATCTATCAGGTTACTTCAGATTGACTTATTATCATGAAAAGGAGAGGAATGCTTTATGTTGCGGGAAATCTAGCGATGCAAACTTCCGGTAGTGAATCTCCACCAAATCTCATGGCCAAGAATGAAATCTTCAGCAAATCTGCGATTGTCTCGATCGAAATCGGTAAAGAGGAATTTAACTATAAATACAAAATATGCAGCCAAAATTGGAAAAAATGTCGTATCCGCGTGATCCTTTCTTTGAACGAATGTGTGGCTCACATATGTTAGAGATTCGATTTTGTTAATGACAATTCGCTGGACAAATTACCGAGCTTAACTTTCAACGTAATCCCCTTCTTCTTCTTCTTCTTCTTTTCCGAAAAACCAAAGAAAACCAAAATTATTACCCACAAAATGAAAAAGGAGGACAGAAAATTCTTGGGATCGTGACATGGTTTAGGAATTAAATTGTCACATTTTGAGTGCACCAAACAACATGCCTGAATAACGCGCATTTCATATATGCTTTGTGACAAAAGATGGAGTATGGGATATTTGAAGTGCCAAAACTTAACGCGAATGGATCCTTAAGTGCCAAAAGTTAGGAAAGTGGTACTAAAGTGCCAAAATCGGAATAAAATAGATCAGTTAAGTGCTAACGGCAAGAAACTCGACCAAACGCTAACATGACGATTTTATAACAAGCTAAGTATAAAACAACGTCATTTTGCATGTTGACGTGACTAAACAAATGCCAAAACAACGTTGTTTTGCACGCTGACATGGCTAGACAAGTGCCAAAATGGCGTCGTTTTGCTCTAACGTGGCTTAATAATTAATATGAAACTAATTAAATTAAATTTAAAACCAAAAAAAGCAGGAGGTTCAGTTGGTGGTTGAGGGCTAAGCCCTCACCATTGTTGCTACCCCGCCGTCACCGAGAAGGTGGGGGGAAGGTTGGCCGAGGTCGTCGAGCCTTGGCTAGGGGCCGACAACCCCAGTCGACTGACGACGAGGACCTGCGAGCCCTCGCCCAAATTTGAGGCAAGGGTCGTGGCCCTCCCCCAGATCCACCGAGGGTTGCCGACCATCATTTGGCCGAGCTAAGGGCCACTCTCTCTTTTTTTTTAAATTGGAATTGTGTCAAAACGACATTGTTTTTGTGTTTCTTTGCTGAGTTAGCCCTTCGGCGAGCCATGTAAGCGAGCAAAATTGACTTTAAAAAAAATTGCTACGTAGGATTTTTGGCGAGATTCGCCAGATGTGGCATTCAAGTATCTCATTTTTAAAATAAAGCGGCACTTAAGTATCACTTTCCTAACTTTTGACACTTAAATATTCCATTGCGCCAAGTTTTGACACTTGGGTATTCTTTTGCCCAAAAGATGTGTTTTTTTATACATTATTGTATCGACATCTAATGTCATTTGAAAGAGAGGGAGATTAGTCGAAATACTAGATTATTTATATTTTGATGGAAAATTTCCTTTTGAGATTAAATAAAAGATACTGGAATTTAAAGTCGGGAACACTATGGGGATTAATTCTTGAATCGTTGGGTTCATTAACTTGGGATTATGGTGCAAATCATTTAAGGGTTTGAATGTTTTGGTCTCAAATTACCATGAATAAGCGGACAGACAAGCGTCCGAAAAGTACGTACGATATCAAGTCTCTTTCTCGTGAAAAATGGCCAGAGTCAAGGTATTAGCTTGTCTTCCAAGTTGCCAGCTTTTTTCCATTCACTCGGCTGACCTTGAGGCCATAGTTGACCAGGTTTGTTCACTCATTCAGATGCAATCTTCTGCTTTCTCTGTCATACCAGGAAATTCTCCCCGCAAGGGGCAGGGCGGCCCGGCTTGCGTCCCAACCTCCGGGCTCGCGGTAATTGAGGAGGTCATGTTTACGCCTCACGCTGGATCATTCCCCGCAGTTGCGGGACATTGGAGTTTCATCGTCTCGCTTTTCTGGTTTACCACTCGTCCTGAACTCAACTTTAATTTAAGCAATTCATTTAAATTGAATGTCGTGCTATTTTTCCAATCATTAATAAAAGAGTAAGGGAACATGATTGTCAAGTACTAGTCCACTAGAAAAGGAGGCTCAATTTATTGTTCACTAGGTAGGCAATGCAGGACACTTGTTTCTACAAACGTTTTGTTTTGAGAAAAGTATCAAAAAAGTCATAAATTTATTATATTAATACAAATTTAATTATAAATATTTCAATTTTGTTAATTTAATTCTAAGCTTATTTGGTCGAAAATCGTTAAAGTGAATGTCAACGGTCTAACATATTATTGCCAACATTGATGTTGACATTTTTAATAATTTTTTTTTTCTGTTTTAACATTTTTCCCTTTCTTATTTTTCTTTTCCTTTTTTCTTTTTGCCGATGGCTAATTATAGGTCATGCCGGCGAGGACTAAACTTGCTTGGGCAAGGGCGAGCACCAGTGAGGCCCCGCTCGCCGGATCTAGTGAGTCCTCACCTAGACCAAGATAACCTCACCAATCCTCATCTACACGAGGGTTGGCCTCCTCAATGCGAGGCCAAATCCTGAACCATAGTTCTTTTGTCTTCCCCTCTCCAGCTACCTAATAGGTGTGTCCCTATCATAGTTGTAGTTGAGCCTCTCGACTTTGTCTTCAATCCCTCCTTCACTTTCATACACCTCTTGCTTCGCTTGACTTAGGGTTTCTTTTCATCTCGATTCTCTCATCTCGTCATCGTCGAAAGGATGGACACCCTTTCCCTATGGAAACCCAGCTTCGCAACTTCTTCCCTTGGCCAAAAACTGTACCCTCGCCTAGGCGAGGCCCGACGAGTCAAACCATTGCCCAAGCAACACATGTTGAGGGGCACCTTGCCAATGCTCGCCCTCGCCTAGGCGCAGCCAGCCCTTGCCGACCATGGCTAGTGACCTGTGGCCAACCACTTGCCAGAAAAAGAGGAAAAAAAGAAAAAAATTATAAAAAAAAAAAATTCACATCAATGCTAGTCGTGCAACATAGGACAATTAGTGTCCACATGGCCACTCTTCCAACATGGAAGGGGGAGGTAAGGGGTTCAAATCCCCACCTTCTCAGGGAGGGATGGGGGTAGGGACGCGTAAGTTTCGAGAGTGGGTTGCGACTCCCACGCCCTGCAAGAGGCAGGGCACAAGTCTGCGAGTGAGTGTAGAATAGGAATAGAGTAGGACTGACCAAAAAAATAAAAAACAATTTCTGACCTAAATTGACTGGATGAATTGAATTAGTACCAATAAAAAAAGGTTTAAGACTAAATTAGTCCAATTAAAATGTTTAGGACTAAAATGGTACTAATACTATTGTCTTCTATTATTCCACATCAACTAATTTGTGAAGGTTGGAGCCCATGAGACAGTTCTTTAAATAATTATGTAACATAGAAACATTAAAAAAAAAAAATGTCGAGTAACCGTAAAAAAAAGTGGTACTAAGCTCTTCAGGGCACAATAAATAAATAAATTTAGGTCGGTTCCTTGCAAAGGCATACCGGCCTATCACTTGCCCCACGGCCAGGCAAGTTTTCAATCCACTAGGCAGGGACGGGGAACGTGATCCCCATCCTAGTTCCGCCTCGTGCTTTTTTTTATATCTCCTCCTCGAGTTACAAAGCACAATCTTTTTTAACCGTTTTAACGATCGGATGGTGTCCATATGCAACTTTTACGTGCCTCAATTAGTTCACCTTTTCAGACAATCTAAAAAGCCCTAGACCTTAAGGATAATCGGTTCCAACTCCGATCTAGTCCCGCCCAAGAATTAGGAACCAAATCGAACCAACCGATCCAATCCGGTCTAATGGAGCCTATCACTTGGCAATTCCACCTCCAAATTTCAACGTTATGATGGTAAATCTTTCCCCCAAAAGTGGCATATAATGGACCAGGTAAATCTTTTCCCCAAAAAAACACTTGACTTGTTGCTATTTTATAATTTGTTGTTATTTTTAAGAAAATAAAAAATAAAAATATGTATATCCAGTCCAGTTCATAAATCGGTTCCCCCTGAACAAGGAATTGGACCAAAGATCACCAGTTCCAAATTTATGGAACTAGGAAGTGCCTCAAGGAACCGCCTAAAATCAACCAGTTCGAGCAGTTTCTAATTCAATCGGAACAATATGCTCACCCTTAATAGACCTAACTTGTAAAACAATAGAAGACTATTTAACTAACTAACAAACGAGGAAAGAAAGTCATAATTTAGCTTCCGGTGGAAGATGGTGAAACAGTAAAAGGACAATTTGTCTTCCTCCTCTTTTTTCTTTGATGGACTTTTCGCATAGGTGTATCGGTTTGCTTTTTTACTTTTCTAAAATAGTGATCTTCTATGTATGCAAAAGATCTGGCAGATTGAACTTGAGCACGGAGATTTCAAAACAAAATCCATGAATATTAACAAAAGGTTGCTCTATAATTTAATTTTCTGTTTTCATTATACTTTTATTTCCTTTACATATTTGGTTAATATCAAACATAAGATTATGGTGTCTTTTCTTTCCCGCATTTATCTACTAATTACATTATCATTTGGGGAATATTTTAAAAAAAAATCCTAACGTTATTATACACGATATCAATTCAATCTTGAACCTTCGAATTTGATCAATATAGTTCTAAATTTTTCAATAATTTGTCAATGTAGTCATTTTACTAATTTTGATCGAACACCATTAATGTTAACCAACTGAGATTGACTTGGACAATATTAACAAATTTTAAATAAATTTTCTTTTTTATTTTCTTTCATTTTTATTTTTCTCTCTCTCTCTCCCTTTTTTTTTTTTACTCCCTCCGCTAGTCCACAGCCTCGACAGTACCCAGCAACCACAAAAAAGAAAGAAAGGTAAAAAGAAAAAATTAAAAAAATGTGAAAAATTATTTAAAAATTATTAATATTATCCACATTAGTAATAGTTGTGTCACATAAAACAGCCGTACCTACATTAAGGTTTTCTTTGCCAAAATTGATCGGAAAAACTATATTGATAAATCGTCAAAAGTTTTTAAATTACATTAATCAAATTGAAAAGTTAATAATCGATTTAACATCGGTGCGATGGGCTCATGACTTTTTAACAATTATTACTTATCATTTGACAACCTTCTCAACCTATCTCCTAAATCACATCTCCTTTAACTTATATTACTAACTATTCAAAGCTACGAGCGAAATATGTTTGCGACATTGTGTGGGCTACCTAATTAGTTTAAAAATGGGAGTGATTTACATCTTTTTCCTACCAGTTTATCCATTTTCTTTGCTGAAGGAACTTTTGAATTCACAAAGCAGAGCACCTTTAAGAATTTTCAAACAGAAGACATTTTAATTTTGGCAAAAATAATAATAACATTAATGCTTTTCAAATTATAGATTTTATTTCTTGTAATTAGATCTGTCAAAATGGGTCATAAATCTATTTCTCAATCCATATTTAATGGGTTATATAAGTTAGTTATATTCAATAAGTAGGTCATAAATGGATTTAATATGGGTATTAAATTGTTCCACAATTTATTTAGATATAACCCACCTCTATAACTCTCTCTTCACCATCCTCGCCTTCACTCACGCTTGCTCATTCCATGCTTTCACCTTAATTTAGATACGAGTTTTTCTAAATATATAAAGAAGTGTTAATAATATAGATTTAGTCAGATATGAATTGAACACAAGTCATAATGGAAATCAGAAGAAATGAGTTAAATTAGTCAATTTGGAGATGACTATTTTTAACCCGATTCTTAAATTAGTTAATTTGGAGTGGATTATTTTCAACCCGATTCAAGTCCGACTCTACTAATTCATTTAATAGGTCTACTTACAACCTCTTGGCGGGGCATCTTTCCTTAATCCTTGCTGGGCAAATCGGTGATGAGTTGCCATCGTGCTTGCATTTATGACCTTGCTACTGGGCCCCCACCCCTACACCCCAACTAAGGTTTCCTCTCTATTTATCTATTTATTTTATTGCCCTTTTTCTTCATTAGCACTCACTCACACCTCATCTCCCCCCAAAAAAAAACCTAAAATGAATAAAATAATAAAAATAATAATAAAAAAGGAGTCCCTTCAAAAAGAAACTCATAATAATGAATACCCAACTCAAGATTCATGAAAACAGCAGCACCTCTTCATGTGCTTCCCCATTATAACTTTAACCTCCCCGAGTCCCACGTTATTAATGTCTCCGTTACGCTTCAAACCTCTCTCTCTCTCTCTTTCTCTCTCTCTTTCTCTCTCTATCTCTCGCAATCGCAACAGAGACGTGCTTGTGCTGTGACTGACTTGGGCTCTCTTCACTGTTTGCATGTGGGCAGATGTCAGGTAAAAAAGCAGAGTCCATGATAGAGAAAAGTGAATAAGAGAATATCACAGAGCGATGGAGAGAGATGGAGAATGACTTTTGTTCTTGTTTTCTTGCTTTCTCAGGGAAGAGCGGTCTTTATAAAAAACCAGTCTTTTTAAAATAACAGAAAGAAAGAAAGAAAAACCCAGTCTTTCCAGCAATTCCCAGTTGCCATGTATCCTTAACCGATTCTTCCCATCTCTCTCTCTCTCTCTGCCTTTCACATCCGTTGGATTATTGCAGCTGTCGCTATCTCGAGGGGCATATATCTATTCAATTTTCCTCCGTCCTGCATTTTATCTTCCTGTGACTTCGATTTCCCATTCACATTATTTCGTACTTGGGTGTTTAAATTTAAAACCTTTTTTGTTTGGGTCTTCCTTCCTTCCTCCCCCCTCTTCTTTCCTTCATCTGTGGAAAATGGGTTTCGGGTTTTCTTTCTTGGGCAAGTTTTTTTGACAGTGAAACGAGTCCACTTTTTGTCTGCCTCTCTCTTTCGCTCTCTCTCTCTCTCTCGAAATTTATTTTCTTTACTCTTTTAACATTCCCTAAATTTGTCCTGTAATCAAGACGTGCGCTCTTGTTGTTGCTGTTGTTCCCTTTTGAACTCCTCTTAGATTGATGGACGGGCGGAGGGGTGTTTGGAGACATGCGTCAGAGGCCGTGTGGGATTCCAGATCGACCCGGGTCTTGACCAGATAATGTCCGAGCGTTCGTGGGATGAGTTTCTGGGACTGTTCTCTCTTGAGCAAATTTGAGGTGAGGGTCGCCTCGTCTTCTGACTCTTGTTCAGTCTTTCCTCGGATACCCTGTTGATAATTTCTGAGATCTGTTCTTCTATTTTTTGTTTGTTTGTCTTGTCTTCTTGTTTGCGGTTGTGTCGGATGCGAAAAGTGGGACATCGAGTGACTGTGAAAGAACGCAGGAGGGATTCCGAAGTTACTGAATTGTGAAGTGTTCTCTGCTTTTCTATGTCAAAATGAGAGATTTCCCTTCTTGTTTTGGTGAAAATGGAGTGCAAGTTGCCGATTCTTCGTCTTCGAACGCCGCGAGAAATGCGCAGAATTTGGTCACTCGGGTTTACCAGTGCCGATTGCGCGGCCGCTCTTGTCTAATCACCATTACATGGAGTAAGCACATGATGGGTCAAGGCCTGAGTGTTGGGATTGACGATTCCTCGAACCAGTGCTTGTGTAAGGTGGACATAAAGCCTTGGTTGTTCTCTAAGAGAAAAGGGTCCAAGAGTTTAGAAGCTTATTCCTGTAAAATCGATATATACTGGGACCTTTGCTCAGCGAAATTTGGATCTGGGCCGGAACCACTGGAGGGGTTCTATGTGGGTGTCGTCGTCGATCGGCAAATGATCTTGCTTTTGGGGGATTTGAGGAAAGAAGCTCTCAAGAAGACAAATGCTGTGCCGGTGCCTTCGAATGCTTATTTTCTTGCGAAGAGAGAGCATGTTTTCGGTAAGAAGATGTTTGTCACGAAGGCGCAGTTCTGTGATAATGGTCAAACTCATGACTTGGTAATCGAATGCGACACAAGTGGTGTAAATGATCCGTGTCTCCTGATTCGCGTAGATAGTAAGTCCGTGATGCAGGTGAAGCGACTGCGGTGGAAGTTTCGGGGAAACCATACCATTTTGGTTGATGGTTTGGCAGTGGAAGTTTTCTGGGATGTTCATAATTGGCTGTTTAATCCATCTAGTGGAAATGCTGTTTTCATGTTCAAGACATGCCTATCAGCGGAGAAGTTATGGAATAGCCAGCCCTTCTCCGAGCCGAATGCGTTGCAGTGGTCCTTCTCGCAAAGATTTTTAGACTCAAAGTCCCAAGGCCTTAGCTTCTCGCTGATTTTGCACGCATGGAAGAATGAGTAGATAGGTTGAGGAAATCCTCGCGGAATACTGACAAAAGGAGCTTCTGAAGAGTTGTTTTTGCCCCACTCTTATCAATTATGTGATTGAATTACACCTTTAATTTTATTGAAATGGGTCCATTTATTCTCTCTTGTTTTCTTTGTTTTTTTTCTTTTTCCCAGTCTCTTTTCTTCTGTTGCTATTTTTTCACTTTTGTGTGAGTACTCGAATGTTACTCAAGCAATTTAAATAGATTAGAGGCAGTTTACTTGTTCGGAGTTGTCTGTATATTCCTCAAGTACTTTGGAAACTTTTGTATAATCTATGAAGCTTTAAGTTTCCTTGCAGAAGTACTATGGTAATGGTTGGCATTCTTTTGCCTTGATTGTGTGCTCCTGGCATACAACAAAATCAGTAAGTACTACCTCAACAAAGTTAATATACACATCAGCTTTTAAGCAAACTCAGATCTTATTCCCTCCTTTTTTGTCTAGTGAAAGTTATAATACTTCCGGCTGTCCTGGCAATCCAAGTGATTTTGCAGCCACAGTGCTTAAGCTTGCTTGGAGAATTTACATAACCATGCCATTGGAATTGAAGAGTCTGTGCATTGTGTTAGATATTTCTGACACATAAAGACTAGTTGCACTATACAATATTACTAGTACAGAACATGACATGAAATATATCAGCACATCGTTTCTCTTGTACATTATTAACATGTCATCTACCATTTGTTGCTGGATAGTAGGACGTGGAAATGTTAATTGTAGCGAAAAGGCTTCATTTGGTTTTATAAAGCAGATTATCCTATTTCCATAGAAGTGCTTCTCTATTCCTCTTTTCACCCCAATGAAGCACAATAGCATTTGTAATTCTCGTCTTGCTTCCCCTGAAACACATCAAGTCAATAGTCGTCCAACCATATCATGTAAAAGGCATTCAGTTTAGTTTTCAGAAGCAGAACTCTGATACCAGAATGGTGACTCATTTAGTAATTGCTCTCTGAGTTAATACTGATATTGGCTTACTAAGCTTTATAATTTGCAGAGTCTCTGTAAGTTTATCCTATTCTTCCTCAAGTAGGGTGGCTTTCTTATGCCATGCTATATTAGATTTTAATTCTCCTATATTGTTTGGAAAATGTTCGAATAGCCATGAGGTGAGGGCATTTGCCACGGGAAGCTCCAAAAGTCAATTGGCGAAATGCAGCTTTACTGAATGGTATGTGTAGTTTGTAGTTCACTTAGTTTGCTGAACGTGTTAGTGCTTGAATTGCCATTACTTCAGAGGAGATTGGATTATGTTTTTCTTCCTCAATAAAGGTGTTCTGATTGGTCAATTTTCTGGGCAACTAGTTTTTGACTGTAGAAATATATAGTTGTGTGCAAATTTCTCAACCTTGGTGATGTGCGTTGTGAATATTGAGAATGGAATGCTGTTTGTCACGTTCCACTGTGTTGTCTGTTCGATTGATAGTTACCTGATTAAAATCTTTCCTGCACTTGATCTTCATGGACCGGTGTAATCTTAGCCTTCAGATCAGTCGGTCCCGCATGGGAGGCACCTGATCAGACAGCTTAGCTTCATTGCATCCACACGGACCCAGGTCCACCCAAGGGAGACTGTCTCATTTAGTAGGGACGGGTACTTTTGGAATATTCTTTCAGTTTTGTTTATTATGCACCATCACGAGTCATCATAATTTTCCTGCTGAAGTCCTTCCTCTTGATGAAAATCCTTTTGTTCTTTCTTCATGTTCTCTTTCTCTGACCATTTGTCAAATCTAATCTTTGGCATTTTTCCCCTCTTTACTAACGTTTGTTGGAGATCTGAAAGTTTGAATCCTTCTCCGTATTCATTGTGGTATCGTGGGGTTTGCTCATGTCTATGATTATGAGCAAAACGTCATCTGTCTATTTGTTGAACTCTCTTTCAATAGATTCCTGAGACAGTTTGAGTTCAAATAATGCGCCATATTTTGGCGAGGGAAAGTGAGGCCAGTTGTTGTTATCGTTGTTTTTGTCGCTGCTGCTGTTGTTGTTATTGATGACGTCTGCTTGTCTTATTTGGTGCATAAGGATTCTTGGATTCATCTTGCGTGCACTGGGATAATTAGTTTGTTGCAGACCGAAAAGCTTGTTATGTATTCTCTACTTCAGGTGGATGTACTAAATCTATCTATGAACTAATCCTCATCTCCCCACCTGTAGTTTATTAATGGCCACTGCTGTATCAGGCCTGGCCGGTTTCAGGTTGCTTACTAGGATTATGACTGTTTAACTGCATTCCTCAGTGAACTTTCTGGGGCTCAAGTTCCAGATGTAGAATCAAAATGAGGCAAGAAAAGGAGCTCTTTTGTTTTGCTTAGTGAAATCAATGTGGTCTTAGAGATTTCTGGAACCTCAGGAACATCTTTCTCGTTGAAGCTGAGAGAGCCAGTGAGTTTTTTGGTCAATAGGCGAATGTTGAGATCTTGAACGTCTCAAAGGTGCATTGGCATCTGGTCAAAGGAGCAAAAAAGAAGTGAATTGGGAGTGAATGTGGGTGTAGGGCAGAACCTAGATCCAGGTTTTAAGCACAAGCTTTGATTAAGGATTAAGATACAACCCATAAAAAAAAAAGAGGGCACAAGGCATTGCTACATGCGTTGGACCTTTTTGGAGCTTTCTTTAATTTTGTGTGCAGGGCCAAACCTCCAATTATATAATAAAAGGGGATATTGGTAATGAGTGTTTACCGGATCTTGTTTAATATAACTTAAGAGGGAAAAAAAAAGGGCAAATGCCTTTCCTATGTGAGGTCAACGTAGGGGGGTAGCGGGTCTCGAGATGAGAGAAGGAGGGAAGAGAAAACAGAATGAAAGCTGCGGCTCATTGGTTCTGCCCCCACATTCCGAAATCCGGGCACAGACGAATAAGAGAATTCCCCTCATTAATGAGGCAATAATCCCCAAAAATAAGATTTACTATGATCCCCAAAAAGAAAAATAGAAAAAAAAATCGTTTTTCGACACATGTGTCTCCTAATTAGGATACTACAAAAAGAAAATTCAAATTATGTCCATTATCACATAAAGATCCTCAACTTTTTTTTTTTATAAAAGGAAAATATTAAAAGTTATTTTAATTTTATTTTAGATATATTTGTCATATCAATATCATATCAATATAAGTTCGGAGTTTTTTATAATAGAAAAAAATTTGGAGTATTTTATAGTATAGTGAGTAAGTTTAAGGTTTTTAATGACATGAAAAAATTTAAATATCGGTGTTATAATAGACATAATTTAGAAAGTTTTATGATAATAATCACTTATAATTACTTACTCGAAAGACCCCATTTATCAAACATGTAATTAGTTACACGTGTAATGTAAACTGATCTTTGATCTCACATTGATCACTTTCACTTACGGAGTGTAAAATTAACCAAATATTATATACAATAGTATTCTTTATTTCCATGACCCGAATAGCTTGAGCAATACTCGCTTTTATTCTTGAAACTATTTGCCTTTTGCCCAAACTATGCCAAACCGTTTTAAAAGGGGTTGATATTATTAAAATCTTACATTGATATCATCGAAACACAACTACCTCAAATTGATTTTCATCACACACAAAATCCAAAACCGGTAGTCCCCAACACATTTTCCCCATAATTAATATTCACTTGACGAAAAACCATAAATCAGTTCCCCCCAACACAAATCTACTTTCTAATAACAATTTTGGATCTGAGCTGGAGACTATATCTAGATCTAGTTTACCCATTTGAGATTTTTTTTTTTTCAAGACAAAAATTGTTCAGGGTAATGAGGTGCCGATTTGCAGTTTTTGTACGACGAAATTAAGTTTAAAATAAATTTAACAATAGATACCAATTTGGAACTATTAATGGTATTATGCTTATTTAAATGTTGCATATCTTATGTCAATGAGAAAACATTAACCCGTAAATATCCCAAAACTGATTTTTTACTTTGAATTTTTCTCACAGTTATGAAAAAATATTTAAATTGCGTTTGTTTTATGAAATATCAATAATTCGAAAATATTTTTAAAAAATGATTATTTACATCACTTACAAAAATAAATAAATGAATCATGTTCCAGAAAATATTCATATATAATCTATTGTCAATAATAAATATTTTTTTATTGAGAAATTTTTTAAGCGACATGTACGTTCACTTCGGTAAAATTAGTTTTCAACTCGTTAATTTTTCACAAAATAAACGAAGCAAAGCGCGCGGCCAGCAGGTGGAACCAAAAGCTCGTGTGGTGTCGCAATCGTATTTGGAATCCATCGATACGTGTCGCGTAGATAGGGACTCATGAACTACGGTTGAGCTAATCGCAGCCGTCGGTTTGGTCCGCGTGGGTTCACGGGATGGGTCGCCGCCGTTCACCCTCGGGACAAAACGAGGCGGGGCCTAGCTAGCACGGGCTGTAGCTACACCGCCGCAGTGGCAGTCTTGATATTCCTCGCGCATTCCCAGGCAAATGTTATTTTGTCGGGTTTGATATTCATAACTCTGAACTAATTGAAATAATTCAAAAAGAAAAACTAATTAACATAAGTTTAATTTTTGGGTGCTCTTTTGCTCGTGCCTCTGGCAAAGGATGGAGGAATTAGAGCTAATTGCGCTTGTCTTCCGATTTTTAAGCCGTGATTAGCGTTTATCTTTATGTCCATATACGCATATATAAATATTATCTTTTTTTGGTAAAGATAAGATAAAATATTATCATATTGGTCTGCAAGAAAGAGATTCTTTTGACCTCTTAAATTAGTTCAAAATCAACTTACTGTAAATAACTTGGTTTATTTTTAAATTAGTCCGTATGCTATTTTTGTTATTTTTCGCTTAAAAGTGAAAACTGACATTGATAGCCACTATCAAGTATCAACTACTTTTCACCATCTAAAAATAGTTAATCAATTGTGACACAAGTAAAATAAAATAAAATAAAGTAATCACATTATTTTAACGAAAAAACTAGTGAATATTTGAAGATATTTAATGGGAACCATTGGGCTAATCTAACGTAAATAGTGCACCTGATCTATGTTCATTAAGGAAGTCTCCATACGCTATTTTTGTTATTTGTTGCTTAAAAGTGAAAACTGACATTGATAGCCACTCTCGACTACTTTTCACTATTTAAAAGTAGTTACTCAATTGTGACACGAATCAAATAAAAAAAAAAGTAATCACATTATTTAAAAGAAAAAACCATTCAATATTTGAAAATATTTAATGGGCACCATTGGCCCAATCTAACGTAAATAGTACACCTGGTCTATGTTCATTAAGGAAGTCATATTAGCTTGTTCTTGTCTCATGAGATGTTTCTTAAATGGGGATGTGTTACCTATTGCCCTAAATTCTTTTACAGCATTTGATGAAATTCTAATTGCACGTATATCTTGAGCATAGTCTACTCATTAAAAAACACAAGTTCTCTTTTATTTTGTCTCTTAATAGGTAGATTAAAAACATTTTTTTGAATGAAAAACCTTTAAAATGAAGAACTTCTAATTAGATGAAAGGTGTAATTAAACAAATGATTGAATTGTCACGAATCACCCTTTTGAATATTCATCAATTGCTACTTAATTCAACACAAACCCACTTGAGTTTCAAAAGTCAAAATTTTGTAAAGTACTTGGTAAGGTTAAATTCGCTTCAAATATCATATAATTTATGGATTATATTGAACATACATCAAAAGTTCAAGGACAACATTGAATAAATTGAAAATTTATGAATTAAATTAAATAAATTAAAAGTTAAAGAACCAAGCTAATTTATGTCATTTGCCCTTAAAGTACTTTGTAAGGTTAAATTTGCTTCAAATATCATATAATTTATGGATTATATTGAACATATATCAAAAGTTGAAACGACATTGAATAAATTGAAAGTTAATGGATTAAACTAAATAAACTAAAAGTTAAAGGACCAAAATAATTTATGCCATTTGCCCTATCCCATAAAAGGGACCCTTAAAACTCGCACCCTTCAATATTGCCATGCCTAATACTCGAAGGCATGAGATCCAACGAAAAGACCCAATCCAGAAAACTTGATGGCACCGTCCGAGCTGGCGCTGCTCCTAGCGGCGTACAGCTGTACTATGCATTTTTAATGGCCATCCACCTTCGCCCTCCAGTCCACAACTCCGGTTGCCAGGTCCCTCTCTTCGTGATAGGTTACCATAGTTTACTATTTCGAGAATACTTTACCAATAAAAATTATTAGATATAATTTGAGATTTCTCTAGAATAATTTTTTTATATTTTAGAGATAAATATGACATTAATGTCAATTATTCGTATCGTATCTCTCAAGATTGTATGTATATTTTCAATTGATTATGCATATCTTGATTGAAATATTATCTTAACATAATTATTTAGTAAAGTTTATAAATAGGCTGATGTATTTTTCATTAATATGTAAATTGAAGGGAAAATTACCAAAAAAGTCATAAATCTATTGTAATTGTGCCAATTCAATCATAAACTTATTTTTTTGACCAATTGAGTCATAAACCTTTTATAATTGTTCTCGACTAGTCTATTCGGTCAAAATTGGCCGGCCAGCGCTGACGTGGCAGCCGGCCGGGCCGGCGAGCATTTTTAATAATATATTATTTTTAAAAAAATTAATTTTTTTAAAATTTTTTTTTCCCTCCTCCCTCTTCCTCCCTCCTCCCTTTGGCTCAGCAACCGGCCAGCTGCCGGTCGCCGGACGAGGCGATCCGGCCGGGGAGGCCTCACCGACGCGATGGCGAGCCTCCCTCGCCGGATCTGGCGAGCCCCCCCGCCGGATCGGCGAGCGACCGTGAGGCGAGCCCTCGCCAGATCCGGCGAGGGGGGCTCGCCCCACCGGATCGCCTCGCTAGATCCGGTAGGGTTTTGGCGAGCCCCCCTTGTCGGCGGTTAGGGCTCTTTCCGGGGGCAGTTTTGCCGGCGAGGCGGTCCGGTCCGACGGCGGTGGGTGGGTTGGCTTTTTTGCTTAGGGTTTTGGGGGGTTGATGTTCCCCAGGCTGATCCAGCCCCACGAGGGGCTCGTCGGCCCCGACGACTTCAGCGGTGGCGGGGGCCCCGGGCACGGGGGGGACCCGTGCCTCGTGCTGACCTCCGTTCCCAAGCCGCGGCTCTGTTGGACGACCGATCTCCACGAGCGCTTGGTTGATGCCGTCACCCAGCTCGGCGGACCGAGCAATAAGTCCCCGCCGGGCGAGGCGAGCCCTCGCTAGATCCGGCGAGGGGGGCTCGCCATCGCGTCTGGCGGGGCCTCCTCACGGGCGACCGTGAGGCGAGCCCTCGCCAGATCCGGCGGGGGGCTTGCCTCACCGGATCGTCTCAGTCCGGCGGGGCTGGGCTCGCCGGATCGCCTCAGTCCGGCGATCGGCCAGCCTGGCACGGGGGGGACCCGTGCCTCGTGCTGACCTCCGTTCCCAAGCCGCGGCTCTGTTGGACGACCGATCTCCACGAGCGCTTGGTTGATGCCGTCACCCAGCTCGGCGGACCGAGCAATAAGTCCCCGCCGGGCGAGGCGAGCCCTCGCTAGATCCGGCGGGGGCTCGCCATCGCGTCGGCGGGGCCTCCTCACGGGCGACCGTGAGGCGAGCCCTCGCCCAGATCCGTGGGGCTTGCCTCACCGGATCGTCTCGCCCGGCGGGCCGGGCTCGCCGGATCGCCTCGGTCCGGCGATCGGCCAGCCTGGCCGGTCGTCGGAGCCAAAGAAAGGAGGAGGGAGGAGGGAGGAAAAGGGAGGAGGGAAAAAAAAAAAAAGAGGAAAAAGGAAAAAATAGTAAAATAATAATATATTTTTTTAAAAATATATAAAATATTATTAAAAAATGCTCGCCGACGCCGGTCGGCTGCCACGTCGGCCGGCTGGCCAATTTTGGCCGAATGAACTGATTGGAAACAATTATAAAAGGTTTAGGACTCAATTGATCAAAAAAATAAGTTTAGGACTGAATTGGCCAAATTACAATAGGTTTATGACTTTTTGACAATTTTCCCGTAAATTAAAATATATACAAATTTCACATTTTTCACTTCTAATTTATTATTTTTAACTAAAAAAAGAAAAAGAGAGGGGGGGGAGAGAGATTTGCAACCCAAATGATGTTTTGGCCATTCATATCATTTATATTTACACAATGGAACAACCACACCCCGTTGCCAACTACTCGCATTAATTACAATAATGCACACTTCTCTAGCAATATTTTAAAGAATTCAAGAAACCCTAACAAGCATGGAAAATTTCCGACCATAACACAAGCATCAAGAAAATTACTTGAATTGTGAAACAGCTTCATAACATAGGTTAGGCATTAAGCATACACTTACCCTACGATCACATGTCTTATTTGGGATATCCTTTAGTTCCGATAAAAGGTCCTCCTATTCTTTCTCAATGTTAAAGATAATTAGGGGTTGTCTAGGATAATTTTTCTATCTCCGAGATAATTATGATATTCATGTTGATTATCTATATTTTTCAAGATTTCACATAGATTGCATATATGTTTCCCTTTAATTGTGCATATCTTGATTGATATAATATCTTTATTCTTCATTCATTAATATGTACATCAAACATACACAGATTTCACATTTTCTCTCTTCCATATTATTCTTTTTAACTTGGTATCGGAACCTTATTTCTTAAGACAATCCCAATGCATAACACGCACGATGCACCCATGCATCCCATAGCAAAATAAATCCATAAATCCATCCCACGTTCAACAATGTTCACTTCGTATGAACAAGTCTCATATTAATCTTGTGAACAGCGACATTTACTTTCTGTTGTATTTCCTATTTTTCTATATAGGGAAACAAGTTTGCTCTTTCGTATGGACTTCTAACCATATTAATTTGTGTACAAACTACATGGCCAAAATAATTTCTATACTTCGGGTCCATAAATGTGAACAATTACTCAAAATGTATGTTAAAAGCATAATACTTGGTTGTAACATGACGTAAATCGTAAGGATTTCTAAAAGATCCGGGATGTCATAACCTGGCATATCATTCACAACTTGTATTATTTTACACTTTAACTTCTCAAATTTATCTATGTTGTAACCACTTGACATCTCTCTACAGTGTTCCGCATTCGAAAATTCCCTCAGAGGTAGATGGTACTCGCTAGGCAAACTGCTACTTTAAGTTTGAAATTACAATTCTCTTAACTCAGTTTTAGGTGCAAGAGGTTCCATTGGATGAATTGAACTAAGAGGAATTCTTACTCATACACTTCCCCAAGCACAAGCTTTCGTTATAATATGGAGAGGCAACTAGAGTAACGTGACAGCCAAGAGAAATTTTTACTCATACACGCTATTTTGGAAGCACAAACTTTCATTATAATTATGGAGAGGCAACTGGAGCAACATGGGCTAGTTGATCTAGCGTTACTTTACTTGTGGGGCTTTAAAAAAAAAAATTCCAAGTCAGTCTTGCTAATTTCTAAAGGCAGCCTTTCTTAAAAGTTTCTTTCCAAATCAGCCTTACTAATTTCTAAAGTCAACCTTTCTTACCATGCTCATGAGGATTGTAGAGAGAAAAAAACTTTATAGAGAGGAGTTCTAGATTTGTATTGAGATGATACAAATGAAGGGAAATAGACCCCTATATATACAGGTACTCCTTTGACTACAACCATACATCTCTCATTAATCTAATGGTGAAGATTTTATCTCCCAATCTATCAACTACCTGCATTATTTATAATAATGTGCATTTCCTATAGGAATAATGACACAAATGGTTCACGAACATTGGCTCAATATGAAATGTAATCCTTGAACTTTAAATTTGTTCATCGTGGTCCCTAAACTTTTGGTGTTTGTTCAATTTAGTTCCCAAACTAAGTAAAAATGTTCGATATTGTTCTTCAATTAATTCAAGTTTAGGGACAATATTGAATATTTTTCATAAAAGTTTATTGACTAGATTAAACATATACTAAAAATCCATGGACCAAATAAAACAAATTCAAGGACTACATTACATAATGAGATAAAGTTTAAAGATCACATTAAACAAATTGAAAGATCAAGAACCACATTGCACATTAGACCAAAGTCCATGGACTATTTGTGTCGTTTTCCCTTTCCCATATTGCCTCGCCTCTAGGAGACTCACCCACTATTCTTGGATTAGATATTTCCTACTAGATATTCTATAAGAACACTAATACAAGCGGAGTAATATTAAGCATACACTTGATCACATATCTTCTTCGGGATATACTTTAGATCTGATAAAAATTCCTCCTGTTCTTTCTCAAAATGTTACTTTTTAAATTGGACCAGTAGAAGCTTCATCAAACAAGCTGCCAGAAAATCCAAGATGTTATTTTCATTATTGACTTTAGAAAAACCTAACAGTATGACATTAAATTTTCATACCTAAGAACCACAGTGATGCTCAAATAGGTATTGTCAGCAAAAGACCCCCGGGACACACAAACACATATTTTTGATAGTTTTCATCTTTCATTTCTACTAAGAAAATAAATTTAAGGTGCATTTGATAAATATTCTGTTTCCAAAAATAATTTATGCTAAAAATAGTTTTTTTTTTTTTTAAATTCTATTCTCTGTATGAGTTTATGAGCATTCAAATACGTTTAATAATTGCATAAAATTTCTATTCTCAAAGTAGAAAAAGAATGGAAATACGTTTAGTATGACCCTCAAATATTTTTGTGACGTAGCATTTCTTTCATTTTTCAATAATTTTATGAAAATTCTATTTTCTATTCTTTTATTTTCTTTCTTTTTCCTTCTCTTCTTCTTCTTCTCCTCTAGCTTGTCACTAGCTAGATGAGAGCTAGTAACCTCGCCGGCCCTCGGCAAGGCCGACCTTGTGATAGTTGGGCGAGGTCGACCCTTGATTGTGGCTAGGCAAGGGGCTAAAGAGGTCGCCAAACCCCATATGGCCGGTTGCTAGCCCTCGCCATGGCTAGATATCGATTAGAGGAAGAAGGGAGGAAGAGAAAAAGAAAGAAAAGAAAAACAAGAAATAAAAAAAGAGAGGAAAAAAATGAAAATGGTCTGGGCTAATTTTTTGAATTGTTTTTGGAAATAAAGAAGTTGGGCTGAAAACCACCGCCCGCGGTGGAAGCGTTGGTTAGGGCTTGGTACCCCAAACGCAGGGGGAAGGGTTCGAGCTCCAGTGGAAGCGATCTTCAACGCACGCGCGCGTCTTACCCGCGCTTGGGGTCGACGGTGGGGGCCGTGGCTCCAGGGTTTCTCTCGCCGCGCGTTCGGAGGTTCCCTGGGTCACCAAAAAAAAAAAAAAAAGTTGGGCTGAAATAGTTTAAAAGGATTATTCAGGTGATAAGCATATTCACAACCATTTATGCTCGAATCATCACACTTACTCATTCTCTTCGTGCCATCTTTAAGATTTCGAATTTGCACACCATTGACAATTTACGCCGCATGATGTAGAATTACATGATCGCCATTGTTCGATGGATATTAATTGGTTGGTCCCAAGTCTTGTTATTCCAAGGCATGGGATCCATGGAAAAAGGAAAAAGGACCCAGGTCCACGAAAAATTTGATGGCATCATCCGAGCTGGCACATCAAAAGCAAAAATTGGAGGGGAAATTCTGAGAAAATATTGGATACCTTAGTGATAGACACGCAGGATTTGTATAAGTCCACTAAATGCTCGACACGTGTAATCCACGGGCCCACGTTGTAGAAAATTTCAGACTTTCTCTCTCCCCTCTCTCCGCAGTATTTAGTGGACTTGTGCAAATCCGACGTAGTTATAACTGAGGGACCTGATTCCGTCGCTGGTGGGTGGTCCAGGTGGTGTACAGCTTTATCATGCCTTCACCAAATTACCCAAAGACCCCTCTCTCCAGCCCTTTATTACGCCCCCAACCTCCCTTCCTTTCACGGCCAACTCATATGAGCCTTTCCTTGACCCAGGATCCGATGTCGAACCGGATCTGTCGCCGGAATTCATCATGAATGACTATCGACATCGGTCTGGTATCTTGAAGCTAATGGCCTTAACATTATGGTATCAGAGCCAAACCTAATCGAAAGTGTGAGGTTCGAGGATGAACCACGCAAAAGTTGGTAGGCTTGTAACAATCTAATTCGTTGAGAGTGAGAGTGATCACAAGGATTTTGGGGCTCAGACAAAATGCAGCTCCAACTTGAGGATGGCAAAAGGGGTATAAATGAATCGAATCCCATATCATCTGGGTATGATGAGGTGAAGTACAATATATAGGTGGCATTTGTCTTAACTTGCAACCGGGTTACATCGCACAATTAGGTTTTAGTAAGTTGGACTTGGGTGAATGCAGCATCGTCGTCACAGTTGCACCACCACCACGACAACATAGGGAAGAGAAAGAGAAAGAGAAAAAGCTTGACAAGGTCACAAGGCGTCATCCAAGCACAATGAAGGTCCAAGTTGCCAAATGAGTGCGGTATGGCCTTGTCCAAGGCACAAGCCTCGAATATATGAAAGAGGGTTGCGGAAATTGCAAAGTCAGCACAAGCAGCAATTCACACTTCAAAGAATCGATGTAGACAAAATAAGTCATGATTTAACTTTACTACTCTTCAAAAGCTCAATGATAAATAGTGTTTTTATTACTTAAAGTAGGTATGGATTATTACTACTTTTGCATTTGAATTTTCTTGATTATGGGCTCAATTTCTTCGAGCCAAACATTTTCTCCATTTTTCCACACTATCCCAATCAGTGATAAGCCAGCATTCTGATTAGACTCTGCAATGGCATTGAGGAGTAGCAATAAGAAGTAGGGGCTGAATTAGCTAAACGATGTCATGTAACGATCTTATAACTATAAGACAATCCAATCCACAAGCTGTTGCTATTTAGCTTGCTTGATATAATGCGCCTACGAATACACAAATACCATGATGTCGAGTCTATTGATATGTCAATGCGATCTAACATCGCTTGTGGGGGATATACTTATCTTCACGGGAGATTAAAATCATCTTGTGAGCATAAGCACATCTTCTTTCGGGAAGTCAAAAATGTCATGCAACGGTGAATCATCACATTTGCACATTCTCTTGGATCCGCGTGCACAGAACTCGACTGTCATATTCGGACGTGGAGACTAACCGGGGTGCTAAAAAGATCCGGCACCACTCCAAACCGGAGCCTCGGATTCTAACAAGGCGTGGGGAGGATCCGACAAAAATACCCGATCCACGAAAATGCGAAGACGCCATCTGAGCTGGCGCATCAAGAAGCAGGAGAAATTGAGGAGGGGGACAACGCCTTTTGCGGCTGGTCCAGGTGGCGTACAGCTGTATTATGCCCTCTCTCCAAATTACCCAAATACCCCTCCTCCGAGCCTTTTATTACACACCCCCAGCCTCCTACCCGTTGCCGTTGGTGGCCAGCTTGGATGAGAGCCTTTCTTCGTCCGCCGCATTCATCGCCATAGTCCGTTGGGCGAGTTCTATGCGAATTTGATTTGGATTAATACTACAAAAATCTTAAATACATATATATGTATATATGATAATTTTGTCTTCAATTAATTTTTTGATTATAAAAACTCTAAAATTGATATATCTATGATAATTTTACCCTATATTAATTTATATTAAATTTTACTGTTAAATTAATGAGTTAAATAATATGTGACAGTTGATGAAGATATTAATTTGTAATTTTACTCTATTTGTCAGAGATATATTAGTTCATGGTTTTTGTGATATTAATACAATTTAATAGAAAGTAACGATAGATAAATTTGTCATAAATATAACAATTTAGAGTTTTTGATGGTCAAAAAATTAATTTGGGTTAAATTTATTACATTCATACAAATTTAAGGTTTTTGTGATAAAAAAATTAGTTTAAGGTAATTTTGTTAAAAGTATGTCATTTTGAAATTTTTTGTAGTATTAACCTTATAGATTTGCACTTGAGGTGATGTTATTCGATCGACTATCGACATCGGTCTAATCCGCTGGATCTGTCCCTTAACCGTCTCCTTGAACTTTTATTAAGCATGTTTGATTCACACTAAGTATAAGCCACATGAGCCAAAACTTCCTCAGCTTTTTAGAGTTCGGGAGCGTCGGAGTTCAAAGTGACGACATTTGGTTGGTGTTTTTCATTCGTGAAAGCATTGCGAGGAAATTTACACTTAAGAGGGTAGAAAATGCTAATAAGTTATATTTATGAATCTAGATGGGTGATGGAGGATTGCCCTTTTTTTTTTTAATAATAAAGTACTAAATTTAAATGGTTTTGGACTTTTGCAAAATATTCAATTGGAATTTTAAAATCTTTTGCTTATCGAGTCCCTGAATCATATTTATTTTACATAGAAATAAGCAAAAGAAGGAAATGTAAAACGTGGCCATTACATTTCCTTTCTAAGTGCTGCGCAGGAGTCACAAGTGGCGTCTCTTTTTAACTTTGGCCGGACACAAATGATACCTTAAAAAGCACTAATCAAACATGTTTCAACTTTTATTTTTATTTTTTTGGGAGGAGAGAGGGGAAGGAAGGTTGAAGAAATTGTTGTAGTGCCACTGAGCCGGACCACGGTTAGGTTCTGATGTACCGGACTTAGGCATGCAACATGGTTGGCACAGTTGCATCCACATAAACATGGGGAAGAGAGAGAGAGAGCCACGAATCTATGGACCATCATCCAAATAGGTTGGTAGTGCCACTGAGGACCAAGCACAACGATGGTCTGGAAAATGTCATCCTAGAGTCCGAGCGAATGCGACATGGCTGTTGTTACTACATCACAACAACATGCATGAGAGGGGGAGGGGCACCGTTCAACATCTATCACAAAGTTTTCGAATGACCGAGTATTGCCTTTTGAGGTAGCAAATACACATGCAACAAAGAGGAGGAGGTATCTAAGTGATGCGGTACATCTTTCACCAAGTCTTTGACATGACCGAGGGAGAAATTACACATGCAGAGGAAGGTACCCAAACGATGTAGGACAATATTTCAATACTTCCTCTCTCACATATAAATTAATTTATGAAATTTGATTAATGAGGATTACATGTTATATTCATGCAAGAAATAGGACTAGCTCTCATATCATGTTTGAAAACATATCATGTTTGAAAATCCAATGCAAAAGCTTAAATCAATAAGTTGAAGGAGATTATATAAATATGAGGATCATTTAGAATCCATTCTCAAGTGATATGAGATAATTCTTCAATAACATGGATGAGGATAGGGAAATTGTGAGTTTAGCACAAGCGGAACTCACATCCACAATTTGTTTACGTGGAAAAAAGACATAAAAAAAAAAGAAAAGAAAAAAAACGTACACTCTCAAGAGTTGATGTAGACAAAATAAAAGTCGGGATTTGATTTTAATACTTTGCAAAAAGTTCAATGGTGAACAATGTCTTCATTACTCTTTACAAAAAAATAAAAATAAAAAAACAATGTCTTCATTACTTAAATCTACGGTCGCTGCCTTTATTAACTGACCTTGCATAATGAATTTTCTAGATCATTAACTCAATTGTCGTACATTTCTCCATTTTTCCACCTCTGTTCCAGTCAGCGATTTCACCCTCGAAAGACAGCGACCGCTCGCCCCATACTACCCCCGCAACCGACCGTTGGTCCGCCCCTCCAACGGTCACTTCGGTCTCAACCGAAACAGGCCAAAAACCAGACCGGAGGCCATCGAACTTCGGCCGGAGGACAAAACCGTAAATCCGCATCCGAACGCGGGGGGCGTCTCCCTCCCGTTATTTCTCCGTCCGTGCAAGGGCACTAGCGTCATATCGTCCCCCTCCTTCTCCGGCACGAAGAAGGAGAAGAAAGCGAGGAGAGAATACCAGACAGTGGAAGCCAGAGAGAGAAAGCAAAAGCAACCTCTAGAGAGAGAGAGAGAGAGAGATTCAGATTTTCAAGCTTCTTTCTGGTCGGTATCTCTGGGCCAGAGCATCTGCTGCATTTTCTGAGGTTTCGAGCGAGCCGAGTCATGGCCGAGTCGAGCGACTCAGTGTCCGTCGACGTCGACGCCGTACCTTTCGAAGGGAAGGTAGGTAGAAGCTAGCTCGAGTAGCCTCCACTTCAAGCTCTTGGCATTATCTTTCTCAGTGATTACTTCATTTCGCTCTTCGTTTTTTTTCTTCGGGGGGGGATTTCAGGAGCATGCGGTGAAGACGAGCAAAGGTTCGGTTTCCGTGTTCGTCTGCGGCGATCAGGAGAAGCCCGCCCTCATAACGTATCCCGACGTCGCTCTCAATTGTACGTTCTTGCCCCTTTTCGGGCCGCTCGAGCTGTTGTTGCTAATGGGTTGATGCGCATAAATTAGTCATAGAGTCCCCACTGTTGTTGTGAGCTCTTTGCCTTGTGCCTGAAATTCGTTTCCCATTGTGGATAGGATTAGTTCGAGTTATGTCTTGTCGATCCGACTTGATTGGCGGAGCTAATTGTCTCCCGAAATGACGTGTTACCTTTGTCCAATGAGGGGTTTTGGTGTGAACTATGATTGGCTCGGTTTATGGGAACAATTCTTTGTAGCCATTGATCGATGTGGGGACTAACGCGATTTCTGGGCTTGCCGTGTTATGTGCAGATGTGTCGTGTTTCCAAGGTCTCTTCTTTTGCCCGGATGCTGCTTCTCTGCTGTTGCACAACTTCTGCATTTACCACATTGATGCTCCTGGGCATGAGGTTAGTATTATTGTGGCATTTATGTAAGTACGGTGTCGTGTGCGTGTTTCTATGATTCGCGTTGAAGTCGGTATGCTTGCCGGTGGTTCTAATAGAGCCTCTGTTGGCCATTGCCATTTGATGAAGAGGTATTGCAGTTGGGTGCTGATGTGATTTCTTCGGACGTGCCGATTCTCAGTGTCGACGACCTTGCAGACCAGATTGCTGAAGTGCTTGACTTCTTTGGGTACAATAACATTTTAGTTTCTCTAGCTTTTTGTTACTCCTTATGACATGTACGTGACCTGATGGATAGTGGCTGTGCTGATTTCCTCTAAGTCAAAACCTACCCATAAGATTGCATGAAAAGATTATTCCTATGGATAGCTATACCATACCTACGCTTGCTTGAAAAAGATGGTGTTTTCGACTTTTATCCTTATATGATATCATTCTTTAACATTGTTTAGTTGCTAACTGGACCCCAAGCATGATTAAGTTCAATTTAGGTCAAAAGTCAAGAGCATGATTTCTGTCAAGTTTCCTCAAAAAGTAGCTCTAAATTAGATTCTGAAATTGGTTTGTGTAAAGGAGCTTTTTCACCTCCCTATTACCATTTCCAATTTCTATTTTGCTTGACTCTGAGTTTGTTTTAGGCTGAAGGAAGTTCTGTGCTTAGGTGTAACAGCCGGTGCTTACATCCTGACTCTTTTTTCAGTAAGTATTAGCATACCAAAGCCACTTTTCTGTCTTCTTTTTGTTCCTCCCATTTGTCATTCGTACATTGATATTATTATTTCCTGGACTTGCCAGCTCAAGTATAAAGAGAGGGTTCTTGGTCTGATTCTCGTTTCCCCAATTTGCAAGGCACCTTCATGGACTGAATGGCTTTATAACAAGGTTCTAGCCTCAATCTCCAGGTCTTTTGTGTCTGGATAATATAATATACAGTCACTGCAGTAAGGATGTACACTAGAAGATTACTACCGCAAGTTTTGAACAAAAGAGTTTTTTGTATCCAACAATTTTTAATATAATCTAGGGCTTTTTATCTTATTTGTCCGTTGTGCAGATCTAATTCTATATATTCCAATCTATGAGGTGGATTACCATTTAATTCTTCATATGCTACTTGGAAAAGAGGTAGCTGTCAAATGTCAGTTCGTCCTTTTCACAGAGCAATCACATATGTTTCCTGGAAAAAGTAATTTACAAGCAACCCTAGTTACATCCTCTGCGGTTGTTGCTCTGGAAATAATTGACTTTTCTAGCGCAAGAAAGTTGGAATATGAATGAGTTATTGAAGATGCTATCTGTTGCAGGTGTTGCTGAACCTCCTGTACTTCTATGGCATGTGTGGTTTATTGAAGGAGTTTCTTCTCCAGCGGTACTTCAGTAAGGTATTTTTACATTTTCTTAGTGTGAGAAGCAACGGTAGCTGCCTATGCGGGCTATTCTTTTCGACCATTTAAGTAACATTACAATACTCCAATAGGAAATTCGCTGCAGCATGCACGGTTCAGAATCTGATGTCGTTCAAACTTGTCGAAAGGTAATGCAGTTTCCAGCCAGATGCTTGTTTTTGGGAACTGATCAGTTCATCTCTGTCCTTGTTGCAGAACTACGTTTTCTGCCAATTGGTGGATCAATACAAATCTTATGAAAATGAAATCCTGAGATAATTGAGATTTTGCATTATTACAACTTGATTTTGAATCGGGTATGTAGCAAAATATATTGAAGAATTTGTTGGAATGAAGGTAAATGCCTGCTAAGTTGTTTGTTGTGCAGCCGTCCATACTTCTCCAGACCCTTATGTGAATCTCGGAATATATGTTTTGTTTCTTGAGTTGATCCTGTGTGAGTTGTAACTCTGGACTTGTGACAGGCTTAGTCCCCATGTGTTCAGTTTGTTGATGAATACAAATCTATTTATCAATAGCATGAAGTTCTTTTGGGATTAGGATCTCATTATTGTCAGCTTATTTTATAGCGGGATTTATTTGGCTGACTCTCAGTTTATGTTGGGTTGTCATTTCAATGCTTAAATATTGATGCACAACTGAGATGTGCTCAATCTTCTCATGTGCCTGCAGTTGCTGGATGAAAGACAAAGTCTGAACGTCATGCGCTTTCTTGAGGCCATGAATAGGTAAGTGGCAGACTGATAAACTGGTGCTCAATGCATCTAAACATGATCTACATAGGACTACTGTATTTTTGGCTTTCAAGTAGCTGTGCTGATAGTGCATGTGACCAGAGTTAAATGCACTTTAGATTAAAAGTTTCTTGTCAAACTGGTAGCTTATAATAATGTCATTGTTTGAATCAGAACCTGTGTTTAGACATTGAACTAGCGTTTGATCTCGAATCCCTAATGACATGAAACTGCCTCAAACCAATCATCAGGACTATAATGAGTTGCTTCTAATCATGATGGTTAATCTTCTGGATGTGATGATATTTGCTTCCTTGGCAATCCGTATCTTCCAGTTTGTACCTTGTTTGTCGACCCAAAGCACCATATAGTGCATAATCTGGATCAATGCTTGAAGACACAGAACAATGTGAAATGAAAGATGAGCTATAACCTAGTCTCCTCGTTCAGCAATCAGATTCGCTTTACATTCCCCATCTTTGTCCCCATGCTATGAGTGATAACAAGCCTGCTGTCTGGATAACTTCAGCAGATTGATCAATCTGTGGTTGCAATGTATGTTCGTACATGTGGATTTGTGATGCCATGGGGCATTTCTAAATCAAGAAACTATTATTTTTCAGTGAGACCCATAATCTCTGATCCCTATGTTTTCAGGAGGCATGATCTGACAGACAGCTTGAAGAATTTGCACTGCAAGACACTCATTTTTGTGGGTGAGAGCAGTCCATTCCATGCTGAATCAGTGTACATGAGTGCCAAAATGGACAGGAAAGTCTGCGCTCTTGTTGAGGTAGTGTTCTTACATAGTTGCTTCTTTAATATTCTCTTTGTTGTTACTAAAGATTACCTATGGACTTTTAGATATGTTCAAAGGTTTTAGAAAGTTGGAAAATGATCATAAAATATCTTAGTGAAGCACAGAAGTGAGACCAACTGAGAGGAGCTGATTTGGAACCCTGGCTTTCATCGTCTGATGATTGGATCATCTTTCATACTGGTGGTTGATTTTTTAGCTTAGTTTGTTTTTAGCCCAGCCGGTTTAAGCAGGAACCAAAAGAGATGAACTTGCATTTAATTGTTTTTTCATTGGTGCTCACCAACTTCCTCTGAAGATAGTCATTTCATTTTGGCAGGTTCAGGCGTGTGGTTCCTTGGTGACAGAAGAGCATCCTTATGCAATGTTGATCCCGATCGAGTTCTTTCTTATGGGATTTGGCTACTATAGACCACCGCATTTTGTATGTTCTCTAAACAATGAATCGACTCCCACTAGCCCCTCAAGCCGATCTTGCATAGCACCGGAGCTTTTGTCACCTGAGAGTCTGGGGATAAAGCTCAAGCCGATCAAGACGCGTGTAGCTAGCGAGGTCTGATGGAAGGGAAGACAGAGAAAAAGGAAGATTGTAGTTTAGTTTCTAACTGTTTGTTGCAGCATTTGTAGGTTACCTGGGGGATGAATATTCTTTCATTTTGTCCATACTCAAATGGAAATTGTTGTATCCATTCTTCAACATCTCATGTATATAGAAGTACGGCAACATTCTTTTAGGAGTTGAATTTGTATACCGACAGTGACAGGCAAACTCCTTGTACACTTCTTCTACGTTTAAGGATCATTTTTTATGCAGCTTGTTTGAAAAATTCTTTCTTCATGTGAAATATAGCCAGTGAAGTTTTTTCTTTGCACGAGCGGCCTTCAGATGGAGGCATATGTTGGTTCCCAATTCAAGTATTTATGTGCATGCCTTCTTGATTCCTTGCCCACTTATGTAGAGAAAGAAAACTCCCTTGGAGTACGGTAATAGATCATTATAGGTGATTCAAGAGCATGCGTCGTGATGGCATGCGGCTCGAGGCATCATTTATTTTGTCTACATTGTGGCTTACCAAAAGCCGTCGACTATGTATCCTTTATTCATTGTTGGGACCATAAGTGTCATACGGTAATAAATTTTTACTAGTTTAACTATCAAAGGGCATTGCACGAGATCAAATAGGTAAATTACTGAAAGTGCTCATCCTTAAAAGCTATAATAATGAAAATAGGGAAGAACACTTTCCTTGCACAGTCTAGGAGTGTCAATGGATTGGGTTTCTATGGTACTTCTCTCAAATCATAACAGATGTATATTATCTCTAATCCGAATCCAACCTGAAATGCATAGGATTGGAACCAAAAACCCTAGTCGGACCCGACTGTTAAAACCCCAAAAGAAGAAGAAGAAGAATTGTCCAAATAATAGGCTAGGCATGTTGCAACTTGTATAAACAGAATGCCAAGTAATGAGTAGATTGGAGTCACGTTAAAACCCATTTACAAATCCCCCACATTAATTCACATACTAAATTTCAAAACCACAATCAATTTCGCTATATTTATTGTTACTTTTTTTCAAGATTCAATCAACAATCTCTTTGGAACCCTGAGAAGCCCACAGGGCTAAAAGATTCGTAGGGTTTGCCAAATTTGTATGATGTGTAAATTAGATATTACAACTATCAATTCGGCTTAAACACCTATTGCTTGTAACTTGTTAGTTTGATGTTGGATGGTATAACCGATCAAAGATCTTTTTATATGATGGACAAAATTTCTGAAATGTTCCTTATAATGCCAAAATGTCGTAGCTTCAATTACTATCTCCTCTCCCCCAAATTCGACCCTTAATTTATCATGCTGCAGTGAGAAAGAGAAACCACGATCCTTATTAAAGATGCGATTTATATGAATCACGAAAACATCTACGAGAAATTTGCGGTAGAAATACAAATAAAGAGAACCACATACATAGTTCCTTCAAAGCCCTAATTTTGATAGACCACGAGAACTCGCATTTTGTCCATTCAATTGTGTGAAGAGAACCGCAGTTTTCCCTTTTCTCGTCCTAAAATATCCCCCACTTCCTATTTTTAAAATAAAATATTTGGGTGGACATTATACATTTAAGATCCGTATCGTATAATTTATGTAAAATTTCTCAATAAATGTAATCAATTTTAAATTAGACCCTTCGACACCTAGGTCGCAAAAACCCGCGATTTTGCAATTTTTCTACAAGTAAAATTCTAGGGTTTATACATATATGTGGGAGAGAGAGACCGAGAGTAAGAATATATATATATATATAATTTCAAAATAATTTATTAAAGAACTACATCAAGGCATCAGCAACGTGACGATGATCATGTGGCTTAAACATTAAGATGTATATCTATCCATAATTTAAAAGCAATATCACTTTCTCTTTCCTCTCCATGAAGAAGAGATTTTTCTACGCTTCTGCGTGCCAGCTTTGAAGACCTTCACAACCGAAGCCTGTCTTTCCTCCGCGTCCATGGCGAATTTCTTTAGAGGAGAAACCGGACCGCTCGACGAAGGCCGACGATCGCCGTCTTCTTGAAACAGGAAAGAGTAATCTCTGGAGTACCTCAGTGTCGCTATTCTCTCCTCTAGACATCGAGGGCTAAGATATTTTCTCTTGATGTAGCTAGAGAGGCTCATGATTCCACGGCGAGATTTGTGCGGAGTTCTTGCTCTTCTCGGCACGCGAATTACCCTTTTTTCGCCGGTCGAACGGTCGTACAGTATGAACTCGAACTCCATCTTTGATCAATTAAATCTTACCACAGCGAATTCGCAATCTCAGTGAAATATGTTGAATAAGGTGGAGTAGGAATGAGTTGCAAGGCTGTGTACTTTAGAGATTATGTATTAATAAGAGTTGGTTCCTAATTCTAGTCGGTGAATCAACACTAGATCTACTAGGATTCTGCTTCCAAGAACCAATACGAACTCTTTTATCTTCGTGTGTGTTGAAGATAATCATGGCTCCTGATTTTTTCCCTTTGTTGAGAACCCTTGCAGCTGAAAGTTGGAGTATTATAAAGTCTTGTGACTTGACTGCCAAGCTTTATCATGCAAATTGATTGAGCCGCTTATCTAATTTCAAGCATAAGAAAGGTTATCATCCAAACTCCTTGTACACTTCTACGTTTAAGGATCATTTTTATGCGGCTTAGGCACGTTTGGTAACGATTCTATTCTGAAGCGATTATGACTAGAAATGATTATTTTTTATTCTTGTTTTAACCGATTCGAGTAAAAAACGCGTTTGGTAATTGTCCAAAATTTTTATTCTGGAATAGAATTGCGTTTGATATCGTGCTAATTAATTTTGTTCCAAATTAATTTCTTTTGATTTTTAAATAATTTTTTTTACTTTTTTTCCTTTTTTTCCTATTCTTCTTCTTCTTCTTCTTCTTCTTCTTCATGTGGCCAGTCGCCGGATCGGCGACCAGCCAGACGAAGGCCGGCAACACTCACCGGAGCATCGCTGGCCCTCGTCGGCCGAGCCTCGCTGGCAGTTGAGCGAGGCTCGGCCTCACCAGATCTGGCTCAGCTGAGCATCGCCCAACTACCGGCGAGGCAGGGCTGAGGCCGGTGCCCAGCCTCTCCGGTGGCTGGGCTTGCCTTCGGCAAACTCGTCGGACCTCGCCCTGGCCTGGCAAGCCTCCAGTGAGCTCGCCGGATCGGCAACTAGCGGCGGGCGGCAGCGAACGGCGGTAGGCAGTGGCAGACAGCAATCGCGAGATGACGGAAGGGAAGAATGAGAGTTTTACTGTTTTGATTCTCAGACGAAGAATCATATATATATTTTTTAATTCTTAATTCTCTTCCCAATCTGTTCCCGTGAACAAAAATTTTACCAAACACGATTCTCGTCCCAAACTGATTCTGGGAACAAAATATCAGAATCATGCACTGTTTGGCACGTTGTCAAACAAGCCCTTAATAGCCAGTGAAGTTTTTTCTTTGCACGAGCGGCCTTCAGATGGAAGCGTATGTTGGCTCCCCATTCAAGTATTTATGTGCATACCTTCTTGATTCCGTGCCCACTCATGTAGAGGAAGAAAACTCCCTTGGTGTACGGTAATAGAATCCAAGTTCTAATGCTTGTACAATTTTTGTGTCTAATGTCTCGTACTGAGCGATCCAAAAAAAAAAAAGTGTCAAGTACTGGCCTCTGAATATGTCATCTGATGTGTACTTCTTTTGGGATTTGGCACATGTATGTCAAAGTCAGATCATTATAAGCGATTCAAGAGCATGCGTCGTGAAGGCATGCGGCTTGAGGCATCGTTTATTTTGTCTACATTGTGGCTTACCAAAATCCGTCGACTGTGTATACTTTATTCATTGTTGGAACCATAAGTGTCATATGGTAATAAATTTTAACTAGTTTAACTACCAAAGGGCATCACACGAGATCAAAGAGGTAAATTATTGAAAGTGCTCATCCTTAAAAGCTACAATAATGTAAATAGGGAAGAAGACTTTCCCCATACCGTCTAGGAGTGTCAATGGATCGGGTTTCTATACTACCTCTCCCAAATCATAACAGATGTATGTTATCTTTAATCCGAATCCAACCTGAAATGCATATGACCATAACCAAAAACCCTAATCAGGTTGGGTACAATGTATCGTAGACACCACCTGATTGTTAAGACCCCAAAAGAAGAAGAAGAAGAATTGTCCAAATAATAAACTAGGCATGTTGCAACCTGTATAAAAAGAATGCCAAGTAATGAGTAGATTGGAGTTCAGTTAAAACCATTTAAAAATCCCCCATATTAATTCACATACTAAATTTTAAAATCACAATCAATTTCGCCATATTTATTGTTAGTTTTTTTTTTCAAGATTCAATCAGCAATCTCTTTGGAACCCTGAGAAGCCCACAAGACTAAAAGACTTGTAGGGTTCGCCAAATTTGTATGATGTGTAAATTAGATATTACAACTATCAATGCCCCTTAAACACCTATTGCTTGTTAGTTTGATGTTGGATGGTATATCCGATCAAAAAATTTCTTTTTATATGATGGACAAAATTTCTGATTTGTTCCTTATAATGCCAAAATGTCGTAGCTTCGATTACTATCTCCTCTCCTCCGAATTTGACCCTTAATTTATCATGATGCGATTTATATGAATCACGAAAACATCTACGAGAAATTTGGGGTAGAAATACAAATAAAGAGAACCGCATATATAGTTCCTTCCAAGCCCTAATTTTGATAGACCATGGGAACTCGCATTTCGTCTATTCAATTGTGTGAAGAGAACCGCAGTTTTCCTTTTCTCGTCCTAAAATATCCCCTACTTCCTATTTTTAATATAAAATATTTGGGTGGACACTATACATTTAAGATCCGTTAGTATAATTTATGGAAAAATTCACAATAAATGTAATCAATTTTATTTTAAATTACGCCCTTCAACACCTAAAGTAGCAAATACCCGTAATTTTGCACGTATTTTTACGCATAAAATTCTAGGTTTATAATACATATACGCGAGGGAGAGAGAGAGAGAGTCGGGGAAATCTCTATATATCATTTCAAAAGAATTTACTAAAGAACTACATCAAGGCATCAGCAACATGACGATGATCATGTGGCTTAAACATTAAGATGTATATCTATCCATAATTTCAAAATTTCAAAAGCAATATCACTTTCTTTTTCCTCTCCATGAAGAAGAGATTCTTCTTTGCTTCTGCGCACCAGCTTTGAAGACCTTCGCAGCCGAAGCCTTTCTTTCCTCTGCGTCCATGGCGAATTTCTTTAGAGGAGAAACCGGACGGCTCGACGAAGGCTGACGATCGCCGTCTTCTTGAAACAGGAAAGAATAGTCCCTGGAGTACCTCAGCGTTGCTATTATATCCTCTAGATGTCGAGGGCTAAGATATTTCCTCTTGATGTAGCTAGAGAGGCTCGCGATTCCACGGCGAGATTTGCGCGGAGTTCTTGCTCTTCTCGGCACGAGAATTACCCTTTTTTCGCCGGTCGAACGGTCGTACAGTATGAACTCGAACTCCATCTTCGATCAATTCAAACTCACCACAGCGAATTCGCGATGTCAGTGAAATATGTGGAGTGGGGTGGAGTGGGAATGAGTTGCAAGGCTGTGTACTTTAGAGATCATGTATTAATAAGGGTTGGTTCCTAATTCTATTCGGTGTACAACACTAAATCTACTAGGATTCTGCTTCCAAGAACCAATACGAACTCTTTTATTTTCGTTTGCACGATAAAGCTTGACGGTCAAGTCACAAGATTTTTATAATACTCGACTTTTAAGTCGCAAGGGTTCTCAAAAAGGGGAAAAAATCACCAAAAAAATAAATAAATAAAAACCCTCAAAACTATGCACATCGTAATATATTTATTCCAAACTTTTTTCTACGACACCAAAAGTCTCAAAATTATATCCGTGTGATATATTTGCCCTCCATCAATGAACACCATGAAAATCTACCTACATGGATGCCGGAAAGCAAACAATATTGACATGGCGATTATGTGGCTTAAGTGAAATAGAAATAATATTATTTTAACTGAAAAATCATTTGACTAAATATTGATGGAGGGTAAATATATCGCAAGAAATAGTTTAGGAAAAATGTGTCGTAGATGGCATAGTTTCGGGTTTTTGATATTACAAAGAAAAGTTCATGATGAACGTATCATAGTTAGCATAGTTTGGATATTTTGGTAGAATTTTCCCCTTCAATAAAAATCAGAGTCTACATAGCCAAGAAACTGAAGGGAATCCCAAAAGAAATGGGCCTGGGCCCAGATTTAGCTTACCGCTTTGGCCCACGAAAGAGAGATACGGGCTTTGTCCCACGAACCGAAAGAAAGCCCAAATCAAACCTCCCTTCACCTTCTCCTGCTTGCTCTCGCGACGGAAGGAAACCCTAACACTGCATTTCCTTCCATTTTCTCTCTCTTTCTCTCTCTCTCTACGGCAACAGATCGATCGGGAGAGAGATTCGCAGCACCACCACCATGGCGGCGAGCGAGACCACGGCGCTGCACTTCGCGTCCCCGTCGACGAGCCTGACCGCGAGGGTCCACCCGCTGGTGATCTTCAACATCTGCGACTGCTACGTCCGGCGCCCCGACCAGGCCGTCCGGGTCATCGGCACCCTCCTCGGCTCCGTCCTCCCCGACGGCACCGTCGACATCCGCAACTCCTACGCCGTCCCCCACAACGAGTTCTCCGGCCAGGTCCTCCGTTTCTCTCTTTTGCCTCTCCCCTCCGTTTCTTGCCTTTTTTTTTTTTTTTTTTTCAAATAGCGTTCCGTTCATAAGCCTTGCGGCATAAAGCGAATAGAGAGGCGTGGAATCGATAATTATTCCTTGTGATTGCGTCGTTCTGGGTTGTGCGGGCATTGTTCTATGCGAGATGGCTCGAATCGAGCGTCGGAGTTGGCTCCCCCTGTTTCGTTCCTTTGTGTGATTGTGTCTCTCGAGACTGATTGGAGTGAGTCGAGAATTGTTCCCCGTTTGTCGTTCGACAGAATGCCGGCGTTTCTTGGGAGGATGTTTTCTTGAACATGTTGAGCTCCAGAGTCTGTCGTAACTGTTTGTATTTGCTGTCCGCCGTCTGCAGAAAGAAAAACGTAACTTTTAGCCGCGCATTGTAAGCTACTCGACCCCGATGTGTCTTTTAGTGTGAGCGTGCAAGAGGCGAGACCATGATTCTGCGATTGGATTATGGACATGGTTGTTCAGATGTTGATAGGCTGGTGATTCTCCAATCCAATTCGCCTCTTATTCTCCCGATCTACTGAAAAATCATGTACCTTATTATTGGTTTGCAAGTTTCATGTGTCGGCGATGAATTTGTTACCATGATGGTTCTGCATTTCTATGAATTTGTACGAGCTGGATCGTTGTCCATTCACAGATATCATGGATACTGCTTTTTGTACTGAAGCCGAGTATTAAGATATGTGTGGATTGCAGGTTGCGCTGGATATTGAATATCATCATAACATGCTGATATCTCATCAAAAGGTGAATCCGAAAGAAGTCATTGTTGGATGGTAATTCTCATCACTATGTTGTTTTTGTTTCAGAATTTAAGTTTTACTTGGATTGTTTTGGTGCTGATGCTTGCGACAATTCAGAGTCTTTAATTCTGTTATATTAGAACATCATATTTACAACACTGAAATAAGTAGTACCATTTTACTGGAAATCTTGTCTCTACTAGCACTGCACGTGCTCTCTCGTGTATGCATTGTGTTGTACAAGCCTGCCTGAAGCTGCCGGGCTTGATCACCTCTGTCTACTTAAAGATGCCTTTGGAAGTGATGGACGAGTATTCTAGATTTGTTAGGTGGATATGGCCAAGACGAGGATGCTGCTTTCTAGTTTGGACTTGGGACAACATGAATTTGCTTGGCCATCTGATTTTTGAAACGATTGTTTAAACAATGTGAATGGTCGATTTCTTGTATTATTCAGATGCTGAGTCTTTTAGATGTTTTCCTTCTTCTTTCTTTTCCCCACTGTCTGTTCCTTTCAACGTCTCAGTCATGAGGAATGATTCAATGATCCTGCCTCACTGCCCATGTCCTCTTTAGAAAAGTGCCTTGAGCTTTTGAATGTGCTTTATTTTGGAACTTTGGTTGCATGTGCAGGTATTCAACTGGCGATGGTGTCACTGGTGGAAGTGCATTGATCCATGAGTTTTATTCTAGAGAAGTTTCGAACCCTGTACACTTGACCGTTGATACAGGATTTAGCAATGGCCAGGCTTCGATCAAAGCTTATGTCTCTACTAATTTGACTCTTGGGGACCGACAGCTTGCTGCCCAGTTTCAAGAGATTTCTTTGGATCTGCGCATGGTGGAAGCAGAGAGAGTTGGATGTAAGTACTCATAGGAATCATGTTCCATCTTTGGATACAACGTAATTATCTGACTAATGCTCGGCTATAATGATGCAGTGCCTATGGGTGTTCCTATTAGACCTAAATTTAATGGGTTTTTGACTATTAATCAAATTTTTGGTGTGGTTCCTGACAGATGTCTTAGTGAGAGATAGGCAGAAAGCGTGGCTTTGGGTCGTAGATCAATTCTGAAAAACGGAATTATCTATAGTGTTAATGATGTCTAATTTGTTGTCCTGATGGTTAGATTGATGTAAATGTGTTCTATTATTTATCTTTTCCTGGTTTTTTGGTATTGTTTAACTGGGTTTTCTCATAGCAAATTTGTCCTGGCAGTTGATATCTTGAAGAAACAATCGGTTGATAAAATCCCAGGCGATTTGGAGGGAATGGAAGCTTCTATGGAACGTCTACTAGCTTTAATTGATGACGTCTATAAATATGTCGACAATGTTGTGGTGAGAAAGTGACCGCTGGCTTTAGCACGTCTTCATTTTTTGCTCTTGGTGTAAGTCTGATAGCTATTTTGCTTCGCTGTTTCCAGGAAGGCCGCACCCCTGCTGATAACAGTGTTGGAAGATTTATAGCAGATTCAGTAGCTTCAATTCCAAAAATGTCACCGCTGGCCTTTGATAAGCTCGTGAACGACAGTATACAGGTAATCTGTTCAAGATTCACTTAAAATCTACTAATTTCTGAAAAACAATCTACTTCTGGTCCTGAATCTTAATACATGGCTGAACTTAGAATTTGTAGTCTATCACACCAGTTAATGCTTGGACTAGCTTTGTTTTGCTGCCTTTCATACACTTTGTTCGCATTTAATGTTCTTGCTACACCAGCCATAGCTGAAAGCTGCTCTCAATTTCCATATTGGGTCCTTCAATTTGGTCTATTTTTGCTCAGATTGATTAAAATACAGTTTTGCTAGGTGCACTTGTGATCATTAGGTTTCACCCTTCAGCTGACTCACTGCATTTCTTTGCTTAATATGTTACCAGGACCAGTTGCTATTGCTTTACCTGTCGAGCATCACGAGGACACAGCTCAGCTTAGCAGAAAAATTGAACACGGCGGCACAGATCCTGTAAACCAATCCCATACCCACTCTAGCGCCTGAAGGGAAATTCATCTGGCCTAGTCTTCTTTGTCAGTGTACGGGGACCACCATTAGATTGCTGACGATTGTTTTTGGAAGTGATTGTAAGTCTTCTTTTAGTATTTGATTGAGGGGGAGAGGTTTGTGACCTTCATAGAGAGATGAGAGATTTTCAGTTTACCTGCGGCGGGAATCTGTCAAGCATCTCACAAATTTTGGAGTATCGAAATTTCCTCCTATCCATGAAATATGCAACTTTGAGGAATTACCGTGAAGTCAAATTCTTTTATGAACTTGTCGCTAGGCGATGGAGATCTAATCAAATTGCACCAAAGATTGATCATCATATGATAAGTCAGCGAAGTGACGAATAAGTCATTGACATTGCGCTTCTGGTCACGCGTTATGACACCGAATTCTGTACAAAGCATACGAAATTAATCCAGGGAGCGGATCGAGATTATTGTAGTAGTGTACTCTTTTTAACTTGACCACCATGACACGAAGAAGTGAGCACAAAAGGCATAAATCCAGAGCTTCTGCTCGCAAGAGGGCAGCGACAGATAGTGATTCGGAATTCAAATTGGCGAAAATGCACGTGATGATGACCCAGCAATCGTCCTCTCCACCAATCGGGAAGGTGATTGTGCACCCTTTGGTCCTCAGCATTGTCGACAACTTCAATGGAGTCGCCAAGGACACTGGCAAGCGCCATCGAAGGCGTTCACGTATCCAACGGCTACCTTGGTCGGGTTTCGCTGCTTTTCTTCCAATGGATCTGGAATTCCGGTGGTTTCGATGTCATGTTTTACTCAGTCTTTCGAAATTTTTGTGCGAATTTCTTTTTTTTTTTGTCTGAATGAATTTGATCGGAGGAAAAAGACGAGGCGAGTTGAGAAATCGAGCTTCTGCTTCGCCAGCTGAGATGAAATGTGAGGAGCAAGGCCTGACGTGGGGACTGACTACTATAGCGTGATTTGAGAGCGCTAATCCTAAATATAAGGCAAGGTATAATCCCGGTATGCAAATGAGTCTTCAAGGATTGTTTTCAATATATTGCGGCAATTCAATTTCTAGCGAACTTTTTTCGTCCGACATTTCCCTTCGGTTCGAGCTTGACAATGGGAAACTCGAATTTCCTGAACAACGATGCTCAGTTGATACTGTAGTTCCAGTGTGACTGAAGCAGAACTCTGGGGCTGTGAGGTGTATGTAGTTCAATTCTTTCTCGCCTGTGCCAAAGAAGCATCGCAATTATTTGACTCCCAGGAACCACATTGATTCTATTTGCTTAAAAGAGCCCCTACAATGATACCGGGAGTGAGTTTTTGTGCGAGAAAAAACGCTGTCGGGAAATTTGGGAAAGCTTAGACATGATTAGTTTAGAATGCTTGTACCTCCTCTAGTGTCGGGCCATCCGAAGGATAACCTAAATTTACTTTTCCTGCTTTATTTTGGGAAGGTTCTATTTTAGTTTTTTTTTCTCTTAGGGCTCTTCTTGATACAACTACCACCCCGCTTGCCACAGAGGTGTCATCTCCTTGATTATGCTGTGCTGCTCAGTGTCTCAGTCAATTCTCATCTTCAATGCTAGAATCTTCGAGACTGCGATAGCCCTCAAACTTCATACTTTTCTTGTCAAGGTCACCGGAAAACTTACTGCATCGAAGGGGTTGGATGCGCATATTCGAGAGATCAGGAGTTATCTCAATCTTCTCATCGACGGAAGGATTCCATTAAACCATGAGACTTCGTATCGTTTACAAGCTGGTTTTCTTATATGGACTATTTGGGATTTGGTTGCCCGTCGCCGGCAATTTGCTTTGGGGCTCTTCAAAACCATTACACATGTGCTGTTGAATAGGTATTGAAATCAAATTTTAGCGTCAGCTAGTTTGGCTGTCGTGGTGATTTCCTGTTTCAACCATTTAAGTAACTTTACAATACTCAAATAGGAAATTCGCCCTAACATGCGTGATTCCGAATCTGAAGATAGGTAGTTTTTAGCTAGATGCTTCTTCTCAGTAGGCCCATAATTTAATTGCTCGTCTAAGCCTGCTTATTTTCCCTTTTGTGCCCGGGCCATTGATCATGTCTATCCTAAGGACGCGTTTCGTAAACACCATCTTTTTCTATTTTAATGTTTTCTTGTTCTCTAAAATAGAAAGAGGACACAAATCCATATGTTAGCTAATCTTTCTATTCCCTATAATAGAATAGTGGTTAGGAAATAGATTTTGAATGAAAATAGGAAATAAATAAAATCTACTTCTTTGTTTTCACGAACAAAAAAATGGAAAAAATTATTTTGAAATAGAAATTATTTTCTAAAGTAAAAAGATTATCAAACGCACCATAAATGTATTTATTCACTTTTTTTTTTTTATGGCACCTCGCAAAACCGAGTCAATAGTTGAACAAAAGTGAGCTAAGTCGAGTATTGCTTTCAAAAGACCTTGTGGATGCTTGTCCTTAGTACAAAGATACTAGATTTTGGTAAATTGATCGCATTAAGTGAACCTACATGGCCGAGTAAGAGCTAAATTAAAGATATGCTTGCTCGAAAAAAAAAAAATTATTTGTGGGTAAGTATTATGGCATATAAATGTAATTTTCTTAATTTCATTAAATCCGAATTTCTAATTTTAAATAGGTTCTATTTATTTACATTAAAAAAACAAAAGGTATTTTTTCTTACTTTTCAATAGAAATTTGAAAATATCATCCAAATTTCAAAAGGTAATGACATAAAACGGAAACTTTCACAAAGTACAGATGTTAAAAATAAATATGTATTTGAATTTTTCATCATTATTTTAAATTTGATGGAATTATTTATGTTTGCTTTTTCTTTATAAAAAAAAAAGACAAAAGAAAATGCGATATATGAATATGCAATATATATATTATGTTTCCTTGTTCTATTCGGAGCAAGATTATTTTATGGATACACATATATATATACACAAGAATCCAAACTCGGGTGGTTGCCCATCTACAAGGGTTGGTCTTGAGCATAACCTTAAACTGCTTGGGAATGCCGGGTAGGGTACCTCGGCGGCCGAAAATGACGGGGAAAGGGGAAAGAACCCCTTCCCAGCTAATTTGGTCCCGTCCCCAGCATGACAGTAAACTGCTCAACCCCATAACCAAAGGGAACTCGGGGACAGGACCCACGGGTCCGAAGCCCGTAAAATTGGTTGGTCCTAAGCAGGACCTTAAAAGGCCTTGACATCCCGGAAAGACGGGGCCGGGCTAACGGAGGGATAACCTCCCTAGGGTGGGAGTCCCTTCGGCCCCTGGCTAGAGTCTGGGAGAGGGCTCGATAAAGATGCTCTCCCCAATGCTGGACTGGCCACAATCTCCTCTACGGGGAACGGCCAGCACGCCTGATTCCCTACGGATGTTAACAAATAAATATGTATTTGAATTTTTCATCGTTATTGTAAATTTGATGGAATTATTTATGTTTGCTTTTTCTTTAAAAAAAAAAAGACAAACGAAAATGCGATATATGAATATGCAATATATATATTATGTTTCCTTGTTCTATTCGGAGCAAGATTATTTTATGGATACACATATATATACACAAGAATCCAAACTCGGGTGGTTGCCCATCTACAAGGGTCACTTGCGGTAGTTCTTCAATGAAGTGTCCAGCCGGGTAACATTCCTTATTTTACAATGTGCTCAAATCCATGTGTATATATAATACATATGTAATACGTATATGTATATATAAATATATACATAGAAAAGGGAAACAGAATATCTATCCAATACCTCTTCATAAATAAATCCTCCTCCTCCTCCGTTGTGACGGACATACGGCGCAGAACAGCATGGACGAACTTCCGCGGGCCATCCTCTCCGAAATCCTCTCCAGAGTGCCGGGCCCGTCGCTGCTGCGACACCGACGCGTCTGCAGGCGCTGGCGGGAAGCCATCGACGATCCCTACTTCCGCAGCTGCCTGCACCGCATCAGAGAAAGATTGGTCCTGTACCGCGAGCACGGAAGGGAGGAGGTCCAGGTCCTGAAGATGCAACAGGGAGGAGCGGCAGCGGCGGCGACGCGGATGACCCAGATAGATAAATTATCGGGACCGAGAGGCTACGTGATGCGAGGCACCTGCAATGGCTTGCTCTTTTTCATGCACCGGACCGACGTCGAGCATAACAGCGAGGTCGTGATCAATCCCCTCACTAAAAAGATCCTGAGATTGCGAAGAGCGCCCGATCTTTCGCCGGAGATGTCGGTTTACGGGTTGGGGTTCGATCGCTCCACCAACACGTACAAGATGGTACAGATCGATGCAATCTACTCTAACGAGAAGAGTCGCGCCAGCACAGTGGGGGCTCGAATCTATGATTTCGACAAGCGATCGTGGAGGGCCTGCAAAGCCCCGCCGCTTCCTCCCGGCGCCGGTCTTTCTCCCGATTTCGTCTTTGCTTCTGGGGCTCTGAAATGGCTTCTGGAGAGGCTCGCGTCATCGTCGGACGGCCCGTTGGCGAGGACGATGCTCTCTTTCGACCTTACCAAGGAGGAATTCCGCTTGATCCCGATCCTGACCCCGATCCAGGACGTCTACCGCGGTTTCCGCCGCCGCCGCAGCCGTCGTCGCTGCCGCCACGGTGGACGCGACTTCCCTATGCGGACACAAATGGACGGGCGCCGGGGATCATGGACGGACCGAGGGATTTGCTGGTGGGAGACCCTAAGCCTTGTTTCTCTCAAAGCGACATAGTGAAGGCACTAGAAAAGGATTTAAATATATTTGCAATTTAGTGTATCTCCATCGTTATAATTATATAATAAGTATTCGCGCTCGTTAGTACAATGGACAATAATCTTATATTGATATGATACGTTCATAGAGGTCGATATAACAAATACATATCATCCTTCAATCTCTCTCGGCCGTTATAAATATATACTTAAATTTTCAATATTCACCAAACTTTTTACACATTTTTTTCCTTTGCATATTTCAGATATATACAGTACTATCAATCATTTTCTTTTTACTTCTTTTTCACTTCTTGCTGTTCGTTTAATATACTCTTACACACAAATTCGTGTATAATTTATTCATGGCTTGAGACCCTAAGCCTTGTTTCTCTTGAGCGACATGGTGAGAAGACGTTGGCTAGACTCTAGTTATTTTTGGTTTGGACTTTTAATACCACGAAAAGTCTTAAACTATGCATTTATAACAAATTTATCCAAAACTAATTTTTTTATTATCAAAAATCTTAAATCGGTACATTTGTAATAAATTTATTTCAAACTAATTTTTTAACCCAAAAAACCTCAATTGGTACACAAGTAACAAATAATACCCTCCATTAACTTTCATCAAATTTTACTATTATATTTATTGACATGGATAACACATTGTGTTGTGGTATAGTGATATGGCAAGTTCACATGATCTTCACGTGAACTTGCCACATGTCATCCACGTCAACAAATTTAACAGCAACATTTGAAGGAAGCTAATAAAGAGTAAATTTATCATATGTGTATTAATTTGAGATTTTTGGTGGCCAAAAAATTGATTTTATATAAATTTATTACTTGTGTACTAGTTTAGTGATGGCTTTAGTAAAAAAATTAATTTATGGTAAATTTATTATATGGATATTAATTTAAGGTTTTTCATAATATTGACCTTTAAAATAAAACTCAGCATTCATGATTGCCTCTTTTTTTTTTTTTTTCAAGGATATTTCTATTGATCTCCGCGAAACCTGTAACCGGTAATAATTAGAGATTGCAAATGATAAAATACTGTAGAACCAACATAGTGGGGGAAACAGAATTCGAGAAGTAAACAAGACACTGGGAAAAAGCACAAAAAGTATCCTGTCGGATTCAATCGAAATCAAGCTATACGTGCTATCCTATCCCATGCTGGTTTTGGAAGATTCCAAATTCACCAAATAATAAGTCATTCAAGCCATAAGATTTGGGTCTAAATCTAGGCACAATTACTTTCAAGCAAACCAACCAATTAAAATCCTTACAACAATAAGCACATTTCAAACGCCATGAGAGAATTATAATTGCTGCCAAAAGCCACCATTTAAGCAGCAACATTACATTTATTTTTGGTCTGTCATACTTTAATTCTCAACTCACCCTCAAACTTTTACTCTGTTTCTTTGCAAAGTGTATGAGTTAAACCCCACACTTGAAGCTAAATCCTCCCCACTCTAGCCTTCCTATGAAGATGAAGATTCATACTCCTCATCTCCTCTTTGGTGGTTATGAAAAGATTACATGACTATCAGTAAACTTCTGCAAAATCACTTTTATTCTGTAACCTGTAGAATATGAAAAGACCACTTCACCAGTGATCTAACATATAGTTATCCAAGTATAAAACACAAAAGCACTACAAAATATAAGCCCCACACCAACATCTTGACATTAGTAGAGAAAATTGTCCAAAAATTCATAAATTTATTACATTTTTGTTAATTTAGTTCTAAATTTTTAGTTATTCCATTTGAGTTTATTATGTCAATTTTGATCGGAAATCGTTAACAAATATGTTAGTTATCTTACACAATATGGTCAACGTTGACGTGTATAATTTTAATAGTATTTGAATATTTTTGAATTATTTATTATTTTCTTTTAGCGTTTTTTCCTTCTATTTTCCTTATTTACTTTTTTTTTTTTTTACTAGGGGTCATTGGCCACCAGGCAAGGACCGCAAAGCCCCTACTAGTAGTTGGTGAGGCTTGCAGCCCTCTTTCATAGTTGGGCAAGGGCCACAAGCCCTCGCAATAGTTAGTGGGGTTGTTGGGCCTCAACTTGTGGCTAGTGGGCCCTTAGTAGCCCTTAACCAAAATAAAAGAAGAAAAAGAATTAATAGGAAAATTTAGAAAAAAAAAATAAAAAATTGAAGTATTATTAAAAATTGTCTATCTCAAAGCTCGACAAGTATCCACGTCGACATGATATATTTGCTTACATTCCGAGTGAAGGTCATAATTTGCAGTGATTTCTAGCCAATTTTGAGAGAACATGTAAAAATTTTAGGACTTAACTAGCACAATTAAAATGTTTAAGATTATATTGGTAATAGTGTAATATGTCTGGAACTTTTTGGACAATTTTTCCCCATATTATAATGTTTGGAAATTTTCTTAATAGAAGTAATCAAGTATAAATGAGACCCCTCAACACCTAGGTTGCAAATGCCCTTAATTTTGCACGTATTTTTACACGTAAAATTCTAGTGTTTATAATACAAATGTGCAAGGGAGAGAGAAAGAGAGTTAAGTAAAATCCATATATAGTTTCAAAAGAATTTATCAAAAAAACTGCATCAATCAGCAACATAAAGATGATCATGTGGCTCAAACTTTAGAAACATACATTTAGATATAATTTCAAAAGTATGATCACTTTCTATATCCCTTTCACGAAGGAAGATTTTTCTGTGCCTCTGCGTGCCGACGCTGAAGACCTTCGCAATCCGAAGATCTCAGCTGCATTCTTTCTTCTGCGTGAAGGCCCGCACGGTCGCTCTTTGACCGACGAACGTCTGTGGTCGCCTCTCTCTCTCTCTCTCTTCAGCATCAATGACAACCCATCGTGTGATTGAGCTCAATTCGAGCTCCATCACAGCGTTTAGCTTGGTGCATGCATAATTGCTCAAGCTCGACGTTAGATCTGTTTGAGTAGAGTTGCTGCTTTGAGATCGACGCCTCTATTTTCAAGCGAGGTCATGACAAAGGTGGAGACTAACTTGTAGAGGTTGTGATGGGGTCAATTGGGGGAGTGGCGGTGTGATTCAGGGACGGAGATGGTGACGTTGATCGGCTATATGGTGGGAGATTGAGAAATATTATGGTAAAGAAGAGAAAAACTTTTAAGTAATAATTGCATCACTTGATAGTGAAATGTGATATAATAAATCAATTAATATTGGGTATTCTCAATATTTCAGCGCCGATTAAAATGACATGCATATTGTATTTGGCAATGTAGATTACTTTACATAAAATACATTTCCATAGTAAAAGGGATAGTTTGATCTTTTAGTTGAGAATTTTCTCTAAAGATGAACATCCAACAATTATCAAAAGCAGAGAAGCGTATATAATAGAGATGAGAGTATTTTTTAAAATTTTCTCAAATATGATTAAAGTAAAGGAAAATTCAAAAACCATCTTTCTGCTCTATCTTTTGGTTTCACTTTATATCCATATTTTTATTTTATTTTTTTTGGAAGAAGTAGTGCTTTCATTCATTCATAAAAGGGGCTCTACAAGAGCTAAGACAAGTGAGTTCCTAAAGCCATGAATCTATCAATTTGTGCTGTCACTTTCGTTTGTTGCTAGGTTTCATATTTTAAATTTGTTTTTCAACGAATGGGACCCAGAAACTTCAACCCATTGACTGATTCATGAATGATTTGTGGAAATTTTTAGGAAACTTTTAGGAAACTTCTCGGAAACTTCTCGCATGACTCAAGGCGTTGACTATATTTACTCAAAGGATATTAGGAGATTTTCCCCATCCATAACGCCAGAGATTGAGAGCTCATCATATTGACGACCCTCACTCGGATCCAAGCACACCCAAAGCAAACTTTCCTGAGATATTTGGTGTTTAGAGATCATACAATGGAGAAAGGGACGGGTTCATGGGCATCATCCGGATCTTCGTACGAGGTTTTTCTAAATTTTCGAGGAGTAGACACCCGTCATGGATTTACCGATTTTCTATACCATGGGATGGTTGGTGCTGGAATCCTTGTCTTTAGGGATAGCGAATCCCTCCATGTTGGCGAAGAAATCGGTGCTGAACTTCTACAAGCAATTGAGAACTCCAAGATTTACATTCCCATATTCTCTGCAAATTATGCTTCAAGTTGCTGGTGCCTCCGAGAGCTAGCGTACATGGTCGAGTGCACCTTGAAATCAAATGGGAACAAGGAGATTCTGCCTATTTTCTTGGACGTGGAACCTGTTGATGTCAAGCTGAAAACAAACTTGTATAATCAAACTCTTTCAAAGCGCCAGAAGACGTTGTGCAGTGAAGTAGAGTCATGGCAAAAGGCTCTCATTGCAGTGGGCAAGATTAAAGGATGGAACTTGAAGAAAGATGAAAGGTAAATATCTTAAACTTTTTAGTTGTTATGTAGATTTCCTCTCCCTCCCTAATCAGTTCGATTGCTGTATTGTTGGTGAAAATATATAGTTTATTCATCTTGTCGAGCATGGAATTCTCATGGGTAATAGCCAATAGCACCCGGCACCAATGTGGTGGTGGCACACCCTACTCATTCTAATTCTCTTTCTCCTCTCACTTTCTATCTCTGACATAGTAGTCACGAACAGTAACATCTTGAGTAGCTTCACCAAGTCGCCGGCCAACCACCACTGCAACTCATCCATCAATCATCGCCATTTCTTTGTCGTCGGCCTGACACCAGGCAGCCATAACCTGCCACGACCATCCAAATTCCCACCCTTTCTATCCTTCACTCACTAGTAAGTCAGATCCAGGTTGGGTCTAACATCACCTTGCCTATATTCGGCATTGCCAGCCTTGGGGGACCCCAAATCTAGTGGCTCCTAAAGCCAACAACCCCATCCTAGCGATCACAAGGCCACGACCCATGTGACATGAAGGATTGAGATAAGGCTAAGATGGCGGGTTGATCGGGTGCAACGATCAAAGACTCTAGAACACAATGGTGACGGTGTAGGGAGGCAAGTGATGCCAACAGTGGCATGATGGTGGTAGAGGCTGACGGTGATGGTGACTGAAGTTGGGGAGTGGAGAGAGATTAAAAATAAAAAGTTCTTAGCATCTAGATTTTTTTTTCTCGCTAATTTCCTCAACATGTGAGGGCAATTGAGTCACTTGAGGAGTAGCTTTTTACAACATAAAAGTTGTCCTTAACATGGTTGTTATGTCATGGCAGCCAAGTAGATTTGATCCAATCAATAATTGAAGCTGTTTTGGTTAAGCTGAATGTCAGATATAAAAATGTGATTGAGCACCTAGTTGGAGTTGATGATCGTGTAGAAGCTATAATTAAGATGTTGGACGTGGAATCTGATGATGTGAAATTCCTCGCGATCCATGGAATGGGAGGTGTTGGCAAAACAACATTAACCAAAGTTGTCTTCAACCGATTGTCTTCTCGGTTCCAAGGCTGCAATTTCCTTTCGGATGTTCGAGAGTCATCAGAACGACAGGGCTTGGTACATTTGCAAAAACAATTGTTATCCAAGTTCCTTGATCGTTGTTATATTGACCAAATTAGTGAAGTGGATCATGGAATTGACATGATTAAGAGGGTGCTTCATAATAAAAAAGTTCTCATTGTTCTTGACGACGTGGATGAAAACAAGCAGTTGAAAAATTTGGCAAAAAAAGGAAATTGGTTAGATTCTGGTAGTCGGATTATCATTACTACTAGATACAAAAGTGTCCTAATGATTGACGGAGAAGTGACAAGTGAAGGTCCTATAAAGTGTGCAAATGTTTTGACTTATGAAGTACGGGAAATGGAATTTCACCATGCTCTTGAGCTTTTCAGTAAGCATGCCTTCAGGAGAGACTCTCCACCCAATGATTATGTCGACCTTTCTAAAAAAGTTGTCTCCACTTTGGGAAAGCTTCCTTTAGCTCTTGAAGTCACTGGTTCATCCCTTTCTAGTAGATCCAAAGAATTTTGGGTAGACACTTTGAAGAAGCTAGAAAAAGCTCCTTCCAAAGAAGTCCAAAAAACATTGATGATAACTTATGAAAGGTTAGATGATGCACAAAGGCAAGTATTTCTAGATATAACTTGTTTTTTTGTTAATGAGGATAAAACCTACCCTTGCTACATGTGGGAGGACTGTGAATACCACCCGTACAATGCCATTGAAATCCTCTATCACATGTCCTTGATAAAAATCAAAGATGACAATACCTTTTGGATGCATGATCAAGTGCGAGACCTCGGAAGGGCAATCGTTCGTGAAGAGAATTTCAAAGAACCTCACAAGCGTAGCCGAGTGTGGAATCATCAGGAAGCCTTGAGCATTTTGGAGCAGAAAAAGGTAGTGAAAGGGAATTACAACTTATTTTCCTACGAATTGTTGTAGCCTATTCTTGAAAAAGGAAAAATCCATCCCTAGTAGCGCTTGAAATTGTTTGCTTTAACCTTCACACGTGACTTCTTGGTGTTTCCATCGATAGGGAAGCAAGAAGATAGAAGCACTGTCACTAGGATCTCGTGGAGTCATCATAACGCCTAGTGAAATTGCTAATTTACGACACCTGAGGTTCTTGAATGGGAATGAGATGTTCCTTGTTGGAGACTTCAATAATCTTCTCTCCAATTTAAGATGGCTTTCTTGGCGATGGTGCCCTTTCGAGTTTGTGGCAACAAACTTTCATCTGGTCAATTTAATCGTTCTTGACCTTTCACACAGCTATGTATCAGAGAAATGGATTGGCTGGAACCAAATTAGAGTATGATACGAGTCTCACTCCTTGTCTACAAGTATCTTTTCTTGTCTTTCTCGCTTTTTTTTCCTATAAATTGTTTCTTAATATATATTTTTTGTAGGTGGCAAGTAAACTAAAAGTACTAGATCTCAACAATTGCAACGACTTAATGAGAACGCCTGATTTATCTATGTTGGTGTCCTTAGAGAGATTGATTCTTGAAGGTTGTCGCAATTTAATTGAAATTGACCCTTCCATTGGAAAATTAAAGCTCCTCACTGCTTTAAACTTGAATGGATGTCACGCTCTTGAAGGGTTGCCTTACGAAATAGGATGTCTAGATGCTTTGACGGAGATTCTCATGCCTCGTTCGTCGTATGCATTCAAACTTCCGGAGACAATTGGTAATTTGAAGTCATTGTTGACCCTTGATGTATCACATAGGTGGATATGCATGTTGCCAGACTCAATTGGAGGGCTGGTGAAACTTAGGCGGTTGAATTTATTTAAGTGTTTAAAGATAAAGAAACTTCCAGACTCGGTTGGGCAATTACAATCATTAGTCGAGTTGGATTTGTCATCAACAAGTTTGGGACACCTACCTGATTCAATCGGCAATCTAAAGCAATTGACAGTACTTAGGATGAGCCACATAATTGGGATAACAAAATTACCAAGAGCGATTGGGCTAGTGGAGAAGCTTGAAGAGTTAGAAGCTAGTGGATGTCACCACTTGACCGGTGAAATCCCTCAAGAAATTGGGAGGCTGTCTCGTTTAAGGATCTTAGACTTGTCATTCACACGTATATCCAGATTACCCACCACTGTGCGTTACCTCTCTAATCTCCAAACACTTAATCTAGAATCATGTTCTAAGCTTAATGAGTTGCCACGACTTCCCCCAAGTTTGAGTTGTCTAAGGTGGGCCTTTGATACTCTCAAGTTCTGCGGAAACAGGACACATGTGCTAGAGTGGGACTCTGCTTATCACTCTAGCATCATACCCTATATGAGGTGGAAGAACTAGCATCTGGCAAAAGCCGGCGATTCTGGCCTCGGCTGCTGTCTTCTAGTTTAAGAGAGTTCGAAGTTGGAAATATGTCAATTACACCACGGATGGATTATTCCCTTTTCAGCAACTTGTCAACCTTGCGATTACAAAGTTGTTTGATGTCAGAATTCCTTGATGTGATCCCTGAGGAGGTCGAGCCCTCCAGAATGCAATTAGAAAAAAAGTGATGCGAATCGATTCTATTGGAAATGAAAAGATTGAGAGATTTAGAGCAATCGGGATCGTTTTGTTGGAAATAAATACATCGAGAGATTTAGTGAAATCAAAAATGGAAAGATTGACAAATTTAGAGAAATCGGGATCATTTCTGTTGAAAATGGAAAGATTGAGACATTTAGTGATGCATACGTGCAAGTTCTCCCCAAGAGCACTTCGTCTATCGCACATGAAGATTCTGGAAGAGGTAAATTTGTTTGGATGCTCCTTGTTAGTAGAGATCTGGGGCCTTGAAGAATTGGGATCCCTTTGCTTCCTATCGATTGTGGATTGCAGTTCCATGGAAAGGATGTCAAACCTATCAAACTTGAGAAAGCTAAGGAAGCTCAGAGTTGGAGAATGTCCAAAGCTAAGAAGCGTGGAAGGTCTACATCACTTGGAATCTTTACAGAAGTTGTGGATTCACGATTGTTGCTCGTTGGAGAGTTTGGCTGACACCTCAAATTTGCGTTTAGAATGTTCCACAATTGAACATTGCGAGTGGTTGACCAACCGTAATAGTTACTGTAAATGTCATGACACAGGAGATTCAGTGTTTACTGAACCTGACCATGCTAAGTATTTTTGAGCCGATTACACTGACTCAAGTGAGTTGGGGAGGATAGGTTGGTGAAGGAGAATTGAGACTTGATGCTGCATCCTTCAATTTGACTCAGGCGATAAAAGAATTAAGAATGGAGTCTCTAATTGATGCAGATGCTAAGACTTGGAACTTAAACCCTATTAAAGACAGCATGCGACAGGAGGAGCAGTGACTGGTTTTGAGAAATCACAAAAGGTCGAGAAGTTCTGATGACCAAATGATTTGGCCTTGGAACAGGATTGGTTGTTCTTCAGTAAAGTCTCTACCACTTTACCATGCAGAAAAGAAAGAAACATCTACTAAAGACTAGATCCTCAAGCTCTCATACTATTGATGGTATAATTTGGAAGTTAGCACGGGGAGTTGAATCTCTTCAAGATAAGACACTTCCTCTAGTAACTTTGCTTAAATGTTGTGCCTGCTACTACTACATGTGCAAAAGAAAAAAATATAGTTTCTCCTGCCGATGATGCCCTTAAGAATTTGTGACAACAAATTTTCATTTGACTAATTTAGTTGTTCTTGACCTTTCACATAGCGATGTTTCAAAGAAATGGATTGGCTAGAATCAAATCATAATATAGTACGAATCTCACTCCTTGCATACATGTATCATTCCTTGTCATTTTTTTTCCTGCAAATAATTTCTTAGTATATATTTTGTTTTACAGGTGGCAAGTAAACAAGAAGTACTAGATCTCAACAATGGCGAATATTTAATGAGAACACTTGATTTATCTATGTTGGTGTCCTTGGAGAAATTGACTCTTGAAGGTTGTCACAATTTAATTGAAATTGACCCATCCATTGGTAAATTAAAGCTCCTAACTGCTTTGAACCTGAAGGGATGTGACTCTTTTCAAGAGTTACCTGAAGAGATAGGATATCTACCAGCTTTGACAGAAATTGTCATGTCTAATATGCTACATGAACTTTCGAAGAGATTTGGTAATTTGCGGTCATTGTTGACCTTTGATGTATCACATAGGCAGATTAGCAATCTGCCATACTCGATTGGAGAGCTAGTGAAACTTTGGTGGTTGGATTTATCAGGTGTACAAAGATAGAGGAACTTCCAACTCAGGTTTGGAAATTACAATCCTTAGTTGAGTTGGATTTGTCATTGATAATATTTGTGGACCTTAAAAAGACTTAAAGATTGACAAGTTTCCTCTGTTATGTGCAGTGAACAAGAAGCACCACCCTCCATTTTTGAGCGATGAAGAATGGCATTTCGATAAAATAGCCAAAGACGGCGCTCTACGCAAGCACGTGACTTTGAGAGGAATCAAATAAGGGAAGCACAAGCAGTTTGCAACTGCATTTTGTTACCAAATTACCGGCAACCATCTTCACTAGCAGTCAGATAAGCACCGAGGATGGTACTCCTTCGAGGATCAAACTAGTAGATGGCAGGACCAATGAGAGGGTTATGAGTGGCCCTCTATCTTCCATAAAGCTCAAAATTGTCGTCCTTGATGGCGATTTCAGGTTAGACGAGGGAGAGGATTGGACCGAGAAGGAATTCAATTACAATATCGTTTGCGAAAGGGATGGGAGAAGGCCATTGATAACCGGGGAGCCGACTGGGATCTTGCAAGGGGGAATTGGTTGCCTCCGTAATTTAATCATCACTGACAACTCGAGCTGGACGAGAAATCGGGAAATGAGCTCGAGCTGTTCAAAAGGTTTCTGGAGAAATAAGAATAAGTGAAGTGAGAAGTGAAACTTTCATCGTTAAATATCATCGAGGATAGTGTACGTTTGCAATGCCTATCATTTTACGATAACAATTTAATTCCAACCATCTACTCTGTATGTGGACCATAGAAAGACAGACTGACAAGTTTTCTCTGTTATGTGCAGTGAACAAGAAGCACTATCCACAATCACAGAGCGACGAAGTATGGCGTTTGCAGAAAAGAGCCAAAGACAGTGCTCTACACAAGTGCATGACTTCGAGAGGAATCAACATTGTTCAAGGATTCCTCCAGTTGTACGAAGCGGATGCGCCTTTCTAAGAAACAAAGTGACTCTTACTCTTCGAGGACTGCTAATTTCCCTTTTTTCCAGTTCACGTTATTCTAAGCATTGTTCAATATCAAATCATGCTACTTCTTTTGTGTGTGATGTTATTTCAAGTACTTGGAGATGGGATCACCAAGCGGACATGGGAGACGATCATCAGACATGCCAGCCCCTATGTGATCAACGATGACAAGATGTATTTCTACCAAGCTTTGAACAATGCCAGTATAGTGTTCAATTCGGTCATGAAAGTTGCTCAAGCAGCACTCGATGGCCAAATTTACTAGTCGGTAGACATATTGGCCCACTCTCAGAAGGTACATAAATCATAACCCAAAACATCTCTATCTAGTAGCTGAGTGTGAATCTATCTGGACCTATAGAAAGGGCCTGTATTTATCGGATTAGTCTGCTTCCATGGCAGAATACATACCACAAGCACTTCTATTAGAAAAGTACCCATTTGATTTTGGACTTGATTGAACCCGCTGCTCAGTTGACAGATTTTGTTGCAGAACTTGAAATGGCTAGCTTACAATAACAACAATCAATGGTGGCGCTCGATGCCCTGCCCAGCATCTCTCTTCTGAGAGCCCCAACCAATTTGCCTACGGAGCCGTCAATCGGCCCTAGCCTGCCTCTTCATCATCTATTTTACACTGAGCTAAACCAAGGTATTGTGGTATTACATCACTTCCATCTATCTTTTCCTTTTTGGCCTTCTTAATCTTTAGTGTTCCCATTTCTTTATTGGCACATCCACCTTTTTGCACATCTAAGGTAGCTGAAACTGAAATGCATCATTATTCAGATAGACCAGAAGTGACTCCTGAATTTAGTTACTCACTGGTTCCAGCATCGTGCTGCTACAATGACACAGAGATCAGAGAATTAGGTTGTCTGGGCCACAGTCATCTCACTGCAAAAATCTTTGATCCGACTGTAATTCAACAGCTTGGCAAGGGAGGACTTTTTGTCCAGTTTGAGTGCTGGCGAAAGCAGTCATCTTCCTGGTTACACACAAGATCTGTTTGCGCCGAACATCCATTTGTCTCCTGAGGAGCTTTTCCAAGTGCCATCTCCAATCCCTGGCAATTTAATGTGGACACCGGAGCATACTTTCATCATTGAGTCGAGCAGCGGGGCAGATTTTGGGATCTGCCCATCTTGCACGGGTTATGGAATCTATAATTCTAGGATTGCAAGGCCCAAGGAGGCATGGTACAAGATCCGTGACGTGATGAAGTGGGGATTGGTTCGGCGCGTTGTGGCTGCAAAGAGAAGAGCAATGTTCAATTGTGCAAGTTATCTAGCTGTATAAATGGAGAGTCCCATCCCCCAAAAGAATTTTGGGTGCTTCAGGAGGGCGAAGCTCTCGCCCGCACAAGCCAGTCATAACATGCGAAGTACAAAAAAAAAAGAAATTCATGATACTTGATGCGAGGAGATTGTCTTGGGGATATGAGAATGTCTAGTTCTAGGGGTAAGTTGTCCAGGATGCATCATCAACTTAGTATTATGCATGATCACTGCGATTTTCTCTATTGTTTTTTGTTGATTGTCCTTTCATATTTGAATGAAGTTGTGCACCATCAAGATGGGGCTGCCAATTGGACGTGTCTTCTCTCTATAGTGATCTTAGGAAGTACCTCAATACAGGGGTTCTTCCTCAAGAATTGTAAGGCTTTTGCTCTCTTCTTCAAGAATTGTTTGGCATTCTGTTTGTCTCAAATAAATCATCCCTTGATTTGTCAGTTTACTGTTCTGATATGCTTAGTAGACTTTTCTTTGCTTTACAAATTTTGTGAGTATATTACTTAGTTTGCGAGATCCAAAGTTTCTCCTGTCAGCTTTGCCCTTATTGATCTGAAATATTATATGGTAACCATTAGTCAAAAAGCCCACAATCTTGATGGTAAATAGTCAAGGTTCTTCTATCGCCAATGTGTGACCTTGTTTTCCACGTAACATTCCACAGAGTTCCTGTAGGCTTGGATCTAAGACCGCTTCGAGACTATTCCAGAGAATATTTCTGGGCGACTGCTATTCTTAAGGAGAGTGCCTGATTTATCTACGTTGGTGTTTTTGGAGATTTTGAGATTATGTAGCTGTTTTAAGATAAAGAAACTTCCAGACTCAATTGGGAAATTACAATCATTGATCGAGTTGGATTTGATAGAAACAAGCATTGATCACCTACCGGATTCATTGAGCAATCTAAAGCAACGGACAACACTTAGGATGAGGGACATTAAGGGAGTGTTGACAAAATTACCTTGTGCAATCCTCAGTTAGTGGCTGGTCATTCTGGGTCTGAGACAAGTGAGCAGCACTGTTTGAGGATGCCAGACTTGTCAGGGACCCAAATATCTGGATTACCCACCGTGGCGAGTCTCGTCTCTAATATCCGTGATCTTGAGATAGCCAGCGTGAACGACGAATTCCTTTGAAGAAACCGGACCGTTGGACGAAGGCCGATGACCATCATCATCTTCGTGAGTTAAAAATGAGTAATCTCTGGAGTACAATGAGTAATCTCTGGAGTACTTTAGCGTCGCCATTCTCTCCTCTAGCTGTCGAGGGCTAAGATATTTCCTCTTGATGTAGTCAGAGAGGCTCGTGATTCCACACGAGATTTACATGGAGTTCTTGCTCTTCTCGGCACATAAATGACCCTTCTTTTGCCGATCTTCGATCACTCGATCTCACCAACGTGAATTCACCATTTCGATGAAATATTTTTGAGTGAGGTGCAGTGGGAATGAGTTGCAAGGGTGTTCTTTAGAGAAGTTGTATCAATAAGAGTTTTTTCCCTTTTATCGTGTTCGGTGTATTACACTAATTCTACTAGGAAAATCTGCTTCCAAGAACACTTAGGCTCAGTTCGTCCTAAATGAGTCACAGGAAATGACCCATTTTCTGCAAAACGAGCCTTAGAACTCATTTATTTTCTAGATAATCATGGCTCCTGATTTGAAGAATGCACAATAACCTTTTCTTAAGTTTGAAATAAGATAAGCGGCACAATCAATTTGTATGATAGAGCTCGACGGTCAAGTCACATGGTCTTTATAGTACTCGTGATTATCTTAATGCCAAATTTAAATTTGAGTTCAACAGATTAGGCATGATCCCATCTATGTACATCGGCAGACCGTGTCAAGTGCCAGCAATGTATTGCAATCTCTGCCTTGATGTAGATACATCATAACCATGCTATTCAATCGAGATGAGCCAGATAACAGACGAGCAAATCAAAACGTGTCGATTGGCGTCCAAATACAAGTTAAAAACACGTCGTACACAGGTCGGGCAAATAAAGATAGCGGGATACATGAGAATGATGTCCCTATACATCTGTCTTTGAGACACCGAACAGATAAACACGTCAAGTAAGCACAAGCATAGTTTAAAGGGGGCCAAAGGAGGAGCATTTTATCAAGAAGAGGATGAAATACTTATGAAACACAGCAGCAAAAGAAGTGAAACCAGCTACGTTCAAAGGAACGAGGGACAATAAATTACTGCAACCCACAGGGAGGCATCCTAAATGTCAATACAATGACAGGTGCACCTTAAACACTAGAATTTATCCTCAGTACTAAATATCTTTCAGTGAAAACAATCAAAATTCCGTCCACGGTATGAGCCGTAAAATAAGTTAAAACGGCAAGCTGATCTCTGAGCAAATCCTCGATGGTCCATTGTGGTTCCTGATCACAGGCGTCAATGGGAGAGCTTCTGTTGATGTCAGAAGTTATGAAGATACTCTCAAGCTTTTTAAGGCAGACGTCAGCAGTGGTAGCTTGCCGGGAGCTCTCTGCTTGTAGTCCTTCTCCAGAGCCGCCACCGCCAGCGATTGTAGCTCGGGGCTGTCTTTATCTTCCTTGTTCCGTCCTTTAGAAAGTTGTCCGATGGCAGATGTGCACTGAGGTAAAGAAGAACAGGCAGTTCCATGTGACTTAGAAAGGAAATTTACAAGACAAATTGAACCATGAAAGAAGTAACCCCATTTTATGCATGTAAGATGGAGTATTACTCTTATCCACAATTGAGTTTTCAAGGAGGACATGAGAACTCACCAGGCAGACACCAAAAAGTGCTCTTCGATTCTTGCCACCGGTTAAATTTATAGTGGATGCATAGTATTTCTTAGCTGCCTGAAGGTTCTCTAGTCCACCAATTGTGTAGAGCACCTGTTTTTTCATTTTCCCCAAAAGAACATGTCAGTTATATCTAGCTTTATTGATGAGCAATGATCATTCACAATATGATGAAAGAAAGCATCAAAACTGAAACAAGGTACTTATTGAAAGGTTCAATTGTAGATCTCAATGTAGGAAAAGAGTGTGGCATTACAAGATACATCTTCATAAAAGTGTCCTAGTAAATCTCTACTCAGGAACCACTTAATTTAGATATTGATTGAAATGAGAATATCCTCAAGCAAGTATTCTGGTTTGGTGTTGTACAAGGGTTTGCACGTAAAATATACTACATCATACCAAGTTTGCTTCACCCATCCCACTTCAATTACAGATACTATTCAGAAAGTAAATAAAAGGATAACTGTCTCTTACATCAGCATAGGCTAGGTGATGTAATGGATTTGTTGGTTGAGATAAGATTAGCTCCTCATAGCAGAATGCTGCCTGCTTATACCTAATGAAGGCACGAAAAAAGTACGGTTCAGCATGGGAATTCGAAGCATAATACATACGAATGTAGCCTCCTTATTATCTTCTGAGGCAATATAGAAAAATCTTACATCTGCAAGGAGACGTATATCTCTGCGAGTTCTCTCCAAGCATCATGATCTGCCATGAATCTATTGAAAAAGGGAATTAGAGAAAAGTGAAGTCACATTACGCCACCCCAGATTTGACAAACAATCTATAGGTTATAGTCTTACGTATCAAGATATTTGTTGAGACACTCTATGGCGGTAGTGATATTGCCTTGGGCTTTTGCCAAAGCAACCCTCCGTTTGTGGATTACCTTCATTGGAGAAAAGTATTCAGGCATAGAAGCATATGACTTAGCTATTTCAAATATAAGTCAGAAAGCAGATTATTTCATTAATCTTCAATGGATGGCAGTATCTGTGACGAAAAAGAGCCAAAACTTACTTGATCAAAAGGGTTATCCTCAAGAAAACTCAAGTAAGCTTTTTCAGCCTCTGCCCAAAGCCCCTTAGCTTCAAGCAACATACCCTCAAGCCTCCCTGCAAAACAGCTCATACATCACGAATTTAAAATAACAAAATGAGCAAATAGTGTGAACTTGTTCTCAATCACATCAGATGAAGTAACAATGAGATATGCCTTGTCATGAAGGAAACATGTCATCCTTATTTCATCATCAATGCAAAGATGACACACATCAGGCGGATAGTTTCAATAGAGACATCGTTACTCATCAACATCCTCATCAATCTCATAGGCAAAGGCCACTTCCAGACATACATAGATGAACCACAGCTGTACACCAAGGCATAAAGATAGCCATCTCATCGAGCTAGCCTCATTGGGCTGGACCTGCCTCAAAGCTAACCTGCTAACTATTAGCAAAAAAATCTGGACATGTCAAGCAACATTAAAGTGGTGTTACCACTTCCAAGTTCCTATGCAGTGTGTCGAAAATGGTTGGTTCAATATTATTTCTCCATTGTTTTGATAATTCATTACAATTCTTCTCTTCTCCCCTTTTCTTAACTAGCCTTCTGTCACGCACGCACGCACACACGCACTTCAACTCTTTAAAAATTTCAAATTTTACAACAAGAAAATTTATCAATTTGCCTCAACATAATTTCTCGTATACTTGGGAATTTGTTTCCTCTCTTTTCACCACTCCATCCAATTCATGAGATCAACTGCTTAAATAACTCAATAGTTCCTATTCATCTCATTCACACTTGAATATCTCATGCTAAACTCTCACTAATTGGTTAGATGACACTTTACACAGCTTTATGAAAGAAACATATTCCAAAAGATTTATCCGAGAACTCTAATTAGATAACACCCAGCAGTCCCCCCAATAAAACAATAGCAACACCCAAGCTGTCATTCTACAACCCCACACCTCTAACATTGTTGGTAGAAAGGCTTTTCTATGTCAAAAAGAGCTTAACTGAAACTTTTGCATCATTAGAAGGAGAATATTTAGCAATTCTTGAATCACAAAGAGTCAGATGAAAGAAAGCATGCAAGGATATAATTGGCTCACACACACCACTGTGACCTGACATGCAGCTCCCGTTGGGGGCAGGAAACATTTACTAAGGCTCTGATGATAGTCTCTATGAGGTAAGAAGATCAACTTTGTCGGAATTTTGATCCACACTTTCCGGAATTACAAATCAACTAGTCTATGGATTAGTCCAACTTACCCACTCGTTTACTGTCTGGAAACTTTTTACGCAAAACCTTGATACAGTCCTGCAGAATTGTTGGGCAACACTACATCAATTTTAAAAAGAAGAAAATTTCCTAAAGTAAAATAAGGATGTTCTTGTTCATTATTACATACAATCAATGAAATTTGATTGTCAGAAACATGAGGAAGCAAATTTAACTTAAAAAACTGAAGTTCAAGCAGCAAGTTGATTCTGGCTTAACTAAAAAATAAGTTCATCGGTTCACAGTTTAAAAAAAAATAGTAATATAAGTACATATTTTAACATGTAAAGATCTTAAACACAACATTATGAACAGAAATAACCTTCACAAGCAAGTGATACTTAAAACAAATCCTTCAATAATAAACTAGAGGCTAAGGTGAAGGAGGAATACACATTGATCCATGAAAAAGAGAGAATTTCTACCTTTGCAACATCTAGGGATTGGCAGTCCATTGCTGCAACTGCCACTTGCTCGCACAGAGTCCATTCTACAATAACAATGGCATATTACATTTAAAAGTATGGTGTATATGAATCAGAACAAGGAAAAAAAGGCAGGAATACTTTTGGGCAATAAAACTATATATTCCACCAAATACAACTCTACGACAAAAATGTAACTAAATAAAAATTACCAGCAGATGCCTCTCATTGAAAGATAGAGGAATGATCAATCAAACTGTCAAAATCAGACTTGATCATAGGTGAGTTACCATAAACCAAGATAGCCAGTCAACTTTCGGCATTCTTTTCAATCTTAGCTTTCTTAATAAACAATTAAGAGCTGTGAGGAAGCTGTCCAAAGGAAGAAGGTAGAACAATAGCAACTGAGCAGGTGCAGAAGCTAGAGAGTTTCTTTAAAATTCAGCGATGCTAAGCCAAAGTCTACAGCATTACAGAGCTAATACTGAGCATTTTTTGTTTTCTTCCCAAACATAGAAGACTTCTACACTGATTTATAGTTGTGCTAAAGTATTTTATTCCTATTATATACGAATGTGTGACGTGATCTTCAAAAGTAACAAAGCCATATTAGCTAGTAAAACTAGATAGGGAGGATAAACTGCAGTGTCGAACTGCAGTTTCCATTTGTTGCACCTTGCACTTTTGACCAAGCCCATAATATTAGTAGTTGACTTTCTTGGCATCATTTCACAGGCTACAAGGACATGAATATGCAACAGCAATTTGAGAGATCATTAACTACAACAATCTTCATTCATCATGTCCAACCCCAATGAGCTCCAGAGTGTCCTATGACACGTCATTGACTCACGTCGTGCCAGAAAGGATTAAAAGAAAATAAGTCCGAAAACTTACCTGCACTCCAAGGGGTAAGATTAGCCCGGCGAAAAAGCCTTTTGAAAATTTTAAAAATTTGACCTTTTGACCAGATAAAATGAGAATACTATGCCAAACAAACTGGGGAAACATCCTCATTCCCGAGGTTTATCTTCTCTTAGTCAATTCGCTAAAAAAAGACTTGCGCGGCCCAATTCCCCAACAAAACTCCCATACAAAAACTGGCTACAAAAGGGAAGAATTGAGCAGCTCTTGTGATCTCAGAAACAAGGAAAAAGAAGAGTAACGCGACGAGCCCACTAATTCTCATCCAACAATTTCGCAACTTTGAGAAGTAATCGCCCCACCCAAGAAGATCACCCAATCACACGACAAATTATCAAGAATCGTGCACAATTCCTCGCCAGCTAACATCAATATCGAGTGAAACCGAGCAAGAAGCTGAATTTCCATCGAAATTCAATCGAAAAACCAAAGATCTCAAAGACCCACCTTCGGTCCCGAGAGCCGATCGCTTCTTATAATCGTTCAGGATCGCCAGCCCGTGCTTCAAGACCTTGTCGGGGCGCCGCACCTTGAGCTTGCGGACGAGGCAGAGGTACTCCCACGCGCCGCCGCCCGCGTTGTCCACCTGGGTCTCGAGCCTGTTCAGCTGCTCCTCCTCCGATTTCGTCACCATCTCTCCCTTCAGGCTCGAATTCGGAAGCTGCCGGCGCCCCGCGATCCGATCTCCTCTTCCGCCAAGGTGGGAGCTTTTCAGGGCGCGCGACGACGGCCGTGGGCTTTCTCTCTCTAGACGGCCTTTTGGATCTGTAGAGAGAGAGAGAGAGAGAAAGTGCGAGGGAACAGTGGAACACTACACGACTACGACGACCTGCGAATCCGATATTCGCATCTTCCTTTACTTGCAAATCAGTCCTCAACTTTTGTGTTGGTTCGTAAATTAAGGCCCACGGCATTTCGATTTTTGTTAATTAAAGGCCTTCTTCTAATGTTTTGACCGTCGATCAGTTGAGTCTTTCGACATTATATATGGATCGATTGGATCATCCGAAAATAAAAAAAAAAGGCACAATCAAGTCTTAAAATAGCAGATCAAAAAAAGAATCTTAAAATTGTCATTAATAGGTTCTTGAAGTCAAAAGAATCTTATGGCATGTCTGGTCGGGCCTTTTTAATGTTATAGTGCATTCTTTTGGCAAATGACACCCGACACATTCTATTTGAAAACAATCTTATTCAAGAAACTTCCTCCAAATGCCCTCGTATGGTAATTAAAAGGCTAGATTGACCAAACACGAAAATGCAATTGGTGCAAATTAAAGATACTACTTTGCTAAATTTAATGGAACGGGTCTGTTATCTAGAACATGAAGCATTGTAATATGATCTTGAGTAGGAAGGAGGGAATCGAGAGGAATCACATTCATCATGTGAGAAAACGACAAAGGCCTCCTTAGAACTCTAGTGCAACCTCTTCAAGATATCAAGGACTTGATCAAATATGATTCGATTTATCATTGATCATTACATTAAGAGTTTAGTTTACCAAATTAAAATGTTAAAGGATTCAATTGGTCACTATTGGGAAAATTTTAAATTAATCTCGTGGTTATCTCTATATTAGTCCTATCATTTGGTGGATCTAGATAAATCAACTTTACATCCTAAAGTTTCCTATCCAAGCCTGTTAATGGTTAGGTATTTTTAAACTCCTATATGAAATTGATTGTGCTAGTAGGTCTAGATGGATTGGACCTATAATTTAATTTCTAGTTTAGGCCCACCTATTTTCCCTTTTGGTGGGCCAATTCATTGATAAGGTCTATTTTAAATGTATTGATTTAGTTTATGTGGCCCCTCGTAAATTGAGTTGATAGGCAAACATGAATGAGTTAGATCAAGTACCGTGTTTGAAAGACCTTGTTGATGTCCATCCTTAAAATAAAGATACTGGATTTTTTGTAAATTGATTGCGTTAAGTGAATCCACACCATTGAGTTGGAGCTAAAGATAAACTTAATCGAAAAAAGTGACGTTTATAGGTAACTATTATGGGATAAAAAAGTAATATTTTAAATTTCATAATATCGAAAGTTCAAAGTTTCAATACGCTCTATATATTTACATAAAAAAAAAAACAATATATTTTACTTTTAAAATTTTCAAATATTATCAAAATTTCAGAAAATTACAGTTATAAATTATGAAAGTTTCAAGTGCTGCTGATTAAGTTTTTATTAAATTAAATATAAAAAGACAAAGACAAGTGAAATTATAGTCTCCCAGTCCTAAACTTTAATTAATTTTTTTTGGTCAGGAAATTTAATTAAATTCATAAAATCCAAAAATTCAAATTCGAGCTCTACATTTCACCGAGAAAATTTACTTTGGGGTTTGAACAGTCTGTCAGCTCTAAAACCCTACTCCACTGGTCGTTGCAGGCCACGCCAGAGCTCCACCGTCCCTCAACCATGGCGATGAAAACCCCAGAAGAATCCGACGTCGGCATCGCCTGCTACATCTCCGACCTCCCTGGCTTTCGCGGCATCCTCAAGCAAAGGTCCAGTAAAACCCAGCTCACCCGCGCTCGCACCATGCTCGGTTTCTTCTCCGTTCCAATTCGCGAAACGCAGAGTCGTTTCGGCGATGGAAACGAAGCGAAATCGCGTGCCCATTGGTGTATAACTTCTGGGTTTCGCGCATTCGGTCTCCTGGATGTCGTGTCTCGTTGAAAGCCCTTTCCTTTTTGCTGACTTCTTCGTATGCTACGTGGGGCTTTGTGCAGGTATGCGGATTTCATTGTCAATGAAGTGGATTTGGAGGGGAATGTTGTTCGTCTGACCACATTGGAGGCCCCACCTGAGGTAAAATCGTGGGTGAAGCTTGGTTTTTTTATTTGTGTGTTCTTGTTATAAATTGTCGTGAAGGTCTGAAGATGATGTGGCTTTTTTACAGCCGGTTCATGTCGCGGTGGAGAACGAGACGAATGCTTCCGATCAGCTGAAGAGAAGTTACGACGTGGAGATCGAATCTTTTAGGAGTCTTGCTGGGGACTCTGATGCCAACCTGCTCCAAAGTTTAATTGCGCAAATTACGGCTGGTGCTGAAGAGAGCCCTCGCCTATAGTTCTTTCGCCAAATAGCGACAAAATTCATCGCACGGTGTGCTGCTTGCACTTTGGTGGTTTTTTTATATTTTATCTTTTGTTTAAGCAAGGTATCTTATTGCCTGGTTTGGGTAAATTGTGAAACTATGTCTGCTTTATGTTCTACAACAACTGAAAAAATTAAGCCCTTATATAGTTGTCTGGTTGATGTTCTGAGCAGAGGAAATTCAAATGCTCTTCTGGTTGAGGTGAATTTGGCAAGTCAGATGTCACAAACGTTCTGCTTCATACCAATCTTTCTTGTTATTGATGACTCACTTTTCTCAATGTGTATTTCCATTAATCGGGGTCCTCAGCTCAGTTAATTTAGGTCTTTCCGAGCTTGTTGATCACAATCTCGGATGTTTTGGTTCAGCATTAGCTAATATTATATGATTATTGACTACAGCAATATCAAATGATGTAATTCTTATTGCACATTCCAGGCAATTCATAATTATTTCAAAGAGAAATTCAAATTTCTTGTTACCGACACGATTGATGGTCCAGATGCCTCGACAAAGTGCATTCGGGTGAGAGTAAGTTCTGGAGGTCAGTCCAAGGGTAAAATGTCAAAGAAGCGGAAAGAAAGAGGTGGTAAGCCTTTTGATAGCAGAGGTTCAAGTAGCTGGCCTGAACATGTTGGGAAGTTCCTTAGGTAATACTGGATGTTTAGCTGCAATTGCAATTTTCCAACAATTTGTGTTCATGACCGTGTTTTACTACCAATTAGACGTTCCATAAGCTTTGATGTAATTGTCAAGACCTAAAAGAAAAGAACAATGAAGATCTGGAGGTGTGCATCTGCATATTAGTAGATGCTCAGGACATGGGTGAGAAAATAAAATCAGTCAAGATTAATGGTATATTATGTTCAGGGTGATTTTGCCAGCAGGCTGTCTCCATTATGGTTAATGAAAAAAAGAACAATGAAGATCTGAACTTATGAAATTTATGGGATGATGTTAGTATCAAACTAGTAGAAACTGTTGGTGTGATCTGTCACTATAATTGACAGTAATTTTCTTCAAGCAATATGTAAGTGATTTAGATAGTCATTAGAAAAATTGCATTTGCACGTGGAAGAGGTGAGGGCAGGTAGTGTAGATCAATGAAGTAATAACAGGTTAGGGATATGTTCAGGATGGAACATAGCTAACGCTGTTTGTCCTTATAAAGTGAGGATGTGACAACACTTCTGTTTTAGATGCTCTAATTTATGACCTAGACTTAACAAGACTTGTGTTGTTAATATTTCTTTGATACCTTGGAATCAGCTGTCATGTTTCTTTGCCAGTCGACATCATTTAGCCATTCTTTAATTTTCTCATGTACAACTTAGATAGCTACTAAGGATTGCTGTTATGCAGGTTTCATCTTTACAAGGAAAATAAGGATACACAGGAGGCCTTGGGTGTTATAGGAAAGATGCTGGGCATCCAGGTAGCTTGTGATTTTATACTGGAAAAGGATTTGTTTTTGTATGTAGCATCATTTTCGTTGGAAAAAGTGGACTAAGCCTCATTGCTGACAGATTCTGTTCTCCCGGGATTTTTAATGCATGGCATGTGTGGTTATGCAACTGAAAATCTATGCTCACCAAGGAAGTTCCTATATCATCAAAACAGTCTTTTTCCAAGGTCTAGTGAAAATCAAGATCATATTATTTGAGTTCATTCCCATTAAGATGATCCATCTTCTCATTTCTCAGTCAAGATCATTTGGGTTTGCGGGCACCAAGGACAAGCGAGCTGTTTCAACTCAAAGGGTAATCAATACTAGGCATGCTTCTATCATATTTGATTTTTGATCTATATTGTCATTTGAAAGCAACTTCAATCATCATAGTGTCTCTGCTATGTCATGGCTAAAAATTGCATGTGGCCTTCTTTCAAATGGTAAGTCATCTCCATTTAAAATACTAGGAGATCTAGATGACTAAAAAATCTCCAAGAAGTGCCCTAAAAAGATGAAAATATGAGACATAAGTCATCCTCAGTGTCATGTACATGTGGAATTCTTGATTCATGTTGTTGCAGTTTTCCATTTCAGGGAGGATTTCTGAAAGATTTTGTGAAAGTAACACTGCATATAACTGTAAATTTGTATATAAATGTTGAAAGAATAATTAGCTGCAAACAATCATAATTGATATACTCTTGTAATACTGGACATTAATGACTGTCTTGGCTTGAAATTCCAAGGTATTTAATTCTGGGGGTCTCACTTTCATCAATTCTGCTAAATTTTTTTTTTTTTGAATAGCACATTGATGTACTTCATGTACCTCTTCCCCACAATAGAATGATATTTTCAACCTGCAAAAACTATCATTATTTTTGTTCTCTCAATGTACCCATTCATGCTTGCTTTTGGAGCTTGAAATTTGAAATTTCCAAGTTATAGGAAAGACCTGTTAGGTCAGGTTGGTTCTATTTATTACCATATCCTACAGCAGTGCATCTCCTTCATTTTGCAAATGATTTTCAAATAGACTTATTATTTACTAGACCACTAGTTGTTTTCTTCTCTCTGCCTGGATTTTTAAATGATACTGGAATTGTAAATGGAAAAAATAAATCTTTCCTTTGCCTATTTCTTTGGCACTCTTAATGGGAAGTTCTTGAACAATTTTTTTTTTTCTCTTGAACAATTTGAATGATGCTATATTTACTTGTTTTTGACTTTTAAAACATGGAAGTGCTGTGCCTGTTAGTTCCTATTGTACTGCAACCTTCAAGTGTTCCTTTATCTGTGATTAAATCTCCTGAAGGCGTGGCATTATATTTTGGCATCTTGTTACGTAATTATCATATTCAGAGTACTGGGAAAACCAAACAAAGTCTTTTAAATCACTGTCAATCTACCTTATTTTATCAGGCCCCATATTGATGGTGGTCGTTGTTCAGATAGTCTTATAAACAATCTATTGACTTTGTAAACTAATTTTGTACTAGCATTAACGCAGAATAATTATTGTAAATCAACTACAGCTACCTGACTTCAATGGAATCTTCCATTCTTTTGATCATTTAAAAAATATTGTGCTTGTTGTTAATTGAGAGGTTTAGTATTTCCTACACATGCTACATTGAAAAAGCTCTCAAAGCTCTCACTTTGCCTTCAGCATTCTTTCCGTTTCAATAATTATAAAATCCCTGAAATGGATGGGCAAGGCAATGTCTCTAGTTCCAAAATAAGATTGAGTGTAGTGATTTAACTGCTTGTTCTTCAAGCAATTCATTGTCTTATGCATGATTGTACTTCTAGATATGTTATTCCATCCGGTTTTCATGAAGACATGGGACAGAGTTCAAAATTCAGAGCTAGGTTTCTTTTTGCATTTGCAGGTTACTGTATTCAAGCAATATGCAAGTAAATTAGCATCTCTGAATGAAAAGCTGATCGGTATTAAAGTGGGTGACTTCTGGTGAGGCTAATGTTATTTACATTCTGCTTTTGTCTTGTACATATATACATGACATATCCAACACTTTAGCTGCTCCATTTCAGCTATGTGAAGGATGGACTTGTTTTAGGGCAGCTCTTGGGAAATAGATTTACAGTCACGCTACGGTAGGAATGATGTCACTTTTATGCATGGTTGCATTAATCATAGTCTTAAGTCTATGCTAATACAACATGCATTTCTTCATAGCCGCGTTATTGCAGATTCAGAGGATACCATCAAAGCAGCTGCAGATGCTTTAGGAAAGCTGGGGTTCATTAACTACTTTGGCTTGCAGGTATTTTCTAGACTATTATTATCTCTATCACTTAGCTCATCTGATTGTATCCTTCATATTTGGCATATTTTCCTTCCCTATTTTTGTCACGAGAATGTACTATATATTGCTGGTCCTTTTTCCTTCTAACCTCATAAGATATATTCGAAATCATGCACACGATAAAGTCATTGGAGAAGTTGTATCTGAGACAAATTTGACCTTTCACATTTGTTGTCTCTCATATGCATTGAGCAGGCCTCATTTCCATGGTCCTGCGAGAATATGAGCTTCTATTCAGATTTTGCCTTAAATTCACATTGCTAGATGAAAGTTTCTTGTTACGAGCAAACCCTCTGGATCTTACAACTGGTTATGGTGGAGGACAATCATGACTTTCTGGCGTAGCAGTGACTTAAGAAAGAAATTGTAGAAAGAAGTACATGCAGTTTGGACCTGAAAGTTGATGAGAGCACCCAAAGGGAGATAGACAAGACTTCAGTAAATTGATGGGAATAAATTTTATGGATGGGACATCTGTGACATTCAGTATGCGTCATACAACCTTCTGAAAGGGGTCAATTGCAAAGAGATAGACTATAGTACCTAAAATCAAATAACTTGCTAAAACCTATGGAATGGATTCCAAGATGGTAAAATCTCTGGATATGCAAAGAGAAGGCATTGAGTATCTCCCCTTGTTACTTTACATGATGATTTTGTAAAGTTTGCTGGTTTAACTGTATCTAGGTCGTGTGCAGACATTGCAAACAGTTCCATGACTTCAAATTTGCCTGACAGTGACAAGGGAATTGATTGAAATTAGTGCAAAATCTAATTGAAATATTCTTGTCCTAGCAAGAACATCATGTTCATGTCCATTAAGACCTTCATGAGCACAGATGGTGTAGGTTGTGCTACCTTGGCCATTCAGGGCTTGTCAATTCACCATTGCAAGAAATGGTAGATCACCTAGTTCAAGAATATTGGCTGCATATGCCCTTATGTCTGTTGTTAATGATCACGCGCTTGTGAGTAGTAAAATAGATCTGGTATTCTTTATGCTATAGAACAAAATTGAAATTTTGGATATAAAACTAGTAATATATTGAGAATACTAATTTAGTAAACTTGCCATAATTCTTGACCCTGTTCTGTTTGAGCAACTGTCTTGTTTACATCTGGTCATATGATATATGTTTCATTCCTACCAGAGCAACCCATGTGCATTTCAACTTTCTGAGAATGGCTGGCTATGCTAAATGTTTGTAGTGACCTCAAGCACTAAAATGTTCTTTAAGGGACAATAGTTTCGGTCAGTGAATTATGTGATTTAGGGATGTGAAAGGTAGATAACTATTGCGCCCTTGAAGTTTTGTTATAATAACACAACAACCTTTGCAGTTTTGAAAATTACTTTGATGTCCTAACTGTCTACAGTAATCTCCAATCATTTGTTGAATTTAGAAGTTACAACCATATATATTAACTTGAATTTCTTAAACTTTTGTCTATCGGGTTGAAGAGAAATGCTAATTTGCATGTAATAAGAAAGCTAAAACAGCTCATAATGATATGTGGTGCCACATCATAGGTTAGATAGCTTGCCAAGGTGAAATGGACTTGACCAGCTTTGATCTTGACCAAATCTATGACTTACTCGGGTCCTGCTCAGAGCAGATTGGGTTGAATTTGGGCAGGCTTTCCTGCATATAATGAGGTGCAGCATGTCATTGTGGCTCTACTAACTTGAATCAATTTATCAATATCAACATTACATGATAATTTAACCAAAACTGAAGGTTAGTTATTTTCCATATTAAATTGGCAAATGAAGTTATTGCTATGTGGCGCAGCTCTTCATATTTGCTAAAGTGATTTCGTCAGGCTAGTGATTAATGCATTCAACTTTTCTTATCTTTACCAGCGCTTTGGAAGTGGTTCTGTGCCCACTCACAATATTGGTGCAGCATTACTTCGAGGAGAGTGGAAAACTGCTGTGAGCATGATTCTTGATCCGAGGGAGGGGGATATCCTTATGATGTTTTTAGTTATCTTATGGAGAGAGGATGTTCTGTTAGTTCATTGCATGAGCTCAGAGGGCTAATTATTTCTTTTTTCCCTGGTAAGGCACAACTGTTCCCCTTAATATAGTTTAGATACAAAAAGATGTGATAGCAATTGCAAGGGAGTATTATAAGGAGAGTAAAGACATTGACGGAACTTTGAGGCGAATGCCCCGTCATCTGGTTGCTGAAAGGGCTGTAGTAAGTTTTTTATTTGCAATTGCTCATGCAGTTGATCTTGCTGTGCCAACTGCTCTTTTGTTCAATTCTTTTCTCCAGCTTGGCAATTTCGTGTCCTCTATAATTCTTTTAACTAATTTTCTTCCCTATAATTTCCCCCGTCCTCTATCAGCACCATCTGATCATCATTTTCTGTAATTATTATGTTGGTATTTTTGCATCCTTTTGTCTAATGATGATGCTGCATGATCATGCTTTTTGGCCTTTTGCAGCTCCAGTCCTTTAAAAAGTTTCCTGGGAACTACTTGCAGGCATTAAAAGCTATACCTAGGACTTTGAGAATGATGTAAGTACTAAGTAGTTACTGAAACATATGTTTCTCTGTCTGAGGTCTAGTCTGGCAGCTACTTACAAGATAAAAGGATATGCTCTACTTGAACGCCTTCATTTAGGCATTCAATTTTTATCTTTACTTGAGCCCACATTATTGAGCTTATACGTCAATCGCCACTGTTAGATGCTCGAAGCATCTTTTCCAATGTTTTCCATCATCAACAATCTTTTGTGTAACTTCAAATCTGTTTTTATGGTTATCCTTGACAATCATTACAACTGGGAACAGTGCATTTTCTGAATGCCCCTTAAAACATGTAAAGAACTCTTTCAAGAAAGCACCATCTTATGGTTGAGCATGAGGGATTAAATATTTCTTCCTGGCAGTTTCTTATATTAGGTGTCTCAGTTGCTAACTGGACTTTCTCCCCAGGTATGTACATAGTTATCAGAGTTATCTGTGGAACCATGCAGCAAGTGCGAGGGTGCAGAAGTATGGTATGCTAGTACTGCATCAAAAAGACATGTCTAAGTTTTCTTTTAGGATCCTTAGGTTCAGAACAATAAGTTTGATCTGTTTTTCATCTCATGGCAGGATCAGACCAAGTTGTGGTTGGGGACATGGTACATCATCAAGAACATGATGATGAGAATGTGGCAGAAGTTGTTTCAGAATGTGGAAATGATGACTCCTCTGATGCCTTTGATCACGTTCATTTGGATGAGACATCTGGAATGGATCTTCCAGCAGAAGGTCATTCTCCTGTTAAGGTCAGACCTATGTTCTTTTCCTTTCATGACTGTCTGCCGATGTGCAGCCTTTCTGATAGTTGGATGGTTGGATGGAGTGGTATCAAAGGAATTAAGGGGTCGCCAACCCATATTCATTAGTGTAAAGTAAAATGCACTTGTATCTAAAAATGCCCACTTTTTTTTCAGTTTTGGCTATTGTTGCCAATACTAATTGGATACTGAAATATGTAGCTAAACATTAGGTGTGAGATTGAAAATGAGGGCTCCTGAACTTTTTACAGGTTTTGACTTCAGAGGATATTGCTTCGGGGAGATATTCATTTGATGATATTGTCCTGCCTATGCCTGGGTAAGGGAAGACTTGTATAATACACCCCGCATTGTAAGTTCTGAGGCATGAAAATAGTAGAATATTCAACTTCTATTTCATCTGACATTGTCAATCTTTTCTATGGCAGTTCAAGAGTAATATACCCAAATAATGATGTTGCAGACATTTATCATGATTTGGCGAAGAAGGTCAGGTGCTTCTTGGGAATTTAACAAGCATGATTCAATTCATTTTGTTTGTATCCTATCATATGTGGAATTTAAGTGTGAATATTAAAAATTCTTGGGGCCTGAGGACCTGCAGCTTATGCCTAGCCCCCATCACACACTTTGTAAAAGCTGCATGTTGGCAATCCCTAGCTTTGGGAGATAGTGTTCAAGTTACCATGTGACCCCTCAGACCGCAAGTTCACATTAGTGGAAGTATTTTTGGTTGATGGAGCACTTTATGCATGTAAAGCACAGAGTTCCTGCTGTTGTGCTAGAGTTTCAGAAGCACGTTTGGGATGGTTGTGTGATCGAGTTAGATATGAGAATGGCCCTTACAGCTTGAGGGACTTAGGAGACCTAAAGTGGGGCCAAAAATTTAACTGCATGATGGTTGCTCATTTATTTTTCCTTAGGAGAAAATTATTGATTATGGTGGGAGAAAATACTTCTAAAGAGAACTTGGCTTAGGACAATGTCTGTAAAGTTTCTTCTGTATTTCTGGATATTCTCTAACAGTTGTTTGTTTTGTTTCTGTCCTTAAACAATGTCTCCCGCAGGACTCCATCAGCTTGACAGAGAGCGTGCACAATGTCAAGTAAATTTCTCATTACTTTTTTATTGGCTAAACCTCTTAATACTTCCTGTCTAAATGTCTTCCTCACTAACCACTGAATATCTCCTTAAAGAGTAGTTTCTGCTGTTGGGCTACACACTGATCCAGTTTATTTTGTTGTGTCATAGGGAATTATCTATAACCAGTATGACAGGAGGTTACAGGCGGGTTTTTCAGAAACCAATGGACTATGAATGGTGTGGCTTGGCTTTTCCTGTTACTTTCTGCCCGTCTTTCTCAAATATCTTGTTAGTTGGATATAAAAGTTCTGAAATTGTTTTCTCTCAGCGACAGTGTTTTCTGCTACTGCAGGGAGATGCTAAGATACAGTGATTATAGTGTACCACTGGCTGAGACTGATTTAGACAAAATTACCAAATCCAAGCCTCTCAGGTTAGTTGAAGGGAATGAGTTTGTCAAAGGGAATGACTTCGTCAATGGAAACAAAGAGAATGATCCCTTAGATTCTGTGATCTCGTCGACATGTGAGAACAGTGTGAATGCTAGCATCTCTGACAGAGATGAAATTCATATGGCTTTAAAGCTGGCTTTCACACTTCCATCATCTTCCTATGCAACAATGGCCATAAGAGAGCTGCTGAAGACATCAACATCTGTAAGTTTGCCATTAAAAGTTCTTCATGCTCTTTTGGATTCCTCAAAGAAGATTCACTTAAGATGAAATACGGTGCAGTCCTTATGCCCAGAGATTATGCAGAGACTGAAAGAAACGAGCAGAGTGTGCAAATTGAAATAGACAAATATTAGGAAAGGAGTATGGTAATTAAGAAAATTACAGCTTGACGTCCAGCATCTTGAGAAAGCATTGTTATCTACTTGAGTTTGATAGAGATGTCGCCATATATGCATGATCAAGAAAAAAGATATTTCACATATTTAGGCCTGTACATCAAAATCCTTTCTTGATTATAGGGAATCCTGTCTGAAATCAACATTCCTGATACTGATACTTTCATAGAAGTTTAGGCAAGGCTACTGGACTGCTCTATTAATTGGTTCTGTTGTTACTGGTAGGAAACTTCAGCAGTTGGCAGGTTTATAAGCTGTTTCAACTTCTAATGGGCTTCTCCCATCCCCACAAACAGCCTCTCTCATTAGCTCACCTGTAGGATCAATAGCTCAGAATGGATCTGATTCTCTGACATTTTCGTTAGTGTTGAAAGTGATGGGTGAATCTTGCAATATGAGAGTTGGATAGTCTTACTGGAGGCTATTCATTGTTCATGCACACAATCTGAAATTTTGGTCATTATGCTTTTGCAGGTTGCTTTTCACAAAACATTAAACCAGGAAACATGTTCATCATCGCAAACTTGACATCTCAAACTGTTCCATGATTCTTCATGATGTCTAGACAATCATGAATGAAGAAATTGGCAGAAATGGGTAAATTTTCATATTTTGGCTTTAAATTTTGAAGTTATAAATGATACATTTTTGCTTAAAGTAAAAAGTTTCAGAATCTGGTTATTCTCCTTTTGTTGATTTAACAAACAAAGAGGCAAGTTTGGGGAAAATTAGCAGTTGAACGTGTTTATGTCTATTAATAGTTTTTGGCATCCCGATGCAGGACTTCTCTTTGATGTGGGTATCCTCAACCAGCGGTTTGTTTGTCCCCAGTGGGTCACTATGGTTGCAGAAGTGTGATGGAGGATTGAAGATAGCAAATGCCACTTGATTAAGTGGAACCATATAAGTGTACGATGCACAGCGTGCTCATGGAGTAATGAAGTCCAAGCTATGTGAATGGAATTCTTGACATCCCAGCAAATTTGAACTTGCAGCTTTCTCAGCAAAAGCAGGAACTGGGGCCGCAGGTGCAGAGTGGTGAGCAGCAAGCAGACTGTATTACTAAAATTTGTTCAGAATGCTCCCTTAGAATGCGGTGGTTTTTCATAAAGATTGAAATTAAACATGAGTAAAACAGTTCTTTGCCTTTCTTAGAATGGTCGGCTGACAGAAGCCATTTTTATTGAGGACCAATCATCTATTCAGTGTCGTCTAGATTGCATGACGGTGCTTTATTGTCAAAGTGAATTAATAAAGCAACCCATTAAGAGCTACGCGTTGACTGCAATTTTCATGGAGTTCCATTATTTAGTAGCAAGATTTGTTAGGAGTTGGATTTGGGCTTGAAGTCTCAAAGGAGTTGTAGCTGGTGGTGTAAACCACATTTTGGCAGACGAGTTGTCAAGAAGCAGCCTATGCAACAAACCATTAGGCTGCTAAAAGTATGACATAAGCTGAACAAAGTTCCTGTGGCAAAGTATATTGCAGCGGCCTACCCAAGCTCCATGTGCTTCTAGTGCATGCAGAGAAACCATCCTATGTAACTAGCAATTGTAACATGCACCTGGATAACGATAGGTCGGATATCATGAAAGTCTTATGCAGAGCCCACATGATCCAAAGGATCACCATATATTCAGTCTTTGAGCGTATAGTGCGTCCAATAATCGGTTCCATGGATTGGCTATTGTGTCGGTCGTGCCAATACTGAGTCGTGTTTTCGTTTTGGAAAAATTGAAAGCAATACTAACATGATTCAGTGCAATTAATGGGCTTGTTACGGTGACAATTCATATGAGTTCAACGGCTACTGACCCAGAGGGGGATGCATTCCGCTCGTCTCTCTCGATGCTTCTATTTGTTGTCTCAGTATTGGCGCTTGGCCTCGGAGGCACTACTGAGTTTGCTGTTCATGGAGCTCGGCATTGAGACATTAGGGAGGGTTCAGTTGATGCTCAGAAACTTCCTTGAAAATTATTTGACTTGATGAGGACCAAAGTAGATTGGATGAATGGGAAGGCAGATGAGAAGATGAATGGTGATCGCAGTGCATTCTCATCTGGTGGTACTATATGATGCATCATGGAAGGTAGTCCAAATTACACTGCACATCTGAGAGTTTACACAAAAACCAGAGAAATTAAGTAGCTTTTGACGAATGGGTCATCACAAGCTCTTTTCTGCACATCCTTAAGAAAGAAAATTCTAAAGATAGTTCAGCTGCAAGTTCTTCAATATTGCCAGAAATACGCCTTCCTTACAATAAGCGTTAACGAAAGGGCAAAAACAGTAATTTCCAAAGACATGTATGAATTATCCGGTTCCCTTGCAAGCTCTTCAATATGGCTAGAAATGCACCTTCCCAAGGAATAAGACTCAAATCATATTGGCAGCTGAAATAACATGACAGAAGAGCACTCTAAAGTAATCATCTGAAGACAATTACAGGACCAGTTTCTGCTAAACGAGGAACAAGACCATTGCCAAAACCCATCTGAACAATATCCTCAAGGATCAAAAGGTAAACCAACTTGCATATGAAATACCAAAGAACATTTTTATGAACAATCCATACCCTCTTGAAATTCAATTCATGTCACAAGACCAAAAGAATATGCATCTGGGATGCTTACTTCAATTTTTATTTATTCAGGACAACTGAACAAGTATACAATTCAAAGTCACAATCAAGTTCCCAAAATTTCCATTGATTAGTGAGCACCATCAATGAATGGTCAAGTCAGCAGATTGGATACATCCACCATGTAACCAGCGATTTTATGAATTTAACTGTTGCAAATCCAACCAGAAAAACATAATTTGAACACAATTTGCCAAATTCCTCAAGTCTCATATTGGCACATATCTTTTCACCGCCTGCTTCCCAGCGACTGCTGCTGCTGCTGCAATCCCTCCGATCGCCCCTGCAATTGCTGCTGATCTTGGCCCTGCTGCCGCCTTATAAAGTGCACCTGTCACAAACAACCAATTCCACCATCTCATGACGTCGCAAAAATGAGAAAAACATAGCACTCAAGCACAAAAAAGATTCCATAAAATACCAGGATCATCAATGTAAGTAAAGAGATGAACTAAGCCATGCCAATAAACAAGTGATTACGTATTTGAATCTCTCTAAACAAGTAATGATTTGCTGATCTCAGATGAACGAATTTCATCCTCTTAACACCAATGTAATTATAAAGGCTATCTTTTCATAGTTAACTAGAAAGTGGTACACACCATGGATTGCAGTGTGCAGACTTAGGAATTGGAAAGGCGTCACCAATTTGGTAGTGAAGAGATACACCCACTACGTATTTGTCACCTAAACAAGTAATGATTTTGATCTCAGATGAACATTACTTAACACAATGTATTATAAAGGCATCTTTTCACATACATGGATTGGTGCAGACTTAGGTCTACCACTTGTCACCAATTTGATTAGTTGATTGGGGTTGCAGAGCACTTTAAAGCAATCATTTTTGAGTCATTCAATTTGCAGAATAATATGGCTTTTGCTAAAAGGTGCCCCAAGGGCACATGATAAACAACTAAATAATGAAATATAGCACTTTCTAATATACCGATTGCTCATGTTATATGCATAATCAATACTTTCACTCACTTAGGAATAAAAAATATTCGTGACATTTAATATGTTTAATCAATTAATGCCATAAATTTAGGTGTCCAACTTATTAATTTTGATTGTTAAAGCCTTCTTGTCAAAGCATGTCAAATACAAGTTTTTTTTTTTTTTTAAATGTATGTCAAATAAATGTGCTAGAATAAGCTCAAAAAGGATCTATCTTGGTACAATTTTGCATGGAATTCACCACAGGTGATTGGGATTGCTAATAATGCCAATCCGAAAACTAAGGCTACCAAAAATGAAGTCATGTGCACAGATCACAGAACCAGAAAAAATGTCAAACTCTGTTTCACCACTAATTATATTCAATGAGATGATTAGCAAAAGTATCTTACGCTCTTACAGATGGCAACTTTCCAGTAATGGGATATAATACATATTTCACTTAAAACACATGCTCCCTTTTTGATATAACACAAGGATTTAATTCTTCAACTTCAACGACTAGGGTGCCTAAGAACTAGCTTTCAACATTTTTCAATTGCTGGCTCATGACGTTTACATAGCTCGTTAAACTTTCGCTAAACTCAAAGACAGCACACCCACTACGCTATCTAATGACCAAAGCATCATTTCAACCTCCCCTATCTCAGGTGCTGCAAGTGCCGTCTTCCAAGGCAATAATCTTCTCTCACGCAATTGTAATTCTGCAGTTTTTCATCATAACCCTCCTTCTACAACACGCCAATTTTCTTCATTTCATTCACTAATGCCACAGACAACAACACGCCACCGAACAAAACCCGTCACCCACGCCACAAATCATCACCAACACAAGACCTCCGTAATGACAACTCAATTCAGCAGTTCTAAAACCGACTGGGTAACTATATAACACAAGCTTCGCAACCAAAAATTCAAACTTGAAAGTACGGAAAGAAAGAAAGAAAACGAAACAGGAATGAGAACGCGAATCATCAATACAATCACATACCCGTGCCCAACCCGGCGGCGACGCTATTCAACAAGTCGTCGGTCCCCCTCCAGTGGACCAGCCCGCTCTCCAGGCCGGCGAAGATCAGCCCGACGATCCCGAGCGAGTTCCCGAGCCGCCGGCCGGCCTGGCCCCCGGAGTTGAGGACGCGGTTGACGCGGAGCTTGAGGGAGTCGCCGGGCTCGGCGGACCTGAGCGCCGTCGAGGGTGCCCGGGCGCCGCCGGCGAGGGCGCCGGCGAGGTAGCCGGAGCCGGTGTAGTACTGGAGGTTCTCGCCCCAGGAGCGGTGGGGCTTGAGGGCCTCCTCGTGGAAGAGGTACTCCGGGGAGGTGGGGAGGTCGTAGAGGTTCTTGATCGGGACGTGGAGGTCCTGGTACGGGTTGTAGGGACGGGTCTTCCGGCCCTCCTCCGGGTCGCCGGAGCTCGGACCGAAGGTCGACATGGCTAACGGAACACCGGTAGAGAGAGAGAGAGAGGGGGGTGGGGGCTAGGGTTAGAGAGAGAGAGAGAGGGAGGGAGAGGGGGCGGAGGGTTGAAGTTGACGGCCGAAGAGAGGTGGAGGCGGTGGGGGAGTTTTGACCTTGATTCCGTCGTGGATTCCAGCGAAGGTTCCTCTCAAATTGATTTTTTATTATATATATATTATATAACGAAATATATATTTGCCAAATATTTAATTAGATTTAAGGTTTTTTTTTTTTCTGTCAAAAATCCTTCACGTTTTTTTTTTTTTTTAATGTTGGTTTCTTGAGATTGAAATGTGTATGAAAACAAGCAAGGATGTGGACATTCTGCATCAATGCTGGCTACATCCAAAATTCTGATGGGAAGGGGAAATACGAAAAAATCGAAAACGGAAAGCTGCGAGAGAGAGAGAAGTCAGGTAGGCCGGCACCGAGCGACCCGGTTGGGTCGTCCAGAGCTTTTCGGGCTTATCTCAGCCCCAGCGGCTCTTGCCGTGCTCGGGCAATGGTGGTCGCCGCCTTTGTTGCCGAGAGAGGGAGAGGCGCTTGCCTTGAGTTCAATGAGAGTCGTTATGTTTCCTTGAGGTTGCAAAAATCGATTTTGGGCATCATCGTACCATTGAACCATATATATGTATGTGTATGGACAAATATACTTGATGTGTTGTATAATTGAGATAATCATATAAATTCAATTGTCGGGTGCAATGGAATAAATGGGATTGACCTGTTGTGCTAGTTTTATATGGCTGCAAATAACATTGACCATCTATTCTCTCTTGTATTAGTTGTGATGAGTAAACTCTTCCAGGAGATAGGAGTCTCCCAACTTGCTCTGAGATGAGTCCGAAATGTTCTGCAATGAGGATTCAGACTCAGCACTTGTGAGTGGAGGCAACATGCTATACATCTTAAATAAATTGTAGCATAGACATAGCATGTGAATAAACACATTCTTGATAGTGCTAATATATAAATGGCCTTTTAAATCCAAAATCATCAATTAAGTTACTCAGTCTTTTTATGGAGTAGGGACTTATGTAAAATAGGCTTGTGCTCAACCTAGTAAGGAGTTATCACGAAGTGTCGTATAATTACAATATTGATGCTCATGCATGCGCACAATTGCTTCTGAGATGATATTTAAACTATATTTGTTAAATTTATTAGTGGCATCATTTTAAAAATGAGAGAGTAATCGCTAAATGTATGGATATGGGTTGAAAACTTTGTAGCATTAGACCAATATGAACACTCATGAGAAGTGAGATTGTGAAACAAAATGGTGGTTATGCATGGAAACATAGTAAATGGAAATTGTGACCGAAAAAAAAAAAAAAAGAAACAAATGACAGTTTCGGCTCAAATATATAGATGGAAGAGTGAGATTGGGAAATGAAATGGTGGTTGTGCATAAAAAAAATTGATGGTTATTCACTAAATGGAAAGTGTAATTGTAGGGGCAATTTTGAAAGCAAAATGTAAGATAAATGACTCTTTGTCTTAAATATAAACATGTCTTAAATGATTCATGAGCCTCTTTTTATGCATGTTTTCTCTTCCACCAACGTAGATCAAGAACTCGATTAGCATTTTTCTGTCGAGAATTTGATGTACTAGATTTCCAATATTTTTGAACTTAAGTATAAAATGTCTGGTAAAAAAGAACTTAAGTAGGGCCAGGTCACACTCTGGCCTTCCTTGGAAGTTAGAACAGATCATAGACCGGGGCTGAATCTCCCAAAGACAAGGCGCGAGAGGGCAGAGCACAGCATCAATGGCTAACTTTCAATCACTTCCATTGATGATGTCTGGGAGCTCTAGGAAGGGTGTGAGGTTGCCAGCAAGAAAATGGCCTCTGCTTCAATTTTGACCCAAGGGATGAAGGCTTAGACGCATGGAGTTGGGAATTTTAATCGGAAACTTATACTGGATTTTGACCAACGGTTAAAATAATGGAAAAAATCTGCTCATCTCCAAACCGGACACAACTGGACACATTTGCTGGTTTGAATTAATTGGCTCCCACAACAATAGGAAGTGAACACGAAATTTCTAAATGGTTCCTAATCATGTGGGCAAAACATTAAGAACGTCACGAAAGCTCATGTCGACCCGCTCACGGGCTGTTCCTATTGAAAAGGCACCATTCTTGTCCAGATGCTAGAAAGAGCACACTCGTGACCTTAATTGAGCATTCAATTGACCCTAAGAAGCATCCCTAAACTTTAAGGAGTGCGCACTTGACTCAAACTAGGATGCATCTTGTTATGGTAAGCCTGCACTGTACTGTGAAAATGCATGCAATTTATAGTGAGGAGAATATATTCAATTCGAACTAAAACGCATCTTATTTGATAAGCTTGAACTGTATCATGAAAATGCATGTGATTTATAGTGAGGAGAGTGCCCTAAAAGAGAATGTACCTTGTATATAATGGACTCCATTTCAACAGAATTCCTATAATTTCTCCATAAACAAATATATTTTGACAACCCTGTATTTCTAGGGTGTAATTAACTGGAATTATTAATTTATCCACGTTTGAAAAATATTTAGTTGGTCGTAGGTTTTAGTTAGGTACCCTCGCTATTCTCCTAATTAAATATAAGCATATCTTATTTGACCTTGGGAACTTGAAATTGTACATTTTTTTTTAGCTAGAGACAAAAAAATATTTACGATATATTTGCTTTTTGAATTTAGCGACCAAGTGATGTCTAAATTAGCTTTCCATGCTTCAATTAGTCTATCTTCTCGGGCCATCTTAAAAGTGCACTCTCTCAAATTGGCCATTTGTTAGGGAAAATTTTAAAAGGGATCTTAAGTGGGGCTGTTTTCTTAAAAAATTGCTCAGAATATAAATTTGTCTTTAGTAAGATCATGAAATGTCAGATTTTGTCTCAAATAAGCCTTCGAGCTTATTGGCTAATCAAATATTCGATGACCAGCAAGCACGTACGACTCACATGGCGCTGTCCAAGTCCTAATCAGGGTCATTTACGTCTAGGGGCTGTTTTTTTTTTTGTATTTCCTTTTTCTTTTACTTTCTTCATCTCTCTCTTTTTCTTTCTGTTCTCTATTCGTTATTTTTTTTTTTCCTTCTATCTTTTCCTTTTCTTTTTTGTATTTCTTTTTCTTTCTTCTTCCTTTTGCAATTCTTTTTCTGGCTACATTTCGTGATTAGTAACCATTTACTGAAAATTCAGCAACCTCATCTCAAATACTTCTCCGCATCACGCATCCTCTTTCTTTCTTCCTCTTTCTAATAGTTGGGGAAGGAAAAAAAATAGAAAAAAAAAAAAAAAAAAAAGAAAAGGAAAAAGAAAAGGAGAGAAGAAAATAATAGAAACTTAGGCCGTTCATCAAAATCCTTTCCTGATTTCAGAGTGAGACCTGTCTGAGTTGAAGCTTAGGACTAGGTAAGGCTACTAAAGTGCTTATTTTATGGGCTTTTGCTTCTGGTAGGAAACCTGGACCGTTCACGAGTCTTGCCGTTGTAAGGATGGCAGGTTTAGGAGTTGTTCTGAATTCTAACGGGCTTTTCCCATCCCCACAGACAGCCTCATTTGGCTTAACGCGATTGGATCAATTGCCCAGAGGACATCTGATTCTCTACGATGGTCGAATCTTGCAATGCAATAGTCGGACAGTCTTACTAGAGGCTTTAAGTTGTTCATGCTTACGAAACTGAAACTTGGGTCATTATGCATGCGCAGGTTGCCTTTCGCTAAACATTAAACCACGAAACATGCTAATTATGTTGTAACTGTAGGAAATCCCACTGAAAAAAAACACAATTCACAAAATTCCTCGCCGGATTCGGGTGAGGCCGAGCTCGCCCAGCCAAGGCGAGGCCGAGCCTCGCCTGTGCCGGGCGAGGCTGCGGCCGGCCGAGCCGCGGAGGACCGGACCGAAAAAAGAAAAAAAAAAAGAAAGGAAAAAATGAAAAATAAAATAAAAATGTTTAAAAAATTAAAAGAAACAAAAAAAGAATAAAATTTACCAAACGTGTTTTTATTCATTTTTTATTCCCGAACAAACATTACCAAACGCATTCTTTTAAAATTGTTCCGGAATAGAAACACTTTTTTTTGTTTATGTTCCCCGGAACAAAAAAGAATGTAAATATTACCATTCGCACCCTATGCATGTGCAGGTTGCCTTTCATATGTTGTAACTGATGGAAATCCCACCGAAAAAAAAAACGAATTCACAAAATTCCTCACATTTACGGCCTGCTTCCCAGTGACCACCGTCGCCACCGCAATCACCTCTGATCGCCCCAGCTGATCTATTATATAATAGAAGGAAGTGAACGAGTTGTTGAACTTTCAACAGTGAGTTTCCAGGTCATAAACGGATTAGAATCTAGACAATTGATGCAAAAGTCTTATGGCTCTGATGTTTGGTGGTGTTTAGAGTTTCTCTCCAATAGAGTATGTTGGTGTTCTGTTACCGTTGGAAAAATATTTAATAACATGAATAATAATAATAATAATAATAATAATAATAATAATAATAATAATAATAATAATAATAATAATAATAATAATAATAATAATAATAATAATTGAAATCCATTGAAATGATGGAAAAATAATATTAATCGTTTGAGATGTGCAAGCACCATCCTCAAGGATAATTTTGCCATTTCGGAGTAAGAAACTTGGTATGATGGGCTCTAGTAGTTATTGTATCAAGATATAAGAAACATTCTTTTAGAAGGAATGTGATTAGTGTTAGAAGGAATGTGATTAATGTTATGTGTATAACCTAGACAAAAAGAAAAATGAAAGAATGGAAAAATATTCTATTTTTAATTCGGAAAGTCTCCAAGGATTGTGGTTTCAAATTTATATTCAAACAAAAGAACCGTTAAGAAACCGTCATAAATCAATTGGTAATTATTGAAATGATGATGTTATATAGTCATTATAAAATAACAAAGAGTTTATGAAGACATAAATCAAATGTTATGAAACCATTATAAATCCATGATAAAGTTGTTATGTTGATGTCACAAAACCTTTACAACATGATGGCTCTCTTGGCAGTCATAACTTTTATCAAATCCTTTACTTTCTAATATTTCAAAATTGTCAAAATATCTAACAATCTCCCATATATTTCAAAAAGTTTGAAAAGAAAAAAATAGAATAATGCTGGGTTAGTGAAGCTTAATGCATCAAAATCGATACTTGTTAGATTATGAACCAGCCCTAGAAGGAATGAAATATAATTCATAAAATCATTGGTGAAGTTTGAAAATTTTATAAACCAAGAATTTCCTTTTGTGAATTATAATTTTCACCAATTACATTACACTCCCACAAGGTATGTTGTTCAACGCGGTTTTGCACTAATAGGCTATGGGCGTGCTTGGCTCATTCATAAGTGCTCTAGACATTATTGCCTATGATTCTCATTGGAGTGGCCTCACTCCACATTTATATATGTGTTTCCATCAAGTGTACTATGTAGTATAATACACCACCACTAATAGCTATGAAATTCATTAAGAGCTTAGCTTAGCCTTTTTTTCATTATGGTCTTACGCTATTTTCACCTTAAGAGGGACAAAAATTATAATAGTGCATTATTAGATCGACAAGTGACATGTTATTTCTCATACGAACATAATTTATGGGATCGCCAATCACATGGGATGAGTTACCATCATTGTTGATTTTCTTCAACTAGCTTGTCCCGTTCCCCTCAATGTATAGTTAGAGGATAGGCCAAATTCACTTCTCACTTTACTTAATCGATAGACATAATTCCATCTTTAAGCAATTGCTTTATCACATCATATCTCAACCAGATGTATCAATTTTTATTATTGAAAGTTTCATTCTTTTGAATGGTTATTACCAATTAGCAATCACAATGCTCAAACATGGAAGGTGTCGATTTTATTCACAAAGGAACATATGCTAAGAAATTTCTCAACTATTCAGCCTCATTTTCAAATGTGAGTTTAAGAAAAATATTCTTTTTCCCAAGAACTTGAGTAATTCTCAAATTACGCAAAAAAATAATAAATATTGTCGTCTCCTTCCCTACTATGGCATAGAAAGATTAAGCATTATGTTTTTATATAAGTAGCATTTGAGTCTACCACTCATTCTTTCGCATTGTCACAATATTGACTTGGGAATGATCACTGTAATTACATCATCAAATCACCTATTTCAAGCAAGTTGACTTTTGGTTTAGTAGGAATGTCATTTCTCCATAATTTTATTTGATGCATTTTCGAGTTACAACATCTCCACCAATGGTGGAAACATATCTTATAACAGATTTTTATCTTATTTGAATTTGGGATTCATTTAATATCATTGTATCATTTTAATACCGAAAAAAATGTATGATACCATAAATTATGGTTCCTCAAATAACATGAAAGTTCAATCCAAGAACATTGTAGCCAGTGTATTTCTAAATCAAAATTTACGTATTCAAGCTATGGAAATACAATTATTCAGCAAAGGAGCAATATAAATTCCACCCGACTTCCTCCTGCGTGAATATATTTGCTTATATTACCAAAATAATATCCAAATGAGACCAAACCCTCATTATTTGGACGAAATTGAATACGGACAGCAAGCATTAGCACCTATCAAATATATTCAAACCATGAACAGCTCGCGTAATCATGAATTCGACCAATTCAAGGCTTGAAAAGCAATTATGACAAGAAATTCAGCAACTTCTAAGCAGGAGTAACATTCTGCCTCAAGGGTCATATGTTGAGTATGTGTGAGAACAAAACTTGAAAGGTGAAGGCTATGTCTCAAGCACTTCATAACACTAGGGACTGCACAACTTATGAATCCGCTTGCATAGAGACACCCTTATAACTTGTAAGCATGTCAGTGGATGCATGCAAATGCCACTTTAAAGTTTAAAGCACAAACGAGCGTGCACAAAACACACAATAATTTCAATAATGGGTGCAACAAACTATTTATTGCTTATTTTTCAATAAAGATAAGAACAGGCCGGTAAGCTCATACAAATACTTGCAATGCATCTTTTCTACGTGTGCCTAATAACTTTACTGTACATTAGAAAGTCTCTTCCGACAATTGTGAGTAACCAGGGAATATACTTTTCTAATAAATAAAATGCCAAAAAGTAATCAAAACTAGATAGCCATGGGTCATTTAGCTAAGCAAATAACAATAGCAACAGCAGTAACGACACTTTAAGCCTTCTTTTCACAAGGAAGGATCGGCAACATAAATCCTCTAAGCCATTTGGCAACAAACAAAGAAAAGAAAGTCTTCACTTATGTAGTCACGTGTATCACTGGAAAAACCATAATTGTGAGAAAGGCATTGGGGCAGATAATTTCTTTCTTTTCCTTTAATAGGTAAGAGAAAGACTACTATAGGGCACCAAGAAGTTCCAGCAGCAGAAAAGTTTTCAAGCAATGTTTTAAAAATGGCACTGGAGATCAAAATGTTCGATGACCAGAATGAGGTTCAAACGGTTAAACCCGTAGATTTGGTCAAAGTGATTTGATCAATTTAAATAATATACAAAGATAAAATAAATCAATACAAAATCTCCCAGGCACATTGGCTAAGCCAGGTATCAGCTCCATTAAGGTCACACCTTCCAGTCTCCGCCAACTAAAGTTTTTAGTTTTGTCAAAATGGTGAAGAAACTTCATTTAAATTGCTATAACTTTCCCAAATGAACACTTTTCAATCATAAAATAATATCTGACAAAAAAAAAAAAAAATCATAAAATAATCAAATTGCAACGAATCTCACACTACATTGATTTTTTTTTGGGTTAATACCCTGAAAAACCCCAAACTGGTATACCTGTGACAAATTTACCCCAAACTATTTTTTTGACCTCCAAAATCCCTAAACTGGTATACTTTTGACAAATTTACCCCAAACCGGTACACTTGTGACAAATTTACCCTATGTTAGTTTTCATTAAATTTTACTGTTAAATTATTAAGTTAAATGACACGTGACAATTGACTGGTATTTCAATTTGAAACTTTACACTCCGTTTGTTACAATTTACAATTTTTGTGATTTTTTTGTGGTATTAATCCAATTTAGCAAAGGGTATATTTGTCTCAAATTTACCAGTTTGGGGTTTTTTGCGGTCAAATAAATTAGTTTGAGGTAAATTTGTCGTAAACATATCAGTTTATGGTTTTTTATGGTCGGTCGGGGTAAATTTGTCACAAGTATACTAGTTTGGGGTTTTTCATGGTTAAAAAAATAGTTTAGGGTAAATTTGTCACATGTGTACCAGTTTGGGGTTTTTTAGGGTATTAACCCATTTTTTTTCCCGTACAATCTATTTTCACAAACAAGGCAACATAATTTCTCTCAAATTAGAACACTTAGGACGCGTTTGGTAACAATTCTGTTGAGAACAATTTTTTATCATAAATGATTTTTTTTTTTCCTAGGAATAATTTCTTAATATAAGAACACGGTTGATAACTGTAAAAAATTATGTTCCCAGGATAGAAATGAATTTGGTAGAATTGTATAATTTTGTTGTTTGTTTTTTTTTTTTTTAATTTTTAAATATTTTTATTATATTTTTCCTTTTTTTCTTCTTTCATTTTCTTTTTTCCTCCTTTTTCCTCCTTTGTGGCCGGTTACCAGCTGGGTGAGGTCTGGCGAGCTTGTCGGAGCCTCACCTGGCCACCGGCGAGGCTCGGCCTCGCTAGATCTAGGTGAGGCTGAGCCTCACTGGTGGCTTTGGTGGCCAAGTGAGCCTCGCCCAGCCACCAACGAGGCTTGGCCTAGCCGGGCCACCACTGAACGACGCCAACCGCCAGCCATGGTGAGGCTTGTTGGCCACGGCGAGGCTCGGGCCAACGAGCCTCGCCATGGCTTAGCATCGCCAGGGGCCAGCGATTCTCCGGTGAGGTTACCGGCCCTCGTCGGTCGGTTGCCGGCCATGGCTAGAGCCGGCGACCGGCTAAAAGGAAGAAGAAGGAAAGAAAAGAGAAGAAAAAATAAGAGAAAAGAAAAAATTACTCTCGGGAACAAGAAGTTACTTTTTTTTACTTTTTGTTTTTGTTCCAATTCTATTTTTGGGAACAAAAAAAAATAGATTTTTTGTTCTCGGGAACAAAAATTTTACCAAACATGTTTATATTATTTTTCGTTTTCTGAAACAAAAGAACATAAATTTTGTTAGGGAACAGAAATTATTTTTAACAAACAAGCCCTAAAAGGGTTTATTTCAAGCTTGCCATGAGAAAAAGAGGAGTGCATACATATCGCAGATTCGGACATACCCTTAAAACCTAAAACTATACACTAAATCAAACACGCCATCACTGAAATCGAAGCAAAAAAAACAAACATAGGTATTGAAGCCCTAAGGAACGATTTTACCTGTCCTCAATAACCTTATCAAAACAACCAAAAGCTCTTTTGTGCTGATGCTCAATAATGTCCCATGATAACCACCCATGAATTTGCAATACTTGTCCTTCACCATCTCCGAGTCCTCATTTAATTCCAACAACGGTAGTAGCATCAGCAATTCCTGTTTGGGACCCATAAGGTAGTTATCCTTAAGATTGTTGGAAATATATTAGATAACATGAATAATGATGATGATGATTGGAAATCTATTGAAAAATATGAGATAAGATTAATTGTTTGAGGAGTGCAAACATTGTTTTTAAGGACAATTCCGCCCATGGGAGTATGAAATTTTGTATGATGGGCTCTAACCACCATCCTTCCAAGATATAATAGGCATTTATCTATATTCCACATTGAATATCAGAAGGAACATGAATAATGTAATGTGTATAGGTGTACTAAGTCTTAAAACTTCTTGCAAAAGTACAATTGAGTTATGAAACTTTCAAAAAGTACAATCAAATATTAAAAACTTGTCTACTTGATGTAATTAAATACTTCTGTTAGCACTATCAATTTATCTAATGGAAAATACTTGGTGTGCCATTTTGTACTTAATTTGTTTTCCTACATGGTATTTTTATTATTTTCTTCTCCATATCTAGTTTACATTAAATTTAAAAATAAAAATAAAAAAATATTTTTAATCTAAAAGTTTATTTATTTTTCTACTAAAATTTAATTTAAAAATAGAATTGGAAAAAGAAGAAGGGCAAGGCCTTGTCGGTGCGGCGAGCACTGCCGTCGATGATATTGGCAAAGGTCGCTAATCGTGGGCAAGGCCTTATCGGCCCCATGTGAGGGTTGGCGACTCTAGCTAGGCTCGGGTGAGGGTGAGGCCTTGCTTGCACTAGCAAGGTTCGCCTATTTATGGCAATACCTCGTCGGCCCTCTAGTGGTAGACGGTCAGCACCTCATTGGTGAGGGTTGCCTTTCTTCTTTTTTTAAAAAAACCTTTGTTATTGTTTTTAAATAAATTTTTAGGTTGCTTTTTTTTTATATATAGTTTTTAATCTAATTTAAATAAGATTTTAAAAAAAATACCACATAGGAGACATATATTATTCAAAAAATGACTTGTCGGCATTTTTCGTTAAAAATACTAACGCTGTTAACGAAATGATTTGATTGTATCAATTTGATAATAGCATTTTTTGAAAATTTTATGACTTACTTACACTTTTCGATGAGTTTTAGGATTTCTAGTGCAATTATCTCATAAATAAAATAGTAAAAAGAAAATTAAAAAGTAATATATATGGAGGGAGGGAGGGAGAGAGGGAGGGTAATAAATAAATTGTTTGTGTAAAAAGAACAATGAAAATAGAGAAGTGATATATAAATTATAAAGGTTTGATTCCTTGGCTTTGGCGCATGTCCTGCCACAGTCACCCTTCTTTCGATGCTTTGCGCATGGGACCTGCAACGGCGCATGGAGAAGAGGGTAGATGTAGAGTAACTTCTAATAAATAAATTACTTGTACAAAAGAGCAATGTAAAAAGAGAATTAACGCATGAATTATAAAAGTTTGATTCCTTGGCTTCTGCGCATGTCCTACCATAGTCACCCTCCTTTCGACGCTTTGCACATGGGGCTTGCAACTGCGCATGGAGAAGAGGGTAAAGATAGAACAGCGTTTAATAAAATAAATTATTCGTGCAAAAGATCAGTGAAAATTGAGAAGTAATATATGTATTATAAAAGTTTGACTCCTTGGCTTCCGCGCAGGTCTTGCGTGATCACCCTTCTTTCGATGCTTTGCACATGGGGCCTGCATCTAGGAATGGTGGAGAGGGTAGAGAGAGAATAATGTTTAATTAAAATAATTTTTTTTACCGAATTTTAATTAAAATAGTCATTTGTGCAGAAAGAGCAGTGAAAATAGAGAAATAATGCATGAATTATGAAAGTTTGATTCCTTTGCTTCCGCGCATGTCTTGCATGACACCCTCCTTTCGATGCTTTGCACATGGGGCCTGCATCTGGAAACGGTGAAAAGGGAAGAGAGAGAACAACGTTTAATAAATAAATTATTTGTGCAAAAGATCAATGAAATAGAGAAGTAATATATGAATTATAAAAGTTTAATTCCTTGGCTTCCGCGCATATCCGGCCATAATCACCCTTCTTTCGATGCTCTGCACATGGGGCCTGCGTCTGGGAATGGTGAATAGGGTAGAGAGAGAATGATGTTCTCCTTCGCACAGTACTTCTTGTTGTCGTATGGCTCCCATTTCTTTAAACAAAGACCCAAACGACGAGGAAGAAAGAGGAAATGGGCATGGATTACGGAACTGTCAATTCTGTAACCATTAAGCCAATCGCACGGTTAATCAATCCTGTCTCCTTGTGCTTACCCTTTTGTCGTGGCCCGTGGGGCTGTTATTCTGTTAGGCTTCAAGAAAGTATAAGGCAATCTTTCCTGTGATCTTTGTTAGGCATAGAGGCAACGAAGATCTGTGCACGTTGATCATTTGTTCAGATGTGATGCCATAGCATAAACTGCAATCTTGGGATTTAGCTATTGTGTACCGCTAATGCAACATTTATGCACATTATAGTAATAGGGCATGAATAAGTGTGTGTAATAATTCCACCTTTTGAATGGCTGGTGGGCATATTGAAGCTAGGTAGCTCCTCTCTTCCTGGGACAAAACAAGAAGTATGTTTTTTGTTGACCTTGCGGACCAAATAAAACAAGGAGCTTTGCTATAAATATAATCATTATTGCTTGGGAAAAGGGGGAGGGGGGGGGACAAATTGAAGCTTGAAGGTTTGCAAATTAATTCGATATATAGTCACCTGCTTCTTTTGCATCTCGTCTAATCCAATTATATATTCTTGAGAGAGCATATCTAGGTGACAACCACAGAATTGAAGAGAAAGTAACAATTTTTTTCTTTCTCATCATCATTTAAAAATGATTTTGTTATCGAGCGTTTGTGGACACTTGTTGAGTAATCGAAAACAAAAATTTTACGACTTTCAGTACATGGGGATCTCGTGTTACGTAAAATAGTGGTTAATGATGATACAAATTACATACATTAAGTTTATGTAATGACTGCTCCTTTATTTGATAACGGGACGGGGTTCATGAGGCTGCATCAGTGAAACCATGATGCCGCGTGATCTATGGGATGCATGGTGGTGGTGGATACTGGATGGTTGCATTTGGGAATTGAGTGATGTGAGTGGCGAGATAGAAATGATGAACATTAATAGGGCAAAAGTTTGGAGGTTGGGTAGGAGTCGGGCCCACTTCTTTCCCTACTGAGCCTCTGGTGGCTTTAATGATGCCAAGAATTGGTCCCATGTCTGAAAAAGTTGCTCAGTGAAATTAGAGGCACCACAAATGAAATTAGATCAAATGAGACGAGATGAAATGCAAATCAAATTAGATCAAATGAGACGAGATGAAATGCAAGGACAGCTTCTTCCAAGAAAGAAAGAGCACTCTAGTGCTTAAAAAGTCATTTGCCTCACACCATCATTTGATACTGGTGTCACGAAGCGAAGAACTTTTGTTTTATCTTCGCCTTCTACCTTTGTTTCGACTCTTCCGGGCACTCTTGTTTAATCTCTGCCACTCCTAAACCAAGCCATGCCCATCGCAGAGCTCTTTCTTGATGCCTTTCTTCAGGTGCTGTTTGATAGGTTGGCCTCTCGCGAGCTAGGGCAATTATTAGATCCATGTACATTTTCAATTTACTTAAAAATGAGATATCCATTTCCAACAAGCTGGTCCTACATATTCTGGGGTAAAATCAGTACAATAAAACTTTTATCAATTAATTAACGAGTACCCTAATGGCAGTTCCTTTAAAAGACAAGTTGTGGTTATTTTGATTGAAATACATCATTGGTTGTACTCAACTTCTTCGTGTCCAATCATACATTCACTTTTGGAAAAAGCAAAAGCGGAGGGTGGCATATTGTCCTATGAGGACCTGTGTAGGAGGATGGGTTTGTACAATTACTTATCTTATTCACGTTCGATCAAACGTCACATTGCCATGTGAAAGGCCCCAGTTACTTTGGGAAGACAGCAAAAGGGGAAGGCATTATTGTCCTGTCCTCTATGGACATGTGCCTCTACGGACATGTGGTGGATTATTACCCTCTTACATGTAAAACGTTGCCACTTTATTAGCTGTAAAATGATTCGTGACATTAAAGTCACTTTGGAAAAACAGAAAAAGGAAAAGCAGACATTATAGTGGAGGGTGGACCTTATTAGAAAGACTTTCACTACTTTATGTCCGAATAAAACAACGGATGAACATGCAAAGACGTGGAAAGACTAAGATGGTCCTAAATTCACAAAAGTTTGTCCAATCAAATGTCGCATGTCCATTTGAAACGCACCACGTCTCTAGCTAGAAATGCTTCACGATGTAAATGTCACTTTTGAAATATAAAGCAAAAGGAAAAGCAGATATTATTGTTCTCTAAGGACCTGTAGTGGTCCAATGGATCGTGGACCTTATTCGTGTTTGAATAAAACGACAAATGGACATGTGAGGCGAAGACCAGGATGATCCTAAATTTGCAAAAGCTCATCCAAAAAAATTAGGATAAGAACGATATCATTGTCATAACTATTATATGATGCCCAATTTAATGTTAAAACTGTTTTAAAGGAAAAAATTACAGATTTAGTTTTAAAGAAGGCTATTGTACAGATTCCAATATAATCCTAAATTTTTCAATTTTCCTAATGAATTTCCAAAGTTTTCATTATAGTCCTTTAAGTCAATTTTAGCCTAAATTTACTAATGTGACGGTCCAGTCATCGTCGACCATCCACGTGACACATCACCAATCTAACTTGAACAAATTTTGAGTATGATTCATCATGAACTCGAATAGCATTTTCTTGTTGAGATTTGGATTTATTAGATTACCAATATTATCAACCTAAGTAAGGAATAAAATGTCCGGTGAAAACAAGGATAAAATGAAAGATTTAGATCACCATTGTGAATCACATTTAATCTTGCCCCATTTAAGTATAACAATTTTAGGAAATAATAAAGACTTTGTAGATATAACATTTAATATTGAAACTTTGAAAGAATTATGACATTTTACTGATGTTTCTATAATCAAGCCACCTTTCCGAACTCCTAATATAAACTACCTTATAGAACAGCATTTGATTGAAGTGAGAATCTTATGAATTTTCTCATATACAATTTTGTGTTGGAAGGATGATAGATTTTGCTATGCATTAACCCACGTCAAGAATGCGATGAATATTTTAATGTATAAACTTCTTAAGCCATGGAAAAAAAATGAAAGAGTAGAGTATTAAATCGATCGGCAGTCAATGTTAGCCAGCGCTCTCCATTTGTAGGGATGACTAAGATAGATAACATTAAGAATGATCAACTAGGGTGATATATCAATCACAACAAACTGCAAAAGAACCTTTAAAAAAATGGATCATATGCAACAATTAAGAGAAGTTTGAAACATCGCATAATTGTTCAATTTAATAAATGTCTTAATACACAGTTTTGTTTTTTTTTTTTTTTTTTTTTTTTTTTGTTAGAATAGTAATGTCATTTGGTGATCATCTAAAGAGCCATCCAAGAAGACATTATTTGTTGGAGAAATGGGAGGACCAGGTTACACTCGATCTTGGCCTTTCCTGGAGTTAGAGGAAAGCATATACCTGGGGCCGAATCTCCCAAGGACAAGGGGCGAGAGGGTAGAGCAAAGGATCCATGACTAACTTTGAAATCATTTTCGTTGATGACGTTTGGGAGCTCCAGATCCTTTTCTGAGGTTGTGAGCAAGAAGGATGGCCTCTGCTTCAATTTACTTGGAAACTTACAGTGGACATTCACCGATGGTTAAATTAATGGAAAAATCTCTTCTCTATATCAAAATGCTCGTACTAGACGGAATGTAATTAGGTAATCACACTATTCTCCTTATAAAACATAAGCCTATCTTATTTGACCTTGCCACCTTGAAATTTCATTTATTTGATTTCGAGACCAATGAACAATTAATGTTATGTTTTTTTCCTTTTTCACCTAGCAATCAAGTGGTATATGAAAGAAGTGTTCACACACCGAAACTAGTCCACTCCTCGGGTCATTTTGAGAGCGCAATCCTCCATGTTGGCCATTTTTTTATGATATGATGTCATAGTGATTCAATCGATTTGCAGGAAAAAATTAATAAATAAAAGCAAAACTATTTTGGATTGTGGGAGGATTCGGAGCTAAGAAAATTGACGGTGTGGTAACAACCAACAAGTGCTGGCCGCTTAAGGTTAGAGAGCCTCTATCGCGCATGATCTCAATTGTAAATATATTCAAACTGAAGTGTTATGGTTATCTCTATTCACATGGATTAGCGGTTGCGATGAATGAGATATTAATTACGGAGTCACGGGCATACAAACAGAGATAAAGGATCTCATCCCCCACAAGAAGTGCACGAAAATCCTAGAAGACCTACCGGAGGGAAAATTTTGTAAGCCCGATTCTAAGCTAATACGTTAAAAAGGGATTAGTTGAACCATTCATTGGCCATAGATGAGGGAAAGTAGTCTTCTAATGCCGCTCGTCTTTTCCTGCTCCCACCTTCAACCTTTTTTACCTTAATTTTACGTAATTGTCTAAATAAAATGTAAACTTTTATGTACTTGGCAATCCTTGGCACCAAAAAAAAATAAAAAAAATAAGGATAATAAATATAAAAAAAAAAAAAAAAAAACTAAACCCACATATTCACATTCACATTAATCATACCTTTTTGCAAATATATATTTTTCATTTTAATTTCACGTTTATAATAATGTAAATATGATATAAAATACTTGATTGATCTACTACTGAAATTAATAAAGTGAGTCATATCTACCGTAATTAAAAAGTTGTTGTGTCACTTTACCAATTTCGTAAGCTAGCGGTATTATCCTAGCATTATCCTGCATCGTTTCTCTTTATTTTTGTTGGGTTCTTGTGCTAATTAACTTTCTCGACATGGCTAATTTCTAGTTTGAATTTTGTTTAATACCCACCGTCCTTTTCAAAAGATTTCATATATATATATATATATGAAATGAGAGAAAGCAAAGCAGATTTGATTATCAACATCCGAGATTCAGTACTAGAAATCCAACGACGGAGTACAAAAAATGACAAAGGAAGGGAAGCGTTGAAGAGCAATCAAAGAGAAAGAAACGCTCGCAACACCCATATACTTGCATAGTCTATCTTTTCCATAGAAAGTGAACACACAAGGGATCACAGTGTGCATAATTAAGAATCGGAAAGGAGCATACCACTTGTCACCAATGTAAACACGGTAAATTCCAATTAGGCCAAATTAATTGGCTAATTGGGGTCACAAGCATTCTTAAGAAATTCAATTTGCAAAGAAAGGAATTTGTTAAAAAATGCCTTAATGCCTTAAGGACAAGTTCTCATATAATGATTACTCTCATGAAGTGCACAATAAATATTTTCACTCGTTTAGATATCAAATTTCATTGTGACATCAAATATTTTCCATCAATTAATGCCATAATGTTACTTGTCCAACCTATTAATTTTAATTTCAAAAGCCTTTAGTGATATCATTCTAAAAATAAGAAGAGGATCGTCATATCGTAAAAGTATAGGTCAAAAACTTATTAGCATTAGACCAATATATGTGCTTGTGAAAATTGATACCACCAAACTTCGTTAAAAGGCAAAGAAATTGGTACGTGATTTATTGGTATCTACGGCTAAAGTTCATTGATTGATGGGATTAGTGAAGATTTAAAAAGGCTTAGAGAATTTTGGCAGATTATTTTGACAATCGGAAATTGTTCTAGCTTGGGAGCAAGATAACTAATGAGACTCCCTTAAAAAAAAGACTTAGTATATTTTTACGTCACACTATAATCATAATGACGTATATTTTATCGTAGTTTTCACATGAAATTGTCATATCAAACAAACTAATAAACACTCTTAATCAGTTATTAAGATTTTTTAAGGGTTAATATCCTGAAAAACCCCAAACTGGTATACTTGTGACAAATTTAACCCAAATTAATTTATTCGACTGCAAAAAACCCTAAAATGGTAAATTTGTGACAAATATACCATTTGCTAAATTGGATTAATACCACAAAAAAATCACAAAAATTATAAACTGTGACAAATAGAGCATAAAATCCTAAATTGGTATACTGATCAACTGTCACGTGTCATTTAACTTAATAATTTGAGAATAAAAAAGAATAAAAACTAACATAGGGTAAATTTGTCGCAAATGTCTGGGTCTGGGTCAATCAATTTGTCAAAGATATAGCAGTTTAGGATTTTTGGTGGTCAAAAAAATAGTTTTGGATAAGTTTGTCATAAATGTACTAATTTAAAAATTTTCAGGATATTAACTTTTTTTTTTAACGATTCAAATATCCATCAACCCCTTCTCATGAAGGGTTTCTTGATGACGATAGGAGGGCTTCATTATGTCCTTAAACCATCATTTCTCACCAAAAGCGTCGGTCCTCTCTCTCTAAAACGCAGAGGAGGAGAAGGAGGAAAGCTCACTTAGCATCGTCCACGGCCGCTGCACATCGCCGTTGCACGTCGCCTAATTCCCGTCCATCACTGGTCCTCAAATCCTCCACCGCCAGTTTTTTTTTTAACTTTTCTCGCTCGCGGACGACTCCCCAAGCTTCTTCGGTTGCTTCTTATCAATCATGTGAAGTTGTTTGTACCTCTGCCGTGTCCATCCAAACTTTGACCGCTTGGCCTCAGTCATACACTATTAAAGAAGTGATGGCAAGATTACTTCCATGTTACTACATCAGGACAAACTTTAGCAATAGTTAACCATGGTGGAGTCAAGTTGCTTTCTGGCCTTTGGTCACTAGCCACTATTAAAGCTTTGTGTCACGTCGACCTCGCTGCTGCAGAGGGCAGTACGACTCTTGATAGCTGAGGGACCCAAATCAATCACGCTTCCTTGTCCGTCTTTTAGACTTCATACATGTGAACACCAATATTGAGAAGGATATGGAGAGATCTTGTTTCGAAAGGGTAAGAGAGAGAGAGACCCAACTTTTGACCGGCGACTTCACAAGCTCCTTCAATTGTTTCATATCAGTCATATTGAGCTGGCCCCACAACTCCTGCATCCATTCAACTTTTGACCTCTTAGGCAGGATTGCCTCCTTGTTAGTGCATCAGGGCAGGCGTGGCAACCATGCCTAATATTTTCTCGCAACCATGGTGGTGGAGTCAAGTTGCTTTCTGGCAAGATTTTGGCCTCAGCAATAGCCGAGGGACCCAACCCAACCGTACTGCCCTGTCCAATGTTTAGACTTTATACATGTGAACGCCAATATTGACGAAAGTGAGAGAGAGAGAGAGAGAGAGAGAGACCCAACTTTTGACCGGCGATTTGTCCATCTCCTTCGGTCGCTTCATATTAGTCCATATTGAGCTGGCCACACCACTGCTGCGTCCATTCAACTTTAGACAGCTTGGCCTGAGATAAAAACTCTTAAAGTAGGGATGGCAAGATTCATTCCATGTTAGTACAACAGGGGAGGTGGAGTCAAGTTGCTTGCTAGCCCTTCCTCCGTCATGCAGTAATTATTAAAAGCTTCGTGTCATGTCGACCTCGCTGCAACAGAAGGCGGTACGACTCCATGCATGCACAGTCACGCTAAGATTTAAACTTTTTTTTTTTTTTTGGTAAAGGTAATTAAATAAGATTTAAACTTCATATACATGTGAACGCCAATAATGAGATGGATCCAGAGAGATCTTTTTTTCCAAGGGGACATGGCGGACCCGTTGCAATGGAGGCTTGGGTCGGGGCAACCCACCATTTTTGTCAGGATACAGTTGGTACGTGTGTGCAAAACCATATATGTATGTATATATATATATATATATACGGTCCCAAATCTGTTCAGATAATCTGTACAAATTATCCCAGCCATTGATAATTAAATATTCCAGTAAAAAGTTGCCGGTGTTTCTTAGGGCCCGTTTGGTTCGGGTTTGGAAAAATGCCATTGGGGGAATGCAAATACCTTTGAGGTAAAGGGATTTTCCGAAATGCTAGACTGTTTGGTAAATTATAACTAAAAAGTGCTTTAGAAAAATACAAGATTGTTTAGTAAACATATATTTGAAAAGCCCTTAATGTGACCAAATTAAGTTTTTTTGTTTTAGTTTTTAAAATTGCAAAAAAGAAATAATGACTATATAACATTTTACATTTTCATGTTGAAAATAATGTAAAATATATATATTAGTAAATTTATTTTAAAATTATATTAAAAGAATTTGATTATAAATTAGATGCAAAACTCAACTTTTGGCCTAGGGGTTCTTTTAGACTTGTTTTCAACTTAATTAATGATCATTTTAGTATATTGATAAAAAGTTGGACTATTGGTTGTCAAAAAATAAAAATAACAAAAAAAAAGGAGAACCCAACATTTGCAAAGGATTTTTATTATTTGTTAAAAAATAAAAATAAAATTCGATTAAACTCCGTCGCTCGGTTGGGGTGTGGGGAAGATGATCGGTTTAAAAAATAAAAGAAAAGGGAAGTCAACGGATGAATAGTAGATGTGGACTTTACCACCCACCTAGGTGGCGTTGCTGGCAGCGAACTTCTCCCCCTAATGCAAAGGGAGGGGTTCGACTCCTGGGCATCACAAGGTGACTTACCCGGTGGCACGTGTATGGACTCAAGACGCGTGTTGGGTTCTGGGTTCTCCCGTTACCTTGGGCGCTTTGGGGGCTGTCAGGTGTTGAGTACGGTGTGCGAGTCTGCAGGTTATCAAAAAAAAAAAAATAGTAAATATGGACTTGCTTTTCCGAAATGCTGAAAACCCAAAACAAGTGGGCTTTCAGCATTTGGTCAAGGACACCTCTAAATACTGAACCAAACACCTAAACTTTTTCCTAAAGGACTTTCGAAGCTGAAAGCCTCTTAGGAATGCTGAACCAAACAGGGTTTCTCCACCGATGGCTCTTCCACTCTCTCCCTCCTTCATCTATTTTTTGCACTCAAATCTGTTTTTTGTTTTCCTCATTCCATCTATAAATTAATTTTTTGCCTATCAAGTTATAATAAGAATTGAGGAAGTAGAGATGATTTGCATAAAGTGATAAAGTGGATGAACAAGACAACCTGTTCATCCTCTATGGTGCATGGAGATGGTTTTGTGTCGGGGGAAGAGGTTTGTTTAAATTATTTCGTTCATTAAATTTTTTATAATTTTATCCCGTATTACTTGTTTTTAGTATAGAAATTGAATGTCAAAGCTACATATGGAATATATACTCTTTTAGCTTCAATTTCTATTACGTGCACAATCAGCATTAGAAAAAAAAAAGCTTCCATCGCGGGGCTACAATATTTATACATACACGATGGTTAAATTTTGGATTTATGGGCAGTGCATTTTTACCTTCGATTAAAACCATTTCTATGTAGCGGACAATTGATTAGGTATTAAGGTCCAAACTAAATAGTGAAAAAAAAGAAAAAAAAAAAGACTCTTGTTGGTCACCTCCATCAAGACAAGAGCAGCGCACTTAGAAACGATCGAGTAATACAAATGGTGACCATAAATGATACATATGTACAAATATATGTACATTTGTATATGTATGTATGTATGTATGTGTGTGTGTGTATTTATATGATTCTCTGCATAGTTTACTTGGCCAGTCACTACCGCCAGTGCCACTTGTGTTTTTAAGTCCCCATTCTTACCTCCGCCGCCAATGGACAATTGATTAGCTATTAAGTTAAGGCCCAATCTAAATATTAAAAAAAAGACTGTTGCTGGTTGCCTCAATCGAGACAAGGGTAGCACAATCAAGTATCCAAATGGTGACCACAATTAATTTGTATAAAGAGAGGGATGGATGATTTTCTGCATTTTACGTCTACTTTACTTGGCCAGTGTCTTAAGTCCCCATTCTTACCTCCACCGCTAGTGGACAATTGATTAGGTATTGAGTCGTAATCATTTACTTGCTCCTTGTCTGCCATTATTAGAAGGAAATAAAAAGACAACTAGAGGTGAACAGTTGGTGAAGCACGCAGACTTGCTGGAGATGGGAGTAATGGAACCCACGATTTGGATAGGTTTGTCTATTTGATCCTCCAAGGGTGTATGGAGCCATTTTAGGGGTGAATTTAACAGGCATTTTGTTTCTGGTCATTATTTAAATGGAATTTTGTTATCCAGTGTTTCCAAATACTTCTTAAACTATCAATTGTGGACATTTCGAAGCTTCCATCCATCGAGTTCTCGATACTCTGCGGAATATATGCTTGCAAAGTGATTTTTCAAACCAAACGTGCTTAACAAATTCCTCAAGATACTCACTAATTATTCATTTGAAGAATTCACTCTAACCCTTGATCACAATACATTGGATATCTGCAATTTTTTGGTGAATCTAGTATAAATATTAAACCGAATCTAGTATACCCTCTATTAATATCGAATGATTAAGAAGGTGAAAGTCTTTTGCTACTCATTCTTCTTTTAACAAAGTTAATTAGTAATCAAGCATGTGTAGATGATCATACCGTGTTTCAAGTTTCAGCCCTCCTCGTTTCTGGTCCAACTCTTTTGAGGTCCAATTTCTATATTACTGGCTTTCATATTTCTCCTAGGACGAATCCTAACCGATGAAAGAGAGTCGCTATGAGATTTAAGAAATTATTATCTAATGACTACAAGATTCAAAGAGAGACTTTGAAACATTTTAGTCATTTTCTTTTGGGATTCATGGTTATTTCATCCGGTTACATCCGCAGGAAATTCAGCCTTTGAATTCGGCCTTTTTTGGAGTTATTCGCCATAATATTGTCATCATTTTTATGAAGATATTAATTTAAAATCATCGATGGTCTTGTGCTCGTGCTTCCTTTTCTTTAATGAAAAGTAAGTTTGCCGATGAAGGCCTCTTCTAAGAACCAGTCCTATGTCTTTGATGATGAAATCCAACTTACGAAGCAGTTTGCCCTATTCAAACTCGTGTTCTTTAAACTACCACGAAAAAAAAAATATGACAAAAAAAATGGCGATTACAATAAAAATACTTAAATTAGGATATAACTTGGGGAACTTGGCTATTTTCAATGTAATTCTCAGTCATATTTGATGTAATGATAACACGGTAAATTGGTAATCTCACGGCATGGAATTGGAAAGATGGGTGCTTACTCGCAGTCATTGAATTTGCGAGATCTATCTAATGACTTGAACTGGCGATATTCTTACATAAATCCTAATGAACACATTATTTCTGAAAATGATTTATTTGTTTTTTTTTTTTTATGGCAAGATCTTTGTATGGTAAGGTATTATTGCGAGAAATGAAAGCAGAATAGAAAGAATGATTTTGCGTATGATTCAATTGATGTCGCAACAAATAAAGGAAAAACGATTGTGGATTGTGGGAGAGTTCGGAGCTGAAAAATTGACGGTAGGTGGTAACGACCAACAAATGCCGGCCGCTTAAGGTTGGAGAACCTCAGTCGCACATAATCTCCACTGTAAATATATTCAAAGACAAATATCATGATTATCCAGATTTACATGGATTGGTCATTGCGATAAATCAAATATTAATTACGGAATCACGGGGAAGCGAACAAAGATAAAGGATCTCATCCCCCATGAGGAGTGCCCAAAAATCCTATAAGACCTATCGGAAGGAAAAATTTGTAAGCCCGATCCTAAGCTAATACATAAAATGGGATAGTTGAACCATTCACTGGCCATAGATGAGGGAAAGTAGTCTCCTAATTAGGGATAATCATGGTTTTAGGCTAGAATAGGGAATCGAAGAACTGAAGCAGTTCCACCGTCTTACTCCAAGTTCTGAGGGGTTCGGTCCGGTTTTGGATTCCATATTTTTGGAATCTATATTATGCAGTTCATTTCTTAGTTGTTGAGTAAAAATCGAACCAAACCGAACCGAACTAGGAACCGAGCCATCTACCAGTGTAGTCTCCTTAGCCTCTTATATCGAAACTCTACTTCTTTTATAGTTCTCGCTCCCGCATCTGGCCTCTCTCTCTCTCTCTCTCTCTCTCTCTAGTCTCTCGACTTTCTCTCTCTTGAGTCTCACCGACGCCATCTCCTCATCTCTCTCTAGCGACACTGACGCCGACACCGTCTCGTCTCCTCTTCTCTCGATCTACTTGGTTGTGGCCTCGCCTTTGTTGGTCGAGTCAATCAGCCCGCTGTTAGCCAGGTTCGTTCTTCCGTGTAGCAACTAATTAGAGAGAAGTTCTGTATTTTCTGAAGATGAATGGCCTGAACATCATACGATGCGTTTTCCCTTTTTCTTTTGCGAATTTCCACGAAAGCAAATGGTAGAATGACGAATACCACCGTGGAATTTTTCTGCTTGTTGCTAAGATAGTTTTCGCTTCTACCATGAATTATAAACCCTTAAGGCTTCGCTCGATTTATGAAAAATAACTTTTTGAAAAACGTTTTTGAAATTTTTGGCTTTCGTTTCATGGAAAATGATTTGATCAAAAATAATAATTTCTACTGTTGAAAAAAAGAAAATACCTTCAAAAGTGAGGAAAACGCCTTCAAGTGAAAAACATTTTCTATAATTTCTTCCACCTAATCTTCTTTCGTTAATTTCCATTTTATTTTTATATTACCATTTTCTTTCTATCTTAAAAATTGAATTTTTAATTTCTTTTTATTTTTTCCTTTTCTTTCCTTTTCTTCTTCTTCCTTGGCCTTGGCTGGTTGTCGGTTGATGCTGATGAGCTCGAGCCTTGCTAGATTTGGCCACTTAGGCGGGGCTCAAGCCTTGCCCAACTTGCTTGACCGACCTCGAGTGAGCTTGGGTCTCGCCCAATTTGGCCACTTGGGCGGGCTCGAGCCTTGTTCGAGGTCACCAAGAGTCAGCAAGGCTCTAGCAACCTCTGGCGAGGCTCGAGCCTTACCCAGGTGGCCGAATTAGGCAAGGCTCGAGCTCGCCAACATGTGGCGAGGCTCCAACTCGCCTGTGGCTAGTCGCTAGCCATCGCTATGGTCGACCACTGGCCAATGAAGAAGAAGAAGGAAAGAAAAGAAAATGATAAAAAGAAAATAAAAATAATTAAAAATTGATTTATAAAAATGTATAATAAAAAATGAATAAAAGGGGTGCATGGAGGAAAAGATTTTCCTTATTGAACAGCAAAAATATTTTCTAGTTCATTTTTAGACTTCAACCGAACAGCGGAATGGCTTATTGGAAAACATTTTATAGAAATACCATATGTTTCATAAAATGAATGGAGAACCGTTTGTTTTGCGAAAAACTTAATGATAAAGAAATATGTTCTCCATTTTACCCAAAAAAAAAAAAAAAAAAGAAATATGTTTTCCATTAAAGCATTTTCCATGAATACAATTTGTTTTCTCTTGTTTGGTGATGCATAATCGAAAATATTTTCTAGTTGTTTGGATTCCATCAAAAATGATTTCATACTCTATCTCAGCCAAAAAGAAATTATAATTTTTAAATTTTTTATTTTGAAATCTTCGAATTTTATTTATTTTTATTTTCTTCTTTTTGCTTTTTTTTTTTCTCTTTTCTCTTTTCCTTCTTCGTCTCTTTCTCTCCTCTGCTTCCCCGTGCCATCCTTTCTACTTCTTCCGATGGTTCATCCCCTGTTGGCTTACAGGGGGCAAGCCTGAGTCGTCAACAAAGGTCGCGAACTTGTCAATCTGGCGAGGCTCGAGACTCGCCTCTAGAGGCCATGAGCTTGCCCAATTTGGCGAGGCTCGCCACTCGCCGCCCACCGCTGGAGCCTTGGTGCCTAAGGCCATAAGCTCGCCTAATCTGGCAAGGCTCTAGGTTTGTTGACCTCTGGTGAGCCTTACCAGCTTGCCACCAAAGGCTGCGAGCTCATCTAATCTGGTACCGACCTCGGGCGAGCTCAAGCCTCGTCGTCAGGGGCCATGAGCTTGCCTGATTTGGCTCACCAACCTTGAGTAAGTTCGAGCCTTGTTGTTGGGGCCCGTGAGCTCACCTGATTTGACGAGGCTGAAGCTCATCGGCCATCCTTGTGGCTAACGATGGGTGGAGAAGAAGAAAAGGAAGAAAAGAAAAATAAAACAAAAAATTTGAATTTTTTAAAAATATAATTTTATAGGAGCAATTTGTAAACCAAGCACCAAATCTGAGCTTTGGTAGATTTGAAAAACGTTTTCCAATTCTTTTGAAGGAAAAATAATTTTCCTAAATTTAAGTTTTGTGGGAAAATTGTTTTTGTTGACAAAGAAAACATTTTCCATTGACTTCCTAAGGGAACCAAATGCTGAAAAAAGAGGAAAATGTATTTCATGAAATAAACACACCCTAAGAGTCAACTCATTTTGCATGTGTGCAATAAAAAGAAAATGAAAATGAATAAAATTGAAACAAAACATAAGGAAATTAGACAGTTTCCAAGTAGACCTTGGAACCGACCATAAAATCTGTGATAAGGTAGTTCCATGATATGTAGAATAGGTTCTAAGTTGCAAAAATTGTGGAACTGGTTTTGATGAATAAGTTTCATTTTCTAGATAGACTTGAACCGACCTTGAAATCACTCACCTTACTTCTAATGCCACTCTTGCCTTTTCCTATTCCCACCTTCAACCTTTTTCTTCCTCAATAAAATGTAATTATCTAAATAGATTGAACTTTTACATACTTGGCAATCCTTGGCACAGGAAAACACATAATAATAATAATAATAATAATAATAATAATAATAATAATAATAATAATAATAATAATATCTCGACACAATATTAATCATATATGTTTACAAATATATATTTTTTCATTTTAATTTCACATTTATCTAAGTTACACATAAAATTTTAATAAAGCGAGTCATACCCATCCCCGATAAAAATTTGTCACGTAACTTTATCAATTTAGTAAGCTAGTGTGTAGTTTCCTAACATTGTCCCGCATTATCTCTCTCTCTCTCTCTCTCTCTCTCTCTTTCTGGGTTCATTGTGCTAATTAACTTACCAGAAATGGCTAATTTATAGTTTTAATCTTGTTTAATATCCATTGTCCTTTTCATGGGATTTAGACATGTTCAAATCTCTAAGTACACCTGTTCGACTGAAAGCCATTCTTTGAGGATTATTCAGCGTCAGAAAAATGCCATGTGTGTATCTCAACTACGGCGCTCGACTGCTCGTAACCTCACCGGTGAATCACCAAGAACAGCCATTTATTTATCACAATTTTCTTTTCTTTTTTGTGGCTCGAAAAGACTTATCGTGATAGAGAAAGGGCTACTAAGTCAAATATCTGAAGCGTGCAATGCGCAATGCTCATTAGAAAATTCTTCAGAAGCTGCCATGTGTCTTTAATGGTCATGGGAGGTCCTCCTAACAAGAAAGGATGTTAAACACCAACAGTTCACAACTTTCCATGGAAAAAGTCGCTAAAAGTTATCATTAATTTATTTTATCCTCATAGAAATTTCTAAACTTTACATCCTTGTTCATCTACATGATTTTAGTTGGTGGATGGAAAGTACTGAGCTTTCCAGATCTCCAGACTTAAATTCTATAATACTTTTAAAACGAATGCAAATTATAATTTTTTAAGCAAGAGGACTTCGGGGGAAAAAAGAGGACGGAAAGTGTCATTGAAGGGAATTTAAAGGACAAAAATTGTTACCCCTAATATATTTGTCCATACTCTCACGATGCTAAGGAAAAAAAAAGGAATATTAGCTGGCATGATTTTTTTCCCCTTAACAGCGAGAAAGCTACCTCATCTAGATAAATCCTGAGTCTATGAAATACCCATTAATTTTTATTAATTAGGCAAGAAGCTAATTAAAACTTGGTTGAATTATATAATTAATAATCAATTTATTTGCATTTAGTGGAATGAAATATTCGCATTACACAGGCACACCATTCTCCGACGCGTATCAATTATTTAACGATTAAGCCAATGACCTGGTTAATCAATCCTGTCTCCTTGTTCTTAACCATTTTGTCGTGGCCCCTAGGGCTGTTATTCTGTTAGGGCTTCTAGAAAAGTAGAAGGCAGTCTTTCCCGCGACCTGTTTTAACTATCGAGGCGGTGAAGACTAGTAGGAAACTTCAATAAATTCACTGATGAAGCAACTGCTCTCCTTTATTCACTTTTCCAAGATCTGTGCGCCCAAAGAAGCATTATATGCCCCGTTTCAAATACCTAAGACGCATGCGCTTGACCTAAATGAGAGAGAAACGCATGCACTTTACCATACAAGAGTATGTAATTCATTGTGAAGAGAAGTGCACTTCGCCCTAAAGAGAATGCGCCTTCTCTAGGGGAGGAATGCATTTCAACAGGTAACCTGTAATTTTCCTATAAACCAATATCTTTTGACACTTCGTTTTTATAGGGCATAATTGATTAAATTTATTGATTTGTCCATGTTTAAATGTAAGCACGTCTTATTTGAACTAGTGGCCTTAAAATTTCAAATTTTATATGACGTTAAGACCCATATGATATTTTTTTCTTTTTGCATTTAGCGACCAAGTTGTGTCTAAACCAATATTCACACACTTAAACTAGTCCACTTGCTAGAGCCATCTTAAGAGCGTGCTCCCCACATCGATAATTTGTTGTGATTTGATGGCATAGCAAAAACTGTAATCTAGGGATTCGGCCTATTTTTGTACTGCTTAAGTGTGTGAATAAATATGGTAATGAATAAATATATATTAAATTCCACCTATTTGAATGGCTGATGGGCATATTAAAGTGAGGTAGCTCCTCTCTTCCCAACACAAAATAATACACATACCAGATAAAACAAGGAAGCTTTGCTATGAATATAATCATTGTCACTTGGCAAAAAGGCTTAAAGAAAATGAAGCATGAAACTGTGCAATTTAATTAAATCTAGGGCCACTCAATTTTTTCTCCTAATCTTATGCATAATGTATCTTTAGAGAGAAAATCTACGTACCAACCATAGTAATAAAGAAAAGTGACATTTTTTTTTTCTAGTCATTATTTAAGAATGATTTTTTTTAATTAAGTGTTTCTAGACACTTGATGAGCAATCAACTTTAAAATTTGTGGAGCTCTCAATGCACCAGGCTCTTGTGTCATGTGCAAAAATTTTAGGACCCATATGATCAATGGTTACGATGGTGTTCACTCTACATAAACTAAAATTATGTAATAACTTCTCATTTATTTTATTATGTGATGGGGTTCATGAGGCTGCATTGATAAAACGATGATGTCATGATCTATTTGATGCCTGATGATGGTGGGATGAGTGCATTTGGGCATGCGAGTGGCTTTAGTCATGCCAAACTTGGGTGCCATTTCCGACCAACTTCTTTCCGAGATATTAAATCAAAAGAAATGAATATAAATCAGATGAGATTAGATGAAATGCTAGGGCAGTTTCTTCCTAGCGAGAGAGCGAGAAAACCAACAAACGAAAAAAAAAAAAAAAAAAAGACAGAGAGAATGATGAAAAAGAACAACATATACTGAAGGAGAAGAGACGGAGTTAGAATGGTTGAGCTGTGGAGAACTAAGAGCAAAACAGATTTGAGTGCCAAAAAGGATGAAGGAAGGGGAGCGTCGAGGAGCAGTCAATGCAGAAAGAAAAGCCCACCGAATATTTAATTATCAACGGCTGGGATTTAATGTTAGCAGTCCAATGATTTAGAACTTTAAACAAAGATCCAAACGACGAGGAAGAAAGAGGAGATGAGAACGGACCACGTATCTCTGTAACCGGACCTTAGTTAAAATCTCAACTAAACAACGCCGGGCAATTTCATGTAAAGCTAAAAAACTTGGTAGCTTCAAGTCATCGTTGGCGAAAACTAAATATTAGAAAAAATCGGTAATTCAAATGGTGACCCATAAAAAAAGTGTATATACATATATAGAGACGGATGATTTTTCTTCATTAAACACCTACTTCACTTGACCAGTCACGCCCACCAGTGTCCTTGGTCTCAGTTACTTTCCTCCACTAATGCAAATGCCGATTAGGTACTAGTCCTAAACCCGCTCCATGTCTGCCTTTATTAGGAGAAGGAAATAAATAAACAATATAGAGGTGAACAGCAGGTGAGGCATTTAGGGGTAAATTTAATGTCACCTTTTCTTAATTCTTATTGTTTAAAAAAGATTTTGTTATCGAGTCTTTTAGGATACATGTTAAGTAATCAAATGTGGAAATTTTTTAATCTTGCAGCGCGTTTTGTTCTCGTATTATATGAAATCAATTCTCAGAAATTGATTTTTTTTTTTAACAAAAGATGCCTTTTTGACCAAAAATAAATAAATGTGGCTCAAGATGCTCGCTAATGATCTATTTGACAAATTTACTCTGACCCTTTATCAGAATATAAATGATATGAGCAACTATATAGTAAATCTATTAGACATATTAAATTAAATTAGATTGTTAGATCAGGTAAGATTCACATGAGGCCAACCTTTTTCAATGGTACAAATTCAGATCTTAGTATATTAGGTTGATGCAACATTTTTTATTGGAGCCATCTTGGTTTGATTAGAGAACTTTAATGCTTAAAAGGTATTTGGTTCGCACCATCATTTGATGCTATTGTCCTGAAAATAACAACTTTCGTTTCCTCTCCGCTCAGGACACTTTGTTTCAAATCATCTGGGCACTCTTGTTTAATCCTACGCCTCTTCTGGACCAAGCCATGCCCATCGCAGAACTCTTTCTTGGCGCCCTTATTAACGTGCTGTTGGAGAGGTTGGCCTCTCGCGAGCTGCTCGACTTTGCGCAGCGTGAGGGGATTGATAAGCTGCTAAAGAAATGGGAGAAACAGCTAAATAGGATCAACCACATGCTGGATGATGCAGAGGACAAGCAACTAAAAGGTACTCAAGGGGTGACATTGTGGCTCAAAGATCTCAGGAACTTGGCCTACGACATCGATGATTTGCTTGATGAGTTTGCCACAAAATCCGCAACAAATGAGTCCAATGCAGATTCTGGCTGTAGCAAGCCGCGGTCCCTTCTTTCGAGTTGTTGCTTCAGATTGAGCCCCTGTGAATTTATGTTCGACTGCAAAATGAGATTCAAAATAAAAGAGATGGATGGCAGATTAAAGGAGATCATAAATCCAGAAAATAGATTGAGCTTGACAGAGAATAACCAGGAGCCATCAGCAAATCGCCAACTTCATGAGCCAGATCCCACTACAAATTTACCAGTTGAACATTTCGTTAGTAGGGAGGAGGAAAAAACGAAGATCCTCGAGTTACTGACCAGGGAAGATCTAATTGTGATTCCCATCATAGGATTGCCAGGTGTTGGGAAGACAGCTCTGGCTCAGCAAGTCTACCATGACGATAGTACCAATTGTTTCAATGTGAAAGAATGGGTTTGTGTTTCTCGTAAATTTGACATGGTTGCTATTACAAAGAGCATCCTATTAGGAATCGACCCTAAGTTGTCCTGTATAGATAACGACCTAAATTGGCTCCAGAATAACCTCAAGGAAAAGCTTTCAGAGAAGAAATTTCTTATCGTTTTAGATGATGTTTGGAATACGAATAGTAAAAAATGGGATGATCTCTTGAAGCCTTTTGAATTGGCAAAGAAAGGAAGCAAGTTCATTGTCACGTCTCGTGATTTCGAGATTGCTAATATAGCCAAAGCTCCAAAATTTACTCTCAAAGTGTTGTCACAAGATGCCTGTATGACTTTGCTGGCATTTCATGCTTTTGGAGTTGGAAATTTCGATGATCATCCCAATCTTAAAAAATTAGGTCAGGAAATTGCAGAAAAATGCGAAGGGCTGCCATTAGCTGCGACATCATTGGGTGGGCTACTAAGGTATAAATTTAGTCCTCGTGAATGGGAAAATATAGCGAATAGCAAAATTTGGGATCTAAAAGAAGAAAGTAATAATGTCCCTTCAGCTTTGCTATTAAGCTACATCCATCTTTCTTCAGATTTGAGAAGATGTTTTGCTTACTGTGCTATATTTCCTAACAACTATGAAATCGAACGGGACATATTGATTCATTGGTGGATTGCAGAGGGCTTGTTGAAGGGAAAAAAAGTAAATGATCGTTGGGAGACAGGTTTTAAAAATTTCAAGGAGCTAGTATCTAGATCGTTATTTCAAAAGTCGAATAGTAGTGAATCGCGATTCTTGATGCATGATCTTGTGAATGAGATGGCAAAACTAGTTGCAGGTGCAACCTATTTTAGCTCAGGGGAGTTTGAGTTTGACGTTGATCAGAATAGTGCATCTTTAGCTCGTCATGCCTCATTCATTTCCAACGAATACATTCTGCCAAAAAAATTCAAGATATATCATGGAATGAAGAGACTTAGGAGCTTCATATCATTACATAAACCATCTAGAAGTTACAATATGGTCTTTGTGTCCCAAAAGGTGCTAGGTGACTTGTTGTCGGCATTAAAGTACTTGAGGGCGCTTTCATTAAGTCACTACCAAATCACAGAGGTACCGGAATCCATTGGCAAATTAAGGCACCTAAGGCACCTTAATCTGTCGTATACTAATATTGAAACGATTCCAAAGTCAATTGTTACATTGTACAACCTAGAGGCTTTGATGTTGCGAGGCTGTGAATACCTTTTGGAATTGCCAGAAGGTATAGTGAAACTAAACAATATGAGATTTCTCGACATTAGTGACACTGGGAGCCTAGAAACGACGCCGCTGTATATAGGCAAGTTGGTGGATCTTGAGGTGTTGTCGAAGTTTATAGTGGGAATGAGAAATGGCTCGAGGTTGGAGGAGTTGAAAGACCTAAAGAACCTCGGAGGGGAATTGTGCATCTTTGATTTGCATATGGTTCAAGAAGCTACAGATGCCAACAGCGCCAATTTATGTGCGAAGAAGGGAATATGCCGGTTGACCTTGCAGTGGAATACAGATTTTGAAAATTCCTCAAATGAAGAGCTTGAAAGAAAGGTCCTTAACTTTCTTTGCCCTCACCAAAACCTCGAAAATCTCACAATATCCTATTATGGTGGCCTAGAATTCCCATCATGGTTAGGAAGTCCCTCACATAACATAGTGTATTTACGTTTACACGGGTGTCGAAAGGTCAAAGCATTACCATCGCTCGGGCAGCTACCTTCATTGAAAGAACTGTTCATCAAAGATTTAGATGCAATATGCACGATAGGGTCAGAATTTTATGGAAGTAACAGTCCTTTTCCATCCTTAATAACTTTGGAATTCACAAACATGCCATCATGGAAGGAGTGGTCTCGTTGCGTCGACACTGAAGAAGTAGGAGTTATATTCCCTCATATTGAGCATCTCGTCATTTGTAATTGTCCTAAGTTGATCGGAAGATTACCTAGTCAATTAAACTCCCTCATAAAGCTTCATATCCGCTCTTGTTTGCAGATGGATGCCTCACCTTCTACCACGAGCCTTCCATCTCTTAATGAATTAGACTTCGTAGGTTGTAATGAGGGGGTGTTGAAGAGTTTGGTAAGGCTGACATCTCTAACCACTCTTGTCATAAGTGATGTCCCTGAACTGACTTGCTTAAATCATGGGTTTACAAGCTTCTTGAGTAGGCTAGAGCAGTTGCGGATCCAAAGGTGTGAAAAGTTAAAGCACTTATGGCAAGACAAAGATGTAATTCAGGATCTTGCTTGTCTGAAGAGCTTAGACATTGAGAGTTGTCCGGAACTCATATATTTTGTGGCTAAAGAAGGAGATATAGAGCTGCCCGGCAATCTAGAGACTATGAAATTGACAAATTGCGTTAAGTTAGAGAAGCTCCCAAGCAAGATGCTTGCTGTCTCCTCTCTTAGAAGCTTGACGGTCAATGACTGTCCAAAACTCCTGTCGTTCCCTGAAACAGGTATACCTACATCAATGATATCATTAGATATCAACTGGTGCGAGATGTTGCAATCTTTACCTAGAGGATTAAGTATTCATCCGGATGAACCAAGCAGCAGCACCGGCAGCAATGCACATAGTGACGTGACCTCTTGCTTGGAAGACTTAAGAATCCTCGGATGCAATTCTCTGCCAGCGTCTCCATTCAGCGAAGGTAGATTTTTACCTAGGACCCTCAAGAGACTTGAAATTGGAGGATCCAAGGGAGTGGAGTCGCTCGCAGAGATAAATGTAGACAGCCTTGAATCGCTTGAAGAGATTCTAATAGGCGATTGCGAGAAGTTGAGAAGCTTACCCCATGGCCTACACACGCTGCCTTCGCTCGCTTCCTTGGAATTGCAAAATTGTCCTGCTCTGGAATTGGAGTGCTTCCCTTGTCTTCCTGCCAACATCTCGAGGTTTGTTCTTCATGATTGTCCGAAGATAAAATCATTACCTAATCGACTGGATCAACTTAAATGTCTCCTTCAACTGCAAATTGTTAATTGTAAGAGTATTACGCGCTTCCCTAATGGAGAATTGCCACCCCAACTAGATACACTTTTTTTAGAGGGATGCGAGAATATAGAGCAGCCGCTGCTGTGGAAGTTGCTTGCCCCTCTTACCTCCCTTGAATGGCTGTACATCAGCGGCAGCGTTGGAAGAGCGGGAGAGGAGGAGGATCTTGTGCTTCCGCTCCCTTCCTCTCTGGTTCGTCTCCATATCTGGCATATGGGGAAAGTGGAAAGACTGTCCAGCAGTCTCCCTCCCTCTCTCAGGAGCTTGCAGATCTGGGGTTGCGAGAAGTTGAGGGAGTTGCCCCATGATGGCCTCCCTGCCTCACTAGAAAAACTCGATATCAGATTCTGCAGGATTCTGAAGGAGCGATGCAGGGAACCGACCGGCTGCTATTGGCCCCTCATCCGCGAAATCCCATGCGTTAAATTGTGGGGTATAATCATCTAAGCCTGGCTTTTTGAAAAGGGGTTCGTATTCTAGGCCCAAAAATTGTTATGTTACTTAATAAGTGTGTTTTTAATTTTGGCAGAAAAGGATGATGATTCGGAATCCCAGCCTTCATCATCATTTGTGTCCTTTCCCCGTTGTTGTCCGCGCATCAATCGCGCCCTTCATCATTAAAATCGAGGTATCGATCTCTAATCCTACTCTACTCTTCTGCTTGTTCTCACTTCTCTTCCTCACATCACTTCCCCCTCTCCATTGATATTCTTCTTTGCGCGATCTCATCGATCCAGCCAAGATTGGATTTCTCAGCTTCTTTGTTTTTTTTTGGGCATTCTGAGCAGTTCTCCGTGCTCCCTCCTCCGATTCTTTCGTTCTCGCTATGCTCAGCCTCATTCGCCAAGGTTCTCTCAATCTTTGCTTGCCTTCCAGATTACATTGGAACTCCCATCGGTGAAGTTTGCCGGTACTAGTCTAGGAGGAGGAGGAGATGCTGCTGAAGGGGGGACCCTTGGATGTGAGATTGCTCCTTATTGTAGAGACGAAGAGGGGAGATGCCACCCACAGGCTCTGTTGTTCTTAGGATCTTTGCCTTTTTGTGAAAACTCTTTCCTATGATTAGAGTAGATGCTGGAATTACTCCCAGGGGATAGAGGTATGTGTATATGTTCTCTTTCCTATTCAATTAGTGTCTATTTTTTCCCTTGGTGTTTCAACCCACCAGACGAATCCCTAGTCTGGACTTAATTTATATGATAAATAGTTTCCCTTGTATCTCTGAAACTGATGCGAAAATTACTTTTGCAGCATTCACCAGAAGTGGGAGGAACTCGGTATTGACTTTCTGAGCATAATATGACGCACATCAAAATCTATGGGGGAAAACAGATTTATTGCGCCTCAACCCTTCTGTTTTCCAGCATTTTATTCCCCATCCAAGATTAAGGAATGGTTTAGTCGGTTTGAGTACGGACACAAATGAAGGCGTTTAGTGTCCCAGATAGCACTCAGTGAAATCTTTTCCCGTTGTTCACTTTGGCAACTCATCAAATATTGCTTCATGGAATCAAAGATGCATAGTCCTGCAATTGCTGGTTGGCAAAGTTCAAAAGGTGAGTAGATTTGTTTCTGCTATTTCGTTTGACCGGCTGTTTGAAAGACACGGGTAATGATCATGGGGTATAATCAGAATTGAGAAAGAATCTGTTCTAAAGGATTAGCAAATTGTCCACCTTCTACTTGTTTTGTTAGAGTTCCAGCAGATTGTCCACTTTTTACTTTTTCATATTTAACATTGTACCTGAGCACATGCAATGGTCCAAGATTTCTCGTTTGTTATGTTGTTTGTTATCCTATTCCCTGGGTATCTCATTGACATAATTATGCCCACATTTTGTCGTGTGTGTCTAAGGGATAGGTTCTACTCGAGGTGGAGTTTTCAGTTATAAAGTATGTATACATAGGTTGGCGTGTTTCCTAACAGTTAAAGCTTTTAGGAAATGCATTTGTCTAACATGCAGCAATCAAATCCAATATCATGACCAATCAGCCAACCCTATTTTCTTGTTTGGTTGGTTGGTTCGTCTAGTAATTTTGGATTGTCTAGAAAATTTTCAGACAAGGATTGTAGGCCTCTCATAAAACGATTGAATTACAAAAAGATTTAAATCTTTGACAACTAAAAGAACTCTCATCTGCTGGCTGACTTTAGCTTATTAAATCTATTGTTCGTAGTTTGGTTAACTATTTGTGTATTGCCCAAGAAAGTTATTAAAATGAAAGACCAAAATTGCAGAGCTTTCCTTTGGAAGGGAGATCCTGATGCTAAGAGGGAACAAGAGTTAGATGGGACTGTCTGCCTTTCTAAGCAGTTTGGAGGCGTTGGCATTCAAAGACTGGCTTTGTGAAATCTTACTTTGAAGTTTTTGTTGATTATTTTGTTGAGGTGTGGGTCTCTATTTTTCTCTGGCTCTGTAGCTATCGTTTTGACTGTAAACCAGATGCCACTTATGCTTGGAAGACATTATTAAAAGTCAGGGAATACATTGAAACACTGCACCAGATATATGGTGGGTGATAGAGATAATTTGGTTTGATTTGTGGAACCATGCTGGTATCTTGCCAGAATCATTCTTTAGGTGAAGAATTTATGACCCTCCTCTTCCTCTGCAAGCCAAAGTATCTGCTGGAATTCATGACTCTCATTACAAGTGGCCCACTGCTAGGTCTGAAGAGTTGGTTTCCATCCAAGGTGCAATTTGTGGTGTGAATTTTCCCAGTTCCTCAGCTGCAGATGAAGTTGTATGCAAAGCTTCTTCAAATGATTGCTTTAACTCTTTTGTTGCTTGGGAAATTGTCATAAACATGAGTGCTAATGTCAATTGGCACAAACTTGTGTGGTTCTCCCCTGATGTGCCAAGAGCTGGCTTTATTTCTCGGTTAGTGATATGTGATAAACTCCCCACTTTTGAGAGGATTTACAGTTGGTGAGTTGGGAGTACTAGATCTCTCTGATTGCTCACAGGTCACTTCTCTTCTCAGATTTGGCAACACTTCCCCCTCTCCTTATTGAGATGCTTCTTCCCATGTTTTCATTGGTCCAGCCAAAATTTGGATTTCTCACCCCTTTTTTTGGGCATTCTGAGGAATTCTCTGCACTCCTCCACCAATTCGTTGGTTCTCGCTATGCTTTGCCTCATTCTCCAATATTCTCTCAATTTTGCTCGCCTTTCAGATTACATTGGAATTCCCATTGGTGAAGTTTTCCGGTATGACCCAGCGACCTTTGGAAAGGTCTATATTAAGTCTAGGAGGAGAAGAAGATGCTGAAGGGGGGGATCCTGGATGTGAGATTGCTCCTCATTGTAGAGACAAAGGGGAGATGCCACTGCAGGCTCTGCTGTTCTTAACATCTTGACTTTTTGTGGAAACTCTTTCCTATGATTAGTTGGTTCTTGGATTACTCGCGGGGGATAGAGGTATGTATATCTGTTCTCTTTCCCTGTTCAATAAAAGTGTCTGTTTTTCCCCTGATGTTTCAATACGCTAGTAGATGAATCTCTAGTCTGGGCATAACTTATATGATAAACAAATAGCAAAAGAAATTTTTGAAAATGTTTAAAAGTTGCATCACAAGTTTGAAATTGTTTGTAGCTCAGAACTTCGGATGTCATATTAATGGCAGTTAGGTGCTTTAAATCCTCTTTCCTGTTTTAGTCCGGAAGCTCAATTTGAACACATTTACTAAGTTGTGGAATCACCTGACTAATTTCCATTATATCCCTTATTCTAATATGCGAAAATTACTTTTGCGGTATTCACCAGAAGTGGAAGGAACTCGGTATTAACTTCCTCTCTGTATTTACCCATACAAAGTGCTTATTCCCACATATGCAATCTTCTCATTTCCGAGCATAATGTGATGCACATTGAAATCTATGGGAGAAACAGATTTATTGCACGTCAACCCTTCCATTCCAGCAATGAAGGTGTTTCATGGACTGGGTAGCAATCAATGAAAGCTTTGCCCTTGTTCATTTTGATAACTATTCGTATTCTGCTTCATGGAATCTCAGGTGCATAGCCCTGGACTCTAGAATCGTTGGTTGGCAAAGTTTAAAGGGTGAGTAGATTTGTTTTTGCTATTCCTTTTGACTGGCTGTTTAAAAGGTGGGTAATGATCATGGATATAATCAGAATCTAAAAAGAATTTCTCCTGAATGATTGGCATATGGTCCGCATTCTACTTGTTCATTAGCATTTTATCAAAACGCATGTCAATGATTTAAAATTTTTCATATGTTATGTTGTTTGTTATCATTTCGCCAGTTATCTCATTGACGTCATTACGTCTACATTATGTTGTGCATGTGTAAGGAAATGGTTCTATGCAAGGGGAATGTTAACTTATACTTTTTGTATGCATTGCTTGGCAAGTTTGCTAATAGCTTGAGCTTTTAACAAATGTATTTGTCTAACATGCAGCGATCAAATCAAACAGCATGACCAATTAGCCAACCCTATCTTCTTGTTTGGTTTTTTCCTTCTAGTAATTGTGGAAGACTTTCAGACAGGGATTATAAGCTTCATCGAATTACAACAAGATTTAAAGCTTGGACAGTTAAAAGCCACTCATAGGCCAGCAAACTTCCGCTTATTAAATCTGTTATTCAGTGTGGTTAAGTATTAGTGTCAACTCTTTTCTTTGCCCAAGAAAGATTTTGAAATGGTTGGCAAAAGTGTAGAGCTTTTCTTTGGCAGGGAGATCTTGATACTAAAGAGGGAGCAAAATTCAGATGAGACACTGTCTGTCCTCCTTAAAGTTTCGAGACCTTGGCATTTAAAGACTGGATTTGTGAAATCTTGCTTTTATTTTAAAGTGTCTGTGGAGTATTTTTTTTGAGGTGCGGTCTCTATGTTTTTCCTGGCTCTATAGATATTATCTTGACTGTAAACCAGATGCTATTTATGCTTTGAAGAAGTTATTAAGAGTCAGGAATATTTTGAACCCCCGCATTAGATATATAGTGGGCAATGGAGATAATATTTCTCTGGGTATGATTTTTGACACCATACCGGGATCTTGCCAGGAATAATTTCTCAAGGAGAATAACTTATTAATCTTCTCTTCCTCCGCAGGCCAAAGTATCTTCTGTAATTTGTAGTACTCATAGGAAACATTATGTTACTTAAGAAAGGGTGTTTTAATTTTTGCAGATAGCAATCGGGCAAAACTAAGGGCTGTGAAAAATGCCCCTTCCATCATTGTCTCCTTCTCCTTTGTTGTCTGCACCTTAAATACCTATGCTTCATCTCTCCACTCTATCGTCCTCTCTTCCATCACCGTCTCCATCTCATGAAGATTTCATTAAAATCAGGTATTGATCCTGCCATTTACTACTCCTCCTACTCTTTTTCTACTTGTAGTCACTTATCTTCTCAGATTTAGCATTAGTTCCCCTATCCATTTAAACACTTCGCATGATTTCTTCGATCCAGCAAAAATGAAATAAAAATCTGGGATGTTATTAACGGACTGTTGCATTTGAATTTGGATTCTCGGCTTATTTTTGCATTCTAGCAGTTTTCTGCACTCATCCAATTCTTTAGTCATCACTGTGCTCTGTTTCATTCTCCAAGATGCTCTAAATCTTGCTTGCCTTTCAGATTACATTCCATTGGTGAAGTGTGTTGGTATGACCCAACAACCTATAGAAAGGTCTATATACCCTTCCTTCCATTGCCTCACTGGTATTAAGTCTAGGAGGAGAAGATGCTGAAGGGGACCCTGGAAGTGAGATTGCTCCTCATGGTAGAGACAAAGGGATTTGCCACTGCAGGCTCTGTTCTTAAGATCTTTGACTTCTGTGGGAACTTTTCCATGATTAGTTGGTGCTCAAATTACTCACGGTTATAGGTATGCATATATGTTCTCTTTCCCCCTTTAGTAAGTGTCAGTTTTACCCTGATGTTCAATTGACTAGATGAATCTAAAGTATGGACATAATTTATATGATAAGTTAATAGCAAAGACAAGTTTGAAAATGTTTGAAAGTTGCATCTCCTTGAAAAAGTGTGGCTCAGAACTTCAGATGCATAGAGCAAGTTTGTGTTATGTTAATGGCAGTTAGGTGCGCATTAAATCTTCCTTCCTGTTTTAGTCTGAAAACTCCATTTGAACACATCTACTAAGATGCGGAATGTACTTGACTAGTTTCCCTTATATCTATGATTCTTATATGTGGCAATTCCTTTTGCAACATTCACCATAATTGGAAGCAACTTGGTATTAGCTTTGCGTCTGCAATTTACCGATACAAAGTACTTATTCCCACACACGCAATCCTCTCATTGAATGGTTTAGTCGGTTTGAGTACAGACACAAATGAAGGCATTTTGCGTCCTGGATAGCACTCGATTAAATCTTTGGCCATTGTTCATTTTGATAACTATTCATATTCTGCTTCATAGAATCAAAGATGCATAGCCTTGCAGTCATACATTGGCAAAGTTTAGAGGGTAGGTAGATTTGCTTCTGCTATTTCTTTTGACAGGCCGTTTGAAAGACATGGCTAATGATCATGGGGTATAATCATAATCTAGAAAGAATCTCTTCTGAAGGATTAGCAAATTGTCTGCATTCTACTTGTTTATTTCTAGCATTGTGTCAAAGCATGTCAACAGTTCAAAATTTCTTGTCTTTTATGTTTTTTGTTATCATTCCCCAACTATCTCATTGACGTGATTACGTCCACATTCTGTTGTGCGTGTCTGAGGGATCAGTTTTACGCAAGGGGAGTGTTGAGTTATACATCATATATACATTTTTTTTGGTCGAATGCGAAATGCATACATTGCTTGGCACGTTTCCCAATAGCTTAAGGTGTTTCAAAAAAGGAATTTGTCTAACATGCAGCAGTCAAATCAAATAGCATGACCAATCAGCCAATCCTATGTTCTCATTTGGTTCTTTCTTCCAGTAATTGTGAATTGTCTGGAAGACTTTCAAACAAGGATTATAAGCCTCTCATAAAATCATAAATTACAACAAGATTTAGAGCTGAGACAGTTAAAAGCCGCTCATATGCCAGTGAACTTCAGCTTATTATTTCTGTTATTTATAGTCTGGTTAACTATTAGTGTCCGCTCTTTTTGTTTCTTGAGAAAGTTTTTGAAATGGTTGAGCGAAAGTGTAGAGCTTTCCTTTGGAATGGAGATCCTTGTGCTAAAGAGAGAGCAAAGGTTAGATGGGACACTGTCTGTCCTCCTAAGCAATTTGGAGGACTTGGCATTTGAAGACTGGATTTGTGAAATCTTCTTGTATTTTAAATTGTCTGTGGAGTATTTTGTTGAGTTGTGGTCTCTAAGTGTTTTGCCTTGCTCTATACCTATCATCTTGACTGTAAACCAGATGCTACTTACGCCTGGAAGAATTTATTAGAAGTCAGGACCATTTTGAAACCCTCCATTACACAAATAGTGGATAATGGAGATAATATTTCTCTTTAGTATAAATTCTGGCACCATGCTGGAATCATTCTCAAGGGGAATAATTTATGACTTTTCTCTGCCTCTGCAGGTCAAAGGATCGGCTGTAATTCGTAACTCTCATTGGAAATGGCCTGCTAGGTCTGAAGAGTTGGTTTCCATACAAGCTGCAGTTTGTGATGTGATTTTTCCTAGTTCCTCACCTGCAGACAAAGTTGTTTTTTGCACAGCTTCTTCAAATGGTTGCCTTTAACTTTTTTGTTGCATGGGATATTGTCAGAAACAAGGATACTGATGTCGACGGGCACAAACTTGGGTGGTTCTCCCCTAATGTGCCAAGATTTGGCTTTATTTTTTGGTTAGTAATACATGATGAACTTCCCACTGCTGAGAGGATTAACAGTTGATCTGTTGGGAGTACTAGATCTCTCTCTCGTTCTGTGATCTAAGCATTGAATATTGCTCTCTTCTATCTATTGAGTGTAGTTTCTCCGATCAAGTATGGGGAAAGGTGCTGCAGCTTTGTTTGATTCATCCGACTCCTGGAGTTTGTGATTGTGAATTCAGTTTAGATGAAACAAGCTGCTCAGGGAAAGATTTTCAGAAGTGTCTATCGCAGTTTATATGGAAACTACTGCATCTATTATATCATGAAGTCCATGAATAATTTGTTGCCTTTTCAGGTGCCTCCTTGGATGTTTTAATGAAATCAAGATGTTTTAATGAAATCAAAATTATCAAGTCCTGTTAAGCATAGTTTTGAGAGTTGACTTGGTCTCAAAATAAGATCGGCACTGATGAGCATCATAGGCTGTGTGTTGCTTGGAATCTGACTTTATGGTAACTATTTAGCTAGAGCAAAGGTTCTGACGTGGTGCTTATTGTTGCTCTTTGGTGTGTAGAGTTGCATGTCTTGCTCTGTCATCTCTATGCTTGTGATGCAGATATTAACTTCAACCCTCTTGTTTGGGGTCCAATTCTTTATGAGGTCCTATGTCTATGCTACTGGCCTTCGCATTTCTTCAAGTATTTCTTGGGGGAAGAACCCAATTCATGAAAGGGAGTTGCTACAAGAGTAAGAAAGTAAATACTTAACTACGAGATTCTAAGAGAGAATTTACCACAATCTACTCTTTTCTTTTCCTTTTTTATTGGTTCAAGGTAATTTCATTTAGTTATGTCTGCATGGAATAAGGCCTCTGAAATTTGGCTTTCTTCTTGTAGTCATTCGTCATCTCGTCCTCATGGAATCATCAAGGGTGTTCGTGCTTGTGCTTACATTTTTTTTTAATGAACAGAAAAGTTCTCCGATGAAGACCTGTTCCAAGAAGTAGCTCTACTACGTCTTTGACAAGAAAAATCAACTTACTCGCAATTTGCGCACTTCAAAGTTCAAACTCGTGTCCTTTGAACTATGTCAAAAACAATAAATACAATTTTGGAAAAGGAGATTACGTGCGAAACTTGGCCATAATTTAATATGATTTTAACATGGTGAATGGTATTCTCACGACGTGGAATTGGGAAGACGTGTGCTTACTTGTGCTCGTTGTATCTTGCAAGACCTAGATAATTAGGACTTATGCTAGGGCTGTTTCTTAGATAAACCCTAATGATAAATTGGGTTTGTTTGTTTTTTTTTTTTTAATTGCCAGATCTTTGTATGATTAGGTACTATTGCGAGAAATGAAAGCAGAATAGAAAGTACGAGAAAATTTTGTATATAGTTCAGTTGATGTGCAGGCAATAAGGCACAAATAAAAGAAAAAACTCTTGTGGGAGAATTTGGAGCTAAAATTTGAGGGTGAGTGACAACAACTAACAAGTGATGGTCGCGTAAGATCGAAGATATATTGTCATACTCTATGTCTTTATTGGCGTCTCGGTAACTCTAAGTGCTATTACATTAAGTCACAAATTTCATATGTATCCATATTCACATGTATTAGTGATTAAGATGAGTGAATGAGTGAGATACTAATTATTAAATTATGGGGACACAAACAGGGATAAAGGATCTCATTCCCCCGACAAGCACACAAGAACCCTAGAAGACCGACCTATATGAAAACTTTGTAAACTCGATTCTCAACTAATACATTAAGATGGAATAGTTGACCAATCCGTTGATCATAAACAGGGGAAAGTGGCCTTCTAATGCTGCTTTTGCCTTTGCCCACTCCCATCTTCAAGCCTTTTTTTCCTCATTTTTATGTAATTTTCTAAAAACTATGAACTTTTATGCACGTGGTAATCCTTGACACAAAAAAACACATGATAACAACAAAAAATCTCAACAAAAAACCAATGTGTGTGTATATATACGCTCATAATTTCACGTTTGTCCTATGTGCATATGCTATAATATTGATATGATATAAAAACAATTGGTTGATCTTCAGATGAAATTAATAAACCGGGTCATATTCACTGCGAATGAAGATTGATCTCATCACTTTACCGATTTAGCAAACTAGTGGTAGGTCTCCTAGCATTATCCTATATTATTCCTCTCTATTTTTTATGGTTTCCTTATGCTAATCAACTTACCAGAGATGGCTGATCTCTAGCTTCATCTAGTTGATGCTTACAGTCCTTCTCAGAAGATTTAGAGATGTTGAAACCCTTACACCTACCTACTCGATAAAATCCCTCTCGTCGAGGATGATTCAGGATCTGAAAAATGTAATGCGAGTGTAGAGATACAATGTTCGTGGCCTTGTTAATGAAACATAAGACTATTCACAGATTTATCACAATTTCTTTCTTCTTTCATCTGGCCCAAAAGACTTATCACCATGGAAGAAATGGCCATTAAGTCAAAGATTTAAAGTGTACAGATGCATGTAGCTGATCAGGAAGTTCTTCAGAAGTTGCCGCGTGTCTTGAGTAGCTAGATTTTTGGGAAGCCTCTCCTAACAAGAAAATTCGAATGCTAGGCATCAACAGTTCACATGGCTTCAGTTAGAGCATGCAAAGTATTGAGTTTTTTTAATATCTCTTGGCTTAAATTATAGGATAATGCAAATTATAAATTTTAAACGAGAGGGTGGAAAAAAGTGATTAAAGGGAACTTAGAACACACAAATTTTGAGATTTAGCCCTAATGTATTTTATCATACCTCTCACTACTCTAAGGGCCCTGTTTGGCAACGTGCCAAACAGTGCCAGATTTTGATTTTTTGTTCCCAGAATCAGTTTGGGACAAGAATCGCGTTTGGTAAAAATTTTGTTCCCGGGAACAATTTTGGACAAGATTTGAGAATAAAAAAAAAAATTGATTCTCTATCTGAGAATCAAAAAAAGAATCAAAACAGTGAAACTCTCGCTCTTCCCTTTCGTCATCCTGGTTGCCGTTTGCCATCGCCCGCCACTGTCCTCCGTCGCCCACCGCTGCCGCTCGCCGCCGCTGCCCGCCGCCGGAGGCTCGCCAGGCTAGGGCGAGGTCCGGCGAGCTCGCTGGAGGCAAGCCCAGCCACCGGCGAGGCTTGGCCGACGAAGGCCGACCTCGCCGAGGGCCGGCGACGCTTCGGTGAGCGTCACCAGCCCTCATCTGGCCGGTTGCCAGTCCGGCGACCGGTCAGATGAAGAAGAAGTAGAAGAATAGGAAAAAAGGGAAAAAAAGTAAAAGAGTAAAAAAGATATTTAAAAAATATTTAAAAATCAAAATAAATTAATTTGGAATAGAATCAATTAACACGGTATCAAACGCAATTACATTCAGAATAAAAAAATTTTGGACGAGTTACCAAACGCGCTTCTTTACTCATAATCAGTTCCGGAAAGAGAATAAAAATAATCATTTCTAGTCGAATCGGTTTAGGGGAACAGAATCGTTGCCAAACACGCCCTAAGAAACAATAAGATTATTTGCTAACATGAATGATATTTATCTCTTGACAATGAGAAAACTACATTCTCTAGGTAACATCTAAATTTTATGAAGTACTCTCCTATTCTTATGAGTTAGGTAACAATCTGATTAAAAGAAACTTGGTTGAATTACCTAATTAATCATAGAATTATTTGCATCCCATGGTACAAAAAATTCGAATTACACAGACGTACAAAATCTCCCGTGTATCAATTATTTAATCCATTAAGCTAATCTGGCAGCTTAATCAATTTTGTCTGCTTTTCCTTCCCCTGGGGGCTGTTATTCTTGTAGGCTTCTAGAAAAAGAAGGCTGTCTTTCCTGTGATCTTAAGCATCGAGGCTATGAAGATTGGGAGACTTCTATAAGAATTCAGACATAAAGCAACTGCTATCCATTGTTGACTTTTCCAATACATACGTACCCAAATATCATTGTATGGCTCTTGTCAAGCAGACTAGTTCATAAAACCCCTAAATATTCAGGATGGATTTGGTTGCAAGAAAATGGGAGTCAACCAAAGCTGGCTACATGGACCAGCATTCGATTCGGATGCAGACAGATCCCGTCTTCGAATCCACTGGACATTAAGTGTCGGTTTCCCCCCTGATGTTTCAATCCACTGGACATAATTTATATGATAAATAAATAGCAAAGGCAAGTTTTGAAAATGTTTGAAAGTTGCATCACATCGAAAAAGTGTAGCTCAGAACTTCAGATGGACAGAGCAAATTCATGTCATGTTAATGGCATTAGGTGCTTAAAGTCACTTACCTGTTTTAGTCTGGAATCTCCATTTGAACCCATTCACTAAGTTGTGGAATGTACCTGACTAATTTACCTTATATCTTTGATTCCGATATAAAAAAATTTACTTCCGCAGCATTCACCAGAAGAGGAAGGAACTCCATATTAACTTTCGGTCTGCATTTCCCGATACAAAGTACTTATTCCCACACACGCAATCTTCTCATTTCTGAGCATACTGTGACATATTGAAATCTATGAGGAAACAGATTTATTGTGCCTCAACCCTTGTATTCCAGCATTTTACTAACCATCCAAAAAAAAAAAAGGGATGGTTTAGTCAATTTGAGTACAGACACAAATGAAATTGTATAGCACTCAATGAAATTTTTGCCCATTGTTCATTTGATAACTATCTATATTCTGCTTCATGGAATCAAAGATGTGTAACCCTGGACTCTAGAGTCGCTGGTTGGCAGAGTTTAAAGGGTGAATAAATTTGTTTCTGCTGCTTCTTTTGGCTGGCTATTTAAGAGGCGGGTAATTATCGTGGGGTATAATCAGAATCTAGAAAGAATCTCTTCCGAAGGATTAGCATTTTACTTGTTTTGTTAAATTTCCAACGTATTGTCTGCATTATACTTGTTCACTTCTTAGCATTGGATCAAAGCACATGTCAGTGGTTTAAATCTTGACTGTTATGTTCCTTGTTATCATTTCCCTGGTTATCTCATTGATATGATTATGTCCACATTCTGTTGTGCGTGTGCAAGGGCTCAGTTCTACACAAGGAAGATGTTTGAGTTATACATTACATATACATTGCTTGGCAAGTTTCCTAGCAGCTTAAGCTTTTAAAAAATGTATTTCTCTAACACACAGATCAAATCAAACAGCATGACCAATCAACCAACCCTATGTTCTTGTTTGGTTCTTTCTTCTTATAATTGTGAATTGTTTGGAAGACTTTAAGACAAGGCCTATAAGCCTCTCATACAATCATCAAATCGCCACAATATTTAAAGCTTGGACAATTAAAAGCTGCTCACATGCCGGCGAACTTCAGCTTGTTAAATTTGTTATTTATAGTCTGGTTAACTATTAGTGTCAACACTTTTTGTTGCCCAAGAAAGTTTTTGACACGATTGAGCGAAAGTGCAGAGCTTTGCTTTGGAAGGGAGATCCTGATGATAAAGAGGGAGCAAAAGTTAGATGGGACACTGTCTGTCCTCCTAAGCAGTTTGGAGGCCTTGGCATTTGAAGACTGGATTGTGAAATCTTGCTTGTCTTTTGAAGTGTTTTTGGAGTATTTTGTTGAGGTTGGTCTCTATGTTTTGCCTGACTCTATAACCATCATCTTAACATAAACCAGATACTGCTTATGCTTGAACGAAGTTATTAAAAGCCGGTAATATTTTGAAATCTGGCATTAGATATATAGTGGGTAATGGAGGTAACATTTCTCTTGGTATGATTTGTGACACTATGCTGTAATTCGTAACTCTCATTGGAAGTGGCCCGCTGCTAGATCTAGAGATTTGGTTTCCATCCAAGCTGCTGTTTGTGGTGTGAATTTTCCTAATTCCTCAGCTGCAGAGAATGTTGTATGAACAGCTTCCTCAACTAGTTGCCTTAATTCTTTTATTGCTCGGGAAATTATAAGAAACAAGAATGCTGATGTTGACTGGCACAGACTTGTGTGGTTCTCCCCTAATGTGCCAAGATTGGGCTTTAATTCTTGGTTAGTAATACATGATAAACTCCCTACTATTGAGAGAATATTGAGAGAATTAACAGTTGGTCTGTTGGAAGAACAAGATCTCTCTACTTGTTCAGTAATCTAAGCATTAAATCTCATCTAATTTTCTAGTGTAGTTTCTCTAATGAAGTACAGAGGAAAGTCTTAATTTTGTCAAACTAATCAGTCAATCTCGCTGTCATCTAATTCTCAATCTTTAATGTAGTCAACATTATCGAGTTCTCTGTTAAGCATAGTTTTGAGTATTGCCTTGGTCTCAAAATAAGAATGGCACCGATAAGCATTGTAGATTGTGAAAACTATCCAGATAGAGTAAGGTTTGTTTGAGATTGTGCTTATTATCGTTTTTTGGCGTGTAATGATGCGTGTTTTGCTCTGAAAACTATCCTGTGACGGCAGACACATCTCAATTTCAACCCTCTCTTTTCGGGTTCAATTTTTATGAGGTCTAGTCACTGACCTTTGCATTTCTCCAGATAGTTACCGGACGAAGAACAACAATCGATGAAAAGGAGTTGTTATAAGATTAAAAAGAGAAATATTTATTGACTGAGATTCAAAGAGAGACTTTACAACCTTTTTTTTTTTTTTTTTTGCATTCATGGTAATTTAACTCGGTTACATCCGTAGGAAATTCAATCTCTAAATTCGGACTTTCTCCTGTAGTTATTGGCCATAATGTCAGCATCATTTCAAAGAAGATATTATTTGGAATGGTCGATTTGTGCTTCGGGCTTACTTTTAAAAGCAAGTTTGCTGATGAAGGCCTCTTCCAAGAAGCAGCCCTAGCCTTTGATAAGAATATCCAACTTATGAAGTCTTTTCTCCTTTGCCTATTTCTCTAGGACCATTGATGGTCATCGTTGTTGAGGGAGTCTTATAAACAATCGATGGACTTCTGTAAACTTATTTAGTATTACAGCAGTCAAACTTATTTAGAAATTGACATTAAGGAGTGCAAGAATTTGAGAAACTTACCCCATTGCCTGCAAGTTCTGTCCTATCTCACTACCTTGAAATTGCACACCTGTCTTGCTCTGGAGCTGGAGCGCTTCCCTCCTCTTCCTCCCAGCATCTCAAAATTTGTACTTTCGAACTATCCAAAGATAAAATCCCTACCTAATTAGTTGCATCAACTTACATGTCTCCGTGTTCTGACAATAGCAGGGTGTGAGAGTATTACGCTCTTCCCTGATGGAGGATTGCCGCCCCAGCAACAGGAACCTAGGGTATATGAATACGGGAATACGAAGCAGCCGATGAGGGAGTGGCTTTGCCCCCAAACCCACCCCCCTCTCACCTCCCTCGAAGTTCTAGCGTTCGATAGCAGAGGCTGGTCAGGTGGGAGAGGAGGAGGATCCTCTGATTCCGCTCCCTTCCTCTCTGCTTCATCTTTCTGTCAAGCACGTTTTCCCCAGTGGCGGTGAAAGGTGGTCCGTAATCGACCTCCCTGTCTCCGGACCAAGGATTTTGCGATTGGCCCCTCATCCGCAACCTCGCTCTATTTATATATTAAATGGTATAATCATCGGAGCCGTGGCTCTTTGAAAAGGGGTTTTGTATTTTAGACCCAATAATTATTATTACGTTACTTTAAAAAGTTTGTTTTAAATTTTAGCGGATGATTAGCAAGTTGAAGTTTCTGGGCGTTCTCCTCCCCCCTTGTCGTCTGCACCTCAATCGCTTGTGCTTCTTCGCCTCTCCACCCCGTGGTCCTCACCTCGATCATCGTCTCCATCTCATGACGATTTCCGTGCCTCGATATATTTCGTTAAAATCAGGTATTGATCTTTGCCATTCACTTTACTGCTCTACTCTTCTATCAACAACTAGATTTGGCATCGGTTGCCCCTGTTCATTGAATTGCTTCGCATGATTTTGTTAGATATATGCCCTAAAGTTACTATGTAATATGTACATATTAGGGATTCCATTGGTACATATAAGGATTATGTTATTATTGTTATTTTAAGGAAATAAAAATTAAGGAAATTGATTAATTATTAATTAATTAATTGATTAATTAATGTGGAAATGGTCAGCAAATTTTTCTTGACCACTTCGCACGAATTTGTGCATGATGGTCAGCGATCATCCACGTTTTTCTTCGTGCATGGATGGTCAGCAACCGCTGACCATCGTGCACGAAATCGTGCATAAACGGTCGGCGGTTGCTGACCGTTCCATTCATGCACGATCGTGCTCGATCGTGCATGAGAATAAGGATCAGCAACGGTTGCTGATCCCACGATCGGCAACCGTTGCTGATTCGTGTATAAATATTAAAAAAGAAAGGCTGCAAAAGGTTGCAACGTAGAGAGATTTTCTGTGGGCGTGCGTTTGTGTTTTTAGAGAAAAGATGTTTTGCTAAAATAGAGAGCAAACGTGTGTGCGTGTTCTTGTGTCTTTGAGACGCAAGAAAGAAGAGCATTATCTCGTTCGGGCCGTGACTATTATACATCAAGGATACGACGTTTTGTTTCCACGTGATTGCTAGCACAATCGAAGTGGTGAATATCCGAAAGTTCTCTCTTCCGTTCGACGTTCGCTGTTGGTGTGTCTAAACTAGAGGTCCGACGCTTGTGGGACTCGTACCGTAGAACATCCGAACCGACTTGTTTCAAAGCGCGCTTCAAGAGGTATTTCGTTTAACTCCCTTTTATGTATAGATTTTTGATTAAAACGCACGGACAACGCCTAAGGAGAATCATGTGTAAAATATATCTTTGTTTCCGCTGCGTTTATTCTGTTGTTTTTCTTATACATGATTCATGAAACCCCAACAGTGGTATCAGAGCCAACCTTAGGCGTTATCGTGCGTTTAATTGATTTATAGTTCAAATATATTTTTGCATTCTAATGGCCAATTTACTTTTGTTAAGAGAATTGGTTCTCTTGCTCTTATGTGGCCTATAGAAGTTGATTGATTTATATGATAAATTTAATCAACTAAGCAAAAATTAGAACTAAATCAATTTTGAATCAAAATTCATAACTTGTTGTACTTGATGTTTATATTTTGCAAATGATATGCAGAATTTTTTGTATGCCTTCCAGAGCTTTAAATTTTGAATTTATGGCTCGTAAGGAAGAGTGGTGATCATGGAAAAATCCCTAAATGTTGTGATTGTTGTATGGATAAATGTATGATGATTACAGGTATTCTTTTTGGGGATGTAATTATTAAATGGAGGCTGCGTCATTCTTTTTATATTTATTTTACGAAATGTAATTTAAGTATAGTGTAGTATTTCAATTATTGATGTAAATACTACAAGAGAGAGGTGGAGCCATTGGAGGAGCCATTAAACCGGTGAGCTCTTTGGGCCCGGTCTTTGAAGAGTTCAAAGATTGAAGAAAAATGAAGAGCAGGTCCATATAATTAAAACATTAAAATGGCTAAATGGGTCTCTTTGGCTCGAGACCCATTGAACCATAATTCCATGATCACCACATAGGATAGATGTTTATGTGATATCTATTTATTTATTGTGTTTATGATATCGTGCATGTTAAACCGGTTAATGTGCAAAGTGAGACCGTTAATAACGACCCAAATCTCCTTACAAAGAATATTAAGTCGAAACGGGTTTCGGAACTCGTGGCCTTCCATCGTCGTGGTTTGATCCAATATTATAGTGGTTAACTAACCGGTTATGGATACATAGGGTTAATTACCATTTATAATATTGGACCACTCCATTATGCATATGATGCTGTGGGGTTGGAGCCAAATGATTTCTAATAACTGTCAGGTGAGGGAATCATTTGTGTTTTCAATACTTGCATGAGACGATGGGCTAGACTTAACTATGATCGTGATGCCAATAACTGTTAGGTGAGGCTTTCATGGTCTAGAGGCCGAAGTTATGATTGGGACTCGCATATGATGCGTTGAACAAGCTGGTTCACTCACTAAGTTCATAGGACACCAATAACTGTTAGGTGAGGTGGACTTTGGACTAGTGGGACTCAATCCCCACTAGTAATCTTTACCCAACAAAGATTACCGCTTCCCATCTTAAGGAGTATGGGATTCGAATATAAATTTAGTGGGAGGATCTATTTCATTTAAAGACCAAAATGAAATAGTTACTTTGAAAGATACAACGGCTAACAATTTATTTTCTGCAACAGATATATATTATTACTCTGAAAATGGTGACCACAAACCCACTCGCTTCTATACTTGACAAGAATTGTTTGACTGGACCCAATTTCACGGGACTGGGTGAGGAATTTGAGAATTGTTCTCAATTCAGAAAAAATTGGGTATGTGCTTGATGAAAAGATGCCAACCTCCTTTCCCGAGGGTGGGACCCAAGAGGAGCGTGTCACTTATGATAAGTGGCGTGACGATGACTTAAAAGTTAGGTCATATATGCTTGCTTCTATGAATAATGAATTACGAAGAAGTATGAATCTATGGAAGATGCTGGCTCGATCATTTTGCACTTAAAGGAATACTTTGATGAGAATGGTCGAACCTCTACATATGAGATATCTAAGGCATTGTACCGTATGAGGATGGCTGAAGGATCATCCGTTAATGATCATGCTTTGAAAATGATCTGGCACATTGAAGAATTGGCTAGGCTGAATCTCGTTATGGACAATGAGTTAGCTGTGGATTTGATCCTCCAATCTTTACCCGATTCCTTCTCTGGTTTTGTCCAAAACTTCCACATGCATAAGATGGATAAAACTCTTGCGGAGTTACATAGCATGCTGGTAGTTTATGAGAAGGAAATGCATAACACGAGGCCAAATGTAGTGGCTATGGCTAAGGCTTCTTCTTCAAAGGGTAAGACCATTTTAAAGAAGAATAAATGGAAGAGGCCCGCCAAACCTGTTGTGCAACCAAAACCCATGATTGATAAAGGGAAATGTCATTACTTGTGGTGTCAAAGGGCACTGGAGGAGGAACGTAAGAGGTACCTCGCGAGCTTGAAGGTCAAGCCCAAGAACCGACCTTATGAAGGTATGGTGTCTATGCTTATTGAAACTAATCTTATGGTTAGTGCTGAATCCAGCTCATGGGTTCTAGATTCTGCTGCAACTTCACATATTTGTATGTCTTTGCAGAATCTGGAAATAAGCAGGATCTTAGGGCGAAATGAGATTGTCCTGACGTTTGCCAATGGAGCAAGAGTTGCTGCATTAGCTATAGGGACTTTTCGTTTATGTTTGCCTTCTGGACATGTATTGGTTTTAAAGAACTGTTTGCATTATAAGAATGCTGTTAGGAACATCATCTCTATACCTCGTTTGGGTAAAGAGAATTATGAATTTTCTTTTGCTGATGATGTATGTTCTATTTATCATAATAGAATATGTGTTGGTTCTAGCTTATTAACCAACAATCTTTATACCATTACAATACCCGGTAATGCGATTACCAATGTCAATAAGCAAAATAGAATTGATATAAATGCCATAACTAATAAACGCCCTAGAGACGGTCCTAATAAAAAGTATGTTTGGCATCTCCGATTAGGTCATATTGAGAAGACAGAATTAACAAGTTGAGTAATGATGGATACATTGATCCTTCAAATTTTGAGTCATACTCGACTTGTGAGGCATGTCTTCTAGGAAAAATGACCAAAGCACCTTTGTGGGACAAAGTGCGCGAGCTGCAGACATATTAGAATTAATACATACAGATGTATGTGGACCAATTAATGAATCTGCTAGAGGTGGTTATAATTACTTCATTACCTTCACCGATGATCAGTCACGGTATGGTTATTTATACCTCATGAAGTATAAATCTGAATCTTTTGAAAAGTTCAAGGAATTCAAGGCTGAAGTTGAGAAACAAACAGGAAAATGTATTAAGGTTCTTCGATCAGATCGAGGAGGTGAATATCTTAGTACTGAATTCCTGGACTTTCTTAAAGAGAATGACATTTTATCACAATGGACACCTCCTGGAACTCCAGAACATAATGGTGTATCTGAACGAAGAAATCGTACTTTATTAGATATGGTACGATCTATGATGAGTTACACCGATTTGCCAATATCCCTTTGGGGATATGCCCTTGAGACAGCTATATATATACTGAATAGAGTGCCGTCCAAATCTGTTCCAACTACGCCCTATGAGATATGGCATAGTAGGAAACCTAGTCTTAATCATATTAAGATTTGGGGTTGTCCAGCTTTTGTGAAAAAGCTGAAAGTGGAAAAATTGGAGGCAAGATCTGAACAAGGTCGCTTCATTGGATATCCAAAGGAAACTCTTGGATATTATTTCTATTTTCATTCAGACCAAAGAATTTTGGTATGCAAGCACGCTTCTTTCTTGGAGAATCAGTTCATCCAAGAAAGTGGTGTGGGCGGAAAATAGTCTTACAAGAAGAAAATAATGAAGTGTCAAACAACCGAGTTCGAGATACCAATCTCGATTCAGTGGGAGCTTCTGATACACAACCTCTTAGGAGAAGTGCGAGAATGTCTCGCCCACCTGCTCGTTATAGACACTCGGTTGATCATATTGAACCATTATTCATTGTGAATGATAGTGATCAACCCGGTGATCCTAAAACCTATGAGGAGGCGATGTTGGACATCGATTATGGTAAATGGCTAGAAGCCATGAAATCCGAAATGGATTCAATGTATTCCAATGAGGTATGGACCTTGACTGACCTGCCTGATGGTATTGTACCAATTGGCTGTAAATGGATCTTCAAGAGGAAGATGAATGTTGAAGGTCAAATTGGAATTTACAAAGCACGGCTGGTGGCGAAAGGATATCGTCAAAAAGAAGGAATTGATTATGACGAAACTTTCTCACCTGTGGCCATGCTAAAATCCATTCGGATTATGTTGGCTATAGCTGCACACCTTGATTATGAGATATTACAGATGGATGTCAAAACGGCTTTTCTAAATGGTTATCTCGATGAGGACATCTATATGGAACAGCCACGGGGTTTTGAATCCAATAGTGAAAAACAGAAGGTGTGTAAGCTTAAGAGATCCATTTATGGACTCAAACAAGCCTCCGAAGTTGGAACATACGTTTTGATGAGGTAGTCAAATCGTTTGGCTTCATCAAAAATCCGGATGAACCTTGTGTATATAAGAAGATCGGTGGGAGTGCAATTGCATTTCTGGTTTTGTATGTCGATGATATACTTTTGATTGGAAATGATGTACCAATGATATCATCGATAAAACTATTCTTGTCACAGAAATTCTCCATGAAAGATTTAGGAGAGGCAACCTACATTTTAGGTATCAAGATCTATAGAGATAGATCAAGACGATTGATTGGCCTCTCACAATCTACGTACATAGACAAAGTGTTAACACGGTTTAACATGCAATGTTCCAAGAGAGGATTATTGCCTTTTAGGCAAGGGATCCGTCTTTCTAAGGAGATGTGTCCCAACACTCCTGAAGAAAGAGAGCGGATGGCAAAGATACCATATGCATCCGCTATTGGAAGCATAATGTATGCTATGCTATGTACTAGACCTGATATTGCGCATGCTGTAAGTATTACTAGCAGATATCAGTCTGATCCAGGAGAAGAGCACTGGATAGCAATCAAGAATATTCTTAAGTACTTGCGAAGGACTAAAGATTTATTCTTGATATATGGAGAAGGAGAATTTAAAGTTGTAGCTTATACTGATTCCGATTTTCAATCGGATCCTAATGATTATAAGTCTACGTCTGGTTTTGTCTTCACATTCAATGGTGGTGCAGTTAGTTGGAAAAATTCCAAACAAAGCATAACTGCCGATTCCACCACTGAGGTAGAGTATGTAGCTGCTTCTGAAGCAGCAAAGGAAGCCGCTTGGATGAAGAAGTTCATTTCAGAACTTGGAGTCGTTCCTTCAATTGAGCAACCGATCACATTGTTTTGTGACAACAATGGGGCGATAGCTCAAGCTAAGGAACCAAGGTCTCACCAAAAGTCCAAGCATATTGAGAGACGCTTTCATCTCATCAGAGAAATTGTTGGGAGAGGTGATATCGCCTTGCAGAAAATTGCCTCAGCAGAAAACGTGGCAGATCCCTTCACTAAGGCCTTACCTCAGTCTTCTTTTGAAAGACATATTGACAAAATGGGTTTGAGGTACCAGACAAGTTGGCTTTAGTGTAACTGGGAAATTGTTGGATATATGCCCTAAAGTTACTATGTAATAGTTACATATTAGGGATTTCAGTTGTATTTTCATTATTATTATTTAATTAATGGCAACGACGTATTCATTCATTTGTCCAATTATTTTATATTGATGAATGATTCCATAAGATCAGTTGCAACTAGACCTATTCTTGAGACGTCAAGAATATATGTGATGGGTTCATAGTTAGACTGAATCTTTAAATTGTTCTGGTCGATGGATTATTAAATGGATATTAATAATCCTGTTGAGACCGGTGTGTTCTTAACTTCGCCATTAAGTATTGGATACTTAAGGGAATGATGAGTCACATGTCATTGGGTATTATGATGCCTGAGTTAGAACACAGGTGTTTTGTATTAAACAAATTCACTGAACGTGACGCATATGGAACGATTAGCGACATGGAAGCTTTTAGCGTGGTCAATGTCTAATTGTTCATGCTTTAGTCTTGTGTAAATAATCCTTAGACCTGAGGCACAGTGTTAACTTGTGTATCGAACAACTATGGTTCACGGGTGCACATAATGCCGGGTCGTCGATCCGTCTTTATACTTGATGGTCATAGTTTGTTCATATACGAAGTTACACGTGTGCGCAATATGGAATCTGTCTCCTTGTTATATGCAAGGTATGATAATGATGTCCTATGCGATCTAATTGTGACACCGCATTGAAATCCTCGGCCGGGGTTGTAACCGAGAATAAATTGTTTATGTCTCGAATAAAATGCATGTCAATTAGATTTGTGCATATGATCGAATTAATGACTTGACAAATATTCCATGGTCTTTGTTTGATCGGGACATAGTAAGACAGAAGGATTTGATTACACTGTAGCCAAAGCTGACAGGTTCATTATGTTCTTAAAGTATTCACACTATATCGGGTAGCCATGACATATTGCTAGATGTCAATCATGGCTTGTAGGACCTAAAAGATTAATCGGGACAATTAATTCTTTTGGAAGTACTAATGTGTTAGTACAAGTCTTACTACCAGCTTAGTGATGAACCTAGGGATGTCACACACCATAAACAACTAGGATAACGTGGAACAAGAGAGAAATATTATTGCAAATGTGTTTGTAATTACTACAATCGAATTGAGTCGATTTGAAATTAAATTAAATGAGATTTAATTTAATTTGTATCATAGTCACGAGCCTACTTGCATATGATGCACACGCATGACCAAAGTGGATATATGTTAACATACCAAACAAGTTGACTTTAGTGCAAGTGGGAGATTGTTAGATATATGCCCTAAAGTTACTATGTAATATGTACATATTAGGGATTCCATTGGTACATATAAGGATTATGTTATTATTGTTATTTTAAGGAAATAAAAATTAAGGAAATTGATTAATTATTAATTAATTAATTGATTAATTAATGTGGAAATGGTCAGCAAATTTTTGGTGACCACTTCACACGAATTCGTGCATGATGGTCAGCGATCATCCACGTTTTTTCTTCGTGCATGGATGGTCAGCAACCGCTGACCATCGTGCACGAAATCGTGCATAAACGGTCAGCGGTTGCTGACCGTTCCATTCATGCACGATCGTGCTCGATCGTGCATGAGAATAAGGATCAGCAACGGTTGCTGATCCCACGATCGGCAACCGTTGCTGATTCGTGTATATATATTAAAAAGAAAGGCTGCAAAAAGGTTGCAACGTAGAGAGATTTTTCTGTGGGCGTGCGTTTGTGTTTTTAGAGAAAAGATGTTTTGCTAAAATAGAGAGCAAACGTGTGCGCGTGTTCTTGTGTCTTTGAGACACAAGAAAGAAGAGCATTATCTCGTTCGGGCCGTGACTATTATACATCAAGGATACGACGTTTTGTTTCCACGTGATTGCTAGCACAATCGAAGTGGTGAATATCCGAAGTTCTCTCTTCCGTTCGACGTTCGCTGTTGGTGTGTCTGAACTAGAGGTCCGACGCTTGTGGGACTCGTACCGTAGAACATCCGAACCGACTTGTTTCAAAGCGCGCTTCAAGAGGTATTTCGTTTAACTCCCTTTTATGTATAGATTTTTGATTAAAACGCACGGACAACGCCTAAGGAGAATCATGTGTAAAATATATCTTTGTTTCCGCTGCGTTTATTCTGTTGTTTTTCTTATACATGATTCATGAAACCCCAACAGATTTCATCGGTCCAGCAAAAAGATGTCGTGAAAATCTGGGATGTTGTTGAAGGACCGTTGCCCTCGAATATGTATCCTCAGCTTATGTTTGCATTCTGAGCAGTTCTCTGTGCTCCCTCATCCGATTCTTTCGTCATCGCTATGGTCCGTGTCATTCGCCAAGATTCTCTCAATCTTGCTTGCCTTGCAGGCTACATTGGAATTCCCATTGGTGAAGTTTGCTGGTGCTAAGTCTAGGAGGAGAAAATGCTGCTGGAGTGGGGGACCCTCGGATGTGAGATTGCTCTTCACTGTAGAGACGAAGGGGAGATGTCACTGCAGACTTTGTTCTAAAGATCTTGACTTCTGTGGAAACTCTTTCCATGATTAGTTGCTTCTCAGATTACTCACCGGGATAGGTCTGTATATGTTCTTATATGTTCTCTTGCCCTGTTCAATAAGTGTCTGTTTTTCCCCTGATGTTTCAATCTACTATGTGAATCTAAAGTCTGGACATAATTGATATGATAAATAGATAGCAAACACAAGTTTGAAAATGTTCAAAAGCAACCCCCCGATTCATAATAATTCACTTGGTTCTGCTAGAAATTCTACCTCCAAATTCGATCTTTTGCTTGCAATTCTTCGTCCCTAAGATCGTTGTCATTTTAAGGAAGAAATTAATTTGGAATCATTGGTGGCGTCTGTGATTGTGCTTACGTTTATGTAAAGAGAAAGCAAGTTTGCCGATGCAGACCTTCCAAGAACCAGCCCAAGTCTTTGACAAGAAAATCCAGCTTGGGAAGTATTTTGCCCACTTGAAACTCTCTATATTTAATATGATGATAACATGATCAAATTGTTAGTCTCACAGCGTAGAATTGGGAAGACTGTATGCGTGCTTGCGGTCGTTGTCTTTGCGAAATCTAATTAATGACTTATACGAGTAGTGCTTCTTAAGATCAATCCTAATGATAAATACAACACATTATTTCTGAAAGTGATTTTTGGGTTCGTTTGGTATTTTTCTTTTTCTTGCAAGATCTTTGTATGATAAGGTATTGTTGCGAGAAATGAAAGCCCAATAGAAGGAATGGGAAAATTTTGCTAATTCAGTTGATGTGCCGGAAAAAAAAAGGCCACAAGTAAAAAGAAAAAAAGGAAATATTGCTGAGAGAATTTGGAGCTAAAAAGTTGACGGTAAAGTGCTAACAACTGCTGGTCGCATAAGGCTGGAGATTCTCCGTCTCACACGATGTCTTTATTTGGCATCTTGATAAGTGTCAACTATTATTAATATATTACCACCGGCCGCGGTGGCTCCACTGGATAAAACTCTGCTGATCCTCAACGAAGAGGTGAAGGGTTCAAAACTCAGGGGAGGCGCTAAGTGTATTAAGTGTGACTCAGGGGTGGTGGGTTCTCCTACTTAAGTGTCACTTGGGGGTTTACGGCGCGATGATTGTCGGTCACGCAGTTCTTCCTCCAATACCAAAAAAATATATATATATATATATATATATATATATATATATATTATTAATATATTAAGTTGCAAATTTCACGATTATCCCTATTCACATGGATGACTGATTGTGATGAACGAGATACTAATTACGGAGTTACGATGGCACAAATAAGGATAAAGGAACTCATTTCCCTCGAGAAGTACAAAAAAACCCTGTCAGACCTCCCGTATAGCAAAGTTTGTTAACCATATTTAAAAATGTCAGAAATTTTACATATACCTCCTAGGCAGAAACCTTCCTGTGGAGGCAAAATTCAGCGCCCAAAAGTACTTTTGAGTACACTCCTTTTAAGGTTCGTTGATTCTGACTCTTTCACGGGGGAGGGTTTGCATGTATGATATATCCGATCTTGCCAAGATTGCTTTGCCTTGATGTGTTCCGTTAAAATTAGGTACGATCTTGCCATTTACTTTTCTTACGCTATTCTCCTCCTTGTATTCACTTCACTGCTCGTATTCAGCATCAATTCTCCTGTTCTCTGAAATGCTTCACGTGATTTCAACGAACCAGCGAAAATGTCAATGAATCCGAGGTGTCTTTAACGGAGGGGCACGTTTAAATTTCGGGATTCTCGGCTTATTTTTGCATTCTAGCAAATTTGTTGCATTCCCCCATCCAATTCTTTCGATATCGCGTGCTCTGTCTCGTCTTCCTTATTACGGTACAACCCAGCAACCTATGGAAAGGCCTATAAATCCTTCCTTCACCGTTGCCTCACCGGTTTTAAGTCTAGGAGAAGATGCTGAAGGTGAACCCTGTTTTAACTTGATGTGCAATCCACTAGATGAAATCTGAAACCTGCACTTAATGTACAAGATAAATAAATGGCGAACGCAAGTTTCTGTGACATACCAACAAATGTGCTAGTATAATAAAAAAAGGCGTGAAGTGCTTAGGTCTCCACACACAATATCGAAGCTTCGTTACACTAATTTCAAAGTCCTTGATGTGGAAAAATTACCAAAAAAGTCCTAAACTTGTTGCAACTATACAAATTCAATCATAAACTTTTTTCTGTCAATTAAATTATAAATATTTTGCAATTGTGCTAGTTTAGTTCATTTGGCCAAAATTGGCCAACTGACGCTGATGTGGCCGTTGCTTGGCACGCGACCTTTTTCTAATAATATTTTATTTTTTCAAATTAATTTTTTATAATTTTTTTTTTTAATCTTTTTGTCCCTCTCTCTCTCTCTCTCTCTCTCTCTCTCTCTCTCTCTCATTTTTTTTCCCTCTTCTCCCTCCTCTTTCCTCCTCTCTCCTTCTTCCTTTGGCTCTGGTGATTGGCTAGAGGGGAGGGGTGGCCAGTTGTCGGACTAAGGCGGCTAGAGGCCGAGCGAGCCCTCACCAAATCTGATGAGAGCTTGCCTCGATCCAGTGGGGCTCGCCTTGTCAGACCCAGCAATGATGAGGCCCCCCTTGCTGGCCAGATTTGGCTGCAGCTTGCCTCACCAATGGTTGGGCGAGCTCACCTAGCCACCTTAGTATGGCGACCAGCCAGGCCTCCTCTCTGGCTGGTCATTAGAGGCAAACGAAGAAGGAGGGAGGAGGAGGGAGAAGGAAAAAAAAAAAGAAAGAGAGAAAGAGAAAAGAGAAAAAATTAATAAAATAATTTGAATTAATAAATTATTATTAAAAAGGCTTGCTAGCATCGGTCGGAGGCCATGTCAGTACCGGTCGGCCAATTTTGGTCAGATGGACTAAACTGACACAATTATAAAATGTTTATGACTCAATTGGCCAAAAAATAAATTTAGAACTGAATTGGCATAATTATAATAGGCTTAGGATATTTTTGGTAATTTCCCCTTTGATAGGTTGACCCATGAAAGTCGGGAGGCCACATAGACAAAGTTCAAGCTTCAGACATATGATCCAAACGAACCATGGGAATTAGCAAGACATAACATACATACATTGTATCATCTTTAAATTCAAGTGCACGAAAATACTTAGGAGCGAGCAAAAGACAAAGAAAACACACATATCCGTATCTGTTCATGTCACGGACGAAATTCCATTAACAAGGCAAACAAACACACACTTACTTTCGACCAAAAAAAAAACACACACTTCACGCAATTCAAGTAGGCAGTCAGACTGCGATGCGTCCACAAGTCCTTAAACTTCATATTATGTCAACCTGTAGAAAGGAAAAAAAGAAACATACGTAAAGCCTGGTCCCCAAGCTTTCAGGTAACATGTGGAAAGACTAAAGAGTGAGTTCTATTGGAAAGTCAAAGACAGCAAGTAATAATTGTATTCATTTCAAACAGCATCCAAGAACGGTAAAACTAATGAATCATATTGAAAACTTCAATCAAACAACCAAATGAAGTACCACATAAGTGGATATATAGGAATCCCCCGTGCCTGGGGAACTCATGATTGGCTATGTCTACAAAGATGCTGTATTTATCTAAATCAGAATTGCAATAAACTGAAGAATCAATGATATGCATCAATAACTTTGATCAGACTGCATGGTGAACTCATCCTAACAGCCTACATCGCTACCAATCCAGCATATCACGTCACTTATCAGAACACACATTTGGAGAAAAACAAACCGGATCGGAACTACAAAAGGACAAACGTGTCCACAGGGGCCAATTCGACAAGACAGCCACGTTTGAAAATTAGCTCCATTACACGGAACTCGGAAGTTACTTTCGTTTTTTGGGCCATGTACCATGAATGAAACCAGCCAGTTTCCCAGCTCTGGCGATAGAAACACTTAATATGGACTAAAGAGTATCAAAAGCACAAACGTCAAGAGAAGTTCCAAGCTCCCCGGAGCACAATTACAGATTCAATGAGACAGAGAGCCAGAATCGCGAAAAAAATGAGACATTTCCGATGAGAAATCTATCCTAATCTTCACACAAACAACCCACTGTATCCAGTATCCACAACAACATCAAAGCCGCACAATGCATCATCAGCAACAGCGTCACCAATCGAATTCGAACACATGAATGATGCTGAACTGAACGGAGTTGTCAAGCCGGAGAAAATCTCTCTCTCACACATTTATGATGTTTGGGAGCTCCGGGTCCTTCCTGCTAAGTTTTCGGCGAGAAGGATGGCCTCTGCCTAAATTTTGACCTACATGACAAAAGTGTCAAACGCTTTGACTCGGGGATTTTAGTTGGGAACTCGAGTTCATCGCTTTAATAAGCTCGTCCGACCAAAACATTACGCCGAAAAAAAAGAAAGAGACGAATTATCCAAGAAAATCACCTGATGATGGCAGGAAGAGTGAGCGATCGAGAAATTCCCTTCGCAGCCGCGTCACTCTGGACGCCCAAAACAGCACGACAGACAAGAACGAACAAAAACTCCAGACAACAGAGAAATTCCTTCGCAGCCGCGTCATTCATGTGTAATTACACGGATTAAGCATGGCATGTGTTGAATTCTCACATTCACTTATTTTAGCTCTCTTCATTATGTATTCGTCTTCTGTGGAATGAGTACCATTAGTATGTGAATTTTGGTTTTAGCCCCTATGATAAGATTTTTAAAGTGTTATTTCTTTTTATTTTTAACTTATTGCAGCCTCAATTGGCTAGTTAATAAATGCCCATATACCCATTCGTATGGCTGGAATTATCATTTGACTTTACCGAAAAAAGGGCACAAGCTTATGCATTGGCCAAAAAAAAAAAAAAAAAAAGACATGAGCAAAATCTAAATTTAATAGGCAATATCCACGAAATTTTTTTAACTCAGAGACTGGAAAAGTGAGGAAAAACTTGGATGTCAATGAGCTACGGTTATATTAAGTTAGATTTGTAATCTACATCATCTTACTCAAAATTTTAATCATCACATTCAATTATATTACAATATTATGTTTGCACTAAATATAAGGCATAATTGAAATTTAGATGGATTATTACCTTTAAAAATAGGATCTCCCTTTCCTTGTAGTAATATGAATAGACCACGATACTCAATATCTAATGGATAAATTATCTCTTCCTGAATTTATTGGCCCCTCTGTTCCCTTTTGCCATCCAACTCGGGCAATTAAACTTAATCTGTCCTTGAAAGCATTAGACCATGAAAGATTGATGACTATGTGGGTCTCTCAAATGTTGGTTTTGCACATAATTCTTATATTACTACTAAAGGTGAAAATTGGTAAAATTATTGAGCCGGTATCTAGATACACAAATTGGTGTCTGCCTGGTCAAGACAATGAGAGCATTTGTGTTTTTCTAAAGACTAAAAGGAGATTATATATACACAAGAAACTGTGTCTCTTGATAATGTGTGACTAGTGTTGACTTTAATCTCGTTTTGTTTTATTAATAAATTGTTTTTTCATGGGCATAGCAAGCGGAATTGCACTTTCGGCGAGAGCACGAATATGCTTGGATGACTCAACCCTGTCTTGAGTTTCATGCTCTCTAGTGAAATATTTCAATTTCATTTTTTCACATAGGAGACAACTCATAAAATAAAAGGAATAAAAAGAGAGTAATTCTTATCCATTACAAAAGTTATATGCGGCATACGGACGTAACATCAAACATTTAGCAATTGACCCATCGTTGACCCCATCAAAGGACATGTTTAAATGTTACAAAAAATATGAGGTCTTCCGATTGTAATGATAATCTCAAGTTAACACGTATAAATGTAATGTTAAGTCCCATTATATCTTGGTGCTTTTTGCCCCCTCCAAGCTCCTTATCATAACCTGTGGAACTCTAATTCCACATTTGAGTATTCCTTGGTCTGGTTGAACCTAAATCCAAAGCAAGAGATTTCGCATATTATTTGTTGGTGATCAATATCTCACTCTCAATTTTAATATTGTCCAATGAAAAAAAAAAAAAAAAACAAGTGAAAGAAAAGTATGGTCAAGTGATTGGATTAGACATCCAGCCAACATTTGCAAATTGATCAGAATACAATGATTTTGATCCGATCACTTTGCGGGAAGGGCGTTTAATCTTAATGATCCAACCAACATTTAAAAATTGATCTGAATGCGATGGTTTTGGTCCATACACTCTGTTCCATGTTTTGGGTTTCCGGCAACTACAAAAATTATCGGATTCAGTATTTTAAGATAATCAAAGGTAACACATGAAGAAGAAGCACTTGGTCCATGGTACAAAGTGTAAGAGTTTTTCTTAATGTGGACTAAATTAATTTATATTATAATTTATTGTTTTTACGGTTACCGTAAAACATGGTTGGTCTAAGGTGAGATAGAAGGTTTCTTAATTAGTCTAATATGGGCTGGCTAGTGTGGGCCGAGTTGAGCCTGGCCCGTAATGAGAGGGACTAGCTGGAAACTCTATAAATAGTGTTCAAGTCTCTCCTCTAACTCTAATTCTCACATGTATCCTTACCTAAGGGGCGTTTACCTAACGCTAAACATGAGAGGGGCCGCCTCATTGAGCCAGTGATACGGAGGGCAATAGAGGAGAATGATTTGCGCGTGGAACATTGTGTTTCCGCTTTCGCTTCAAGAACAATGGATCCCAAAACAGGTGCGTTAATCTTTCTACTCAATTATGCATGTTCTTGTTCTAGTTATGGAGATCTTAGGATTGCGCAATTTGCGTCCAACATGTGGTATCAGAGCCTCCATAACTTTAGAACTTGAACGCAATTGATTTTGCCCTAATTTGTACAGATTAACAATAATTAGTATGGATCTTGTCATAATTTGTGATTTTCGAGACTTTTTGTTCAATAAAAATTAAATTAAATCACAAATTCGGATTGGGCTCGACGAGATGAGCAAGAGGGTCGGCGGCGTGTCGCCGGAGGAGGCTGCACGCGCCTCCACGCGCGGCCACGCACCGCCTGGGCGTTGAACGCGCGCCGCACGTGAGCTCCACGCGCCGCGCACTCAGGCGGCACGTGTGAGCGCGTGGGGCATCCGTTCGGCGCGTGGCCGGCGGCTTTGGACTCGTATGGTGATTTCCTATCACGTGGTATATTTATTTTACATGTTTGATATTTTATGGATGTGAAAATACATACAGAACCCTAAATATGTGTATTTTTAGTGTATTTTTACGTATTTTTCTTATATTTTCTGTGATTTTGGAAATATAAGTGTTGGGTTATAGGTATATTATCACATAATCATTATAAAGGTGTGATTCATCAATAAAAATCAAATTTTATTGTGAACTGAAGCTGACTTAATGAGATACAATCATTATGAGATAGTAACTGAATATATCTTGAGATAATGAGAAACAGTAAAGGTTATGAAACTTTTGTTGCTCAAGCATACTCCTTGACACACTGGTAATCTTTGAATGATGGACGTTTTAAGAACTCGTGACCAAACTGATTGTATTGATTAACATATCTGCTGTATGTGGGTAATGCATGTCGATTAAGTTACTGCATATTGTACATGAACTCATCTGGTCACTTGTTAATGTCTATCAAGTTGAATATTTTTATGGTTAAGGAGTATAACAATATTTATGTAGAGCAATAGTATCTACTGTTATAGTTTAGATATTTAGTTCTGTGATTTGACTCAATTTATAGGCCACTGGTTGAAGTAATGATATTTGTTATTTAAAATTGATTAATAAATCAGTTGTTGGCCTTGGAGTCATGCTCATGAGCAATAGTTGATCAGTTATCAAGCTTATTAATTTGGTGTACCATGTATTACTATTGATGTTAATTTGTGAGAGATATTTTAGATCTGCATTCTTTATATGTTGTTCTGGTAATATGTAATTGGGGTGCATAAGAGATGTTTTATTCTCTGTTATGAGAAGTTTCTTGTGTTACTGTGATCAATGATCTCATTGGAATCTGTCTTTCAGGTTCGCTGTGTATATATATATATATATATATATATATATATGTATGATTAATTTTTATTAATGGATAAAGCAATGTAATTAGCATGATATGTGATTTTAGTGATATACTGCTCCTATCACTAAAGTTAAAATCACATGTATATGATATATGTGAGGAGTAAAGTTTATATCTCTGGTATGAGATAATTTCAATAATTCAATTTAATAGTGACCGCCAAAGTGGCACGCTTGATTGGGTTTGAGAAATTTCGGTCTTGTATGATAATTGGGATGTCTCCTAGTCTAATGCGTAGTTATACTCTCAAAGGAGGTGATTGTGTATTAGTTCATGGAGTGATACATGATAATGTGGTGGAGGAGTGACTGATTCTAGTGATTCATATGCCCAAAGGTGATAAATTCACGAAGACTTGGAATATATTCTCATAACCGCTATCATGTGGGGAGTATACAACTACATGTCATATATTCTGTCCAAAGGTGATTATATGATTATGCGTGTAACTCTCTGGATGTATACTTGCACGTCAAGTTACACAGTACTCACATTATGCTAATTATATTATATTGCTTGGTTTTCAGTCACCTTTTCTGTAATTAATAACTTCATTATTATTGAGGTTTTTTACTGCTTAAAACTTTAAGTTGTGGACATATGATTTGTTACTTGAGAAAAGAGCAATTGAATTTGCTTACCATCCATGAAACATTCCATTCTGGAACACTTTAAAAGAGATTTCTTTTTGGACTGCCTTTGTTATAAAATGATGGAAGCTTTAGTTGCTTGAAATTATATCTTGTCCGATATTGAAATTAGGACATATCTGCAAAGATTGTGTTTAAGTCCTAATGACATATACATCTCGTATATGATTAGAAGGTTGTTTCTGCAAGTTTTATATTTAAGGAAAATGGCCAAGATAAAGAATAAACTGGTTAAAAAATTAGTCTTGAAGGATGTCAGGCTTAACAGTGGCCGTGAGTATTTTGGCAAGTATGACAATGCGAAATAGCTTAAATGGTCATTTGTCAAATACTTGGTAGATTCTTGGGTGGTAATTTAATTACTATACCTGAAAATTCTGATAAAATGATTTGGCGAAAGGCATAAATACACCATAATGAACATGGTGATGAGTATGATCAGTAAGACCAATTTATCCGGTTTTCTGTGGGCTGATATTTTGAAAGCAATTTTTTCACATATAAAAGATGTCTTTTATCAAAGTTGTTTCATAAACTTCTTTTGAGTTATACACTGGATATAGATTATTTGAATCATATTAAATTTAGAGGTGTTATGCAGAAGTGAGATTATCTAATCCAATATTAGAGGCGTTGGAATTTAGATTCACTCGGAATTATTTTGTATCTTACCTAGATTGTTCAAAAGGGTATTAATTTTAAGACCCTAAAGAAGATACAAGAATTATGGTATCACATACTGTAAAGTTTCTACCGTTTGACAAGGATAGCTGCTCTCAGACTATTAAGGATAATAGTACGATGGAAAATCACTGTGTCTTTGTCTTTGCCTAAATAGATAATTGTGATACAAACAATTGTGGAATCTCTTGTGCCATGGACTAAACTTGTTGAGATTCAAGGTACTATTCTTGATATAGTTTATAATGAAATTTCTTAAACCTCTCAAGTGCAGAATGAAGTGATTACAACTTTATTAAGGGGATTTGTTAAGGAAAGACGATTAGTTATATCATGATACTATATAGTCTATTTGTGAGAGCATGATTACAATATCCACTACATGGTTGTTTTAGCAACTTATATAAATGTCGTTTCTTGTTCTAAATTAAGTATGTGATTAAATGCCATAAATGCGCTATACAATCTATGAAACAACATAGTGTTGCTATACAATCTATGAAACAACATAGTGTTTGGAAACTAACTTACTTGCCTAAATATCATAAGTTCATTAGTTGCAAATTGGCGTACAAACCTAAAAGAATTTCAAAGAAAGATTGTGGAATTTAAAGCCAAATTGATAACTAAAGTTTTCACTCTGAAAGAGGGGTGGATTGTTTATAGTGAAGAAATAACTATTTCTTTAAAAGATTCTTTCAGAGTGAATGTGGCATTAGTAATTTATTTTGATATGGAGCTACGCCAAATAGATACAAAATCTGTATAGTGCAACTGGATGATTTTGCAGTAGATTCAAGTAAATTTGTATGTAGACTGAAAAGTTCTAATTCATAGTCTTAAGCAAGTTTCCAGACAATATTATTAAAGTTTCATAGTGTTATTATTTTGTTCAACTGGGAACAAAGTAATTCTATATATTGCAAGGTCAGTGGGAGGAAATTTATTTTTTCTCATACTCTTTGTACATGATGTTTTGCTTACAAGTTGTGACATTGAGACATCTTATATCCTATGTACTGAGGTCTGTAAGGATTGTTTTTGCCATATTATATTAGATTTTCTCGGAGGACATTTGCTGATTGTATATTGGAAATATTTAATATACATCATTGCAAGCCAGGAATTGCTCCTGTTGTTAAGGGTGATGGATTAAATCGATCACATTGTCCTTATTTAGATATTGAGAAAATCTAATTAAATGGTGTAACTTGTGTTAGTGCACTCAAAAGTATAATGTATGCTCGAATTTGCACTAGACTAAATATCGTCTTTGGTGACGGGACTTCTAGACAGATATCGATCAAATCCAGGACGCAATCACTGGGTTGCTGCCAAGAAGATTTAAGGGTACTTAAAGAAAACAAGAGATTATATGCTAATTTATAGACATGTACAATTCTTGCAGTTAGTAGGGTATTTAGATGTAAACTTTGCTCGCTATTTTGATGACATACAATCAATAACAAGATACGGATTTATGCTAGTAGGAAGTGCAGTAAATAAAGTTCTATATTATCTTCTACTATGTATGCAGTGTTAGTAACATTCTTTTAAGTTGTTACTTGGGCTATTAGGCTCCAGAACCTCATGATGGAGTTGATCGTTTTAACTTGATGGATAGGTCCATACGGTTGTATTGAGATAATAAATTTGTAGTATTATTTATTTACTACAGAGGTCTCAAGGGGTCTAAATATATAGTGGTAAAATATTTTTGACCATAAAGAAACGGTACAGAAATGTGATTTATAATATAACATATTTTCACAGATGATGTGGCTGCAGATCCACTAATTAAACGCCTACGCCCATGTGTATTTGAATGACATGTCATTAGCATGGGCCTAGGAGTATCTTCAGATACTGTTGTTTAGTGAGAGCTATTTTGGCTTTACTCTGATAAATGTTTCATCTGTGTTCGTTACACTTTGTAACGGTTTGATATGTATCAACTTTTGCATTCAATAAAATATTTTTGAATGTATTGTTACTATGTTGAATACATATTGATAAAGTCTTAAGGGATTGTATAAACGTTGAGTGAAGGCTAGGGGCATCCGGTTATTAGCCTTGTGCATATATCTTGCGATACATAAATAAAGGTTAACCATAAGGACAAGACATATTTGGATTTATTGGAATCATAAAGCATTCTCTAGTGGCACAAGTTTTTGTGACACCTAAGGTAAGAGAATAGTGATTGACAAATGGGATCTCTCTATGAGAGATGTTATTCATTTGATACACTACCATATTGAATCCATATCAATAAAGTTGAGAGCATTCGTGACCATGGAAGGCTCTGTGTGTATACATGCAGTTACCGCCATGATTCGGTGTTTAAGACTTTATGAGATATAATTGACTATTAAGAATTATCTCTGGACCAAATGTGCGCACATACAATACGATTTCAATTAATATAGTCCAAGTGGGAGAATGTAAGAGTTTTTCCTAATGTTGACTAAATTAATTGATATTGTAATTTACTGTTTTTACGGTTACTGTAAAATAGGGTTGGTCTAAGGTGAGATAGAATGTTTTTAATTAGTCTAATATGAATTTGGCTAGTGTGGGCCGAGTTGAGCCTGGCCCGTAATGAGAGGGACTGGCTGGAAACTCTATAAATAGTGTTCAAGTCTTTCCTCTAACCCTAATTCTCATATGTACCCTTACCTAAGGGGCGTTTACCTAACGCTAAACGTGAGAGGGGCCGCCTCATTGAGCCAGTGATACGGAGGGCAATAGAGGAGAAGGACTTGCGCATGGAACATTGTGTTTCCGCTTTTGCTTCAAGAACAATGGATCCCAAAACAGGTGCGTTAATCTTTCTACTCAATTATGCATGTTCTTGTTCTAGTTATGGAGATCTTGGGATTGCACAATTTGCATCCAACACAAAGTGGCACATGATCGCAGCTGGATAGCTTTTGAAGAATGTATATATCTCCATGATTTGATTAAATGTTTCATATATTATATTGTACAAAATTTAAATCAAAAAACGATGAGAAGGCTGTTGCTGCAGTATCTATGAAATAATTTTCTTTCCACCCTCATTTCGGAGATTGATTGCTGATTAAAAAGTTGCGACCAATCTGTAAATGTATGCTACATTACATACATTGGCGAGATAGGAAAGTTACTGAAGTTCTAAACTGGAGGGAAATGTAGCCGGCATTTGGTGGACTAAACATGTAAGGAATGGGGGAGCTAGAAAAAACAAACAAATTTCAAGTATTTAAAGGACTTGCTGAGGATAATTTCCAAGTCGTGGCATTATGGTCACCCTCCTTACGCCCTTCAAAATCCACAATAGAGGGTACAGAAATCAACTCTATGCAATTGCACGGAAACAATGTCGATCAGGCCTGAACTTTGCTGGCAGAACCGACGCGCATTTTGCAATTAATCTCAGGGATGAATTCGTCCCCAATGGCGAAATCTGACTCGTTTCATCTCCATCCTGTATTCATCCTCTCTGCCTAGCGTCCTTTGCATTTCGAATTAGGGACGTCGAAGTTTCAAGACCTTGTTGGGTCCGGCGACTAAAAATTTCACCGATGAAGGCCCAGAGGCTGGTCAAACGTCAACGGCCCAGTTTGATCTTTATGGATTAAAAGAAGAAGAACAGAACGAGCTCGGTCCGGGAAAAACCCGGCTTTGATGGATCTGTTGCTCCATTATTTTTTAAAGCAAAGGATGCATGTTTGGCTTGTTGGCAAAAATTCAGATGGCTACACCGCAGTAACGCAGATGAGCATTTCTCACAATATTATGAATAATCAAACGAGATATTACCATTTTAGTCAATCCAAATTCAATGAGATTGACAAGCGTAAACATAATAAAAACTTAGAACTCTCTTCGTAAGCTGACAATTATGGAAAACTTACGTAAAGTGAGTCTTTGGGTAATGTGATAGACATAACTAATTGAAGTGTTGAAACTATATGAACATTTGTGATTCTATAGCAAGATCCATAGTAGAATCTGGATATTCTTGAAAATGTGATTATCTTGATCTAGTAGGTGTAATTTATGCAATGTCCACTCATGCAGTTGTTCCTATATGTTCCATGTGTTTTTCATGTAGTTGTACTGATTGAACACTTGCAGTCTCGAGGCTAAAAGAATGTCAAACACCAAATTGCATTTGTTCAAGCGTTGTCATCATCACCATCATTATTCTACTCTCTGTTTTAGTATTTTTGTTGGGATAGAATTGAAGGAAGCAATGGCAATCAAAACTTAACAGATCTCTTGGATCTTGACGCATATGGTCAACTTAAGACCAAGCCTAGCTTTTCTTCTTCCCATGATAATAAAAAAAAAAAAAAAAAAAAAAAAAGCTTAACTCACAAGTAGCATTGCTTGAGTCGGCTCCCAGTTGGATGGTAAATTAAGTCATGCAATGGACATGAACAATAAATGCGTCACGGTACATTGAATCTCAGCAAAAAAAAATTTGGGTAGATATGTGATATGGGGATGGACTGCATGGCCTTTAGTCAATCCAACAAAATAGGAAATGATTGTCAAGACTTAAAAGATTCGAAAAATGTGCTTTCTTGGCTGCATAGGAAATGTCAGTGCCCAATGTGAGTTGTCAATGATGAGGACACTAAAATTATTGGTGGAAGAGTCTGTGACACTCCAAATCTCACATAAAATGGGAAAGAACTTGAGATGTAAGTTAAAATCTAGTCCCAAGAATCACCACCTATATACTTTTCTAGAAAGATCGGTCCACGTTGAATCTTCCAAGTCATTACATGTGTTTCAGATTGAGTAACTATACTCAACCAGGGGAACTGAGTTGACCTATGGTTGAGTACAGTGCCGTAAGATGTGTCAACTCAGCTATAGGCCTGTCACCCACCTTCATTCACCTCAAGCGTGGGAAGCTACTATACATGTCCATTTGGTGATAGCCAAAATTGAAGTCCTAACGTGGTGTATATCTTCACCACCGCGAGATCCCTTAATTCCTTGTCTATCTTTTTCTTCCCAACAGAGAGGGAATAGGAGGACAGCATGGAGTCTCCCACCCCAGGGCGGAGCTCCTGCCTGTTTCCTCCATAAGCCTTTTAAGGACTTGCTCAGGTCTACACAATGTAATATTTAACATAGCAAAATAAAAGATAAGAAATTACCTAAAGCTAATCCTAATGTAGCGCCTTAGAAATTAATTCTAGACCCAATCATTAAAGGATCCACTCTGACTGTGGACCGACTGGTACTATTTTTAAAGTGGCAGGTCCGACCCGCAAACCATGCAACATTAAATTCAGTGAGTAGGTCAATTCCTATTCCATGCTAATGTTCTGAGAAGCAAATAATAGGAGTGACATATTAAATAGAATTGCAAACTCATTGACCTAAAGAGCACGAGAAACATCGCTCCAAACTACAATTAGAATTATTCAATTGCCACGGGCATTGTCTTTCTTTGGGTTCTTATAAAGTAGTTTGCATCATTATCTACTCATGAGTAGTAGATATCTATAAGGCTGTTTCCATAGTGTTTTTCTATACAAGTTTAGTGAATAATTCAACTTCAACACGCAAGACCATGCACAAGTTCATGAATTACGTTCAGAGAGAATTAATCAATGAGTATTCGATAGTTGTGAAAATCTTCATAGGATTTATGTAATTTCTTTATGAGATTTAGTTGTTGTTTCATAAGGAATTGTATGGGCTAAACATTGCATGAAATATGGTTGTATTTGAGGGCTGAGGAAAACGTTGAAAGTGTTTGACTATCCTGAGCATGATTATAAGATAACCTCTGTTATATCACTTGATCAAAAGTGGAGTCTTGTACTGCTCTCTTTGTGGAGTGGGTCCCATCAACCGAGCCACGAAATATGGTGTCCAATTTGCTTTTTTGTAAACTCCAGACAATCCGCGCAACCGCACCGGATAGATTCTAGTTGTTTCAAAATCAACGGCAACTATACGGTCCATGTGCTTCTATGCTTTACTTAATAATGAAATATCCATTTTCAAAAAATTGGCCATACATGTTATGGGAAAAATTAGCACAATGAAACTTTTATTAATTGATTAATAATCACCCTAAACGTAACTCTTTTGAAAAACATTTCATAGTTACTTTCATTGACAAAAAGCCGTGGTTATTAGTACAACGTGGGAAAAACGTCTGCTTTTCAACTATAGATAATTCTTCACATTAGTGTAACTTTGAAAAAACAACAAAAAGAGGAGACATTGTTGTCCTTTGAGAACCTTAGGGTTCTATGGTCCTCACATGGCCATGTGAACCATGCCATGTCTGTAGCTGCAACCCATTCACAACGTCAATGTTACTTTAGAAAAAAAAGGCAAAAAGGCAAAAAGACAAGGAGACCTTATTATCCTCTAAGTACCTGTAGTGGATGGAGGACCTTACATTGCCATGTGAACCAAGTCATGTCTTTAGATGCAAATCATTCACAATGTCAATGTTACTTTGGAAAAAAAGCAAAAAGACAAGGAGACATCATTTTCCTCTAAGTACCTATAGTGAATGTAGGACCTTATAACTGAGTCTTTGATGCTTCATGTCCAAATAAAACAATAGATGGACACGCAAGACATGAAAAGACCATAATAGTCTTAATTTCACAAAAGTTCATCCAATCAAACAAAGCATGGCAATGTGAAGCGTGCCACGTTTCAAGATGTGAATGATTCGTGACACTAAGGTTATTTTGGAAAAAAAAGAAAAACAAAAGGAGAAGCGGACAATATTTTCCTCCAAGGACCTGCAATGGACTGTGGACCTTGTTCGTGTCCAAATAAAGCATATGTGATTGGGGAATGTGTGCTTGATACTTATGGTCACTTCAAGATCAAACCTTTCTTCTTCTTCTTCTTTTTATTCCCATGATAGTAATAAATAGTTTAACTCAAGCCTATTAGCTCCTAGTTAGATAGTAGGTTAATCCATGTAATGAACATGAACAGTAAATGCATCGTGCCACAATGAATTTTAGCAAGATTCTTTTGGGTAGATTTGTGATTTAGGAATGGATTGGACGGCTAATCCAACAAAGTGGCGAATGATGGCCATAATATGTAAGCTTGAAACATAGAATAGGAAATGTCAATGCCCAGCATGAGTTGACAATTATGAGGACTAGCATTATAAGTGGGAGAGTTAGTGATACTCCAAATTGCACATAGAGTAGAAAAGAACTTAAGATGTAAGTTGAAACCCATCCAACAATTCATCACCTAAGATCTTGTTCTAGGGAGTTTGACCCACATTGAATGCTTCAAGTCATTACGTGTGTTCATTCAGATTGAGTAAATTTGTGTCACCATGTAATATTTGATGGAGCAAGATAACGATAAGAAATTACCTAAAGCTAATCCTAATGTAGTGCCTTAGAAAGTAAATTCTAGAGCCAATCAATAAAGGATCCGGTCTATATGTGAACCAATTGGTACTATTTTTAAAGTGGTACGCCCGACCCGCAAGCCTCGCAACCTTAAAGTCAATGAGCAGGTCAATCCGTATTACATGCTAATTATATGAGAAGAGAATAAGAGGAGACACATGTTAATTAGAATTGCAAACTTATTGTCCTAAAGAGCACGAGAAACATCGCACCAAAATGCAATTAGAATTATTCAATTGCCAAGGGCAATGTGTTTTTTGGGCTCCTATAAACTAGTTCGCATCATTATCTACTAGTGAACAATAGATAATTCAAAAAAAAAAAACAATAGATAATTCTATTTCATTTGCAATGATCATATTTTTTTCACTTGCAGAGAAGGCTCATTCTAGAGTGCTTTTCTATACAATTTTAGTGAATAATTCGATTTCAACATGCAAGACCGTGCAAAAGTTCGTGAATTACATTCAAAGGGAATTAATCATTGAGTATTTGATAGTTGTGCAATCACCGATTGTTTGATAGTTGTGAAAATCTTCATAGGATTTATGTCATTTCTTTGTGAGATTTAGTTGTTGTTTCACAAGGAATTGTATGGGTTAAACACTGCATGAAATATGGATGTATTTGAGGGCTAAGAAAAACATCGAAAGCATTTGAATAACTTGAGCATGATTAGAACATCCATTAGATCACTTGATCAAAAGTGGAGTCTTGTACTGCTCTCGTTATGGAGTAGGTCCCATCGACCAAGCCTCGACATACGGTAAGCAATTTATTTTTTTGTATGATTTATTATTGTTTGATTGTGCTTTTTTTTTTTTGGCAGCAATAATCAAGATTTCTGTGAGGCCATGTAGATTCTTTTCTCACAAGTTTGACTTATATGCATTTTCTTGTGTTGGTCGGTTTTTGTGACTTCCTACTATAATGAAATTCATAACATATTTAAATAATTTCCAAATTATCTTTTCTACAATAATGAAATTTAAATTCTAAAAAGTAAAATGCAAGTGCTGAGGTGTAAACTTTGACCAATTCAAGCAACCGCACGGGATACCTTCTAGTTGTTTCAAAAGCAAGAGCAACTATATGTTGGGAAAATTGTCTAAAAAGTCCTAAACCTATTGTATTTTTTGCCAATTTAGTTCTACATCTTTCAATTTTTCCAATTAAGTCTTAAACGTTATCAATTTTTACTAATTGAGTACATCTGGTCAATTTTGATCAAAATTCGCTGTGTGATACCGCTGTCGCCAACATGGATAATTTTTATAATATTATACTTTTTTTGAACTTTTTAATTATTCGTTAGGAAAATTGGCCTCGCCCGCCAAAGGCAAGGCCTAATCAAGCGAGGGTCGGCTTCACCAGATCTAGCCTGGGCAAGGCCAACCCCGGTTGAGTCTCGCCCGATTGGCCCTTGCTTGATTGGGCCTCACCTATGGCAAGGCCAGCTCACCCTACCTCGGTTGATGGTTGACCATCGCCTGTGGGCAGAGGTCGGTCATTGGCAAAAGGTAGAAGAGGACCAAAAAGAAAAGAAATGATTAAAAAAAAAAAGAGAGAGAGAAATTAGAAAAATAATTAAAAATTCAAAAAATATTATAATATTACTAAAAGTGTCTATGTCAGTGCCATGTGGCACTACTGGCACTGCGGACATTCACGTCAACAAATTCCGATCAAAATTGATTGGATGGACTTAATTGATAAGAAGTGAAAAAAGTTTAGAACTTAATTGTTAAGAAGTCAAAATGTTTTGGATTGAATTGGTAAAATTAAAATGTTTATGACTGAATTGATAAAAGTATAATAGATTTATGACTTTTTTTAGACAATTTTCCCCCTATACGTTCCATGTGCTTTAACACTTTACTAAATAATGAAATATCCATTTCAAAAAATCAGCCGTGCATGTTCAGGGGAAAATTGGCACATTGAAACTTTTATTAATTGATAAATAAGCACCCTAAAGGTAATTCCTTTGAAAAACAAGTCATAGTTACTTTCATTGACAAAAAGCCGTGGTTATTAGTACAACGTGGGAAAAACGTCTGCTTTTCAACTATAGATAATTCTTCACATTAGTGTTACTTTGAAGAAAACAACAAAAAGGGGAGACATTGTTGTCCTTTGAGGACCTTAGGGTTCTATGGTCCTCACATGGCCATGTGAGGACCATGCCATGTCTGTAGCTGCAACCCATTCATAACGTCAATATTAATTTAGAAAAAGAAGGCAAAAGGACAAAAAGACAAGGAGGCATTATTGTCCTCTAAGTATTTGTAGTGGATGGAGGACCTAATAATTGAGTCTTTGATGCTTCATGTCCGTAGAAAACAACGAACGGACACGCAAGATGGGAAAAGACCAAGATGGTCCTAATTTTACAAAAGTTCATTCAATCAAACAGAGCATGGCAATGTGAAATATTACCTCGCATAGGCAAGGGCCGGCTAGGTAAGACCTGATGAGGGTCAACCTCACCTAGGCTAGATCTAGCGAGGCCGGCCCTTGCCCAAGCTGAGGTGGCCTCATCGAGCATTGGCTAGGCAAAGGCAACGTCAAGTGAGCTTGATGAGGCTACCTGGCCTAGGCAAGGGTCAACCTCTCTTGGTTTGGGTGAGGGTCGGCCTCACTAGATCTAGCTTGAGCAAGGCCAACCTCAGTTGAGTCTCGCTCGGTCGGCCCTCGCTCGATCGGGCCTCGCCTATGGAGGGCGGGCTAGCCCGCCCTACCATGGTCGATGGCCAACCATCGCCTGTAGCCAGAGGTCAGTCACTGGCAAAAGGTAGAAGAAGACCAAAAACAAAAGAAATGAAAAAAAATTAGAAAAGATAATTAAAATTCAAAAATATTATAATATTACTAAAAGTGTCCATGTCAGTGCCTACAGTGCCATATGGCACCGCTGATATCCATGTCAATAAATTCCGATCAAAATTAGTTGAATGAACTTAATTGGTAAGAAGTGAAAAGTTTAGGACTTAATTGTCAAGAAGTGAAAATGTTTTGGATTGAATCGGGAAAATTAAAATATTTAGGACTGAATTGATAAAAGTATAATAGATTTATGACTTTTTAGATCATTTTCTCCATATACGCTCCATGTGCTTTTACACTTTACTTAATATTGAAATATCCATTTCAAAAAATTGGCCGTGCATGTTCAGGGGAAAATTGGCACAATGAAACTTTTATTAATTGATAAATAAGAACCCTAAAGGTATTTCTTTTGAAAAAAAACAAGTCATAGTTACTTTCATTGACAAAAAGCCGAGGTTATTAGTACAACGTGGGAAAAACGCCTGCTTTTCAACTATAGATAATTCTTCACATTAGTGTTACTTTGAAAAAACAACAAAAAGAGGAGACATTGTTGTCCTCTGAGGACCTTAGGGTTCTATGGTCCTCACATGGCCATGTGAACCACGCCATGTCTATAGCTGCAACCTATTCACAATGTCAATGTTACTTTAGAAAAAAAAAAAAAAGGCAAAAGGCAAAAAGACAAGGAGGCATTATTGTCCTCTAAGTACTTGTAGTGGATGGAGGACCTTATAAATGAGTCTTCGATGTTTCATGTCCGTAGAAAACAACGAACGGGCACGCAAGACGGGAAAAGACTAAGATGGTCCTAATTTTACAAAAGTTCATCCAATCAAACGAAGCATGGCAATGTGAAACATTCCCTTGCATAGGCGAGGGCCGGCTAGGTAAGACCTGATGAGGGTCGACCTCACCTAGGCTAGATCCGGCGAGGCCGACCCTCGCCCAAGCCGAGGTGGCCTCACCGAGCATCGGCTAGGCAAAGGCAACATCAAGTGAGCCCGATGAGGCTACCTGGCCTAGGCAAGGGTCAACCTCTCTTGGTTTGAGTGAGGGTCGGCCTGACCAAATCTGGCCTGGGCAAGGCCAACCTCAATTGAGTCTCGCTCGATTGGCCCTCACTCGATCGGGCCTTGCCTATGGAGGGCGGGCCAGCCCGCCCTACCATGGTCGATGGCCAACCATCGCCTGTGGCCAGAGGTCAGTCACTTGCAAAAGGTAGAAGAAGACCAAAAACAAAAGAAATGAAAAAAAATTAGAAAAGATAATTAAAAATTCAAAAAAATATTATAATATACTAAAAGTATCTATGTCAGTCAACAGTGTCTTGTAATGACCGCTGATATCCATGTCAATAAATTTCGATCAAAATTAGTTGGATGGACTTAATTGGTAAGAAGTGAAAAGTTTAGGACTTAATTGTCAAGAAGTGAAAATGTTTTGAATTGAATCGGCAAAATTAAAATGTTTAGGACTGAATTGATAAAAGTATAATAGATTTATGACTTTTTAGACAATTTTCTCCCTATACGCTCCATGTGCTTTTACACTTTACTTAATATTGAAATATCCATTTCAAAAAAATTGGCTGGCCGTGCATGTTCAGGGAAAATTGGCACAATGAAACTTTTATTAATTGATAAATAAGCACCCTAAAGGTAATTCTTTTGAAGAAAACAAGTCGTAGTTACTTTCATTGACAAAAAGCCGAGGTTATTAGTACGACGTGGGAAAAACGCCTGCTTTCCAACTATAGATAATTCTTCACATTAGTGTTACTTTGAAAAAACAACAAAAAGAGGAGACATTGTTGTCCTTTGAGGACCTTAGGGTTCTATGGTCCTCACATGGCCATGTGAACCACGCCATGTTTGTAGCTACAACCCATTCATGATGTCAGTGTTACTTTAGGAAAAAAAGAAGGCAAAAAGGCAAAAAGGCAAGGAGGCATTATTGTCCTCTAAGTACTTGTAGTGGATGGAGGACCTTATAATTGAGTCTTTGATGTTTCATGTCCGTAGAAAACAACGAACGGACACGCAAGATGGGAAAAGACCAAGATGGTCCTAATTTTACAAACGTTCATCTAATCAAACGAAGCATGGCAATGTGAAACATTGCCTCGCATAGGCGAGGGCCAACTAGGTAAGACCTTATGAGGGTCGACCTCACCTAGGCTAGATCTGGCGAGGCCGGCCCTCGCCCATGCCAAGGTGGCCTCACTGGACATCGACTGGGCAAAGGCAACGTCAAGTGAGCTCGGTGAGGCTACCTGGCCTAGGCAAGGATTAGCCTCTCCTGGTTTGGGTGAGGGTTGGCTTCACCAAATCTGGCCTGGGTAAGGCCAACCCTAGTTGAGTCTTGCCCGGCCGGCCCTTGCTCGATTGAGCCTTGTCTATGGAGGGCAAGGCCAGCCCGCCCTACCATGGTTGATGGCCGACCATTGCCTGTGGCCAGAAGTCGGTCACTGGCAAAAGGTAGAAGAAGACCAACAAGAAAAGAAAGGGGAAAAAAGAAGAAGAGAAAATTAGAAAAAATAATTAAAAATTCAAAAAATATTATAATATTACTAAAAGTGTCTATGTTAGTGCTAATAGTGCCATGTGGCACTGCTGACATTCACGTTAATAAATTCCGATCAAAATTGGTTTGATGGATTTAATTGGTAAGAAGCGAAAAAGTTTATGACTTAATTGTCGAAGTGAAAATGTTTTGGATTGAATCGGCAAAATTAAAATGTTTAGGACTGAATTGATAAAAGTATAATAGATTTTTGACTTTTTAGACAATTTTCCCCCTATACATTCCATGTGCTTTTACACTTTACTTAATAATGAAATATCCATTTCAAAAAAATCGACCGTGCATGTTCAAGGAAAATTGCCACAATGAAACTTTTATTAATTGATAAATAAGCACCCTAAAGGTAATTCCTTTGAAAAAACAAGTTGAAGTTACTTTCCTTGAAAAAAGCATGGTTATTAGTACAACTTGGGAAAAACACCTGCTTTTCAACTATAGATAATTTTTCACATTAGTATTACTTTGAAAAAACAACAAAAAGAGGAGACATTGTTGTCCTTTGAGGACCTTAGGGTTCGGCGGTCCTCACATGGCCATGTGAACCACGCCATGTCTGTAGCTGCAACCTATTCACGACGTCAATGTTACTTTAGAAAAAAAGGAAAAAAGGCAAAAAGACAATGAGACATTATTGTCCTCTAAGTACTTGTAGTGGATGGAGGACCTTATAATTGAGTCTTTGATGCTTCATGTCCGAAGAGACACGAAAGATGGGAAAAGACCAAGACGGTCCTAATTTTACAAAAGTTCATCCAATCAAACGAAGCATGGCAATGTGAAACGTGCCACATTTCGAGATGCAAATGATTCGCGACATTAGGGTTACTCTAGGAAGAAAAGCAAAAAGAGAAGCAATCATTATTATCCTCCAAGGACATGTGGTGGACTATGGACCTTATTCTATCCAAAATGAAGCCATATGTGATTTGGGAATATGATGTTGAGACTTATGGTCACTTCTAGACCAAACCTTTCTTCTTCTTTTTTCATTCCCATGATAGTAATAAATAGTTTAACTCAAGTCTGTAAGCTCCTATAGTAGGTTAATCCATGCAACGGACATGAACAATAAATGTGTTGTGCCACAATGGATCTTAGCAAGATTCTTTTTGGTAGATCTATGATTTGGGAATGGACTCCTTGAAGAGTTGCAGTCATCGATCTAGAAGAATCGGTGCCCCCTTAACTTCCTTGGAGGCCTAGAAGAGCAACCAACGGAGTTTCTATCTTTTCATATTCTGTTCGTTACTTCCAACCCAATTTCGACTATCCTACAGTGCTTATTTCAAAAAACCCAAAACATAGAAATTGTAGATCCAGAAGTTTTTGTTCATTTGGCTTTGGAATCAGGTTGATCCGATCTGTATCGACAAAGATACGACTGTTCTCCTGAGCTTGCGCAGTGCTGAAATTACTGTTCGTCCCGTTTTTTGTGCGCGAGTCACTCTCCCGATCCTATTGTTTGAGAAAGCCTCCCCTAGGCTTGCATCACTTCTTTTGGCTAGCTATTTAAGGGGCAGGTAATGATCATGGGGTACAGTCAGAATCTAGAAAGAATCTATTCTAAAGGATTAGCATTCTACTTGTTTTGTTAAATTTCCAACAAATTGTCTGCATTCTACTTGTTCACTTGTTGGCATTGGATTAAAGCACATGTCAATGGTTTAAAATTTCTTGTCTGTTATGTTGCTTGTTATCATTTCCCTGGTCATCTCATTGATGTGATTACATCCACATTCTGTTGTGCGTGTGGAAGGGATCGGTTCTACGCAAGGGGAGTGTTGAGTTATACGTTATACATACATTACTTGGCAAGTTTCCTAATAGTTTAAGCTTTTGAAAAATGTTTCTTTCTAACACGCAGCAATCAAATCAATCAGCATGACCAATCAGCCAACCCTATGTTCTTGTTTGGTTCTTTCTTCTTGTAATTGTGGATTGTTTGGAAGACTTTTAAGACAAGGACTATAAGCCTCTCATAAAATCATCAAATTACAACAATATTTAAAGCTTGGATAGTTAAAAGCTGCTCATATGCCAGCGAACTTCAGCTTATTAAATTTGTTATTCACAGTCTGGTTAACTACTAGTGTCAACTCTTTTTTTTGCCCAAGATTTTTTGAAATGGTTGAGCGAAAGTGTAGAGCTTTTCTTTGGAAGGGAGATCCTGATTACAAAGAGGGAGCAAAAGTTAGATGGGACACCGTCTGTCCTCCTAAGTTGTTTGGAGGCCTTGGCATTCAAAGACTGGATCTATGAAATCTTGCTTGTATTTTAAAGTGCCTGTGGAGTATTTTGTTGAGGTTGGTCTCTATGTTTTGCCTGACTCTGTAACTATCATCTTGACATAAACCAGATGCTACTTATGCTTGAACGATGTTTTTAAAGTCGGGAATTTTTTGAAATCCTGCCTTCGATATATACTAGGTAATGGAGGTGATATTTCTCTTGGTATAATCTGTGACCCTATGCTGGGATCTCGCTGGAATCATTTCTCCAGGAGAATAACTTACAAATCTTCTCTTCCTCTGCAGGCCAAAGTATCTGCTGTAATTCGTAACTCTCATTGGAAGTGGCCCGCTGCTAGGTCTAGAGAGTTGGTTTCCACCCAAGCTTTTGTTTGTGGCGTGAATTTTCCTAATTCCTCAGCTGCAGAGAATGTTGTACGCACAGCTTCCTCAACTGATTGCCTTAACTCTTTTACCGCTCGGGAAATTGTCAGAAACAAGAATGCTGATGTTGACTGCCACAGACTTGTGTGGTTCCCCTCTAATTTGCCAAGATTGGGCTTTACTTCTTTGTTAGTAATACATGATAAACTCCCTACTTTTGAGAGGATTAACAGTTGGCCGTTGGGAGAATAAGATCTCTCTACTTGTTCCATAATCTAAGCATTAAATATCGCTTTCATCTAATTTTCGAGTGTAGTTTCTCTAATGAAGTACAGAGGAAGGTCTTAATTCTATCAAACTAATCATTGAATCTCACTGTCATCTAATTCTTGATGTTTAATTTAGTCAACATTATCGAATTCTCTGTAAAGCATAGTTTTGAGTATTGCCTTGGTCTTAAAATAAGAATGACACCGATAAGCATTGCAGGTTGTGTTTTGCTTGGAATCTAAGTTTGTGAAAACTATCCGGCTAGAGTAAGGTTTGTTTGAGATTGTGCTTATTATCGTTTTTTGGTGTGTAATGATGCATGTTTTGCTCTGAAAACTATCCGGTAATGGCAGACGGATGTCAATTTCAACCCTCTTCTTTTCGGGTCCAATTTTTATCAGGTCTAGTTACTGACCTTTGCATTTATCCAGATAGTTATTGGACGAAGAAGCACAATCGATGAAAAGGAGCTGTTAATAAGATTTAAAAGAGAGATATTTATTGATCGAGATTCAAATACAGCCTTTACATTTTATTTTATTTTTGCATTCATGGTAATTTGACTCGGTTATGTCCATAGGAAATTCAACCTCTAAATTCGGACTTTCTCTTGTGGTTATTTGCCATAATATCATCATCATTTCAAAAAAGAAGTTATTTGGAATGGTCGATTTGTGCTTCGGGCTTACTTTTAAAAGCAAGTTTGCTAATGAAGGCCTCTTCCAAGAAGCAGCCCTAGCCTTTGATAAGAATATCCAACTTATGAAGTCTTTTCTCCTTTGCCTATTTCTCTAGGACGATTGATGGTCATTGTTGTTGAGGGATTCTTATAAGCAATCGATGGACTTCTGTAAACTTATTTACAATTACATCAGTCAAGCAGAGTAATTTACGTTGATCAACTACAGCTACCCAAGTTCATCGGAATCTTCCAGTCTTAACATTATTCAAAACATATTGTGATTGTCATTAATTGATAGAATTGAAATAAGAAGTTCTCACCTTGCCTTGAGCAATTTTTCACTTTCGATAATTATAAAGTCCCTGATATGGATGGGCGATGTCTCTAGTTTCGAAATAAGATGGAGCGTAGTGATTTAACCACTCATGCTTCGAGCAATTGATTCTCCTCTGCATCATTGTACTTCTACGATATGTTATTCGCTCCAGTTTCGATGAAGACACCGAGCAGATGTTCAGAATTCAGAACTAGACTTCTTTTTGCGTTTGCAGGTTTTTGCTTTCAAGGAATCTACAGGTAAATTAGCATCTCTGAATGAAAGCTGATCGGTATTAAAGCGGGTGACTTCTGGTGAGGCGAATGTTATTTACGTTCTGGCTCTGTCTTCGGCACTTGTTCATGAAAATCCAAACTTTTTAGCTGCTCCATTTCAGATACGTGAAGGAAGGACTAGTTTTTAGGGCAGCTCTTGCGAAATAGATTTACAGCCACAGTGGCATAGGAATGATGTCGCCTTTATATGTGGTTGCATTGAACCTTTCTTAGTATAAAATTGGAACCTAAAAATTAAAACATATACTGAGATAATTCCCTAAATGCAATCTTAAAATAAACGGGATTAAAACTATTCCTAAGATGCACCTACCTAAATGCAATTTCTGTTCGTTATATTTTGCATTTTCCTTTTTTGCTTTCGATTTCTTTTTTAATTTTTTTAGAATCTTAATTACCAACTCGTGGCCGATAGAACGAGGGGTGACATTTTTACAATCTCAAAACATGAATGGCAAGTTGAGAAGATGTCAACGTGATGCAGTGAAGATTTAGCTCAAAATACTCACTTCCTTACCTTGCAGAAAGCAACTTTCATCTATGGATACTATTGTCCAATATGAGAAAAAGTTGACAGCAACACTCACAGGAGACCCAACAAGAAGCGCCAGAAGCTACTTCAACAGAACGAAGACCCCACCAATCACAAATGCAAGTATTTCATCCAAATTAGATAAAACAAATCCTCATTCACTGCACAAATACATACGGACAGCAAGCTCGTAGCACATCTTAAGCCCGTTTCGAGCATAAGAATGTGATAATCCAACATGAAATCGATACAAGTCCAAAGCGCCGGTTTCTTACGTGGATATACATGCTGAGGAGGTCCAAGTAACGCATAAGGAACACCAAACAACAACCAACTTTACTAGACTCAAATCTGGGTAATATGGGAATCCTATCATTTTTTTATGTGTTTCAAGCCTTGAAACGCTACAATTTGATGGAAAGCGGATGTAACATCAATGCGGCATTTCTCTATATGTTCACATCACTAGAACACTATCGAAATGAGATCGAAATCCGCACATTCCACATATGAACAAAAGCGACCAGCAAACACCCGTGTTATGTTCAAGGCTTGAAATGATTAAAATTCGATGACATATCAAAATCCAGAGAGCTTACGATTTGGAGTCGGGCATTCTGTCGAACAGGTTGTGGGCGAGTGGCATGAAGCACTCGGTAAACAGAGAAAGCTAACAATTTTGGAGAAACCACGTGACGTAGGATCCTCAGCTAGACAATGGCAGAGACAAAACCTGAGTTCTAACAACAGGCCAAAATGGAAACAACAATTTGAAGCTCTCGGCAAAAGGCGATGCAGAACAACCACCTGATCGAGTCTCAGTGAATATCGATCGTACACTACATTACGAAGGTATATCCTCAAGTTATTGAAACATGGGTGGATCCGCTAGAGCTGCAAAACATCCCCATCGGGACACGGATCAAAACTCCGAGATGGGCCTTGAAAGGTGTCGATAAATATATTTATTAAAACTAAAATCTTGGGCATTGTCCGATTGATATGCTTCGAAGAGGCTCGATTTGAGCCCAGCACTTCTTTTTTCTCGGGACACGTATCGAAACTCCATCAACGTTGATGGAGAATATCTCGGGATTGACCCTGTTGCAGACTCCAATGGTTTATGCTTATGAAGAGCCAGTGAAAAGATGGAGGAAGGAGGAGGACAATGAACAAACTAAAGATTGGACTCCCTGAAAATATTTTATGTTAAAAGTTATTTTAATCAGAATATCATGCAAAAATATTTCTTGTTCTAAAATATCTACTTACGCAAATGCTAAATAAGTCAAAGCATACCCGAAAATGTAAAATTTTCTCCTCAAGCAATTGTTGGAGCGAAGGCAGGCGCTATGCACGAGCGTCTGATTAGATGGCTCTACATAAAGATCATTAAAAAATGTTTCAACATGAAATGGATGGCTATAGGTGTAATGCAAGGGTGCTTTAGGAAATATGATGCGAGATAAATGCCACTTTTCACTCGTCAATTACCTGAAATCGGGGGTTGCCTATTATAGAGGTAATGCGAGGATCGCTTAGGAATTGGGAAATCTCACCTTTGACTCGAATGTATGGATTTTTTTTGCTTTTTCTTTTTTGGTCAGTGTTGGGAATAACGGATCCCCGAAAACCGAATTCGACACCAAATCGAACCCCTAAATCAATGCGGAAGACGAAGCCCGGGAAAACACGCATCACCGATCGTAAAGCACACCACGGATTCGAGCGTACCTTGTTAGCTACAGATTAAACACCAACGCTGAAGAAGAGGAAGAAATTCTAGCCCCGATGATGTCAATTCGCCTTGAAAGGGAAACGGCGTCGCCTTGAGCGTTTGGGAGAAAAAGAGAGAGAAAGGAACGTACGTTATATCAAAAAGGTATGTTCTCTCTCTCTCTCCTCCCTTTTATACCTTTCCCCATCCACGGGCCCTATTCCCGTGGACCCGGCCCTTTTGGGTCCAACTTGAGCGGATGGGCCTTAAGCCCATCTCATAAATCCATCATCTCCCACTCGCACATGGTGGTGCAAAACCATCATGGGCGGACAGGCCCTACTCAGTCCCATCAGAGAAAAATCCATCATAGACTCTCACTTAACATGGTGGGCCGAACACAATCCTCTTTTCCTCTCTTCAACATTCATAATGGGTGAATAATCCGTGCGACCAAAGATACTTTGAGAGCTCGTTGCCATACATCTGTTAGGAATATATAGCAGCTCATAATGGGCATCACACTCCGAGTAGATTTAGTATGCAGTACCCTAGATCGATTGATCACATTTATATCTCTCTTGATCTCTTTCAAATAATGATATATATATATATATATATATATATATATATATTGTATTCACAATTATGATTATCACAAAGACAGTCATAATTGGTTAACCGGTGAATACAAAACTACAATGTGATTCTCCAAAAAAACGATCTTCCTCTTTCCTTCAAACTCTCAATTTCAGTCCAGCTTGCTTTTCTAGAAATGCTCTATTAGATCGAATCACTCATGACCATTGGCAACATCCTAAGATAGCAAACACTAAATAGAAATCTTGAGATTAAGTAAGAGTCATGAGGGGACTAAGAAATTGAGGAACTCTCTTCCTCAAGAGTCTCACACGACATAAAAGTTGAGATCAAACTTTTGTCACTCTTATTGGTCGTCTCATGCATACGTAGTATGAAATACGTATTACGGTATTAACTCCTTTCCCATGGAGCGTATGTCTACACCTTTCAATACCGTACAGATGATAGTTCAGACATACCCAATGTCTAACTTGAGTTCACATATCTACTCATTCACAAAATTCATCAGAACTCACATTTGGCATCTTAGACAGATAAAGTAAAAAATGTGGGGTATCTTACTTTCGGACATAGTAAGTATTATGTCCTCATCTTAACACCCAGTTAAGGCAACATGCGTGTTTTAAGCTTGAGCTCTCGATTATCACCTAGATAATAAGCTTAAAAACAGTCTCATCTCTATTTATCACACAGTAAACAGAGGCGATTACCCGTGTGAGTGGGCTAATCTTATATCTGTCCGACATACTTCTCAACTTAAAGTAATGCACTAAGCATTAAGATGCATAAATATTAAACAAAGATTCATAAGCATTAATGATGAAAACACAAATTCATCAAATTGTAAACATTTAGGGAAAATACAATATTCAGTACATCAGTCTCTACGCAATCCTAGAGATTTCATATGGCCACAAAACACATCTCTAGGTATTGGCTTTGTCATAGGATCTGCTACCATTCCATGCGTAGTATGTACTCTAAGTTCACATCTTTTCGTGCAACCATATCCTTGACAAGATTATACTTGGTATCTATAGGTTTGGTCTTGCCATGATATTTTGGATCTTTGGTATACGCTTTTTGCTGCTTGGCTACCACAGTTAACCAACAATAAATCCGCAGCACTTCTAATAACACATAAATGATCCAAAAATCTCTTAAGCCAAAGACTCTCTTATACTGCTGCTGATAATGCCACGAACTCAACTTATATCATGGACAAGGCTATACACTTCTGTTTCTTACTGCTCCAACATATGGTGCTATTATTCGGTAAGAAAACAAACCCAGAGGTAGATTTCCTTTCATTTAAATCTCCTCTCCAATCAGTATTAGAATAGCCTTTGAGTTGCAGATCCTTTCCTTAATAACTCAACGTATGATCAGCAGTCCCCTTTAGATACCTTAGTATTCTCTTAACGGCTCACCATTCCGACTGCAAAGCATATGTCGAGTGTTGTACACATCATAGCATACATCAAGCTCCCAACAGCACTAAAATAAGGAACATGTTTCATTTGTTCCTTCTCTTGTGGAGTCCTTGGACACAGACTATGGCTCAATCCTTCACCTTTTTGCAATAGGAGTGTCTATGGGTTTACAGTCTTGTATACTAAATCGTTCAAGAACCTTATTTATATAGGTTTCTTGCGAAAGAGACAACGATCTCTTCAAAACGATCTCTTGAAGTCTTAACTCCAAGAATGTATGCAGCCTCACCCATATCCTTCATCTCAATGTTAGAAGACAACTATCTCTTTATAGTATTAACCAACTCCATATTGCTTCCGGCAATTAGTATATCATCAACATATAATGATATGATCACAAATTGATCATTGGATCTATTGATATATACACAATGATTCTCGTCAATCATTGTAAAATCATATGCCACTATGGCATTATGAAAATGTATATACCTTTGTCTCGATGACTGCTTAAGACCATATATCGACCTCAAAAGTCGACATACTTTTTCTTCTTGGCCTTTCACTATGAAACCAACAGGTTGTTCCATATATATTTCTTTCTCTAATTCTCCATTGAGGAAAGCAGTCTTTACATCCATTTGATGTAACTCAAGATCCAGACTAGCTACTATTGCCAGAATAATGTGAATCAAAGTAAATCTCACTACAGGAGAAAATGTATTTTCATAATCAATTTCTTCCTGTTGATTATACCCCTTCGCCACAAGGCGAGCCTTATGCCTTTCTATTGAGCCATCAGCCTTTCGCTTTATTTAGAGAACCTACTTGTTCCTATAGCTCTGCGTCCTTTTGGAAGATCAACCAGTTCCTAGACTTGGTTTGATTTCATTGACTCCATTTCCTCTTTCATTGCATGAATCCATTTTTCCTTATTAGGGCATTTCAGAGCCTCATTAATTTTTCTTGGCTCATTCTCATCTTGTGGAGCAACCATAAAAGTTTCCCTTTCAATGTCAAAACATCGACGGGGAATACTTTGGCGACTTGTTCACCGTATGGGAGATTGTACACTTAACACATCATTCCCCATCATGCTCCCACTTGGATTAGGTAATGATAATGTCGTCACATCAGGTGGTTGCAATTGAGAATGAGTTGAATTCAATTCATTACATCTCATATTACTCCCACTTGAACGAACTCCACTGACATCATTATCTTGATCCAAGGTTTCAAATAGGGAGTTATTTTCCTTATTTCGCCCCTCTTAGAAAATTCATCCACTAAGGATGTGACATCCCGTGATTCAAATTCAGTTATACTCCCACTTTCCCCGCTCACCTATCAACACATACCTTTTTGAGTGTTCGCAGTATCTCATGAAAATACTCTTATTTTCTTTGGGACCCAATTTCCCAAATTCGTGAGAGGACTCATGAATATAGGCAGCACAACCCCATGGCTTAAGAAAACTTAAGTCCGGTGTTCTAATTGTCCATAACTCATATGAAGTGGAAATAACCGATTTGGAAGGCACCCGGTTAAGTATATAGGCAGCAGTTAACAACACATCACTCCAAAAAGTGATGGGTAAGTTAGCATGCGCCTTCATGGACCTAACCATTCCAAAGAAGGTTCTGTTTCTTCTCTCCGCAACACCATTTTGTTGAGAAGTATATGGAATAGACAACTATCTTTCTATTCCTTTTTCATTACATAATTTTCTGAACTTATCGATAAATATTCTCAACCTCGATCGGATCTAAATACCTTTATTTTCCTGTCTAATTGATTTTCTACCAGGTTCATAAACCTTCTAAAACAACTTATGCTTCAGATTTATGAGAAATCAAATAGACATATCCGAATCAAGTAGAATCATCTATAAAAGTAATGAAACAAACAGCCCTTTGCCTTCCTCTCACATTCATTGAACCACAGACGTCCAAATGGATTAAATGCCGAGGAAATTCCACTCTTTTACCTTTTCCAAATGGTCTCCTTGTCATTTTCCCTACTAGGCAATGCTCACATATGGACAAATCAACTTTTTCAATATTGCCCAACAAGCCCTTTTTGCTAGTCTTTTCATATGTTGTTGGCCCATATGACCAAGTCTAGCATGCCATCATATTCACATCATTATCATATAAGATAGAAGACGTGAAATAAGGGGATAACATATTGACATCATTACAGTCAACATTTAGTACAATAAAACCATCTAGAAAGTGACCACAACCATAGTAGTTTGTATCTAAACACAAATCTACACATTTATTATGGAAGTTCATACCAAAACCAAGCCTAACCAACACTAAGACAGACACTAAATTTCGACGAATCTCCAGAGCATATAGAACATCAAGATGCGTCCACCATGCATGTTCAATTGGCAGGTGCCAATTCCTTTACAACAGCTCTAGAGTTGTTTCCAATATAGATCCACTTAGTTCCAATTGGTATCGTCGGAATTCCACGAAGGATCATCTATCCTTTGCTACATGGTCTGTCACTCATGAATCTACATTCCACAAAGGATTGGATTCAGCCTATAATGCAAAACTTGACACATAAGCAAAGTTCTCAAATGTACAAGAGGTGTATTGCTTCTTTGGCTCATGACAGTCGCGAGCATAGTGACCTCTCTTGTCACAATTGTAACATCACACCCTTGACATTTTCTTCATTTGAGGACGTTTTCCTCTCTCGTGTTGGTTAACTCTTGATTTCTTACAATAAGGACTTGATCCTTTGCATTCCCGCATATTGAACGAATCAATACATTTGCGCTTAGAGCACAAAGCCCTTTTTGAGCTAGAACCAGCATAGCAAATGTCTATTTTCGGCTCAAATACCGTTAGGCGGTTCTCTACTAGCTCAAGGTGGTGCACGACACCCTTAATATCTTCCATAATGTGGTCAAGAGCTTCTAGTGCTTCTTGCTTTTCAAGCACATATTGAATTTTCATATTCAATATTTCACAATTATTGCCGTTCATATCAGCAATTACATTCTTAGTTGCTGAACCATCGTTCTGAACACATCAGACATACATGCACGAATAATTAATGCCTATCATTTATGCATCCCTATTTGCATAGACCCATCATATTAATAAATAATTTCAAGTAAGGCTTCAGAATCAAAAGGTCACTATGTTTCCAATCATCCTCCAAAAATCCTAACTTAAAATTATTATTAATATAATTATCTTATGCAAATAAATTCTATGAAGTTACAAAAACTTCTATTACTACCCATAGCTAATTACCCACAAAGAACCAAAGCAATAACAGAAAGCAAAGATAATTGACATACAATTAAAAAACAATAATGCTTTCAATTAACACAATTAAGTAGTAATCATTACATAATCAATCAAAGAAATAAATAGGGAATGTCCCTTCTAATCTATCACCAAAACATCTCGAGAAAACCGAAGGCACATTTGCCAACCATGGAAAAACTTTTGGAGAGCTTTCATGTCGCCTCCAAGGCGCATTCACTCGGCGCCATGTGGCGCCGTGTCTAAGGGTTGAAGTTTTGGCCAACTCAATCCTATAGCTTTCTCTAACAAAAGCTTCCACCAGCCTCCTATAACCCGGACCACGTTGACCTCCCATAGCCGATCCAACACCGCTTGCCATTCAGGTGGAAGAGTGTTCATCAAAGCCGGCACCTTCTCAAAATCCGGCATAAGATAACCATTCCAGATGATTTCGTATCATCCGATCGACTCGACCACATGTGATACTAAATCACCATCATGCCACCGATAATTAGCTAATTCCGACATCAGCCTCTTAAGTCTTGCATTTCCCTCGTCCGTTCGGATTGCGGTATCTTTGCATAACGCATCATAGTTCCCGCAACAAATGCGGAATTAAAATGGATCACTTATAATCCGTAATTAATATAAAAGAAAATACATAATTTTCCAAAATTCATGCAACAAATGCAGAATTAAAAATGGATTACTTATAATCCACATAGGCATGACTTAAAAAAGAAAACAAATTCCTTTTTTTTTTTTTCCGGGTCAATGGTCAACGGTCAAAGTCAACGGTAAGTCAACGGTCAACGGTAAGTCAACGGTCAACGGGTCGGGTCAACGGTCAACGGGTCCACGGGTTGGGTCAACGGGCGCACGGGTCGGACCAGACGGACCGGTCGGACCGATCGCACGTGCCTCGCGCGTGCGGGGGATGACGTCACGCAGACGTCATCCGGCACGTGCGGGGCGCGTGCCTCGTCCGCGAGTCGGGTCGGGTCGCCGGTCGAGTCGGGTCGCCGGCCGGTGACCGTCCGGCGAACGTCGTCGGTGACGTCATCCGAACGGTTACCGACCGTTGGATGACGTCACGCTGACGTCATCACGTGACGCCAGCACGCGTCGGTCCGCGGACCGGCACGTGCCGGTTCGCCCGCCGGCGGCGTGCACGCGCCGGTTCGCCGACCGGCGCGTGCGCCGCACGCGCCGGGCGAAGCCAGCGCTTCCAGGCGCGTCGCGCCCACGCGCAGCGGCTTCTGGCTGCGCGTGTGGGCGCGTGCGGTGTCGTACGGCGGCGTGCGACCACTCGTCGGACTCGTCTCGACGTCGCCTTTCTCCCAGTGCCTTCAGAATTTGATTTCGACTTCCGAAAACTCAGAAAAATGGCCGAACAACGCTCGGGTGTCGGGATTTTCGCCCGGTTCCGTACGGTCGAAGTGATTTCGCGAAAAATCAATCAAAAGCATCAGAATTGATCAGGAAAAACGTGAACTAGGGCTCTGATACCAATGTTGGGAATAACGGATCCCCGAAAACCGGATTCGACACCAAATCGAACCCCTAAATCAATGCGGAAGACGAAGCCCGGGAAAACACGCATCACCGATCATAAAGCACACCACGGATTCGAGCGTACCTTGTTAGCCACAGATTAAACACCAACGCTGAAGAAGAGGAAGAAATTCTAGCCCCGATGATGTCAATTCGCCTTGAAAGGGAAACGGCGTCGCCTTGAGCGTTTAGGAGAAAAACAGAGAGAAAGGAACGTACGTTATATCAAAAAGGTATGTTCTCTCTCTCTCTCCTCCCTTTTATACCTTTCCCCATCCACGGGCCCTATTCCCGTGGGCCGGGCCCTTTTGGGCCCAACTTGAGCGGATGGGCCTTAAGCCCATCTCATAAATCCATCAGTCAGCATTACACAAAATGAAAGGATCCGCTCTACTTGGAGGCCTTCATTTTCGTACTTAACTTAGGCTTTCAATTTTCGTCTTTACTTGAGCCCACGTTACTGAGCTTATAGGCAAATAGGCGTTGTTAGACGCTCGAAGCATTTTTTCCGATGTTTTTTCATCGTTGAACAATGTTTTCTAAGTAACTTCACAGATGTTTTTATGGTTATTCTTGACGATCATTACAAATAAAATCATTGCATTTTCTGATTTCCTCTCAAAACAAGTAAATAAATTCATTCGATAAAGCAACATCATATGGTTGTGCAAGAGGGACTACATATCTAGCTGGGGTTTTCTACCTTATGTGTTTCGCTTCAGTTGCTAAGGGGACTTGCTCCTCGGGTATGTACACAGTATGCTAGGACCTACATAAAAAAGACATGCTGAGGTTTTCTTTGGTTCAGAACTGTTGGGAATAACGGATTCCCGAAAACGGGATTCGATACCGAATCGAACCCCTAAATCAATGCGGAAGCGAAGCCCAAGAAAACAACACGTATCACCGATCCTAAAGCACACCACAGAGTCGAGCGTACCTTTTAATCCACAGATTAGACACCGACGCCAATGGAAGAAGAAAATCCAGTCGAATTCGATCCGATGAAGCCTTGAAGGGAAGAATTGAAAGCCGTATGCCTACTGTTCCTTTTGAGAGAGAAAACACACGGGAGAGAAAAGACGTACGTGAATTCTAAATTTCCAACAACGTCTTCTCTCTCTCTCTCTCTCCCTTTTATACCCCATTCTCTCCACGGGCCCCTATTCCCATGGGCCGGGCTCTCTCTGGGCCCAGCTTGGGCGGACAGGGCCTTAAGCCCTTTAATTAAATAAAGCTTTCAAGAACTATAATTCTTGCTCTGTTATTCATCATAAGGCAGGTTGTGGTGTGGGGACATAGTACATCACCAAGAACATGATGATGAGAATGGGGCAGGGGAAGTCGTTTCAGCATGTGGAAATGATGACTCCTCTGATGCCTATGATCGCTTTCCTTTGGATGAAACATCTTAAATGGATTTTCCGGTGGAAGGTCATACTCTTGTTAATGTCAGAGCCAAGTTATTTTCCGTTCATGACTGTCTGCCAATACGCAGCCTTTCTAATGTCCGGTAAAGCAAGGAACCTTACTAGGGACGAAAATCGGCAAATATTTTTTGTGATGCTTCTGTGCATATAATTTTCATTTAAATAATCGAAGGCAGTGGCATAAAAAGTTCAGTTTTGGCCACTGTTGCTGCCACTGCTAATATGATGCTGAAATATGTAGCCGCACGCAAGATATATAAGATTTAAAATAATGGCTCTTGAATTTTTTACAGGCTTTGACTTCAGAGGAAATTGCTTGGGTAGATATTCGGTCGGATGATATTGTCCTTCCATGCCTGTGTAAGGGAAGACTTGCATTGTCCGACTTGCATTGTGAGTTCTGAGGAGTGCAAGAAGCAGAATACTCTCAACTTCTGTTACATCCGACCTCGTCTATCCTTCTCCGTGCAGTTCAAGAGAAATATACCCAAAAATATGTGTTAGATATTTATCATGATTTGGCAAGGTGCCCAGGTGCTTCTTGGGAAGACAATGAGCATGTCGTTCAATGCATTTTGTTTGAATCCGATTATTTGTGGCAATTAAGTGTGAAAATTCAAAATTCAAGGGACCCAAGGACTTGCGGCTTACACCCTCCCCCCAATAACGACTTGATAAAAGCTGCATACATTGCAATCCCTAGCCTGGGAGAAGATGGCGAAGTTCCCATGTGAACCCTCAGACCACAAGTTATCCGTTGTCGGAAGTGTATTTGGCTAATGATGGAACACTCCATGTATGTGAAGCCAAGTTCCTGATGCCCCGCTGGACTTTCAGAAACACGTTTAGGATGGTTGTGTGATTTATAGCCAGATACGAGGACGGCCCTTTTAGCTTGAGTTGACTTGGGAGACCTAAAGTTATGGCAAAAATGAAACTGCATAGCGATTGCTGACATTTATTTTTCCACAAGAGAAAATTGTTGACGACAGTGAGAAAAAAGATGCTTCTAAAGAGAACTTGGCTAGGGACAATAAGGGTAAAGTTTCTTCTATATTTCTGGATTGTCCTGTTTCTGAGCCTCACTCCAGCAAATGTCTCTCGCAGGACTCCATCAGCTTGACACAGAGCGTGCACACAATGTCAAGTAAATTCCTTATTACTCTTTTATTGGCTAAACCTCTTAATACTTCCCATCTCAAGGTCTTCCTCACTACCTACAACATCCCATTTAAGGGCAGATGCTGTTCATTTGGCTACACACTAGTCCAGTTTATTATGGTATGTCGTAGGGAATTCTCTATGACGAGTATGACAGGAAATTATGGGCGAAATTTTCAGAAACCAACGGAATATAAATGTTGTGTTCTGGCTTTTCCTGTTATTTTCTGCCCCCGTCTTTCTCAAATATCTTGTTAGAGGGATATAAAAGTTCCGAGATTGTTTTCTCTCAACAACATTGTTTTCTGTTGCTGCAGGAAGATGCTAAGATACAGAGATTATAGTGTACCACTGGCTAAGACTGATTTAGACAAAATTACCCAATTCAAGCATCTTGGGGGTAGCGGATGGCAAGGACTTTGTCGATGGAAATGAAGACAAGAATCCATTCGATTCTGTGACCTCATCTTCGTGTGAGAAAATTGTGAACGCTTCAGTAAATGTTGGTGAAGCTAGCATTCCTGACAGAGATGAAATTCATATGTCTCTAAAGCTAGGTCCATCCATCAACTTCCCATGCAACAATGGCCATGAAAGAGCTGCTGAAGACATGCCACAAGTTCTCCGTGCTCTTTTGGATTTACTCAATGAAAATTACTAAAGGCGAAATAAGGTGCAGTCCTTATTCCAAGAGATCATGTGGAGACCCAAAGAAACGAGAAATGTGTGCAAAGTAAATAAAGAGAAATATTAGGATAGGAGTACGGTCATGCAATAAAGTCACAGTTTGACCTCTAGCATCTTGAGAAAGCATTAGCTTCTACGTGGAGTTTGGAAAAGTTGCCTCCATATTTTCATGGGTTTAAAAGTGAGACGATTTGATACGAAGAAGCAGGAACAGTATACACATACTTAGGCCCGTTCATCAAAATCCTTTCCTGATTTCAGAGTAAAACCTGTCTGAGTTCGACATTTCCTGATCCGGACCGTCTTTCATGGAAGCTCAGGTGAGGCTACTGGAATTTTTTATTCATAGGCTTTTGCTACGGGGAGGAAATCTAGGCAGTTTAGGACTGTTGCCATCCTAAGACGGCAGGCTTACGAGCTGTTCTAGCTTCTAATGGGCGTCTCCCATTCCCCACAAACAAGCCTAATTAATTGACGTGTGGGATCAATTGCCTAGAGTGCATCTGATTATCGCTGACATTTTCTTTAGTGTGTTGATGGTTGAATTGTGCAATGCGATTGTCGGACAATCATACCAGAGCCTTTAAATTGTTCATGCTTACAAACTGAAACTTGGGTCATTATGCATTTGCAGGTTGCCTTTCACTAAACATTAAACCACGAAACAAGCTCGTTATGAATTTTACGGTTGCAAATCCAACCTCCAAACACAATTCAGAAAATTTCTCCCGTCTCATGTTGGGAGATAGCTTTTCACAGCCTGCTTCCCAGCGGCCGCCACCACTACTGCAATCACCTCCGATCACCCAGCTGATCTGGTATATATAGAAGGAAGTGAGCAAGTTGCCCGAATTTCAACAATGAGTTCCCACGTGATGTACGGATTAGAACCTAAACGATAGATGCAAAAGTTTTTAGATTCTCATGTTCAGTGGTGCGTAGAGCTTCTCTCCAAGAGGGTAGACTATTGGTGTCCTGTTAAAGGTGTAAATAACAGAAAGGAAGGTAATATAGCAGCTCATAGTTTAGCTAAGTTTGCTTTAAATGCGGATCCCTTTTCTTCGAGAGTTTTGCTCTAGTTTTCAACTCGTGGTCGAGTGGGCTTGCATTTGTTCGCGATTATATTAAAGAAGCCTACATAACACGATGCTCCCAATCTTGGCCCTGCTGCTGCCTTATATAGAGCACCTGTCACAAACAAACAATTCTGCTATCTCATGATGCTGCAAAAATGAGAAAAACATAGCACTTAAGCACAAAAAGAATTCCATAAAATATTAGGATCCTCAACACAAGTGAAAAGATGAACTTATATAAGCCATGCCAATAAACAAGTGATTTGCGTATTTAGAATCTCTCTAAATAAGTAATGCCTTCCCGATTTCAATTGAACGAATTTTATCTTCCTAACACTGATCTACTTATAAAGGCTATCTTTTCCATAATTCTCTAGAAAGTGGTATACATAATGGATTGCATTATGCGGAATTAACAATTGGAAAGGAGCATACCACTTGTCACCAATGTGGTAAATTAGGCTTATACCAACACAGTAATTTTCATTTAGGCCTAGTTAATGGGCTAATTGGGGTTATTGTACACTTTAAAGCATTCCTTCTGGTCATTCAATTTGCAAAAAGAGGAGTTTGTAAAAAAGTACCTTAGGGCGACATTCTAATACAATGATTATATTCATGACATGCATGATCAATACTTTCACTTGTTTAGGTATCAAATCTCATTGTGATATTAGAAATTTTCCATAATTCACCCATTCAACCTATTAATGTTGATTTCAAAAGCGTTTGGTGATATCATTCTAAAAATAAGAGGAGAATCATCGTATTGTAAAAGTATAAGTCAAAAACTTATTAGCACTAGATTGATATAGATACTCGTGAAAAATGATATCGTGAGACAAAATTGTGGTTATGCATAATAGGTGGATATTCAATAAATGGAAGTTATAATTGTAAGGGTGACTTTAAAAAGTGAAAGTTAGATAAATTACACTTTCAGCTTAATATATCGATGAAATGAGAGATTGTGAGATAAAATGGTGGTTATGCATTTAAAAACAAAAAGTGGGCGTTATTTTAATATGGAAATTGTATTTGTCGGGGTAATTTCACATGGCAAAAAATGAAGTAAATGACACTTTTAACTTAAATATATGGATGTCCTAAAAATATTCGTCATGATTCATAAGCTTTTTTTTTTTTTTTTTTTTTGGTCAAAACAAGTTCCTTTCATTGCTTCAAGTGATTCGGGAATTACAGCCTAGATGGGCCTTCGAATATAAGAGTTCCCATAAAACTTGAGGGGATTAGTTGTCGAATTACAGCCCATGAGCCTCTTTTTATGCATGCTTTCTTTTCTAGCAGAGTAGCACGTCTCGTCGTCTCACTATCACAAGCAGCTAAAAGCAAACTGCATTGTTTCAAATTATTTTTGTGATTTTGGGGTTTAATAATTTTTAGAGAGGTTTTCGAGTATGATTACCGGATACCATCTAATTAAGAACTCGATTAGCATTTTCCCCATCGAGAATTTGATTAATTAGACTACCAATAGTTTTTAAACTAAGTTAAGAACAGAGTGTTAGGTATAAAAAATTAAGAACAAAATGAGAGATGTAGATCCCCATTGTGAATCACATTCAATCTTAGCCCATCCAGTATAACAATTTTAAGAAATGAAAAAGACTTCAAAGATATAACATTTGATATTGGAACTTTGAAAGTATGGTGACATTTTAATTATATCCTAATTATCGAGCCACCTTTCCAAACTCACTATCTAAACTACCTAACTTCTATGGCTGTGTTTGGTTATCTTAATAAATTAATGTTTGATAAAATAGCATTTGATTAAAGTGAAAATCCTAGTGATTTTTTCTTGTTCAATTTTGTGTTTGAATGAGGATAGATCTTGCAATGCACTATATCACGTCAAGAATGCAATTAGAACGTTCAATAGTATCAAATCAATCGATAGTCAAAATATTGATTTGTCACACTATTATCACTAATCTTTCTATTTCTAGAGATGATTTAGCTTAGATGATTTTGAGAGCGGTCAACTAGATTGATCCATCAAGTAAGTTATCATTTTACATATATACCTTTAAACAAATGGGTCATGTACAATATATTAAGAAAAGTCTTGTACGCATGGTATTCCAATCTATACATTTTTTTTTGGTGACCCGGGAACCACCATACAGCCGGCAGCCGACGGCGTAAACCCGGGGCGGACTGAGCCACCACCACAGACCCAGCCGCGGGTGAGTCGTGCGAATGCGACGCTTCTGGGATTCGAACTCCTCCCCTTCGTATGGGGAAGAGAGCCCGAAGCCAGCTACGCCACCACAGACAGTGGTCCAATCTATACTTTTTTATAAGAGAGAAAATCACTAAAAACTCTAAACTTGATAATGTGGTAACTATAAAAATTCAAATTTTATCAATCATGACACATTTATCATGAATTTTTTTATGACACAAAAATCTCAAATTTATACTATTGTGACGCATTTACCTCAAATTATGTGGCATTTTCGTTTTTTATATTTTAAATTTTTTTCTTTTACTTTTTCTTCTCCTCTTCCCTCTGCCAGCCATGGCAGGGAATCCGAATGGACACCCTCTCCTGGGTGGGCGAGAGTGGCCCTCGCTTGGGTAGTATCGGCGAGGAATGCCCTTGCCGACGAGGGCGGCCTCACCTGAGTCCGGCATCCCTCCGCCAGCCACAGCGGAGGGAAGAAGAAAGAAGAAGAAAAATACCAAAAAAAAAAAAGGAAAGGAAACCCAAAGGAAAGACAGAAAAAATTTTAAAATTAAAAGATGAAAATGCACTTCCTTTTTTTTTTTATGGTAAAAATCAATTGACAAATGTGTTGTTATTTATGGTAAATTTGTCATTATATAAGGTTTGAAATTTTTATAACTTTTTTTCCTTTTTATAATTTTGCAAGACGGTACCATCATTCATTGATCATTTAAAGAGCTGTACAACGAGACATTATTCGTCGGAGAAACCGGAGGACCACGTTACACACAACGTTGCCTTTGCTAGAGTTAGGGCGGAGCATAGGGTATTAGGTAGGGGGTAGAGCAGAGCATTAATGGCCGACTTGCAACTACTTTCATTGATGATGTTTGGAGATCCAGGTCCTTTTTCGAGGCTGCTGGTGAGATGAATGAACGGCCACTGCTTGGATTTTGACCTAAGGCACAAAAGGGTCAAAACGTATTGAGTTGGAGATTTTAGTTGGGAACTTATACTGGACATTGACCAACGGCTACTGCACATTACCGTTGCTCCATGGCTGGTCCTCAAATCCTCCACCGACGGTTTTTCTTTTTCTCGCTCGCCGGCGACTCCTCAAGCTCCTACAGTCGCTTGAGCTGGCCGCACCACTGCGGCGTCCATTCAACTTTTGACAGCTTGGCCTGAGATAAATGCTGAAGGGATGGCAGGATTACTTCCATGTAGTAGTACATCAGGACAGGTGTGGCAACAGTAAACTGTGGTGGTGAGGTCCAGTTCCGTTATGGCCCTTTGGGTGCGTTTGGATGGGCATTTAGAAAGCCCATCCAACCCCCAAAGCCCCTTCAGCCAAAGACAAGATGTTTGGCAATCTCTTCAAAGAGCTTTCAAGTGAAAGTAGGGTCCTTGGAAATGCTGAAAGCCCAAGGCTGGTAGAGACCAGCCTTGGGCTTCAGCATTCAATGCTGAAAGCATTTTTTTTTTGCCTAAATTACCTTCATTGATTTTTTATATTTCCGTTATTACCCTTTTATTTATTTTTTGTTAAATGTAAAAGGAGCAGCCGGCGAGCCAGGTCCGGCTAAGGGCGACGGCCGCCGGCGAGCAGATCTGGCGCCGGCGGCCGTCGACCGAGGTCGCCCGAGGTCGGGCGACCTCCGGCGAGGGTCGCGCGACCCAGCCGAGGGCCGCCGGCGCCGCGGCCCTTCGCCGGACCGGCGAAGGGTTTAGCTGAATTTCAAAAAAAAAAAAAAAAAAAAAGAAAAATAATACCCATCAAAGCCCCTTGCAAATGCTTTTTTTACCAAACACACATCCAACTCAAAGTCCATTTGCAAAATTTTTTTACCAAACACAACTGCATTTTCCCAAAATAGCTTTGGGCTTTCAGCATTTGCATTGGACTCAAAGCCCATTGCAAATGCTGAACCAAATGCACCCTTTGTCGGTCACGTTAGCCATTATTCAAGCTTGGTGTCATGTCGACCTCGCTGCTGCAAAGAGCGGTACGATTCCATGCACGGGCAAGCTAAGATCTAGGTCTCAGTGATTGCTGAGGGACCCAACTCAACTGCACTGTCCTATTGACTATTTAGACTTCATAAACGTGAACGCCAATATTAAAGAGGATGGGGTCCAGGCTAAGGACCTTAAAGAAAGGCACCGATTGTCCGAGCCCCCACTTCGGATCACAGAAGCGGAAGAGTAAGGGCGCGTTTAGTAACGTTTATTCAAAACTGCTTAGGAGAACGAAATAAAAATAAAATAAAAAAGTGTTTCTGTTCCGGAGAATAATTTTTTACTAAAAATATACGTTTAGTAAACTTGTTTCGGAAATAAAAAATGAATAGAAACACGTTTGGTAAATTTTATTCTTTTTTTGTTTCTTTTAATTTTTTAATATTTTTATTTTATTTTTCCTTTTTCCTTTCTTTTTTATTTTTTTTCTTTCAGCCGGTCGCCGGAGGCCGGCCACCGGCCCGAGCCGACGGGGCTGACAGCCTCTCCTAGCCATGGCGAGGCTCACCGTGGTTGGGCGAGGCTCGGCCTCGCCCGCGCCGGCAACGCCGAGCCTCACCCAGATCCGGCGAGGCCGACCCTCGACGGCCGGTCGCCGGCCATGGCTGAGCCCGGTGACCGGCCAAAGAAAAAACGAAGAAAAAGAAAAAGAAAAGAGAAAAAGAGAGAGAAGAAGAAACAAGAAACAAAAATCGTTCCTTCAAAATCGTTTTAACAAGAAATAATTTTTTTTTTTTCATTTCATTCTTTTTGTGTTTCGGAAACAAAAAATTCGATTTTGAACAAAAACGCAAACAAACGCGTTTTTGTTCTTTTTTTGTTCCTTGGAACAAAAAAATAGAATTTCTGTTCATAAACATAAAAAAAAAAAAAAAAGAGTGAAAACATGCGGGCCCTAAGCCGCCGGGGGCACCTAACGGTGTTTAACCACACCTCCTCCGTGCTTGACCAAGCATAAACGCCAATATTAAAGAGGATGAGGAGAGATCTTGTTCCATAGAGAGAGAGAGAGAGAGAGAGAGAGGGGAAGGGGGAGTGGGTATGGGATGAAAAACCATGTAAACCATGTATATTTATATATGGATTAATACTAAAAAATCAAAATTAATATACTTATGATATTAAACACTCTATATTAGTGTATTTGTAACCGATTTACTATTTATTAATTTTCATTTAATTTTACAAATTAGTATACTTGTGACAAACGGAAAGTAAAACCCGTATCATCCAACTCAATAATTTGAAAATAAAATTTAAGGAACACTAATGAAAGACGAATATATCAGAAGTATATCAATTTTGAGTGTTTCATGATATTAACCCTTTATATATCGAGTCGCAAATCTATACAAATTAGTTTTACAAAAGAACAGCAACAAATATTCTAAGAAAAGCAATATCTTAGTTCAGTAACTCAAAAAAAAAAAAAAAAAAGAGTCGGTAACAAAAATGGCTTTAATCGATTGTAAAATATACATACTCACATAATCCAAAATTTAGTCATCGTCCATGTATAAATATTGCAGCGCCATTTCGGGGTGTCCTAGATCACATTTCGGGGTGTCCTAGATCACAAAAAAAAAATATATATTGCAACGCCACGAATGTAGTTTTTTCTTTTGGGGGCCTTGGCTGTGTACATAATAGAAATTCTGGCTAAAAAAGTACATAATACATATGTTGCTTTGTCATTCAATTTTTATAACATAAACAGGTAATACATGATAAAATTATAAGATATTACTGAACAAAAGAAATTTAAAAAAAAAAAAAAATCCCCTCGCCCCCTCCCCTCAAAACCTCCACACACACATCAAAACATGTCCATGCACAGTTGCAGAGGATGAAGAGGTTGTCTGGCTCATCCTTTGTTTCTTTATGCAAATAATCTCTACTTCCTTATTCTTATTATAGCTTGATGGGCAAAAATATAATTATGTATATATATGAAATGAGAGAAAGCAAAGCAGATTTGATTATCAACATCCGAGATTTAGTAAATCCAAGGACGGAGTACAAAAAATGAGGAAGGAAGGAGAGCGCTGAAGAGCAATCAAAGAGAAAGAAACGCTCGCGACACCCATATTTGTATAGGTTATCATTTCCATAGAAAGTGAACACACAAGGGATCGCAGTGTGCATAATTAAGAATCAGAAAGGAGCATATCACTTGTCACCAATGTGAACACGGTAAATTTCAATTAGGCCAGGTTAATTGGCTAATTGGGGTCACAAGCATTCTTAAGAGATTCAATTTGCAAAGAGAGGAGTTTGTTAAAAAAATGCCTTAATGCCTTAAGGACACGTTCTCATATAATGATTACCCTCATGAAGTGCACAGCCAATATTTTCACTTATTTAGATATCAAATTCCATTGTGATATCGAATATCTTCCTTCAATTAATGCCATAATGTTACCTGACCAACTTATTAATTTTAATTCCATAAGCCTTTAGTGATATCATTCTAAAAATAAGAGAATCGTCGTACCATAAAAGTATAGGCCAAAAACCTATTAGTATTAGACCAATATATATGCTTTTGAAAATTGATGCCACCAAACTTCATTAAAAGGTAAAGAAATTGGCACGTGATTTATTGGTATCTACGGCTAAAGGTCATTGATTGATGGGATTAATGAAGATTAAAAAAAAGCTTAAGAGAGTTTAGGGTTGGCATAATACTTTGACGGCCGGAAATTGTTCTAGCTTGGGAGCACGATAACTAATGAGAATCCCTCAAAAAAAAAAAAACTTAGGCAGTATATTTTTGCGCCACACTACAATCATAATGACGTATATTTTATCATAATTTTCACATGAAATTGTCATATCAAACAAACTAAGAAACGCTCTTAATCAATTATTAAGATTTTTTTTTATGATTAATATATCCATCAACCCGCTCTCATGAAGGGTTTCTTGATGAAAATAGGAGGGCCTCGTTATGTCCTTAAACCATCATTTCTCACCCAAAGCGTCGTCGGTCCTCTCGTCTAAAACACAGTGGAGGAGAAGGAGGAAAGCTCACTTAATCGTTCATAGCCGCTGCACATCACCGTTGCACGTCGCCCAATTCCCGTCCATCGTTGGTCCTCAAATCCTCTACCGGCGGTTTTTTTTTAATTTTTCTCACTCGCTGGCGACTCCTCAGAGCTCCTTCGGTTGATTCTTATCAATCATGTGGAGTTGTTCATACCTCTGCCGCATCCATCTGACTTTCGACCGCTTGGCCTGAGACAAACCCTCTAAAAGACGGGACGGCAAGATTGTTTCCATGTTTGTACATCAGGACAGGCTTAGCAATAGTTAACCCTAGTGGAGTCTTAGCAATAGTTAACCATGGTGGAGTCAAGTCGATTTCTGGCCCTTCGGTCACGTAGCTATTATTAAAGCTTCGTGTCATGTCGACCTCGCTTCTGCATAGGGCGGTATGACTCGCGATAGCCGAGGGACCCTACTCAACCGTACTCCCTGTCTGTCATTTAAACTTTATTCACGTGGATGCCGATATTGGGAAGGATACGAGAGAAAATATTAGATGAGAAAATGAGAAAAGGATACAAAGATCTTGTTTCGAAAGGACGAGAGAGAGTTGTCAAAAAAAAAAAAAAAAAAAAAAAGGACGAGAGAGAGAGAGAGACTTTTGACCGGCGACTTCCCAAGCTCCTTCAGTTGCTTCATATAAGTCATACTGAGCTGGCCATGGTACTGCTGCATCCGTTCTAATTTTGACCGCTTGGGCAGGATTGTTAGTACATCAGGGCAGGTGTGGCACTAGTTAACCATGGTGGTGGAGTCAAGTTGCTTTCCGGCCCTTCGTCGGTCACGGAGCCATTATTAAAGCTTCGTGTCATGTCGTCCTCGTCGTTGTAGAGGGCGGTACGACTCCATGCACGCGCAGGCTAAGATTTAGGCCTCAGTGATGGCCGGTGGAGTTCCTGTCTGTCGTTTAGACTTCGGATATGAGGACACCAATATTGAGAAGGATGCGGAGGGATCTTGTTTCCAAAGGGTGTGAGAGAGAGAGAGAGAGGCCCAACTTTTGACCGGCGACTTATCAAGCTCCTTCAGTCGCTTCGTATCTGTCATATTGACCTGGCCCCACCACTGCTGGTCCATTCAACTTTTGACAGCTTGGCCTGAGATAAAAACTCTTTAAGAAGAGATGGCAGGATTGGTTCCGTGTCAGTACAACAGGACAAGTTTAGCAATAGTTAACCATAGTGGTGGAGTCAAGTTGCTTGCTGGCCTTTCGTCGGTCCGTAGCCATTTTTAAAGTTTCGTGTCATGTCGACCTCGCCGCTGCAGAGGGCGGTACGACTCCGTGCCCGGGCAGGCTAAGATTTAAACTTCCTAAATGTGAATGCCAATATTGAGAAGGACTCAGAGAGATCTTATCTCCAAAGGGGAGATTGAGGTTTGTCGGGATACAGTAGGTGCGTGTGTGCACAACCATATATATTTATATATAGAGTCCCAAATCTGTAAAAGTCATCTTGCAAATAACAGCAACAGATATTCTAAAAAAAGCGACCTCTTAATTCGGTAATAAAAATGGTTTTAATCGATGGTAAAACATACCCCATGTAAATCCAAAATCAAGTCATCGTGCGCGCATAAATATTGTAGCCCCGGAAGGGATTATGCTGATTGTGCACATAATAGAAAGAATAATGATGAGGTGACCCCTAACCACAAGCTTAGATTAAAAAATAATTTAAATAAAAAAGAAAACAGAAAAATCTTAAGGAATTGAAAAGAGTTTTATTGAAAGCATTATCAACATGAAATATTTTACATTTCATGTAGAAAGACCAGTTCAAACATTTTTATTACAAGACAAATAAATTTAGGATTTCTCTTGACAACATCACTATTTAAAACATTTTTCACATTTGCAGTCGTGAAAAAAATTATATTCATCATTTAACAAAATTAAAACAATTACCAAAATTAGCCCTTGAATATTTATTTATACAACTTAAAGCATTGATAAATGCAACTTGAGCCAAAGCAATCCAAGTTAACTCAAAAACCAAAAACATTATCATTTTTTAACCATTCAAAATTGAAATTTATTTAAAAATGTATAGTATATTGAATTTGTTTGATTAAATTTTTTTGCGTCACTTCCCTTTTTTATATTTTGTATAACCCAACATTTTCACCATGCTAGTCAAATTTCAATTTAACGTGTCTTAACTAAATAAGTATATATTGTGTCTGTGTTCAACAACACAACGAGACTAATTGTAGTGTACAAAATTTTTTCACTTATTTGATAACGTCTTGGAATGTAATTAAATTAGTAAAATACACGTGTAAGTTACGGATCATTGGAAAGCTTGTTCTTTATGCGCCGACCCTTTGTTTTTTTATTTTGAAAGCACTTTAGATGATTGAGAGCATTTCATATGCATAACAAGGCAAGTCACAGGCCTTGCTATTGATTTGCCATCGACAAGTGGGTGGTGATTTTATATCTGAAAATCGACGGCGAGATATCCTCCTATAGAGAAATTAGGAATTTCTACTTACTGAGTCCTCAACTCACTCTTGTTTTCATAGTTGCGGGTTTATGATGGCTAAACCAATTTCGCTACCCATTTGTCCCGGTCTTTCTATTGATATGGTTACCACCGTGATGGATATAGTGGACTTAAAAGGGGATGTCACTTGCCGGAAGTATACCACAACCATATGAATCTGAGAAGAAATAGACACCTTAGTTCCCCATGTGTACGAGGCTTGGTGCCTCATTTTTTACGGGGACATCATAGGTCTCATTTGTGGCTTCATTCCTCCAAGGATCCCATGGGAGCATCGGAGAAGAAAGGGGCCTAGGATGGGAGCCATTTTTGGAGAAGTTCGATAAAGGAGTTAGGCTACTCCAACCTTTTTTATCAACTATGTGTGGTAATGGAGATAGTAGCCCGGGACTATGATGGACATGTAATTATAACATCTTTTGATATGTATAAATATACGTTGCTTTTGGTTCCTTGGCTTGTATATGTTTTGCCCAACTTTCATGTTTGTTTGTATGTGAATTGTTTATGATTCACTTCCACATGTGCTTAATCCAAGATAAAAAAAAACTCTAGGGATGTTCGATATGCCTGGGACGTCAATATTAACCCGTCGGGTGACGCTCTTGTGCCAGGGGTGGGGCGGGGCGTGACAATTATTTTGCAAGGAATTGTGCGTGTTGAAAACTATATGAGTTATTAGGTGTGATTGAGGAATAAGAAAAACTAAGGACGCGTTTGGTAACGATTCTGTTCCCGGGAGTAGATTTTGATCAGAACTGATTCTTTTTTATTCTGTTCCCGAAAACTGATTCTAAGCATTTTAAGCCGTTTGGTAACTGTCCAAAATTTCTGATTCTGGAATAGAATTGCGTTTGGTACCGTGTTCATTAATTCTGTTCCAAATTAAATTTTTAAATTTTTAAATAAATTTTTACTTTTTACTTTCATTTCTTTTCTTTTTTCATTTTTTCATTTTTTTTCCTTTTTCTCATCTTCTTCTTCTTTCTTGTGGCCGGCGACCTCACCGGAGCGTCGCCGGACCTCGTCGACAGCTGGGCGAGGCTTGCCTAGCCCCGCCGGTGGCCAGGCCAGCCTCGTCGGGGCCGGGCGAGCCTCGCCTAGCCACCGGTGGGGCTAGGTAAGCCTCGGGACTGGGCGTCATGAGGCTTGCCTAGCCCCTGCCCAACCCTGGCGAGGCCGAGCCTCACCAGATCTAGCAAGGCCGAGCCTTGCTGGTGGCTGGGCAAGCCTCCGGCGAACTCGCCGGACCGGCGGACAGCGGCCGGCGGTGGACGGCAGCGATGGACGGCGAACGGTGGCGGGCAGTGGTGGATGGCGGTCGCGAGATGGCCGAAGGGAAAAAGGAGGGTGCTTGATTTTTTTTTTTTTTTTTTGTGACCCAGGGAACCTTGCACGGCCGGCAGCCGGAGGTAAACCATTGGGGGCGACACGTGCTAGCCACCACACACGTGCCACCGGGTAAGTCGCCAAATGGCTCAAAGCCAGCATTCCTGCAATTTACGTTGTAGGAGCTTCGAACACTAGATGGAGGTTTAGCGCCTACCCAACTGAGCCACCACGGCGGATGGTAGGGTTCTTGATTTTGATTCTCAAATTCGTTCCCGGAACAAGAATCAATTTTTTTTTTGTTCTTGATTCTATTCCCAATTTGTTCCCAAGAACAAAAATTTTACCAAACGCGATTCTAGGTCCAAACTAATTCCGGGAACAAAGAATCAGAATTTTGCCCTATTTTGATGGTTACCAAACAGGGCCTAAGAGTGCTTGAATGACTCGAGCGCCGTTATAACCTCCCCTATAGCATTTAATCAATAATGAATTTATATTGCTCTCACTATGGACAAAATTATACCAACCAAACAACGTAATATGGCATCTGATTTTTCATTTTTTTTTTATTTATTATTGTTCGATTGCTTTATTTTTATGTAACTATAATACAGATAAATGTTATGCCGAGTAGATTCTTTTCTTGCAAGTTTGACTTATAAGTATTTTCTTACGTTGGCCGATTTTTTTGTCTATCAAGTATCAACTAAGTGACCATGAAATTTATAACATATTTAAATAATTTGCAAATGATCTTCTCAACGTTAACAAAACAAATTCCAAAAATCAAAATGTAGATGTTGAGGTGTAAATTTCAATAGATCATGTCAAATTCTAGTTGTTTCGAAAGCGAGGAAAATTATTCTGTCTTTTTATATGTTCACTTTACTTAATAATGAAATATCAATTTTCAGAAAAAATAAATTGATCCCACAGGTTCTGGGTACAAATCAGTGCAATCAAACTTTTATTAATCTATTTATGGGCAACCTAAATATGAATCATTTGAAAGGCAAATTGTGGTTATTTTGATTGAGAAAAGCTGTAGTTATACTCAACCTTTTCGTGTCCAATCAAACGTGGTATGGCCATTAGTGACGCTAGTATCACTTTTGAAAAAACCAAAAGCAAAAGCAAAAGAAGACATATTATAGTCCTCTAAGGACTTGTAGTGGAGGGTGGACCTTATCAGTACAATTACTCTTCTTTTTTGTGTTCAATTGAAGGTCACATAGCCATGTGAAACGCGCCATTGCTTTAGCTGCAAATGATTCGTGCCATCATTTTCACTTGGGAAAAACAGCAAAAGGGAAAGGAGACATTATTATCCTGTCCTTTATGGACCTGTAGTAGCACGGGGATCAAGGGTGGGACCCTAACCCTTTCGGGCTTGGCCAGGTTCCCCAATGGGACCGTTATCCCATACTACTCTTCCCTCACTTGCCTGTAAATGGCTTGTGAGGAGGAGTCCCCCCGAGATGATCTATTCAGGGGGAAGCAGTTTAAGGACCTGCTCAGGTCCAGCTATGAACCTTCTTATATGGCCATGTGAAATGTTGCCTCTTCAATAGCTATAAATGATTCTTGACATTAGTGTTACTTGGGGAAAACGACAAAAGGAAAGCAGACATTATGGTGGAGGATGGACCTCATTATGGAGACTTTCGATACTTCATGTCTAAATAAAACAACGGATGGACATAAGAGACGTGAAAAGACCAAAATGGTCCAAAGTTCACAGAAGTCCATCCAATGAAACATATGTATGTCCATGTGAAACACACTACGTTTTCTAGTTGCAATTGATTCACGACATTAGTGTTACTTTGGAAAAGAAAAGCAAGAAGCGGACATTATTGTCCTCTAAGGACCTAAAGGGCATTGTGGACCTTTTTTTTTTTTTTTTTGGTAAAGGTAATTAAAATAAAAAGAGAGAAAGCTTACAAAAGATCGGAACCATAACCCACACTCTGACCTTATTTGTATATGAGTAAAACAACAAATGGACATGCAAGACGCGAAAAGATAAGGATGATCCTAAGTTTGCAAAAGTTCACCCAAATAATTTGGGATAAGAACGATGTCACCGTCATAGCTATGTATGGCATTACTTTTGGTGCCAAAATTTTTCTAACAGGAAAATATTACGTAAGTATATTTCAACTACGATGCTCGTGGCTTCATCAATGATTGTGCATTAGACTATCACAAATTTGTCGAAATTTATTATTCTCTCTTTTTTCCCCCAAAAGGACTTATCACGGTGGAGAAAGGACCATTGGTTCTTCAAAAGCTGCCATGTGATTTCAATGGCCAGATTCTTGGGAAGCTTCTCCTAACAAGAAAATTCGATCATTAAACATCAACAGTTCCCAATCTTCCACAGAGAAAGCCACAAAAGGTTATCCTTAATTACACTTATCTTTAGTAACTTTCCAAAGGATAAGGTATTTTGCTAGCATAAACGATTTTTCTCTTGACAACAAATTAGCGACCTTACCTAGCTAATTCTAAATTCATAAATTACCCTACTATTTTCACGAGTTAGGTAAGAAGCGGATTAAACTTGGTTGAAATATCTAATTAATAACCAATTCATTTGCATCTAGTCGTTTGAAAAATTCAAATAATACAGACACGCAATTCTCCCTTATGTGTCAATTATGTAACCATTAAGCCAATCACACGGTTAATCAATCCCGTCTCCTTGTGCTTAACCTTTTGTCATGGCCCCTGGGGCTGTTATTCTATTAGGCTTCCAGAAAGTATAAGGCAATCTTTCCTGTGATCTTTGTTAGGCATAGAGGCAACGAAGATTTGTGCACACATTGATAATTTGTTTTGATGTGATGCCATAGCATAAGCTGCAATCTTGGATTTAGCTATTTTATACCGCTAATGCAACATTTATGCACAATATAGTAATAGGGTATGAATAAGTGTGTGTATATAATTCCACCTTTTGAATGGTTGGTGAGCATATCAAAGCTACGTAGTTCCTCTCTTCCTCGGACAAAACAATAAGTATGTTTTTTGTTGACCTCGTGGACCAAATAAAACAAGGAGCTTTGTTATAAATATAATCATTATTGCTCGGCGAAAAGAGGGAGGGTGGGGGGAACAAATTGAAGCTTGAAGGTTTGCAAATTAATTCGATATATAGCCACCTGCTTCTTTTCCATCTAATCTGATCCAATTATATATTCTTGAGAGAGCATATCTAGGTGACAATCACATAATTGAAGAGAAAGTAACCATTTATTTCTTTTTCATCATCATTTAAAAATGATTTTGTTATCGAGTGTTTGTGGACACTCGTTGAGCAATCGACAACGAAAGTTTTGCGACTTTCAGTACATGGGGATCTCGTGTTACGTAAAATAGTGGTTCATGATGATACAAATTATATACATTAAGTTTATGTAAAAACTGCCCCTTTATTTGATAGCGGGACGGGGTTCATGAGGCTGCATCAGTGAAACCATGATGCCGCGTGATCTATGTGATGCATGGTGGTGTGGGATACTGGATGGTTGCATTTGGGAATTGGGTGATGTGAATGGCGAGATAGAAATGATGAATATTAATAGAGCAGAAATTTCGAGGTTGCGTAGGAGTCGGGCCCACTTCTTTCCCTACTGAGCCTCTAGTGGCTTTAATGATGCCGAGACTTCGTCCCATGTCTGACCAAGCTGCTCAATGAAATTAGAGGCACGCAAATGAAATTAGATCAAACGAGACGAGATGAAATGCAACGACAGCTTCTTCCAAGACTAGTGCTTAAAAAGTCAGTTGCTTCACACCATCATTTGATACTGGTGTCCCGAAGGGAAGAACTTTCGTTTTCTCTTTGCCCTCTACCTTTGTTTCGACTCTTCCGGGCACTCTTGTTTAATCTCTGCCACTCATAAACCAAGCCATGCCCATCGCAGAGCTCTTTCTTGGCGCCCTTCTTCCGATCCCGTTCGAGAGGTTGGCCTCTCGCGAGCTGCTCAACTTTGCACGCCGTGAGGGGATCGATAAGCTGCTGAAGAATTGGAAGGAAATGCTGATCAGCATCAACGAGGTGCTGGATGATGCAGAGGACAAGCAACTGATCAACAAAGTTGGGGTGAAGTCGTGGCTCGAAGATCTCAGGAACTTGGCCTACGACATTGAAGATTTGCTTGATGAGTTCACCACAAAATCTGCCGAAAAAAAGTCCAAGGTCTGTTTCCTTCTTCCAAGTTGTGACTTCATATTAAGCCCGTGTGCATTTATGTCCGATTGCAAAATGAGATCCAAGATTAAAAAGATGGATGGCAGATTAAAGGATTTAATCACTCGGAAAGATACTTTGAACCTGAAAGAGAATAATGAAAATCGATCAGTTCGACAGGATAAGCCGATTCCCACTACGAATCTGTGCGAGCCTTGTTTCGTTAGTAGGGAGGATGAAAAGAGGGAGATCCTCAAATTACTGGCTAGAGAAGAAGATAGAACATGTGCGGATCTAGAAGTGATTGCCATCGTAGGGATGGGGGGTGTTGGGAAGACAACTCTGGCTCAGCAGGTCTACAATGATGCTGGAGTGACCCACTATTTCGATGTGAAGGTATGGGTTTGTGTTTCTGATGATTTTGACGTGCATGCTATTACAAAGTGTATCCTACAAAAGACCAACTCCACTTTGTCCTGTAAAGATAAAGACCTGGATTGGTGTCAGGAAAAGCTCAAGGAAACCCTTTCAGGAAAGAAGTTTCTTTTCATTTTAGATAATGTTTGGAATGAGAATTATGGAGAATGGACTGTCCTTTTGAAGCCTTTTGAATCAGGAGCAAAAGGAAACAAGATCATCGTCACGACTCGTAACCGCAACGTTGCTTTAATGGCCAATGCTCGATTGATAACTCTCGAACTATTGTCATTAGATGATTGCATGACTTTGTTTGCATTTCATGCTTTTGGAGTCCAAAATTTAAATCACCATCCTCGTTTTGAAGCATTAGGTCTTCAAATAGTGGAAAAATGCAAAGGATTGCCATTAGCCGTGAAGACAGTAGCTGGGCTACTACGCACTAAAGTCAATCCCTGTGATTGGGAAGATATATTGAACAGCAAGATTTGGAATCTACCAGAAGGAAGAAATGACATCCTTCCGGCTTTGAAACTTAGCTACCTCCATCTCCCTTCTCATCTGAGGAGATGTTTCGCTTATTGTGCTATATTTCCCAAGGATTATGAAATCAAACATGATGAATTGATTCATTGGTGGAGTGCAGAGGGCTTGTTGGAGGAAAAAGAAGGAAATAATCGTTGGAATGTAGGTTTGAATTATTTTAACGAGTTAGAATCTAGATCGTTATTTCAAAAGTCGAGTAGTGATGGATCACGATTTTTGATGCATGATCTTGTGAATGACCTAGCAAAGCTAGTTGCAGGTGCAACACATTATAGCTCAGGCGAGTCTGAGTTTGAAGGTGATCAAAATAATGCATCTTTAGTTCGTCACGCCTCATTCATTCCCAGTCGTTACATTGTGCTAGAAAGATTCAAGATATATCATCAAATGAAGAGACTTAGGAGCTTCATATCGTTAGGGAAGCATTCTCACCATAATTTCCCTTGGGAGAGGTGCTTTTTGTCCCAGAAAGTGCTGTGTGACTTGTTGTCAGCATTGAAGTACTTGAGGGTGCTTTCATTAAGTCACTACAACATCAATGAGGTACCAAATTGCATTGGTGATCTAAGGCACCTAAGGCACCTTAATTTGTCATATACTAATATTGCAAGGCTTCCAAAGTCAATTGTTGGACTATATAACATCGAGACTTTGATGTTGCAAGGTTGTGAAAGTCTTATCGAATTACCTGAAGATATGGAGAAACTTGTCAACATAAGATTTCTCGATATTACCGATACTCCGAGCCTAAGAGCGGTGCCACTATATATAGCTAATTTGGTGGGTCTTGAGATGCTGTCCAAGTTTATAGTGGGAACGGAAACTGAGTTGCGGTTGAAGGAGTTAAAAAAACTGAAGAAGCTTCGAGAGGAATTGTGCATCTTTGATTTGCATAAGGTTCAAGACGTCGGAGATGCCAAGGACGTCGATTTACTCACGAAGGAGGGAATATGTCGATTGACCTTGCGGTGGAGTAAAGATTTTGAAAATTCCCGGAATGAAGAGCTTGAAGCAAAGGTCCTTGACTTTCTTCGGCCACACCAAAATGTTGAAAATCTCGTGATTTCCTACTATGGTGGCATAGAATTCACGTCATGGTTAGGAAATCCCTCACATGTTCACATAGTGCATTTACATTTACATGAGTGTCGTAGGGCCAAAGCATTACCATCACTTGGGCAGCTATCTTTGCTAAAAGAACTACACATCGAAGGTCTAGATGCAATTCGTAGGATAGGTTTTGAATTTTATGGAGCCGAAAGTCCTTTTCCGTCCTTGACAACTTTGGAATTTAGGAACATGCCATTGTGGGAGGACTGGTTTCATTGTGTTGGCTCTGAAGAAAGAGTTGTATTCCCCAATCTTGAGCATCTCGTTCTTAGGAATTGTCCTATGTTGATAAAAAGATTGCCTAGGGAACTAAGCTCCCTCATAAAGCTTGAAATCAACTCCTGTCCGCGTATGGATGCCTCGCGCTCGACATTATTAGCCTTCCATCTCTCAATGAGTTAGAATTTAAAGGTTGTAATGAGGGGGTGTTGAAGAGTTTGGTAGACCTGACATCTCTAACCACTCTTGTCATAGGAGACACTGCTGAATTGACTTGCTTAAATCGTGAGTTTACAAGCTTCTTGATCAAACTAGAAGAGTTGGCGATGGTAGATTGTAACGAGTTAATGTTTTTGTGGCAAGACAGAGATGTAGTTGAGAAGCTCAGTTGTCTAAAAACCTTATACGTAAGGAGTTGTCCTAAATTCATGTCTTTTGTGGCTGGAGAAGAAGATATAAAGCTACCCAACAATCTCGAAACTCTCACCTTGTATCATTGCGTCAATTTAGAGAAGCTCCCAAGCAAGATGCACACCCTCTCCTCTCTTAGATGCTTGAGAATCAATGACTGTCCAAAACTGGTGTCCTTCCTCGAAACAGGCATATTGACATCAGTGAGATCATCAAATATCAGTGGCTATGATATGTCGCAATCTCTACCCACAGGATTAAGTATTCATCCGGAAGGACCAAGCAGCAGCATTAACCATATTGACATGATGTCTTGTCTACAAGAATTAATAATTTTTGAATGCGATTCTCTACCAGCACCTCCATTTAGTGAGGGTAGACTTTTACCTGTGACCCTCAAGAGACTTGTAATTGTTAGGTGCTCGGCAATGAAGTCGCTCGCGGAGATAATTCTAGACGGTCGTCAGTCACTTCGAGAGATTCAAATTGAGAGTTGCATAAATTTGAGAAGCTTACCTCAAGGCCTGCACACACTGTCCCATCTCACTTCCTTGCAATTGAGTAGCTGTCCTGCTCTGGAGCTAGAGTGCTTTTCTCCTCTTCCTCCTAGCATCTCGACTTTTTATCTTTCGGCTTGTCCGAATATAAAAGCGTTACCTAATCAGTTGAATCAACTCACATGTCTCCAGAATTTAAGTTGTGACGTTATGCAGTTTCCCGACGGAGGATTGCCACCCCAGCTACGATTACTCTGCGTAAAGATATGCAGGAATATGAAGCAGCCGGTTGAGGAGTGGCTTACCCCCCTCACCTCCCTTCAAGAACTGAGGATCATCGACAACGCTGGAGGAGTGGGGAAGGAGGAGGATCTTGCGCTTCCACCCCTTCCCTCTTTGCACCGTCTGTCGATCTATAATATGGAAAACGTGGAAAGACTGTCTAGCAATCTCCCTTCATCTCTCCAGAGCTTAACAATCAATAGATGCCCGAAGCTGAGGGAGTTGCCTCTGGATGACCTCCCTCCCTCCCTATTACAACTCCATATCACAGGATGTGGGATTCTGGAGGAGCGATGCAAGAAAGGGACTGGCTGCTATTGGCACCTCATCTGCGAAATCCCGCTAGTTGCATTGGGTGAAAGCCCACGAGAGTCAATTACTTGAGAAAAGGGAATCGGATTAGAATATTCTGCATGGAAGAGATATGGTATTTTTAATATCAAATCCGTATCGAAATTTGTGAGATTCTGAAGGAACGATGCAAGAAAGGGACCGGCTGCTATTGGCACCTCATCCGCGAAATCCCAGAAAATAGTTTTGACTCGAATATTGCTTGAGGGAGTGTTCGCTTTGGTGCCCTCTCTGCTTAGTAGCTGTGATCGTGGTGGGTGCGATGAAACCCTCTACGGTTCCTCCGGAGATGGCGTCGGAATTGTCTGAATGCCTTCTTCCAAAGTCATTCTCGCGACATGACTCCGGACGTGCATTTGCTCTCATCAAAGTCAGGAATCATATCGCCATTTCCTTCTCCTGCTTTACTCTCCTACTTGAAGTCTACCCAGATTCGGCCATCAGTTCCCCTGTCCATCGAAATGCTTCGCGTGACTCCCACAAACTGGTGAAGATGCCAATGAATCTTGGCTGTCATTAAGGGACTGTCGCGTTTGAATTTGGATTTCTCAGGTTATTTTTTGCACTCTAGCTGTTTGTTGTATTGCCTCATTCAATTCGTTTGTTATTGCTGTGCTGTGTCTCATTCGCCAATGTTCTCTCAATCTTGTTTGCGTTGCAGATTTCATTGAAATTCGATTGGTGAATTTACTCAGCGACCTATGGAAAGGTCTATTTACCCTTCCTTCACCATCGCCTTTACCAGTAACTCTAGGAGAAGTTGCTGAAGGGACCCTGGATGTGAGTCTGCTTCTCATTGTAGGGTCGAAGGGACATGCCATTGCAGGCTTTTTTGTTAAGATCTCGACTTTTGTGCAAACTTCTCCATGATCTCTTGGATCTCGAATTTCTCATGAGGATAGGTATGTTCTCTTTCCCCCTTCGATAAGTGTCTGTGTTTCCTTGACGTGCAATCCACTAGATGAATCTGAAGCCTGGACTTCACTTGTGTGATATGTAAATAGCAAAGATGAGTTTGAAAATGTTTGAAAGTTGCATCACATTGGAAAAGAGTGGTTCAGAACTTCAGATGCGTAGAGCAAGTTCAGGTCACGTTAATGGCAAATCAGTGCTTTAAATTTTGTTTCCTGTTTTAGTCTGGGGATTTCATTTGAACACATTTACTAAGCTGTGCAACGTATTTGACTACTGTTCCTTATATCTAATTGTGATATGCGAAAATTACTTTTGCAGCATTCACCAGAAGTGCAAGAAACTCCGTATTAACTTTCAGTCTGCATTTACAAATACAACATACTTATTCCCACACATGTGATCTTTATTTCTGAGCATACTGTGATGCACATCAAGATCTATGTGGGAAACAGATTTATTGCGCCTCAACCCTTCCATTCCAGCAGTTTACTCACCATCCGAGATTTGGGAATGGTTTAGTCAGTTTAGGTGCAGATGCAAATGAAGGCATTTCACATCCTGGATAGCATGCAATGAAATCTTTGCTTGTTGTTCATTTTGATAAATGTTTCTAGTCTGCTTCCTGGAATCAAAGCTGCATAGCGCTGCAGTTGCTGGTTGGCAAAGTTTAAAGGGTGAGCACATTTGTTTCCGCTATTTTTTTTTGACAGGCTGTTTGCAAGATGCAGGATATGATCGTGGGATGTAATCAGAATCTAGAAAGAGTCTCTTCTGAGGGATTAGCAAATTCTCTGCGTTGTACTTGTTATTATAAAATTTCCGCCAAATTGTCTGCATTCTACCTGTTCATATATAGAATTGTATCAGAGAACATGTCAATGTCTGTATTGTCGTCTGTTATCATGTTCCCCGGTATTTCATTTATGTGATTATGTCCACATTCTCTCATGCGTTGAGGGATAGGTTCTATGCGAGGAGTGTTGAGTTGTACATTATACATATGTTTTTTGGCGAGTTTTCTAACAACTCAAGCTTTTAGGAAATTCATGCAGCGATCAAATCAAACAGCATGATCAATCTGCCAACCTAAGTTCTTGTTTGGTTTCTTCTTCTTGTAATTTTGGATTGTCTGGATGAATTTCAGAGAAGAGTTATAGGCCAGCCATAAAATGATCAAATTGCAACAAGCGCTAAAGCTTGGTCTGGGGGACTATGGCTTATTAAATTCGTTGTTCAGTCTGGTTAACTATTAGTATCAACTCTTTAGTTGCCCAAGAAAGTTATTAATATGGTTTACTAAATGTGTAGAGCTTTCTTTTGGAAGGGAGATCCTGATACTAAAGAGGGAGCAAAACTTAGATGGGACACTGTTTGTCTTCCTAAGCAGTTTGGCGGGCCTTGGCATTGGAAGACTGGATTTGTAAATTCTTGCTTGTGTTTTGAACAGTCTGTGGAGTATTTGTTGAGGTGTGGATCTCTATGTTTTGCCTGGCTCTATAGCTATCATCTTGATTGTTAACCAGATGCTACTTATGCTTGGAACATGTTAGATACATGGTGGGTAATGGAGATAATATCTCTTGGTATGATTCGGGGTATCATGTTGGGACCTTGCCGGAATCATTTCTCAAGGAGAATGATTCATGACTCTTCTCTTCCTCTGCAGGCCAAAGGATCTGCTGTAATTCGTAACTCTCATTGGAAGTGGCCAGCTGCTAGGTCTGAAGAGTTGGTTTCCACCTAAGCTACAGTTTGTGGTGTGATTTTTACTATTTCCTCAGCTGCAGAAAGAGTCGTATGCACAGCTTCTTCAAATGGTTGCCTTTTCGTTGCTCAAGAAATTGTCAAAAACAAGAGTGCTCCCCTAATGTGCCAAGTTTGGCCTTATTTCTTGGTTGGTAATACATGATAAACTTCCGACTTTTCAGAGAATTAACAGTTGGTCTGTTGGGAATACTAGATTTTTTTGCTGGTTCTGTAATCTAAGCACTATATCTTGGTGTCATCTATTTTTAAGTGTAGTTTCTCTAATCAACTGTGGAGCAAGTTAGTGCAGCTTTGTTCTGTCAAACTAAATCATTGAAGCTCACTGTCATCTTATTCTTGAAGTTTAATGTAATCAAAATTATCAGGTTCTTTTTTAAGCATAATTTTGAGAGTTGTCTTGGTCTTTAAAACAAGATTGGCACTTATAAGCATCGTAGGTTATGTCTTGCTTGGAACAGAACTTTGCGAAAACTATCCCACTAGTAAGATAGTTTTTTTTTTTTTTTTTTGGCATTCATGGTAATTTCGCTTAGCTATGTCTGTAGGAAATACCACCTCCAAATTGGGCTTTGCTAGCATAATAGTCTTTGGACTACTACCAAAGTAATGGCATGTTATGAGTTACAAATTCTTGAAGAAGTGAATCTTACAACAGTTTACAATTTTTTTTTTTTGGTGGTCAAAAACAGTCTGTTAATCTCATAGTAGATTAAGAATAGTCACTTAATCATTTCTTCTCCAAATTTGAACTAATTCTTGTAGTTATTCGCCATGATACCAGCATTCCAATGAAGATATTATTTGGGATGGTCGGTGGTATTTGTGCTTGGGCTTACTTTTAAAAAGCAAGTTTGCCAGTGAAGACCTCTTCCAAGAAGCAGCCCTACGTCTTTGACAAGAAAATCCAACTTATGAAGCCTTTTCTCCCTTGCCTATTTATTCAGGACCATTGAAGCGAAAGTTCTTGACTATTTTGAGCGATGCGGATATTTACATGTTTTCGACTTTTAAAGCCTGGAGGTGCTGTGGCTGTCAATGTATTGGAACCTTCATCTGTTCCTTTTATCAGTGATTAAATTTCCTGAAGGTGTGTCTGCATATGTTTGGCATCTTGTTTCATACTCATCATAGTCAAAGGACTGGGCAGAGCAAAACAAGGTCTTTTAAATCACTGTCAATCTCTACATATTATTTTGGATCCCATATAGAAGATGGTCGTTGTTGAGGGAGTCTTATACACATTCTATGGACTTTTGTGAACTTAGAGTATATATGCAGAGTACTACATGTTAATCAATTACGGCTACGTGACTTGGAATCTTCCAGTCTTATGATTATTCAAAACATATGCAGATTGTCATTAATTAATAGAATTAGTACTTCCTATGCATGCTACGTGAAAAAGTTCTCACTTTGCCTTGAGCCCTCTTTCACTTTTGATGATTATAAAATCCCTGCCAATGGATTGGCGAAGTCTCTAGCTTCAAAATATATGATTGAGCATTGTGATCTAACTACTTATGGTTCGAGCAGTTGATTGTCTTATGCATCATTGTACTTGTACGATATTTTATTCCTTCCCCCTTTGATGAAGACTCGGGACAGATGTTCAGAATTCATGGCTAGGTTTCTTTTTGCATTTGCAGGTTACCGTATTCAAGCAATCTAGAAGTAAATTATCATCTCTGAGTGAAAAGCTGATTGGTATCACAGTAGACAACTTCTGGTGAGGCGAATGTTATTTAAGTTCACTTTGTCTTGGATATATATACATGACATGTCCAAGACTTATAACCGCTCCATTTCAGCTATGTGAAGGATGGACTTGTTTACGGCAGCTCTTGGGAATAGATTTACAATCACACCTCAGTGGATATGATGTTACTCTTATGTGTGATTGCATTGTCATAGTTATAAAATTCGGACCTAAAAGTAAAACTTGTACTAGATAATTCCCTAATTGCAATCTTAAATTATATGTATACTTAATAAGTGTGTCTTCATTTTTTGCAGATAGCTTTTGGGCGTAACTTAGGGGTGTAAAAAATACCTCTTTCATCATCTCCTTCCCCATGTGGTCTACACCTCAATGACCTACCTATGCTTTGCCTCTCCACTCTGTTGTCCTCACCTCCATCACCATCTCCATCGCATGAAGATTTCATTAAAATCAAGGTATTGATCTTGCCATTTACTACTCCTCTACTCTTCTACTCATAGTCACTTCGCTTCTCAGATTCTGCATCGGTTCCCCTATCCATTGGACTGCTTCCCATGATATCTTCGATCCAGCAAAAATTAAATAAAAATCTGGGATCTTATTAACAGACTGTTGCATTTGAATTTGGAATTCTCAGCTTATTTTTGCATTCTAGCAGTTCTCTTACTCATCAACCAATTCTTTTGTCATCATTGTGCTCTCTCTCATTCATCAATTCTCTAAATCTTGCTTCCCTTTCAGATTACATTGGAATTCCATGGGTGAAGTTTGTTGGTACGACCCAGTGACCTATAGAAAGGTCTATATACCCTTTCCATCACCATTGCCTCACTGGTATTTAGCCTAGGAGAAGATGCCAAAGGGGACCTTGGATGTGAGATTGCTCCTTGTTGTAGAGAAGAAGGGACATGCTACTGCAAGTTCTGTTCTTAAGATCTGGACTTTTTCATGATTAGTTGGTTTTCAAATTACTCATGGGGATAGGTACGTATATATGTTATCTTTCCCTGTTCAGTAAGTGTCTGTTTTATCCTGATGTTCAATCCACTGGATGAATCTAAAGTTTGGACATAATCAATATGAAAGACAAGTTTGAAAATGTTTGAAAGTTTCATCTCCTTGAAAAAGTGTATCTCAGAACTCCAGATTGATAAAACAAGTTCTTGTCATGTTAATGGCAGTTAGATGCTTTAAATCCTCTTTCCTGTTTTAGTCTGGAACCTCCATTTGAACACATTTACTAAGTCATGGAATTTACCTGACTAATTTCCCTTATTTCTCTGATTCTGACATGCAAAAATTACTTTTGCAGCATTCACCAGAAGTGGAATGAACTCGGTATTAACTTTCTGTCTGCATTTACTGATACAAAGTACTTATTCCCACACTCACAATCTTCTCATTTCTGAGCATATTGTGATACACATTGAAATCTATGGGGGAAATGGATTTATTGTGCTTCAACCCTTCCATTCCAGCAATGAAGGCTGTTCGTGGACTGGATAGCACTCAATGAAATCTTTGCCCTTTGTTCATTTTGATACTATTCATATTCTGCTTCATGGATTCAAAAGTGCATAGCCCTGGACTCTGGAGTTGCTGGCTGGCAAAGTCAGGGTGAGTAGATTTGTTTCTGCTATTTCTTGACTGGCTGTTTAGGAGGCGGGTAATTATCATGGGTATAATCAGAATCTGGGAAGAATCTCTTCTGATGTATTAGCAAATTGTCTGCATTCTACTTGTTTTGTTACAGTTCCAACAAATTGTCCGCATTTTACTTGTTCATTTCTAGCATTGTATTAAAGCACATGTCAGTGGTTCAAAATTCCTCGTCTGTTATGTTGTTAGTTATCATTCCCCCAGTTATTCCATTGATGCGATTACATCCACATCATGTCGTGCTTGTGTAAGGGATCGGTTCTACACAAGGGGAGTGTTAAGTTATCCGTTATATATACGTTGTTTGGCATGTTTCCTAACAACTTAAGCTTTTAAGAAACGCATCTGTCTAACATGCAGCAATCAAATCAAACAGTATGACCAATCAGCCAACCTTATGTTCTTTTTTGGTTCTTTCTTCTAGTTATTTTGGATGTTCTGGAAAACTTTCAGACAATCTCATAAAATCATCATATTCCAAAAAGATTTTAAGCTTGGACAGTTAAAAGCCGCATATATGCTGGCGAACTTCAGCTTATTAAATCTGTTATTCATGATGTGGTTAACCATTAGTGTCAACTCTTTTTGTTGCCTAAGAAAGTTTCTGATATGGTTGAGCAGAAGTGTATAGCTTTCCTTTGGAAGGGAGAGATCCTGACGCTTAAGAGGGAACAAATTGTTAGATGGGACACTGTCTGTCCTCCTAAGTAGTTTGGAGGCCTTGGCATTCAAAGACTGGATATAGGAAATCTTGCTTATATTTTGAAGTGCTTGTGCAGTATTTTGTTGAGATGTGGATCTCTGTATTTTGCCTGGCTGTATAAGCATCATCTTGACTGTAAACCAGATGCTTCTCATTATGCCTGGAAGAAGTTATAAACGGTCGGGGAAAATTTTGGAATGCCATATTCGATATATATTGGTTAATAAAGATAGTATTTCTCTTTGGTATGATTTGTGGCATCATTCTGAGATCTTGCCGGAATCATTTCTCAAGGAGAATAACTTATGACTCTTCTCTTCCTATGCAGGCCAAAATTATCTGCTGTATTTGGTAACTCTCATTGGAAGTGGCCCACTGCTAGGTCTAAGGAGTTGGTTATCGTCCAAGGTGCAGTTTGTAGTGTAATTTTTTCTAATTCCTCAGCTGCGGGCAAATTTGGATGCCTGGCTTCCTCAAATGGTTGCCTTAACTCTTTTGTTGCTTGGGAGATTGTTCGAAAGAAGGGTGCTACTGTTGACTGGCACAAACCTGTGTGGTTCTCCCCTAGTGTTGCAAGATTTGGCTTTATATCTTGGTCAGTAATACATGATAAACTCCCTACTTTTGAGAGGATTAACAGTTGGTCTGTTGGGAGTACTAGATCTCTCTGCTTGTTCTGTAATCTAAGCATTGAATCTTGCTGTCATCTATTTCTTGAGTGTAGTTTTTCTAACGGACTACAGAGCAAGGTACTGCAGCTTTGTTCTGTCAAACTAATTACTGAATCTCACTGTCATCTAATTCTTTGATGTTTAATGACATCAAAATTATCAAGTTATGTTAGGAATAGTAGTGAGAGTTGTCTTGGTCTCAAAATAAGATTGGCACTGGTGAGCATCGTAGGTTGTGTTGCTTGGAATCTAACTTTGTGAAAACTATCCAGCTAAGAGTATGGTTTGCTTGAGGTTGTGCTGATTGTTGCTCTTTGGTGTGTAGAGTTGCATGTTTTGCTCTATGTCATCTCTCAGCTTGTGATGGCGGACAAATGGCAACTTCAATCTCTTGTTTAGGGTCCAATTCTTTAGGATGTCCGATTTCTATATTACTGGCCTTCGCATTTCTTCATATAGTTTTGGAGGAAGAACCCCAATCCATGAAAGGAAGTTGCTATATAAGTAGGAAAGTAAATACTTATTTAACTACAAGATTCAGAGTGGGATTTTACCTCATTCTACTCTTTTCTTTTTCTTGGTTAATGGTAATTTCATTTAGTTACATCCGCATGAAATTCAGCCTCCGAAATTCAGCTTTCTTCTTGCAGTTATTTCGTCCTCATGGAATCGTTGAGGGAGTTTGTGCTTGTGCTTACTTTTTTAAAAAGCAAGTTTGCCAATGAAGACCTGTTCCAAGAAGCAGCCCTACTACGTCTTTGACAAGAAAATCCAACTTACGAAGCAATTTTGCCCACTTCAGAACTCTTGTCCTTTAAAGTTTAAACTATGTTGAAAACAATAAATACAATTTTGAAAAGGAGATGAATTTGAGAAACTTGGCCATATTTTAATATGATTTTAGCATGGTGAATTAGTATTCTTACAGCATGGAATTGGGAAGACATGTGCTTACTTGCGCTCATTGTACTCACGAGATCCGGAAAATAAGTTCTTAAGGTAGCGCTGTTACTTAGATAAATCCTAATGATAAATGCAGCAGATTGTTTCTGAAAGTGATTTATTTAAGTCTGTTGGGTTTTTGTTCTATTGCAAAATCTTTGTATGATTAGGTATTATTGTGAGAAATGAAAGCAAAATAGAAATTACGAGAAAATTTTGTATATAGTTCAATTGAAGGTTGCATATGTATAAAGATATTCTATCGCACTCGATGTCTATTGGCGTCTTGGTAACTCTAAAGTGCTAATATATTTGGTCACGAATTCCACAGTTATCCATATTCACATGAATTAGTGATTAAGATGAGCGAGATACTAATTATCAAATTACGGGGACACAAACAGGGGTAAAGGATCTCGTTTCCCCGGTAAGAACACAATAAAAACCCTAGAAGACCGACCTCTAGAAAACTCTGTAAGCCCCAATCTAGTCTAATACAATGGAATCGTTGACCAGTTCGTTGAATATAAAAAGGGGAAAGTAGTCTTCTAATTCTGCCCTTTGCCTACTCTCACCTTCAAGCTCATTATTATGCACTTGACAATCCTTGCACGAAAAAACACATGATAATAACCAAAAAAAAAAAAAAATTGACAAAAAACCAATTTGTGTGTATATACACACACTTATTAATCTCACATTTGTCTGATGTGCATGCGCTATAATATTGATATGATATAAAACACTTTGATCTTTAAACAAAATTAATAAAGTGGGGTCATATTCATTGTCGATAAAAATTGATCACATCACTTTAACAAATTGGTAAAAGAGTGATAGGTATCCTAACATTATCCTCCATTATCCCGCTCTATTTTTTATGGGTTTCTTGTGACACTTAACTTACAGATTTCTAGTTTCATCTTGTTGATACCTATTGACATTCTCATAAGATTTAGAGATGTTGAAATTCTTACACCTAACTACTCGATAGAAACTCTCTTGTTGAGGATTATTCAACATCAGAAAAATGTGACGCGTGTGTATCTAAACTACAATGCTCATGGTCTCGTTAATGAAACATTAGACTATTCACATATTTGTCACAATTTTTTTCTTCTTTCTTTTCTGGCACAAAAAGACTTGACACCATGGAAGAAATGGCCATTAAGTCAAAGAATTGAAGTGTGCAATGCACGGAGCTAATTAGGAAGTTCTTCAGAAGCTACCATGTGTCTTGAAAAGCCAGATTTTTTAGAAGCCTCTCCTAAGAAGAAAATTCGAATGCCTGACACCAACAGTTCACATGATTTTAGTTAGACCATGTAAAGTATCGATTTTTTTAAATTTCTCTGGACCTAAGTTCTAGAATACTTTTGAAATAAAGAATGCAAATTACAATTTTTTTAAACAAGAGGATGGAAAGTGTAATTATAGGGAACTTAAAACACAAAATTTTTATCATTACCCCTAACATATTTTACCATAGCTCTCACCACTCTAAGAAACCGTAAGGTTATTTGCTAACATGAATGATATTTTTCTCTTGACAACGAGAAAATTACCTTGTCTAGGTAAAATCTAAATTTTATGAAGTACTCTCTTTTGTTCTTATGAGTTAGGTAATAGTCTCGATTAAAAGCAACTTGGTTGAATTACCTAATTAATCATAGAGTTATTTGCATCCCATGGTACGGCAAATTTGAATTACATGGACGTACAAAATTTCCTATATATCAATTATTTAATCCGTTAAGTTAATCTGGCAGCTTAATCAATTTTGTCTCCTTTTCCTTCCCCCAGGGGCTAGGCTTCTAGAAAAAGAAGGCGGCCTTTCCCGTGATCCTAAGCATCGAGGCGGTGAAGACGGGAAACTTCTATATGAATTCAGACATAAAGCAACTGCTATCCTTTGTTGACTTTTCCAATACATATGTACCCAAATAATCATCATATCGCTCTTGTCAAGCAGACTTGTTCATAAGGCCCCTATTTATGCAATATGGATTTGGTTGAAAGAAAATGGGAGTCAACCCAAGTTGGCTACATGGACCGGCGTTCGATTAGAATGGAGGCAGATCCCGTCCTCGAATTCAGTGGACATAATTTATCTAATAAATAAATAGCAAAGGCAAGTTTTGAAAATGTTTGAAAGTTGTATCACATTAAAAAAGTGTAGCTCAGAACTTCAAGATGGATAGAACAAGTTCATGTCATGTTAACGGTAGTTAGGTGCTTTAAATCCACTTACTTGTTTTACTTTGGAAATTTCATTTGAACGCATCCACTAAGTTGTGGAATGTGCCTGTCAATTTCCCTTTATATCTCTGATTCCGATATGCAAAAATTACTTCTGCTGCATTCACCTGAATAGGAAGAAACTTGGTATTTAACTTTCAGTCTGAATTTGCCGATACAAAGTACTTATTCTCACACATGCAATCTTCTCATTTCTAAGCATACTGCGACGCACATCGGAATCTATGGGGGAAACAGATTTATTGCGCCTCAAGGCTTGTATTCCAGCATTTTACTTACCATCCAAGATTAAGGGATGGTTTAGTCAGTTTGACTACAGGCACAAATGAAACTGGATACCATTGTTCATTTTGATAACTATTCATATTCTGCTTCATGGAATCAAAGATGTGTAACCCTGGACTCTGGAGTTGCTGGTTGGCAAAGTTTAAAGGGTAAGTAGATTTGTTTCTGCTACTTCTTTTGGCTAGCTATTTAAGGGGCGGCTAATGATCATGGGGTACAATCAGAATCTAGAAAGAATCTATTCTGAAGGATTAGCATTCTACTTGTTTTGTTAAATTTCCAACAAACTGTCTGCATTCTACTTGTTCACTTCTTAGCACATGTCAATGGTTTAAAATTTCTTGTCTGTTATGTTGCTTGTTATCATTTCCCTGGTTATCTCATTGATGTGATTACATCCACATTCTGTTGTGCGTGTGGAAGGGATCAATTCTACGCAAGGGGAGTGTTGAGTTATATGTTATACATACATTGCTTGGCAAGTTTCCTAATAGTTTAAGCTTTTGAAAAATGTATTTTTATAATACGCGGCAATCAAATCAATCAGCACGACCAATCAGTCAACGCTATGTTCTTGTTTGGTTCTTTCTTCTTGTAATTGTGGATTGTTTGTAAGACTTTAAGACAAGGACTATAAGCCTCTCATAAAATCATCAAATTACAACAATATTTAATGCTTGGACAGTTAAAAGCTGCTCATATGCCAGCAAACTTCAGCTTATTAAATTTGTTATTCATAGTCTGGTTAACTACTAGTGTCAACTCTTTTTTTGGCCCAAGATTTTTTGAAATGGTTGAGCGAAAGTGTAGAGCTTTCCTTTGGAAGGGAGATCCTGATTATAAAGAGGGAGCAAAAGTTAGATGGGACGCCGTTTGTCCTCCTAAGCAGTTTGGAGGCCCTGGCATTCGAAGACTGGAAATCTTGCTTGTATTTTAAAGTGTCTGTGGAGTATTTTGTTGAGGTTGGTCTCTATGTTTTGCCTGACTCTATAACTATCATCTTGACATAAACCAGATGCTTCTTATGCTTGAACGAAGTTACTTAAAGTCAGGAATTTTTTGAAATCCTGTATTCGATATATACTGGGTAATGGAGGTGATATTTCTCTTGGTATAATTTGTGACAACATGCTGGGATCTCGCTTGAATCATTTCTCAAGGAGAATAACTTACAAATCTTCTCTTCCTCTAAAGGCCAAAGTATCTGCTGTAATTCATAACTTTCATTGGAAGTGGCCCGCTGCTAGGTCTAGAGAGTTGGTTTCCACCCAAGCTTCTGTTTGTGGCGTGAATTTTCCTAATTCCTCAGCTGCAGAGAATGTTGTACGCACAGCTTCCTCAACTGATTGCCTTAACTCTTTTACCGCTCGGGAAATTGTCAGAAACAAGAATGCTGATGTTGACTGCCACAAACTTGTGTGGTTCCCCCCTATTTTGCCAAGATTGGGCTTTAATTCTTTGTTAGTAATACATGATAAACTCCCTACTTTTGAGAGGATTAACAGTTGGTCTGTTGGGAGAACAAGATCTCTCTACATGTTCAGTAATCTAAGCTCTCATCTAATTTTCGAGTGTAGTTTCTCTAATGAAGTACAGAGGAAGGTCTTAATTCTATCAAACTAATCATTGAATCTCGTTGTCATCTAATTCTCGATGTTTAATGTAGTCAACATTAGCGAGTTCACTGTGAAGCATAGTTTTGAGTATTGCCTTGGTCTTAAAATAAGAATGGCACCGATAAGCATTGTAGGTTTTGTCTTGCTTGGAATCTAAGTTTGTGAAAACTATCCAGCTAGAGTAAGGTTTGACAGACGACGGAGCCCGCTGTCTGACCAACTGCGCCGCCGCCGCTGCATCCGAGCTGCAGCTAATATTTTCTTGTTCGCTCTGCCCCTTCGACGCGCTACTTCCTTTCTGATGGATGATGGAGCCTGCCGCCAATCTTCAGAAGGCAAAGGCGAAGGTGGAGGTGAAGGTGGAGGCGGCATGCTTCGTCAGTCAACGGTGGCGTGGTTCGTCGGGCAGCCCCTTGAGTTTCTGAGTGGAAAGTGGCAAACTCATGAGCAGTGGTTTCTGGACTTGCCTCACTGGCACAACGAAAGTGCTTGCTCCCGCGCGCACGAAATCAAGTCCTGTCCGCATATGGATGCCTCGCTCTCTATCATTAGCCTTCCATCTCTCAATGAATTGAATTTTGGAGGTTGTGATGAGGGGGTGTTGAAGAATTTACCTGCCAGCTTTAACCACTCTTGTCATAGATGACGTTGCTGAACTAATTTGCTTAAATCATGCGTTTACAAGCTCCTCGATCAAGTTGAGAAAGTTGAAGATGGAAGGGTGTTCAAAGTTAATGTACTTGTGGCCAGACAGAGATGCAACCCAAAATCTAGCTTGTTTGAAGAGTTTACGTATTATTTATAATCCAAAACTCGTATTTTTTGTGGCTGGAGAAGGAGATATAGAGTTGCCTGGCAATCTTGACACTATCAAATTGGAAGGGTGCTTCATTTACAGAAGCTCCCAAAGAATATGCACAATCTCTCCTCTCTTAGAGGCTTGACCGTCAAGTTTTGTCCAAAATTTGAGTCCTTCCTGACACAGGAATACCGACATTAGTGATATCATTAACCATTGAAGATTGCGAGAAGTTGCAATCTTTGCCCATAAGATTAAGTAGTCATCCAAATGAACCAAGCAGCAGCAGCAGCAATACCTATGGCAACACGAAGTTTTGTCTGCAAAAAATTGGCATTAAGGAGTGCAAGAATTTGAGAAACTTACCCCATTGCTTGCAAGTTCTGTCCTATCTCACTACCTTGAAATTGCGCACCTGTCTTGCTCTGGAGCTGGAGTGCTTCCCTCCTCTTCCTCCTAGCATCTCAAAATTTGTTCTCTCGAACTGTGCGAAGATAAAATCCCTACCTAATCAGTTGCATCAACTTACATGTCTCCGTGTCTTTACAATAGTAGGGTCTAAGAGTATTACGCTCTTCTCTAATGGAGGATTGCCGCCCCAGCTACAGGAACTTAGGGTATATAAATACGGGAATACGAAGCAGCCGATGAGGGAGTGGCTTTGCCCCCCTCACCTCCCTCGAAGTTCTAGCGTTCGACAGCAGAGCTGGTCAAGTGGGAGAGGAGGAGGATCTTCTGATTCCGCTCCCTTCCTCTCTGCTTCATCTTTCTGTCAAGGACGTTTTCCTCAGTGGCGGTGAAAGGTTGTCCGTAATCCACCTCCCTGTCTCCAGACCAAGGATTTTGCGATCGGCCCCTCATCCGCAACATCGCTCTATTTATATATTAAATGGTATAATTATCGGAGCCGTGGCTCTTTGAAAAGGGGTCTTGTATTTTAGACCCAATAATTATTATTATATTACTTTAAAAAGTGTGTTTTAAATTTTAGCGGATGATTAGCAAGTTGAAGTTTCTGGGCGTTCTCCTCCCCCCTTGTCGTCTGCACCTCAATCGCCTGTGCTTCTTCGCCTCTCCACCCCGTGGTCCTCACCTCGATCATCGTCTCCATCTCATGACGATTTCCGTGCCTCGATATATTTCATTATAATCACGTATTGATCTTTGCCATTCACTCTACTGCTCTACTCTTCTATCAACAACTAGATTTGGCATCAGGTTCCCCTATCCATTGAATTGCTTCGCATGATTTCACCGGTCCAGCAAAAAGATTTCGTGAAGATCTGGGATGTTGTTGAAGGCCCGTTGCCCTCGAATCTGTATCCTCAGCTCATGTTTGCATTCTGAGCAGTTCTCTGCGCTCCCTCATCCGATTCTTCCGTCATCGCTTTGGTCCGCGTCATTTGCCAAGATTCTCTCAATCTTGCTCGCCTTGCAGGTTAGATTTGAATTCCCATTGGTGAAGTTTGCCGGTTCTAAGTCTAGGAGGAGAAAATGCTGCTGAAGTGGGGGACCCTTGGATGTGGGATTGCTCCTCATTGTAGAGACGAAGGGGAGATGCCACTGCAGACTTTGTTCTACAGATCTTGACTTCTGTGGAAACTCTTTCCATGATTAGTTGCTTCTCAGATTACTCACCAGGATAGGTCTGTATATGTTCTCTTGCCCTGTTCAATAAGCGTCTGTTTTTCCCCTGATGTCCTAATCCACTACATGAATCTAAAGTCTGGACATAATTTGCATCACATCGAAAAAGTGTAGCTCAGGACTTCAGATGGATAGAGTAAGTTCATGTCATGTCGATGGCAGTTAGGTGCTTTAAATCCTCTTACCTGTTTTAGTTTGGAAACTCCATTTGAGCACAGTTACTAAGTTGTGGAGTGTACCTGACTAATTTCCCTTATGTCTTTGATTCTGATATGCAAAATTTACTTCTGCAACATTCACCAGAAGAGAAAAGAACTCGGTATTAACCTTCTGTCTACATTTACCGATACAATTTGCTTATTCCCACACATGCAAATCTTCTCATTTCTGAGCATACTGTGACGCACATTGAAATCTATGGGGGAAACAGATTTATTGTGCCTCAATCCTTCCATTCCAGCATTTTACTCACCATCCAAGGTTAGGGAATGGTTTAATTGGTTTGAGAACAGACACAAATGAAGGCATTTCATGGACTGGATAGCACTCAATGAAATCTTTGCCCATTGTTCATTTTGATAACTATTCATATTCTGCTTCATGGAACCAAGAAGCATTGCCCTGTGGTCACTGGTTGGCAAACTTAAAAGGGTGGGTAGAGTTGTTTCTGCTAAATCTTTTGACAGGCGGTTTGAAAGACATGGCTAATGATCATGGGGTATAATCAGAATCTAAAAAGAATCTCTTCTGGAGGATAAGCAAATGGTCCACATTCTACTTGTTTTGTTAAATTTCCAACAGATTGTCCACTTTCTACTTGTTCATTTCTAACATTGTACCGAAGCACATGCAATGGTCCAAAATTTCTTGCCTATTACATTGTTTGTTCTCCTGTTCCATGGTTATCTCATTGACATAATTACGTCCACATTTTGTCGTATGTGTCTAAGGGATAGGTTCTACACAAGGGGGAGTGTTAAGTCATAAATTATGTATACATTGGTTGGCGTGTTTCCTAAGGGTTAAGCTTTTAGGAAACGCATTTGTCTAGCATGCAGCAATCAAATCCAAACAGCATGACCAATCAGCCAACCCTAAGTTCTTGTTTAGTTGGTTCTTCTAGTAATTTTGCATTGTCTGGAAGACTTTCAGACGAGGATTGTAGGCCTCTCATAAAATGATTGAATTACAAGAAGATTTAAAGCTTGGACAGCTAACAAACTCTCATATCCTGGCTGACTTCAGCTTCTTAAATCTATTGTTAGTAGTCTGGTTGACTATTGGTGTCAACTCTTTTTGTTGCCCAAGAAAGTTATTAAAATGATTGAGCAAAAGTGTAGAGCTTTCCTTTGGAAGGGAGATCTCGATGCCACAGAGGGATCGAAAGTTAGGTGGGACCCCATCTGCCTTCCTAAGCAATTTGAAGGCCTTGGCATTTGAAAACTGGCTTTGTGAAATCTTGCTTTTATGTTGAAGTGTCTGGATTATTTTGTTGAGGTGTGGGTCTCTATTTTTGCCTAGCTTTGTAGCTATCGTTTTGACTTTTAACCAGATGCTACTTTGCTTGGAAGAGGTTATTAAAGGTTAGGAATACATTGAAACCCTGCACCAGATATATGGTGGGTAACAGAGATAATTTGGTATGATTTGTGGCACCATGCTGGGATCTTGCCAGAATCATTCTCAAGGTGAAGAATTTATGACTCTTCTCTTCCTCTGCAGGCCAAAGTATCTGCTGGAATTCATGACTCATTAAAAGTGGTCCGCTGCTATGTTTGAAGAGTTGGTTTCTGTCCAAGGTGCAGTTTGTGGTGTGAATTTCCCTAATTCCTCAGCTGCAGATGAAGTTGTATGCAAAGCTGCTACAAACGGTTGCTTTCACTCGCTTGGGAAATATTCAGAACAAGATTGCTAATGTTGAATGGCACAAACTTGTGTGGTTCTTCCCTGATGTGCCCAGAGCTGGTTGGTTAGTAATACGTGTTAAACTCCCCACTTTTGAGAGGATTTACAATTGGTCTGCTGGGAGTACTAGATCTCTCTATTTGTTCTGTAATATAAGTATTGAATCTCGCTCTCATCAATTTTTCTAGTGTAGTTATTCTAATCAAGCGTGGAGCAAGAATGCTGCAGCTTTAGTTGAATTCATAAAACTTCTATAATTTGGTTGGATAAAACAAGCTGCTCAGGGAAAGATTTTCAAAAGTGTATTGGAGTTTACGTGGAACCACCATATCTGTTATATCTTGAGTCCATGAATTTTTGTATCATGTACAGGTGGTTCCTCCTTGGATGTTGATGGAATCAAAATTTTCAAGCTCTTTGTTATACATAGTTTTGAGAGTTGCCTTGGTCTCAAAATAAGATTGGCATCATCATAGGCTGTGTCTTGCTTGGAATCTAAGTTTGCAAAAACTATCCAGCTAAAGTGAGGTTTGTTTGAGGGTTGCTTATTGTTGTTTTTTGGGTGTGTAGAGTTGCATGTTTTGCTCTGTCATCTCTATGCTTGTGCTGGCGGACAGATGTCAACTTCAATATGAAAGGGAGTTGCCTTTTTTTTTTTTCGATTCGAAGAGACTTTACCCCCGATTCATAATAATTCACTTGCTTGCATCTGCTAGAAATTCTACCTCCAAATTCGATCTTTTGCTTGCAATTCTTCGTCCTAATATCGTTGTCATTTTAAGGAAGAAATTAATTTGGAATCATTGGTGGCGTCTTTGCTTGTGCTTACGTTTATGTAAAGAGAAAGTAAGTTTTCCGATGCAGACCTTCCAAGAACCAGCCCAAGTCTTTGACAAGAAAATCCAGCTTGGGAAGTATTTTGCCCACTTGAAACTCTCTATATTTAATATAATTATAGGACATTAAATATGATGATAACATGGTTAAATTGTAAGTCTCACAGCGTAGAATTGGGAAGACTGTATGCGTGCTTGAGGTCGTTGTCTTTGCGAAATCTAATTAATGACTTATACGAGTAGTGCTTCTTAAGATCAATCCTAATGATAAATACAACACATTATTTCTGAAAGTGATTTTTGGGTTCGTTTGGTATTTTTTCTTTTTATTGCAAGATCTTTGTATGATAAGGTATTGTCGCGAGAAATGAAAGTCCAATAGAAGGAATGGGAAAATTTTGCTAATTCAGTTGATGTGCCCGAAAAAAAAAAGCCACAAGTAAAAACAAAAAAAGGGAAATATTACGAGAGAATTTGGAGCTTAAAAGTTGACGGTAAAGTGCTAACAACTGCTGATCGCATAAGGCTGGAGATTCTCTATCTCACACGATGTCTTTATTTGGCATCTTGATAAGTGTCAACTATTATTAATACATTAAGTTGCAAATTTCACGATTATCCCTATTCACATGGATGACTGATTGTGACGAACGAGATACTAATTACGGACTTACGATGGCACAAATAAGGATAAAGGAACTCATTTCCCTCGAGAAGCACAAGAAAACCCTGTCAGACCTCCCGTATAGCAAAGTTTGTTAACCATATTTAAAAATGTCAGAAATTTTACATATACCTCCTAGACAGAAACCTTGCTGTGGAGGCAAAATTCAGCGCCCAAAAGTACTTTTGAGTACGCTCCTTTTAAAATTCGTTGATTCTGACTCTTTCACGGGGGAGGGTTTGCATATATGATATATCCGATCTTGCCAAGATTGCTTTGCCTTGATGTGTTCCGTTAAAATTAGGTACGATCTTGCCATTTACTTTTCTTACGCTATTCTCCTCCTTGTAGTCACTTCACTACTCGCATTCAGCATCAATTCTCCTGTTCTCTGAAATGCTTCACGTGATTTCAACGAACCAGCGAAAATGTCAATGAATCCGAGGTGTCTTTAACGGAGGGGCACGTTTGAATTTCGGGATTCTCGGCTTATTTTTGCATTCTAGCAAATTTGTTGCATTCCCCCATCCAATTCTTTCGATATCGCGTGCTCTGTCTCGTCTTCCTTATTACGGTACAACCCAGCAACCTATGGAAAGGCCTATAAACCCTTCCTTCACCATTGCCTCACCGGTTTTAAGTCTAGGAGAAGATGCTGAAGGTGAACACTGTTTTAACTTGATGTGCAATCCACTAGATGAAATCTGAAGTCTGCACTAAATGTACATGATAAATAAATGGTGAACACAAGTTTCTGCAACATACCAACAAATGTGCTATTATGATATAAAATGCATGAAGTGCTTAGGTCTCCACACAACATTGAAGCTTTGTTACACTATTATCAAAGTCCTTGATATGTGGGAAAATTACCAAAAAAGTCTTAAACTTATTATAATTGTGTCGGTTCAATCATAAACTTATTTTTTTTTAGCTAATTAAGTCATAAACATTTTTGCAATTATACTAGTTCAGTTCATTTGACCAAAATTGGCCAACCGACGCTGATGTGGTCACCACCTAACACTAGTGACCATTTCTTTGATAATATTTTATTTTTTCAAATTAATTTATTAATTTTTTTTATCTTTTTCCTTTTTTTCCCTCTCTTTTCCCTCCTCTTTCCTCCTCCCTCCTCCTCTCTCCTTCTTCCTTTAGCTCTAGTGATCGGCTAGAGGGGATGATTGGCCAGTCACCAGACTGAAGCGGCTGGCGAATGGACGAGCCCTTGCTGGATCTAGCTAGAGCTCGCCTCGATTTGGCGGGGCTCGCCTCGCTAGACCCGGCGGGGACGAGGCCCCCCTCATTGGTTGGATCTAGCTAGGGCTTGCCTCGCCAGTGGTCGGACAAGCTCACCCTCACCTAGCGATGGGGAGGCAAGCTCACCTGACTGCCTCAATCCAACAACCAGCTAGCCCTCCTCTCTGGCCAGTCGCTAGAGCCAAAAGAAGGAGGGAGGAGGAGGGAGAAGGAAAAAAAATGATAAAAAATTAATAAAATAATTCGAAAAATAAATATATTATTAAAAAGGGTCACCAACATTGGTTGGAGGCCACGTCAATACTAGCCGATCAATTTTGGCCAAATGGACTAAAGTGACATAATTGTAAAAGGTTTAGTATTCAATTGGTCAAAAAGATAAGTTTATGACTGAATTTGCATAATTACAATAGGTTTATAATTTTTTTGGTAATTTCCCCCTTGATAGGTTGACCCAAGAAAGCCGCAAGGCCAAATAGACAAGTTCAAGTTTCAGCAATATATGATACAAACGAACGATGAGAATTAGCAAGACATAACATACATACATTGTACCATCTTTAAATTCAAATGCACGAAAATTCTTAGGAGCCAGCAAAAGACGAAGAAAACACACATATCCGTATCTGTTCATTTCATGGACGAAATTCCATTAACAAGGCAAACAAACACACACTAATTTCACGCATTCAAGTAGCCAGTCAGACTGCGATGCGTCCACAAGTCCTTAAACTTCAGATTATGTCAACCTGTAGAAAGGAAAAAAGGAAACATTCGTAAAGCCTGGTCCCCAAGCTTTCAGGTACCATGTGGAAAGACTAAAAAGAGTGAGTTCTATTGGAAAGTCAAAGACAGCAAGTAATAATTGTATTAATTTCAAACAGCATCCAAGAACTGTAAAACCAATGAATCATATTGAAAACTTCAATCGAACAACCAAATGAAGTACCACATAAGTGGATATATAGGAATCCCCCATGCCTGGGGAACTCATGACCGGCTACGTCTACAAAGATGCTGTATTTATCTAAATCAGAATTGCAATAAACTGAAGAATCAATGATATGCATCAATAACTTTGATCAGACTGCATAGGGAACTCATCCCAACGGCCTACATCGCTACCCATCCAGCATATCACGTCACTTATCAGAACACACATTTGGAGCAAAACAAACCGGATCGGAACTACAAAAGGACAAACGTGTCCACAGGGGCCAATTCGACAAGACAGCCACGTTTGAAAATTAGCTCCATCACACGGAACTCGGAAGTTACTTTCGTTTTTTGGGCCATGTACTATGAATGAAACCAGCCAGTTTCCCAGCTCTGGCGATAGAAACACTTAATATGGACTAAAGAGTATCAAAAGCACAAACGTCAAGAGAAGTTCCAAGCTCCCCGGAGCACAATTACAGATTCAATGAAACAGAGAGCCAGAATCGCGAAAAAAATGAGACATTTCCGATGAGAAATCTATCCTAATCTTCGCACAAACAACCCACTGTATCCAGTATCCACAACAACATCAAAGTCGCACAATGCAGCATCAGCAACAGCGTCACCAATCGAATTCGAACACATGAATGATGCTGAACTGAACGGAGTTGTCAAGCCGGAGAAAATCTCTCTCACACATTTATGATGTTTGGGAGCTCCGGGGCCTTCCTGCTAAGTTTTCGGCGAGAAGGATGGCCTCTGCCTAAATTTTGACCTACATGACAAAAGGGTCAAACGCTTTGACTCGGGGATTTTAGTTGGGAACTCGAGTTCATCGCTTTAATAAGCTCGTCCGACCAAAACATTACGCCGAAAAAAAAGAAAGAGACGAATTATCCAAGAAAATCACCTGATGATGGCAGGAAGAGTAAGCGATCGAGAAATTCCCTTCGCAGCCGCGTCACTCTGGACGCCCAAAACAGCACGACAGACGAGAACGAACAACAACTCCAGACAACAGAGAAATTCCTTCGCAGCCGCGTCATTCTTGTGTTATTACACGGATTAAGCATGGCATATGTGTTGAATTCTCACATTCACTTATTTTAGCTCTCTTCATTATGTATTTGTCTTCTGTGGAATGAGTACCATTAGTATGTGAATTTTGGTTTTAGTCCCTATGATAAGATTTTTAAAGTGTTATTTCTTTTTATTTTTAACTTATTGCAGCCTCAATTAGCTAGTTAATAAATGCCCATATACCCATTCGTATGGCTGGAATTATCATTTGACTTTACTGAAAAAAAGGGCACAAGCTTATGCATTGGCCAAAAAAAGAAAAAAAGACATGAGTAAAATCTAAATTTAATAGGCAATATCCACGATTTTTTTTTTTAACTCAGAGACTGGAAAAGTGAGGAAAAAACTTGGATGTCAATGAGCTACGGTTATATTAAGTTAGATTTGTAATCTACATCATCTTACTCGAAATTTTAATCATCACATTCAATTATATTACAATATTATGTTTGCACTAAATATAAGGCATAATTGAAATTTAGATGGATTATTACCTTTAAAAATAGGATCTCCCTTGCGGGAAGGGCGTTTAATCTGAATGATCCAACCAACATTTGCAAATTGATCTGAATGCAATGGTTTTGGTCCATACACTCTGTTCCATGTTCTGGGTTTCTGACAACTACAAAAATTATCAGGATTCAGTATTTTAAGATAATCAAAGGTAACACATAAAGAAGAAGCACTTGGTCCATGGTACAGAGTGGCACATGATTGCAGTTGGATAGCTTTTGAAGAATGTATATATCTCCATGATTTGATTAAATGTTTCATATATTATATTGTACAAAATTTAAATCAGAAAACGATGAGAAGGTTGTTGCTGCAGTATCTATGAAAAAATTTTCTTTCCACCCTCATTTCAGAGATTGATCGTTGATTAAAGAGTTGCGACCAATCTGTAAATGTATGCTACATTACATACATTGGCGAGATAGGAAAGTTACTGAAGTTCTAAACTAGAGGGAAATGTAGCCGGCATTTGGTGGACTAAACATGTAAGGAATGGGGGAGCTAGAAAGAACAAACAAATTTGAAGTATTTAAAGGACTTGCTGAGGATAATTTCCAAGTCGTGGCATTATGGTCACCCTCCTTACGCCCTTCAAAATCCACAATAGAGGGTACAGAAATCAACTCTATGCAATTGCACGGAAACAATGTCGATCAGGCCTGAACTTTGCTGGCAGAACCGACGCGCATTTTGCAATTAATCTCAGGGATGAATTCGTCCTCAATGGCGAAATCTGACTCGTTTCATCTCCATCCTGTATTCATCCTCTCTGCCTAGCGTCCTTGGCATTTCGATTTAGGGACGTCGAAGTTTCAAGACCTTGTTGGGTCCGGTGACTAAAAATTCACCGATGAAGGCCCAGAGGCTGGTCAAACGTCAACGGCCCAGTTTGATCTTTATGGATTAAAAGAAGAAGAACAGAACGAGCTCGGTCCGGGAAAAACCCGGCTTTGATGGATCTGTTGCTCCATTATTTATTATATTTTATTCATTTTTTTTTATCATTATCATTATCATTATCATTTATTATTTATTATTTTATTTTTTAAGCGAAGGATGCATGTTTGGCTTGTTGGCAAAATTCAGATGGCTACACCGCAGTAACGCAGATGAGCCTTTCTCACAATATTATGAATAATCAAACGAGATATTACCATTTTAGTCAATCCAAATTCAATGAGATTGACAAGCGTCAACATAATAAAAACTTAGAACTCTCTTCGTAAGCTGACAATTATGGAAAACTTACGTAAAGTGAGTCTTTGGGTAATGTGATAGACATAACTAATTAAAGTGTTGAAGCTATATGAACATTTGTGATTCTTTAGCAAGATCCAGAGTAGAATCTAGATATTCTTGAAATGTGATTATCTTGATCTAGTAGGTGTAATTTATGCAATGTCCACTCATGCAATTGTTCCTATATGTTCCGTGTGTTTTTCATGTAGTTGTATTGATTGAACACTCGTGGTCTCGAGACTAAAAGAATGTCAAACACCAAATTGCATTTGTTCGAGCGTTGTCATCATCATCATTATTCTACTCTCTGTTTTAGTATTTTTTTTTTTTGGGGCAAGAATTGAAGGAAGCAATGGCAATCAAAACTTAACAGATCTCTTGGATCTTGACGCATATGGTCAACTTAAGACCAAGCCTTGCTTTTCTTCTTCCCATTATAAAAAAAAATAGCTTAACTCACAAGTGGCATTGCTTGAGTCGGCTCCCAGTTGGATGGTAAATTAAGTCATGCAATGGACATGAACAATAAATGCGTCACGGTACATTGAATCTCAGCAATTTTTTTTTTTTAGGTAGATATGTGATCTGGGGATGGACTGCATGGCCTTTAGTCAATCCAACAAAATCGGAAATGATTGTCAAGACTTAAAAGATTGGAAAAATGTGGCTCTTGGCTGAATAGGAAATGTCAGTGCCCAATGTGAGTCGTCAATGATGAGGACACTAAAATTATTGGTGGAAGAGTTTGTGACACTCCAAATCTCACATAAAATGAAAAAAACTTGAGATGTAAGTTAAAATCCAGTCCCAAGAATCACCACCTATATACTTTTCTAGGAAGATCGGTCCACATTGAATCTTCCAAGTCATTACATGTGTTTCAGATTGAGTAAATTTGTGCCACAATGTAATATCTAACATAGCAAAATAAAGATAAGAAATTACCTAAAGCTAATCCTAATGTAGCGCCTTAGAAATTAATTCTAGACACAATCATAAAAGGATCCAGTCTAACTGTGGACCGACTGGTACTATTTTTAAAGTGGCAGGTCCGACTCGCGGACCATGCAACCTTAAAGTCAGTGAGTAGGTCAATTCCTATTCCATGCTAATGTTCTGAGAAGCAAATAATAGGAGTGACATATCAAATAGAATTGCAAGCTCATTGACCTAAAGAGCACGAGAAACATCGCACCAAACTACAATTGGAATTATTCTATTGCCACGGGCATTGTCTTTCTTTGGGCTCTTATAAAGTAGTCTGCATCATTATCTACTCGTGAGTAGTTGATATCTAGAAGGCTGTTTCCAGAGTGTTTTTCTATAGAAGTTTAGTGAATAATTCAACTTCAACGCGCAAGACCATGCACAAGTTCATGAATTACGTTCAGGGGGAATTAATCAATGAGTATTCGATAGTTGTGCAATCACTGAGTGTTCGATAGTTGTGAAAATCTTCATAGGATTTATGTAATTTCTTTATGAGATTTAGTTGTTGTTTCATAAGGAATTGTTTGGGCTAAACATTGCATGAAATATGGTGGTATTTGAGGGCTGAGGAAAACGTTGAAAGTGTTTGACTATCTTGAAAGTGATTATAAGATAACCTCTGTTATATCACTGGCTGGCCACGTATACCCCCCGCAAGGGGTATACCCTGTCATTTTCGTTTTCCACGCCCGGGCAGACCCTGGGGAAGGCGTCGCGGGGATCAAGGTGGGTTCCGAACCCTCCCGAGGGGGGTTTGTGGCCGGAGAGCCCCGTGGGGGTGTTTATCCCTTTGTTTTTTCGTCCTAGGACACCCAAATTCAGGACGAAGCCTTTTAAGGACTTGCTTAGGTCCAATGAGATTTAGTTGTTGTTTCATAAGGAATTGTATGGGCTAAACATTGCATGAAATATGGTTGTATTTGAGGGCTGAGGAAAATGTTGAAAGTGTTTGACTATCTTGAGCGTGATTATAAGATAACCTCTGTTATATCACTTGATCAAAAGTGGAGTCTTGTACTGCTCTCTTTGTGGAGTGGGTCCCATCAACCGAGCCACTAAATACGGTGTCCAATTTGCTTTTTGGTAAACTCCAAACAATCCGCACAACCGCACGAGATAGATTCTAGTTGTTTCAAAAGCAATAGCAACTATACGATCCATGTGCTTTTATGCTTTACTTAATAATGAAATATCCATTTTCAAAAAATCGGCCATACATGTTCAGGGGAAAATTAGCCCAATGAAACTTTTATTAATTGATTAGTAAGCATCATTACAGATGGACAAATATTCTTATCAGCCGATCTATTCAATGCTGGAATCAGACCTGCTATTAATGTGGGTATTTCTGTTTCCAGAGTAGGATCTGCAGCTCAAATTAAAGCCATGAAACAAGTAGCTGGAAAATTAAAATTGGAATTAGCGCAATTCGCAGAATTAGAAGCCTTTGCACAATTCGCTTCTGATCTCGATAAAGCTACCCAGAATCAATTGGCAAGAGGTCAACGATTACGTGAATTGCTTAAACAATCCCAAGCAGCCCCTCTCACGGTGGAAGAACAGATAATGACTATTTATACGGGAACGAATGGTTATCTTGATTCATATTGAAAAACATGTCGTAGTTACTTTCATTGAAAAAAAGACGTGGTTATTAGTACAACGTGGGAAAAATGCCTGCTTTTCAACTATAGATAATTCTTCACATTAGTGTTACTTTGAAAAAACAACAAAAAGAGGAGACATTGTTGTCCTCTGTGGACCTTAGGAGTCTGTGGTCCTCACATGGCCATGTGAACCACGCCATGTTTGTAGCTGCAACCCATTCACGACGTCAATGTTACTTTAGAAAAAAAGGCAAAAAGGCAAAAAGACAAGGAGGCATTATTGACCTCTAAGTACCTGTAGAGGATGGAGGACCTTGTAATTGAGTCTTTGATGCTTCGTATCCGTAGAAAACAACAAATGGACACACAAGACGGGAAAAGACCAAGATGGTCCTAATTTTACAAAAGTTCATCCAATCAAACGAAGTATGACAATGTGAAACATTGCCTCGCATAGGCGAGGGCCGACCAGGTAAGACCTGATGAGGGTCGACCTCACCTAGGATAGATCTGGCGAGCCCAGCCCTCGCCCAGGCCAAGGTGGCCTCACCAGGCATCGGCTGGGCAAAGGCAATGTCAAGTGAGCTCGGTGAGGCTGCTTGGCCTAGGCAAGGGTCAGCCTCTCCTGGTTTGGGTGAGGGTTGGCCTCACTAGATCTGGCCTGGGCAAGGCCGACCTCGGTCGAGTCTCACCCGGCTGGCCCTCGCTTGAGGGGGCCTCACCTATGGAGGGTGAGGCCAGCCCGCCCTACCATGGTCGATGGCTGACCATCGCCTATGACCAGAGGTCGGTCACTAGCAAAAGGTAGAAGAAGACCAAAAAGAAAACAAAGGAAAAAAAGAAGAGAAAAATTAGAAAGATAATTAAAAATTTAAAAAATATTATAATATTACTAAAAGTGTCTATGTTAATGCCAATAGTGCCATGTGGCAGACCGCTGCAATAAATTTCGATCAAAATTAGTTGGATGACTTAATTTGGTAGAAGTGAAAAAGTTTAACTTAATTGTCAAAAAGTGAAAATGTTTTGGATTGAATCGGCAAAATTAAAATGTTTGATCGAACTGATAAAAGCATAATAGATTTATGACTTTTTAGATAATTTTCCACCTATACGCTCCATGTGATTTTACACTTTACTTAATATTGAAACATCCATTTCAAAAAATGGGCCGTGCATGTTCAGGGGAAGATTGGCACAATGACACTTTTATTAATTGATAAATAAGCACCCTAAAGGTAATTCCTTTGAAAAACAAGTCATAGTTACTTTCATTAACAAAGAGCCGTGGTTATCAGTACAACATGGGAAAAGCGCATGCTTTTCAACTATAGATAATTCTTCGCATTAGTGTTACTTTGAAAAAATAACAAAAAGAGGAGACATTGTTGTCCTCCGAAGACCTTAGGGTTCTGTGGTCCTCACATGGCCATGTGAACCATGCTATATCGGTAGTTGCAAACCATTCACGACGTCAATGTTACTTTAGAAAAAAAAGGCAAAAAGGCAAAAAGACGAGGAGGCATTATTGTCTTTTAAGTACCTGTAGTGGATGGACAACCTTGTAATTGAGTCTTTGATGCTTCATGTCCGTAGAAAACAACGAATGGACACGCAAGACGGGAAAAGACCAAGATGGTCCTAATCTTACAAAAGTTCATCCAATCAAATAAAGCATGGCAATGTGAAACATTGCCTCGCATAGGCGAGGGCCGACTAGGTAAGACCTGATGAGGGTTGACCTCACCTAGTCTAGATCTGGCGAGGCCGGCCCTCGCCCAGGCCAAGGTGGCCTCACCGAGCATCGGCTGGGCAAATGCAACATCAAGTGAACTCAGTGAGGCTGCTTGGCCTAGGCAAGGGTCAGCCTCTCCTAGTCTGTGTGAGGGTCAGCCTCACCAGATCTGGCCTGGGCAAGGCCAACCTCGGTCGAGTCTCGCTCGGCTGACCCTCGCTCGATCGGGCTTCACCTATGGAGGGCGAGGCCAGCCTGCCCTACCATGGTCGATGGCCGACCATCGCCTGTGGCCAAAGGTCGGTCACTGGCAAAAGGTAAAAGAAGACCAAAAAGAAAACAAAGGAAAAAAAAAATAAAAAAAGAGAAAAATTAGAAAATAAAAATAAAAATTCAAAAAATATTATAATATTACTAAAAGTGTCTGTCAATGCCAACAGTGCCATGTGGCACCGCTAACATCCACATCAATAAATTCCGATCAAAATTGATTGAATAGACTTAATTTGGTAAGAAGTGAAAAAGTTTTGACTTAATTGTCAAGAAGTGAAAATGTTTTGGATTGAATCGGTAAAATTAAAATGTTTAGGATTGAATTGATAAAAGTATAATAGATTTATGAGTTTTTAGACAATTTTTACCCTATACGTTGCATGTGCTTTTACACTTTACTTAATAATGAAATATCTATTTCAAAAAATCGGCCGTGCGTGTTCGGGGAAAATTGGCACAATGAAACTTTTATTAATTGACAAATAAATACCCTAAAGGTAATTCCTTTGAAAAACAAGTCGTAGTTACTTTCATTGACAAAAAGCCGTGGTTATTAGTACAATGTGGGAAAAACGCCTACTTTTCAACTACAGATAATTCTTCACATTAGTGTTACTTTGAAAAAACAACAAAAAGAGGAGACATTGTTGTCCTCTGTGGACCTTAGGAGTCTGTGGTCCTCACATGGCCATGTGAACCACGCCATGTCTGTAGCCGCAACCTATTCACGATGTCAATGTTACTTTAGAAAAAAAAGGCAAAAAGGCAAAAAGACAAGGAGGCATTATTGTCCTCTAAGTACCTGTAGAGGATGGAGGACCTTGTAATTGAGTCTTTGATGCTTCATGTCCGTAGAAAACAACTAATGGACACACAAGACGGGAAAAGACCAAGATGGTCCTAATTTTACAAAAGTTCATCTAATCAAACGAAGCATGGCAATGTGAAACATTGCCTCGCATAGGCGAGGGCCGGCTAGGTAAGACCTGATGAGGGTCGACCTCACCTAGGATAGATCTGGCGAGGCCGGCCCTCGCCCAGGCCAAGGTGGCCTCACCAAGCATCGGCTGGGCAAAGGCAACGTCAAGTGAGCTCGGTGAGGTTGCTTGGCCTAGGCAAGGGTCAACCTCTCCTAGTTTGGGTGAGGGTTGGCCTCACCAGATCTAGCCTGGGCAAGGCCAACCTTGGTTGAGTCTCGCCTGGCCGGCCCTCGCTCGATCAGGCCTCACTTATGGAGGGCGAGGCCAGCCCGCACTACCATGGTCAATGGCCAACCATCGCCTGTGGCCAGAGGTCGATCACTGGCAAATGGTAGAAGAAGACCAAAAAGAAAAGAAGAAAAAAAAAAAAAAAGAAGAGAAAAATTAGAAAAAATAATTAAAAATTCAAAAAATATTATATTATTACTAAAAGTGTCATGTCAGTGCTAATAGTGCCATGTGACACCGCTAACATCCATGTCAATAAATTCCGATCAAAATTAGCTAGATTGACTTAATTCTAGTGGTAAAAGTGAAAAGTTTAGACTTAATCGAGAAGTGAAAATGTTTTGGATTGAATCAAGAAAATTAAAATATTTAGGATTGAATTGATAAAAGTATAATAGATTTATGAATTTTTAGATAATTTTCCTCCTATATGTTCCATGTGCTTTTACAATTTACTTAATATTGAAATATCCATTTCAAAAAATGGGCTGTGCATGTTCAGGGAAAATTGGCACAATGAAACTTTTATTAATTGATAAATAAGCACCCTAAAGGTAATTCCCTTGAAAAACAAGTCGTAATTACTTTCATTGACAAAAAGCTGTGGTTATTAGTACAACGTGGGAAAAAAGCCTGCTTTTCAAATATAGATAATTCTTCACATTAGTGTTACTTTGAAAAAACAACAAAAAAGTGGAGACATCGTTGTCCTCTTCGGACCTTAGGGTTCTGTGGTCCTCACATGGCCATGTGAACCACGCCATGTCGGTAGCTGCAACCCATTCACGACGTCAATTTTACTTTAGAAAAAAAAAAAGGCAAAAAGGCAAAAAGACAAGGAGGCATTATTGTCCTCTGAGTACCTATAGTGGATGGAGAACCTTATAATTGAGTCTTTGATGTTTCATGTCCGTAGAAAACAAGGATTGGACACGCAAGACGAGAAAAGACCAAGATGGTCCTAATTTTACAAAAGTTCATCCAATCAAACGAAGCATGGCAATGTGAAACATTGCCTCACATAGGCGAGGGCCGACTAGGTAAGACCTAATGAGGGTCGACCTCACCTAGTCTAGATCTGGCGAGGCCAGCCCTCGCCCAAGCCAAGGTGGCCTCACTAGGCATCGGCTGGGCAAAGGCAACATCAATTGAGCTCGATGAGGTTACCTAGCCTAAGCAAGGGTCAGCCTCTCCTGGTCTGGGTGAGGGTCGGCCTCACCAAATTTGGGCTAGGCAAGGCCAACCTCGGTTGAGTCTCGCCTAGCCGGCCCTCGCTTGATCGGGCCTCACCTATGGAGGGCAAGGCCGTTCTGCCCTACCATGGTCGATGGCCAACCATCACCTGTGGCCAAAGGTCAATCACTGGCAAAAAGGTAGAAGAAGATCAAAAAGAAAAGAAAGCAAAAAAAAAAAAAAAAAAAAAAAGAGAAAAATTAGAAAAAAATTAATTAAAAATTCAAAAAATATTATTATGTTTCTAAAAGTGTCTATGTGAGTGCCAACAGCGCCATGTGGCACCGCCGACATCCACGTCAATAAATTCCGATCAAAATTGGTTGAATTCGACTTAATTAGTAAAAAAGTGAAAAAGTTTATGACTTAATGTTAAGAAATGAAAATGTTTTGGATTCAATCTAAAAATTAAAACGTTTGTGATGAATTGATAAAAGTATAATGATTTATGACTTTTTATACAATTTCCCCCTATACGTTTGATGTGCTTTTATAGTTTACTTAATAATGAAATATCCATTTCAAAAATCGGCCGTGCATGTTTAGGGGAAAATTGGCACAATGAAACTTTTATTAATTGATAAATAAGCACCCTAAAGGTAATTCCTTTGAAAAACAAGTCATTGGTACTTTCATTGACGAAAAGCCGTGGTTATTAGTACAACGTGGGAAAAACGCCTGCTTTTCAACTATAGATAATTCTTCACATTACAGTTACTTTGAAAAAACAACAAAAAGAGGAGACATTATTGTCCTCTGAGGACCTTAAGGTTCTGTGGTCCTCACATGGCCATGTGAACTACGCCGTGTCTGTAGCTGCAATCCATTCACAACGTCAATGTTACTTTAGAAAAAAAGGCAAAAAGACAAGGAAATATTATTGTCCTCTAAATACCTATTGTGGATGGAGGACCTTATGATTGAGTCTTTGATGCTTCATGTCCGTAGAAAACAACTAATGAACACACAAGACGGGAAATGACTAAGATGGTCCTAATTTTTTACAAAAGTTCATCCAATCAAACGAAGCATGGCAATGTGAAACGTGCCACGTTTCGAGATGGAAATGATTCGCAACATTAGGGTTACTCTTGGAAAGAAAGCAAAAGGAGAAGCAAGCATTATTATCCTCCAAGGACCTGTGGTGGACTGTGGACCTTATTCTGTCCAAAATGAAGCCATATGTGATTTGGGAATATGATGCTGAGACTTATGATCACTTCTAGACCAAACCTTTCTTCTTCTTTTTTCATTCCCATGATAGTAATAAATAGTTTAACTCAAGCCTGTAAGCTCCAATAGTAGGTTAATCCATGCAACGGACATGAACAATAAATGCGTTGGGCCACAATGAATCTTAGCAAGATTCTTTTTGGTAGATCTATGATTTGGGAATGGACTGGATAGCTAATCCAACAAAGTAGCAAGTGATGGCCATAATGTGTAAGCTTGAAAAAGTGCAACTCTCGGCAAAATAGGAAATATCACTACCCAATATGAGTTGACAATTACAAGGACACTAGCATTATAAGTGGGAGAGTTTGTGATACTACAAATCGCACATAAAGTAGAAAAGAACTTAAGAAGTAAGTTGAAATCCACTCCAAAAATTTACCACCTAAAATCTTTTTTATGGGGAGTTTGACCCACATTGAATGCTTTGAGTCATTACATATGTTCATTCAACTTGACTAAATTTTGTGTCACCATGTAATATTTGATGAAGCATAATAATAATAAGAAAGTGCCTATAGCTCATCCTACTTCGGCACCTTAGAAAGTTAGTTATAAATCTAAGCAATGAAGGATTAGGTCTGTATGTGGACTTGTTGGTATTGTGTTTTAAGAAGGCAGGCTCAATTTGCAAGCCTCAGGTCATAGAGCAGGTTAATCCCTATTCAATGGTAATGGTCTGAGCGGGGAAATGATAGGAGACAACATGTTAATTAGACTTGCAAAATCACAAGAAACATCATGCCAAAATGAAATTAGAATTGCTAATTGCATTGTCCCCAAGTGCCACATCTTTCTCTGGGCTCCTACAAAGGAGCTTGGGTCATGACCTACGAGTAAGTAGTGAATACTTGAACTTCATCTGTAAAGACCATATTTGCCACTTGGAAGGAAGGCTTTTTTCCCCCCTAATTAGAGGGGAATGCTGTTTGTGAAGTGCTTTTTTGTACAAGTTCAATAAATACTTCAACTTCACCATGTAAGGCTGTGCTTAAGGTCATTAATTATATTCAGAGAGAATTAATCATTGAGTATTTGATAGTTGTAAAAATCTTGGTCAAGCTTCTATAATTCCTTAGTGAGACTTAGTAATTGTTTCGCAAGGAATTGTGCAGATAAATACCATGTGAGTTATTTGATATATTTTGGGATTAAAAAAACTTGAGAGTATTTGAATGACTCAAGAACTTTCATAATATCACTTGATCTATAGTGAAATTTAATGTTACTCTCTCCAGGATTGGGTTATTAAACTACGTAAATCCAATTTCCAATTTACTTTTCCGTTTTACCGGTTTGTTCTTTTGCAACAAACATCAAGATGAATGTAATGACAGATGTTTTTAGTTTGACTTATATGTATTTCCTTGTATTGCCAGATTATTTTTTTGTCTATCTAGTACGAACTAAGTAACCATGACATTTATAACATATTTTGCAAATGATATTTTCTACAATAATAAAACAAATTCAAAAAATCAAAATGTAAGTTTTGAAGTGTAAAATTTAATCAATTCCGCACTATTGCACGGGTCAAATCCCAATTGTTTCAAAAGCTAAGGCAATTATTAGGTCCGTGTACATTTTCAATTTACTTAAAAATAAGATATCCATTTCCAAAAAGCTGGTCCTGTATATTCTGGGGGAAACATCAGTACAGTAAAACTTTTATTAATAGTTTAAGGGCAGTTCCTTTAAAAGACAAGTTGTGATTATTTTGATTGAAACACATCGTGGTCGTACTCAACTTCTTCGTGTCCAATCATACATTGTATGATCAACGTTAGTAGCACTTTTGGAAAAAGCAAAAGCAAAACGTGACATTATTGTCCTCTAAGGACCTGTGTACAGGATGAACCTTGTTAGTACAATTACTTTTCTTATTCACATTCAATCAAACGTCACATTGCCATGTGAAACGCCTTTGTTACTTTGGGAAAACAGCAAAAGGGGAAGACATTATTGTCCTGTCTTCTATGGACATGTGGTGTATGTGAAACGTTGCTACTTTATTAGCTGTAAAATGATTTGTGACATTAAAGTGAAAGTAAACAGAAAAAGGAAAAGTAGACATAATAGTAGAGGATTATAAAGACTTTCGCTACCTTGTGCCCGAATAAAACAATGGATGAACATGCAAAGACGTGAAAAGGCTAAGATGGTCCTAAATTCACAAATGTTCATCCAATCAAATATCGCATGTCTGTTTGAAACACGCAATGTTTCTAGCTGGAAATGCTTCGCGATGTAAATGTCACTTTTGAAATATAAAGCAAAAGGAAAAGCAAATATTACCGTCCTCTAAGGACCTGTAGTGGATCGTGAACCTTATTCATGTTTGAATAAGACAATGGATGGACATGTGAGGCGGAGAAAGACCAAGATGATCCTAAATCTGTAAAAGCTCATCCAAAAAAATTAGGATAAGAATGATATCATTATCATAATGTTGTATGATGCCCACTCTAATGCTAAAAATGTTTTAAAGAAAAATTACAGATTCAGCTTTAAAGAGGGCTATTGTACAGATTCCAATGTAATCCTAAATTTTTTGATTTTCCTAATGAATTTCTCAAGTTTTCATTGTAGTCATTTTAGTTAATTTTAGCCTAAATTTACTAACATGACAGTCCAGTCATCATCGATCATCCACTTGGCACATCACCATTCTGACCTAAACAAATTTTGTTTATGATTCATCACGAACTCGAATAGCATTTTCTTGTTGAGATTTGTATTTACTAGATTACAGATATTATCAACCTAAGTTAAAGAATAAAATGTTAGGTGAAAACAAGGATAAAATGAAAGATTTAGATCACCATTGTGAATCACATTTAATCCTGCCCCATTTAAGTATAACGATTTTAAGAAATAATAAAGACTTTGAAGATATAACGTTTATTATTGAAACTTTGAAAGAATTGTGACATTTTATTGATGTTTCTATAATCAAGCCACCTTCCCGAACTCCTAATGTAAAGTACCTTATAGAATAGCATTTGATTGAAGTGAAAATCTTATGAATTTTCTCATGTACTATTTTGTGTTTGAAGGATGATAGATCTTGCTGTGCACTAACCCACGTCAAGAACGCAATGAATATTTTAATGTCTAAACTACTTAAGCCATGGAAAAAAAAATGAAGGAGTAGAGTATTAAATCAATTGTAGTTAATGTTAGCCAGCGCTCTCCATTCGTGGGGATGACTAAGATAGAGGATGTTAAGAATGGTCAACTAGGTTGATATATCAAGTGATGTAATAAACTACAAAAAGAACCTTTTAAAAAATGGATCATATGCAACAATTAAGAGAAGTTTGAAAAATGGCATAATTCTTCAATTTAACAAATGAGTCTTAATACACAGTTTCTTTTTCTCTTTTTTCTTTTTCTTTTTTTTTGTTTTGTTAGAAAAGTAATGTCATTTGGTGATCATCTAAAGAGCCATCCAAGAAGACATTATTTGTTGGAGAAATGGGAGGACCAGGTTACACTCGATCTTGGCCTTTGCTGGAGTTAGAGGACAGAATAGACCTGGGGCCGAATCTCCCAAGGACAAGGGGCGAGAGGGTAGAGCAAAGGATCCATGACTAACTTAGCAATCGTTTTCGTTGATGATGTTTGGGAGCTCCAGATCCTTTTCTGAGGTTGTGAGCAAGAAGGATGGCCTCTGCTTCAATTTAGCTGGGAACTTATAGTGGACGTTCACCGATGGTTAAATCAATGGAAAAATCTCATCTCTATATCAAAATGCTCGTACTAGACGGACTGTAGTTAGGTAATCACACTATTCTCCTTATAAAACATAAGCCTATCTTATTTGACCTTGCCGCCTTGAAATTTCATTTATTTGATTTCAAGACCAATGAAAAATTAATGTTATGTTTTCTTCCATTTTCACCTAGCAATCAAGTGGTATCTGAAAGAAGTGTTCACACACCGAAACTAGTCCACTCCTCGGGTCATTTTGAGAGCGCAATCCTCCATGTTGGCCATTTTTTTATGAAATGATGTCATGGTGATTCAATCGATTTGCAGGAAAAAATTAATAAATCAAAGCAAAACTATTTTGGATTGTGGGAGGATTCGGAGCTAAGAAAATTGACGGCGTGGTAACAACCAACAAGTGTTGGCCGCTTAAGGTTAGAGAGTCTCTATCGCGAATGATCTCAATTGTAAATATATTTAAACTGAAGTATTATGATTATCCCTATTTACATGGATTAGCGGTTGCGATGAATGAGATATTAATTACGGAGTCACGGGCATACAACAGAGATAAAGGATCTCATCCCCCACAAGAAGTGCACGAAAATCCTAGAAGACCTATCGGAAGGAAAATTTTGTAAGCCCGATTCTAAGCTAATACGTTAAAAAGGGATTGGTTGAACCATTCATTGGCCATAGATGAGGGAAAGTAGTCTTCTAATGCGGCTCGTCTTTTCCTGGTCCCACCTTCAACCTTTTTTTCCTTAATTTTACGTAATTGTCTAAATAAAATGTAAACTTTTGTATGTACTTGGCAATCCTTGGCACCAAAAAAAAAAAAAAAATCTAAACCCACATATTCAGATTCACATTAATCATACATGGTTGCAAATATATATTTTTCATTTTAATTTCACGGTTATAATAATGTAAATATGATATAAAAATACTTGATTGATCTACAACTGAAATTAATAAAGTGAGTCATATCTACCGTAATTAAAAAGTTGTTGTGTCACTTTACCAATTTCGTAAGCTAGCGGTATTATCCTAGCATTATCCTACATCGTTTCTCTTTATTTTTGTTGGGTTCATTGTGCTAATTAACTTACTCGAGATGGCTAATTTCTAGTTTTAATCCTGTTTAATACCCACCGTCCTTTTCAAAAGATTTCATGTATACCTGCTCGACTGTGGCCCTCTCTTTGAGGATTACTCAACATCAGACAAATGCCACGCGCATGTATCTCAACTACAATGCTCGTGGCCTCATCAGTGAATCACAAAGAACATCTGTTCATTTGTCACAATAATTTTTTTTTTTTTTTTTGGCTCGAAAAGATTTACAATGATAGGGAAAGGGCCATTAAGTCAAAGTTTTGAAGTGTGCCATGCGCCATGCCAATTAGGAAGCTCCTCAGAAGCTGCCGTGTGCTTTCTATGGTCAGGTATATTTCAACTACGATGCTCGTGGCCTCATCAATGATTGTACATTAGACTATCGCAAATTTGTCAAAATTTCTTCTCTCTTTCCCCCCCACCCCAAAAAGACTTATCACAGTGAAGAAATGACCATTGGTTCTTCAGAAGCTGCCATGTGATTTCAATGGCCAGATTCTTGGGAAGCTTTTCCTAACAAGAAAATTCGAGCATTAAACATCAACAGTTCCCAATCTTCCACAGAGAAAGCCACAAAAGGTTATCCTTAATTATACCTATCTTTAGTAACTTTCCAAAGGAAAAGGTATTTTGCTAGCATAAATGTTTTTTCTCTTGACAACGAAAAAGCGACCTTACCCAGGTAACTCTAAATTCATAAAGTACCCTACTATTTTCATAAGTTAGGTAAGAAGCGGATTAAAACTTGGTTGAAATATCTAATTGATAACCAATTCATTTGCATCTAGTCGTTTGAAAAATTCAAATAATACAGACACGCAATTCTCCCTTATGTGTCAATTATGTAACCATTAAGCCAATCGCACGGTTAATCAATCCTGTCTCCCTGTGCTTACCCTTTTGTCGTGGCCTGTGGGGCTGTTATTCTATTAGGCTTCCAGAAAGTATAAGGCAATCTTTCCTGTGATCTTTGTTAGGCATAGAGACAATGAAGACCTGTGCACACATTGATCATTTGTTTTGATGTGATGCCATAGCATAAACTGCAATATTGGGATTTAGCTATTTTGTACCACTAATGCAACATTTATGCACATTATAGTAATAGGGTATGAATAAGTGTGTGTGTGTATAATTCCACCTTTTGAATGGCTGGTGGGCATATTGAAGCTAGGTAGCTCCTGGGGGGCAGGACAAATTGAAGCTTGATGGTTTGGAAATTAATTCATTATATAGCCACCTGCTTCTTTTCCATCTAGTCTAATTCAATTATATATTCTTGAGAGAGTATATCTAGGTGACAACCACAGAATTGAAGAGAAAGTAACAATTTTTTTCTTTCCCATCATCATTTAAAAATGATTTCGTTATTGAGTGTTTATGGACACTCATTGAGCAATTGACAACGAAAATTTTGCGACTTTCGGTACATGGGGATCTTGTGTTACATGAAATAGTGGTTGATGATGATACAAATTACATACGTTAAGTTTATGTAATGACTGCTCCTTTATTTGATAACGGGACGGGGTTCAGGAGGCTGCATCAGTGAAACCATGATGCCGCGTTATCTATGTGATGCATGGTGGTGGTGGATCCTGGATGGTTGCATTTGGGAATTGGGTGATGTGAGTGGCGAGATAGAAATGATGAACATTAATAGAGCATAAGTTTCGAGGTTGGGTAGGAGTCGGGCCCACTTCTTTCCCTACTGAGCCTCTGGTGGCTTTAATGATGCCAAGGCTTGGTCCCATGTCTGACCATGTTGCTCCCGAGAACTAGAGGCACCACACATGAAATTACATCAAATGAGACGAGATGAAATGCAAATGAAATTAGATCAAATGAGACGAGATGAAATGCAACGACAGCTTCTTCCAAGAAAGAAAGAGCACTCTAGTGCTTAAAAAGTCATTTGCTTCACACCATCATTTGATACTGGTGTCCCGAAGCGAATAACTTTTGTTTTCTCTTCGCCCTCTACACTTTGTTTCGATTCTTCCGGGCACTCTTGTTTAATCTCTGCCACTCCTAAACCAAGCCATGCCCATCGCAGAGCTCTTTCTTGGTGCCTTTCTTCAGGTGCTGTTTGATAGGTTGGCCTCTCGCGAGCTGTTCAAATTTGCACAGCGTGAGAGGATTGATACGCTATTTAAGAAATGGGAGAAGATGCTGAAGAGTATCAAGGAAGTGCTGAATGATGCAGAGGACAAACAACTCACTGGTTGTCATGAGGTGAAGTCGTGGCTTGAAGATCTCGAGAACTTGGCCTACGACATCGAAGACTTGCTTGAAGAGTTCACCATAGAATCTACTAAAAGCAAGTTCAAGGCAGAACCTGGCACTAGCAAGGTGCATTCCTTTCTTCCCAGTTGTTGCTTCACAATGAGCCCGAGAGCATTGATGTTCAACCATAAAATGAGATCTGAGATGGAGGAAATGGATGCCCGATTAGGGAGATCATAGCTCGTAAAAATGATCTGGACCTGAGAAAGAACAAGGGGAAGCGATTAGCATACCACCAGCTAGATAAGCCGATTCCCACTACGAATCTGCGCGAGCCTTGTTTCATTAGTAGGGAGGATGAAAAGAGGGAGATCCTCAAATTACTGGTTAGAGAAGAAGATGATAGAACATGTGCGGATCTAGAAGTGATTGCCATCGTAGGGATGGGGGGTGTTGGGAAGACGACTCTAGCTCAGCAGGTCTACAATGATGCTGGAGTGACCCACTATTTCGATGTGAAAGTATGGGTTTGTGTTTCTGATGATTTTGATGTGCATGCTATTACAAAGTGTATCCTACAAAAGACCGACTCCACTTTGTCCTGTAAAGATAAAGACCTGGATTGGTGTCAAGAAAAGCTCAAGGAAACCCTTTCAGGGAAGAAGTTTCTTTTCATTTTAGACGATGTTTGGAACGAGAATTATGGAGAATGGATTGTCCTTTTAAAGCCTTTTGAATCGGGAGCAAAAGGAAACAAGATCATTGTCACGACTCGTAACCGCAACGTAGCTTTAATGGCCGATGCGCAATTGATAACTCTCAAACTATTGTCATTAGATGATTGCATGACTTTGTTCGCATTTCATGCTTTTGGAGTCCGAAATTCAAATCGCCATCCTCGTTTTGAAGAATTAGGTCTCCAAATAGTGGAAAAATGCAAAGGATTGCCATTAGCTGTGAAGACAGTGGCCGGGCTGCTACGCACTAAAGTGAATCCCTGTGATTGGGAAGATATATTGAATAGCAAGATTTGGAATCTATCAGAAGGAAGAAATGACATCCTTCCGGCTTTGAAAATTAGCTACCTCCATCTCCCTTCTCATCTAAGGAGATGTTTCGCTTACTGTGCTATATTTCCCAAGGATTATGAAATCAAACATGATGAGTTGATTCATTGGTGGAGTGCAGAAGGCTTGTTGGAGGGAAAAGGAGGAAAGAACCGTTGGAATTTAGGTTTGAATTATTTCAACGAGCTAGAATCTAGATCGTTATTTCAAAAGTCGAGTAGTGATGGATCACGATTTTTGATGCATGATCTTGTGAATGACCTAGCAAAGCTAGTTGCAGGTGCAACCCATTATGGCTCAGGCGAGTTTGAGTTTGAAGGTGATCAAAATAATGCATCCTTAGTTCGTCATGCCTCGTTCATTCCTAGTTATCACATCGTGCCAGAAAGATTCAAGATATATCATCAAATGAAGAGACTTAGGAGCTTCATATCGTTAGTGAATCGTTCTTACCCTTGGGCAAGGTCTTTTTTGTCCCAAAAAGTGCTATGTGACTTGTTGTCAGAATTGAAATACTTGAGGGTGCTTTCATTAAGTCACTACAAGATCAGTGAGGTACCGGATTGCATTGGTGATCTAAGGCACCTAAGGCACCTTAATCTATCATATACTGATATTGCAAGGCTTCCAAAGTCAATTGTTGGACTGTATAACCTCGAGACTTTGATGTTGCGAGGCTGTCGACATCTTATCGAATTACCTGAAGATATGGAGAAACTTATCAACATAAGATTTCTCGACATTACCGACACTCCGAGCCTAAGAGCGCTGCCACTGTATATAGCTAATTTGGTGGGTCTTGAAATGCTGTCCAAGTTTATAGTGGGAACGGAAACTGAGTTGAGGTTGAAGGAGTTAAAAAAATTGAAGAACCTTCGAGAGGAATTATGCATCTTTGATTTGCATAAGGTTCAAGACGCCAGAGATGCCAAGGACGTCGATTTACTCACGAAGGAGGGAATATGTCGGTTGACCTTGCAGTGGAGTAAATATTTTGAAAATTCCCGGAATGAAGAGCTTGAAGCAAAGGTCCTTGACTTTCTTCGACCACACCAAAACGTTAAAAATCTCGTGATATCCTACTATGGTGGCATAGAATTCACTTCATGGTTAGGAAATCCCTCACATGTTCACATAGTGCATTTACATTTACATGAGTGTCGTAGGGCCAAAGCATTACCATCACTTGGACGGCTATCTTCGCTGAAAGAACTGCACATCGAATGTCTAGATGCAATTCGTAGGATAGGTTTTGAATTTTATGGAGCTGAAAGTCCTTTTCCGTCCTTGACAACTTTGGAATTTTGGAACATGCCACTGTGGGAGGACTGGTCTCATTGTGTTGGCTCTGAAGAAGGAGTTGTATTTCCCAGTCTTGAGCATCTCGTTCTTAGGGATTGTCCTATGTTGATAAAAAGATTGCCTAGTCAACTAAGCTCCCTCATTAAGCTCGAAATCAACTCCTGTCCGCGTATGGATGCCTCACACTCTAACATTGTTAGCCTTCCATCTCTTAATGAGTTAAAATTTGAAGGTTGTAATGAGGGGGTGTTGAAGAGTTTGGTAGACCTGACATCTCTAACCGCTCTTGTCATAAGAAGAACCACTAAACTGACTTGCTTAAATCGTGAGTTCACAAGCTTCTTGATCAAACTAGAGAAGTTGGAGATGACATATTGTTACGAGTTAATGTTCTTGTGGCAAGATAGAGATGTAGTTGAGAAGTTCAGTTGTCTAAAAAGCTTATGTGTAGAGGGTTGTCCTAAATTCATGTCTTTTGTGGCTGGAGAAGAAGATATAAAGCTACCCAACAACCTCGAAACTATCGAATTGTTTGATTGCATCAATTTAGAGAAGCTCCCAAGCAAGATGCACACCCTCTCCTCTCTTAGACGCTTGAACTTGAATTGTCCAAAACTGGTGTCCTTTTTCGAAACAGGCATATTGACATCAGTGAGATCAACAAATATTAGTGGCTATGATCTGTCGCAATCTCTACCCACTGGATTAAGTATTCATCCCGAAGGACCAAGTAGCAGCATTAACCACGTCGACATAACGTCTTGTCTACAAGAATTAATAATCTACAGATGCAAGTCCCTACCAGCATCTCCATTTAGTGAGGGTAGATTTTTACCTATGACTCTCAAGAAACTTGAAATTGGTGACTGCTTGGGAGTGGAGTCGCTTGCGGAGATAATTCTAGACGACCGTCAGTCACTTCAAATGATTCATATTTGGAGTTGCAAAAATTTGAGAAGCTTACCTCAAGGCCTGCACACACTGTCCCATCTCACTTCCTTGATATTGACAAATTGTCCTGCTCTGGAGCTAGAGTGCTTTCCCCCTCTTCCTCCTAGCATCTCGACTTTTTATGTTGAGAATTGTCTGGATATAAAAGCGTTACCTAATCAGTTGAGTCAACTCGCGTGTCTCCATAAATTAGAATGTGACGTTATGCAGTTTCCCGACGGAGGATTGCCACCCCAGCTACGAGATCTCTCGGTAACGATACGCGGGAATATGAAGCAGCCGCTTCGGGAGTGGCTTACCCCCCTCACGTCCCTTCAATATCTGTGGATCGTCGGCAAAGCTGGAGGAGTGGGGAAGGAGGAGGATCTTGTGCTTCCACCCCTTCCCTCTTTGCACAGTCTGTTGATCCGTTGTATGAAAAACGTGGAAAGACTGTCTAGCAATCTCCCTTCGTCTCTCCAGAGCTTAACAATCCTGAGTTGCCCGAAGCTGAGGGAGTTGCCTCTGGATGACCTCGCTCCCTCCTTAAAAAAACTCGCGATCTCCGAATGCCGGATTCTGGAGGAGCGATGCAAGAAAGGGACCGGCCGCTATTGGCACCTCATCCGCGAAATCCCAGAAGTTAATTTGAATTCCACGACAATTACTTAAAAGGATTTGGACTCGAATATTACTTGAGGGAGTGTTTGCTTTGGTGCCCTCTCTGCTTAGTAGCTGTGATCGTGGTGGGTGCTATGAACCATCTACGGTTCCTACGGAGATGGCGTCGGAATTGTCTGAATGCCTTATTCCAAAGTCATTCTCGCGACATGACTCCGGACGTGCATTTGCTCTCGTCAATATCAGGAATCATTCCGCCACTTCCTTCTCCTGCTCTACTCTCCTACTTGAAGTCTACCCAGATTCGGCCATCAGTTCCCCCTGTCCATTGAAATGCTTCGCGTGACTCCCACAAACCGGTGAAGATGCCGATGAATCTGGGCTGTCATTAAGGGACTGTCGCGTTTGAATTTGGATTTCTCAGGTTATTTTTTGCACTCTAGCTGTTTGTTGTATTGCCTCGTTCAATTCGTTTGTTATCGCTGTGCTCTGTCTCATTCGCCAATGTTCTCTCAATCTTGTTCGCGTTGCAGATTTCATTGGAATTCGATTGGTGAATTTACTCAGCGACCTATGGACAGGTCTATTTACCCTTTCTTCACCATCGCCTTACCAGTAAGTCTAGGAGAAGTTGCTGAAGGGACCCTGGACGTGAGTCTGCTTCTCATTGTAGGGTCGAAGGGACATGCCACTGCAGGCTTTTTTGTTAAGATCTCGACTTTTGTGCAAACTTTTCCATGATCTCTTGGTTCTCGAATTTCTCACGAGGATAGGTATGTTCTCTTTCCCCCTTCGATAAGTGTCTATGTTTCCTTGATGTGCAATCCACTAGATGAATCTGAAGCCTGGACTTAACTTGTGTGATATGTAAATAGCAAAGACGAGTTTGAAAATGTTTGAAAGTTGCATCACATTGGAAAGAAGTGGTTCAGAACTTCAGATGGATAGAGCAAGTTCATGTCACGTTAATGGCAGATCGATTGCTTTAAATTTTGTTTCCTGTTTTAGTCTGGAGACTTCATTTGAACACATTTACTAAGCTGTGCAACGTATTTGACCACTGCTCCTTATATCTAATTGTTATATGCAAAAATTACTTTTGCAGCATTCACCAGAAGTGCAAGAAACTCAGTATTAACTTTCAGTCTGCATTTACAAATACAACATACTTATTCCCACACACGTGATCTTTATTTCTGAGCATACTGTGATGCACATCAAGATTATGTGGGAAACAGATTTATTGCGCCTCAACCCTTCCATTCCAGCAGTTTACTCACCATCCAAGATTTGGGAGTGGTTTAGTCGGTTTAAGTGCAGATGCAAATGAAGGCATTTCGCATCCTGGATAGCATGCAATGAAATCTTTGCTTGTTGTTCATTTTGATAACTCTTTCTAGTCTGCTTCCTGGAATCAAAGTTGCATAGCGCTGCAGTTGCTGGTTGGCAAAGTTTAAAGGGTGAGTAGATCTGTTTCCGCTATTTCATTTGACAGGCTGTTTGCAGGATGCAGGTTATGATCGTGGGATGTAATCAGAATCTAGAAAGAGTCTCTTCTGAAGGATTAGCAAATTCTTTGCATTGTACTTGTTATAATAAAATTTCCGCCAAATTGTCTGCATTCTACCTGTTCATATATAGAATTGTATCAGAGGACATGTCAATGTCTGTATTGTTGTCTATTATCATGTTCCCCGGGTATTTCATTTGTGTGATTATGTCCACATTCTCTCATGCATTAAGGAATAGGTTCTACCTGAGGAGGAGTGTTGAGTTGTATATTATACATACATTTTTTGGCGAGTTTTCTAACAACTCAAGCTTTTAGGAAATTCATGCAGCGATCAAATCAAACAGCATGATCATCAATCTGGCAACCCTAGGTTCTTGTTTGGTTTTTTCTTCTTGTAATTTTGGATCGTCTGGATGAATTTCAGAGAAGGGTTATAGGCCAGTCATAAAATGATCAAATTGCAACAAGCGCTAAAGCTTGGACAGTTAGAAAACTCCCATATGCTGGCGGACTATGGCTTATTAAATTCATTGTTCAGTCTGGTTAACTATTAGTATCAACTCTTTTGTTGCCCAAGAAAGTTATTAATACGGTTTGCTGAATGTGTAGAGCTTTCTTTTGGAAGGGAGATCCTGATACTAAAGAGGGAGCAAAACTTAGATGGGACACTGTTTGTCTTCCTAAGCAGTTTGGCAGCCTTGGCATTGGAAGACTGGATTTGTAAAATCTTGCTTGTGTTTTGAACGGTCTGTGGAGTATTTTGTTGAGGTGTGGATCTCTATGTTTTGCTTGGCTCTATAGCTATCATCTTGATTGTTAACCAGACGCCACTTATGCTTGGAACACATTAGATACTTGGTGGGTATTATAGATAATATCTCTTGGTATGATTCATCGTATCATGGTGGGACCTTGCCAGAATCATTTCTCAAGGAGAATGATTCATGACTCTTCTCTTCCTCTGCAGGCCAAAGGATCATTTGGAAGTGGCTAGCTACTAAGTCTGAAGAGTTGGTTTCCACCTTAGCTGCAGTTGTGGTGTGATTTTTCCTATTTCCTTAGTTGCAGAAAGAGTCGTATGCACAGCTTCTTCAAATGGTTGCCTTTTCGTTGCTCAAGAAATTGTCAGAAACAAAAGTGCTCCCCTAATGTGCCAAGTTTGGCCTCTTGGTAATACATGATAAACTTCCCACTTTTCAGAGGATTAACAGTTGGTTTGTTGGGAATACTAGATTTTTTTTGCTGGTTTTGTAATCTAAGCATTATATCTTAGTGTCATCTCTTTTTGAAGTGTAGTTTCTCTAATCAACTGTGGAGCAAGGTAGTGCAGCTTTTTTCTGTCAAACCAAATCATCGAATCTCACTGTCATCTTATTCTTGAAGTTTAATGTAATCAAAATTATCAGGTTCTTCTTTACCCAAAAAATTATCAGGTTCTTTTTTAAGCATAATTTTGAGAGTTGTCTTGGTCTTTAAAACACTATTGGCACTTATAAGCATCGTAGGTTATGTCTTGCTTGGAACAGAACTTTGCAAAAACTATCCCACTAGTAAGATAGTTTTGTTTTTTTTTGTTTTTTTTTTGTTTTTTTTTTTTTTTTTGAGCATTCATGGTAATTTCACTTAGTTATGTCCGTAGGAAATATCACCTCCAAATTGGGCTTTGCTAGCATAATAGTCTTTGGACTACTACCAAAGTAACGGCATGTTATGAGTTACAAATTCTTGAAGAAGTGAATCTTACAACAATTTACAATTATTTATTTATTTATTTTTGTGGGCAAAAACAGTCTGTTAATCTCATAGTCGATTAAGAACAGTCACTTAATCATTTCTCCTCCAAATTTGAACTATTTCTTGTAGTTATTCACCATGATACCAGCATTCCAATAAAGAATTTATTTGGGATGGTGGGTGGTATTTATGCTTGGGTTTACTTTTAAAAAGCAAGTTTGCCAATGAAGACCTCTTCCAAGAAGCAGCCCTACGTCTTCGACAAGAAAATCCAACTTATGAAGCCTTTTCTCCTTTGCCTATTTATTTAGGACCATTGAAGGGAAAGTTGACTGTTTTGAGCAATGCAGATATTTACATGTTTTCGACTTTTAAAGCCTGGAAGTGCTGTGGCTATCAATGTATTGGAACTTTCATCTGTTCCTTTTTATCAGTGATTAAATTTCCTGAAGGCGTGTCTGCATATGTTTGGCATCTTGTTTCATACTCATCATAGTCAAAGGACTGGGCAGAGCAAAACAAGGTCTTTTAAATCACTGTCAATCTCTACATACTATTTTTGGATCCCATATAGAAGATGGTCGTTGTTGAGGGAGTCTTATACACATTCTATGGACTTTTGTGAACTTAGAGTATATATGCGGAGTAATAGATGTTAATCAATTACGGCTACGTGACTTGGAATCTTCCAGTCTTATGATTATTCAAAACATATGCAGATTGTCATTAATTGAGAGAAATGTGAAAAAGTTCTCACTTTGCCTTGAGCCCTCTCACTTTCGATAATTATAAAATCCCTGCCAATGGATGGGCGAAGTCTCTAGCTTCAAAATATATGATTGAGCATTGTGATTTAACTGCTTATGGTTCGAGGAATTAATTGTCTTATGCATCATTGTATTTCTAGGATATGTTATTCCTTCCCCCTTTGATGAAGACTCGGGACAGATGTTCAGAATTCATGGCTAGGTTTCTTTTTGCTTTTGCAGGTTACTGTATTCAAGCAATCTGCAAGTAAATTATCGTCTCTGATTGAAAAGCTGATTGGTATCACAGCAGACAACTTCTGGTGAGGCGAATGTTATTTAAGTTTGCTTTGTCTTGGATATATATACATGACATGTCCAAGACTTATAACCGCTCCATTTCGGCCATGTGAAGGATGGACTTGTTTATGGCAGCTCTTGGTAATAGATTTACAATCACACCTTGGTAGAAATGATGTTACTCTTATGTGTGGTTGCATTAAAACTTTCCTAGTTATAAAATTCGGACCTAAAAGTAAAAGTTGTACTGAGATAATTCCCTAATTGCAATCTTAAATTATATGTGTACTTAATAAGTGTGTCTTAATTTTTTGCAGATAGCTTTTGGGCGTAACTTGGGGTGTAAAAAATACCTCTTTCATCATCTCCTTCCCCATGTGGTCTACACCTCAGTCACCTACCTATGCTTTGCCTCTCCACTCTGTTGTCCTCACCTCCATCACTGTCTCCATCTCATGAAGATTTCATTAAAATCAAGGTATTGATTTTGCGATTTACTACTCCTCTACTCTTCTACTCATAGTCACTTCCCTTCTCAGATTCTGCATTGGTTCCCCTATCCATTGGACTGCTTCCCATGATTACTTCGATCCAGCAAAAATGAAATAAAAATCTGGGATCTTATTAACAGACTGTTGCGTTTGAATTTGGAATTCTCAGCTTATTTTTGCATTCTAGCAGTTCTCTTACTCATCAACCAATTCTTTTGTCATCACTGTGCTCTCTCTCATTCATCAATTCTCTAAATCTTGCTTCCCTTTCAGATTACATTGGAATTCCATGGGTGAAGTTTGTTGGTACGACCCAGTGACCTATAGAAAGGTCTATATACCCTTTCCTTCACCATTGCCTCACCGGTATTTAGCCTAGGAGAAGATGCTGAAGGGGGACCTTGGATGTGAGATTGCTTCTTGTTGTAGAGAAGAAGGGACATGCTATTGCAGGCTCTGTTCTTAAGATCTGGACTTTTCCATGATTAGTTGGTTCTCAAATTACTCGCGGGGATAGGTATGTATATATGTTATCTTTCCCTGTTCCGTAAGCGTCTGTTTTATCCTGATGTTCAATCCACTAGATGAATCTAAAGTCTGGACATAATTAATAGAAAAGACAAGTGTAAAGATGTTTGGAAGTTGCATCTCCTTGAAAAAGTGTAGCTCAGAACTTCAGATAGATAAAACAAGTTCTTGTCATGTTAATGGCAGTTAGATGCTTTAAATCCTCTTTCCTGTTTTAGTCTGGAACCTCCATTTGAACACATTTACTAAGTCGTGGAATTTACCTGACTAATTTCCCTTAGTTCTCTGATTCTGACATGCAAAAAATTACTTTTGCAGCATTCAGCAAAAGTGGAATGAACTTGGTATTAACTTTCTGTCTGCATTTACTGATACAAAGTACTTATTCCCACACTCACAATCTTCTCATTTCTGAGCATACTGTGATACACATTGAAATCTATGGGGGAAATGGATTTATTGCGCTTAAACCCTTCCATTCCAGCAATGAAGGCATTTCGTGGACTGGATTGCACTCAATGAAATCTCTGCCCTTTGTTCATTTTGATGACTATTCATATTCTGCTTCATGGAATCAAAAGTGCATAGCCCTGGACTGTGGAGTTGCTGGCTGGCAAAGTCAGGGTGAGTAGATTTGTTTATGCTATTTCTTGACTGGCTGTTTAGGAGGCGGGTAATTATCATGGGTATAATCAGAATCTGGGAAGAATCTCTTCTGAAGTATTACCAAATTGTCTGCATTCTACTTGTTTTGTTACAGTTCCAACAAATTGTCTGCATTCTACTTGTTCATTTCTAGCCTGTATTAAAGCACATGTCAGTGGTTCAATATTCCTCGTCTGTTATGTCGTTAGTTATCATTCCCCCAGAAACAGATGTAGAAATAGAAACAACTTTTGAAACTAAGGGGACTAAACAGGAACAAGAGGGATCCACCGAAGAAGATCCTTCTCCTTCTCTTTTTTCGGAATTTTCAGGATCAATGATTGGACCATGCAAACTATCTAACATGCAGCAATCAAATCAAACAGTATGACCAATCAGCCAACCCTATGTTCTTGTTTGGTTCTTTCTTCTAGTTATTTTGGATGGTCTGGAAAACTTTCAGACAATCTCATAAAATCATCATATTCCAAAAAGATTTTAAGCTTGGACAGTTAAAAGCCGCATATATGCTGGTGAACTTCAGCATATTAAATCTGTTATTCATGATGTAGTTAACCATTAGTGTCAACACTTTTTGTTGCCCGAGAAAGTTTCTGATATGGTTGAGCAGAAGTGTAGAGCTTTCCTTTGGAAGGGAGAGATCCTGATGCTTAAGAGGGAACAGAAGTTAGATGGGACACTGTCTGTCCTCCTAAGTAGTTTGGAGGCCTTGGCATTCAAAGACTGGATATAGGAAATTTTGCTTATATTTTGAAGTGCCTGTGCAGTATTTTGTTGAGATGTGGGTGTCTGTATTTTGCCTGGCTGTATAGGCATCATCTTGACTGTAAACCAGATGCTTCTCATTATGCCTGGAAGAAGTTATTAACGGTTGGAAAATTTTTTGGAATGCCATATTAGATATATATTGGTTAATAAAGGTAGTATTTCTCTTTGGTATGATTTGTGGCATCATTCTGGGATCTTGCCGGAATCATTTCTCAAGGAGAATTAACTTATGACTCTTCTCTTCCTATGCAGGCCAAAATTATCTGCTGTATTTGGTAACTCTCATTGGAAGTGGCCCACTGCTACATCTAAAGAGTTGGTTATCGTCCAAGGTGTAGTTTGTAGTGTGATTTTTCCTAATTCCTCAGCTGCGGGCAAATTTGGATGCCCAGCTTCCTCAAATGGTTGCCTTAACTCTTTTGTTGCTTGGGAGATTGTTCGAAACAAGGGTGCTAATGTTGACTGGCACAAACCTGTGTGGTTCTCCCCTAGTGTTGCAAGATTTGCCTTTATATCTTGGTCAGTAATACATGATAAATTCCCTACTTTTGAGAGGATTAACAGTTGGTCTGTTGGGAGTACTAGATTTCTCTGCTTGTTCTGTAATCTAAGCATTGAATCTTGCTGTCATCTATTTCTTGAGTGTAGTTTTTCTGACGGACTACGGAGCAAGGTACTGCAGCTTTGTTCTGTCAAACTAATTACTGAATCTCACTGTCATCTAATTCTTGATGTTTAATGACATCAAAATTATCAAGTTATGTTAGGAATAGTTTTGAGAGTTGTCTTGGTCTCAAAATAAGATTGGCACTGATGAGCATCGTAGGTTGTGTGTTGCTTGGAATCTAACTTTGTGAAAACTATCCAACTAAGAGTACGGTTTGCGTGAGGTTGTGCTGATTGTTGCTCTTTGGTGTGTAGAGTTGCAGACAAATGTCAACTTCAATCTCTTGTTTAGGGTCCAATTCTTTAGGAGGTCCGATTTCTATATTACTGGCCTTCGCATTTTTTCAAATAGTTTTTGAGGAAGAACCCCAATCCATGAAAGGGAGTTGCTCTAAGAGTAGGAAAGTAAAAACTTATTTAACTACAAGATTCAAAGTGGAATTTTACCTCATTCTACTCTTTTCTTTTTCTTGGTTAATTTTAATTTCATTTAGTTACATCCGCATGAAATTCAGCCTCCGAAATTTGGCCTATTCTTGCAGTTATTCGTCATTTCGTCCTCATGGAATCGTTGGGGGAGTTTGTGCTTGTGCTTACTTTTTTAAAAAGCAAGTTTGCCAATGAAGACCTGTTCCAATAAGCAGCCCTACTACGTCCTTGACAAGAAAATCCAACTTACGAAGCAATTTTGCCCACTTCTAAGTTCAAACTCGTGTCCTTTAAACTATGTTGAAAACAATACATACAATTTTGGAAAGGAGATAACTTGAGAAACTTGGCCATATCTTAATATGATTTTAACATGGTGAATTGGTATTCTTGCAGCATGGAATAAGTAAGACGTGCTTACTTGCGCTCATTGGATTGACGAGATCCGGATAATAAGTCCTTATGGTAGCGCTGTTACTTAGATAAATCCTAATGATAAATGCAGCAGATTGTTTCTAAAATTGATTTATTTGGTCTGTTTGGTTTTTCTTCTATTGCAAAATCTTTGTATGATTAGGTATCATTGCAAGAAATGAAAGCGGAATAGAAAGTATGAGAAAATTTTGTATATAGTTCAATTGATGGTTGCATATGTTTAAAGATATTCTATCGCACTCGATGTCTCTATCGGCGTCTCGGTAACTCTAAAGTGCTAACATTTTTGGTCACGAATTCCACAGTTATTCATATTCACATGAATCAGTGATTAAGATGAGTGAGATACTAATTATCAAATTACGGGGACACAAACAGGGGTAAAGGATCTCGTTCCCCTGGTAAGGACACAATAAAAACCCTAGAAGACCCACCTATAGAAAACTCTTTAAACCCCGTTCTAGTCTAATACATCAAAATGGAATCGTTGACCAGTTCGTTGAACATAAAAAGAGGAAAGTAGTCTTCTAATTCTGCCCTTTGCCTACTCTCAGCTTCAAGCTCATTTTTATGTAATTATCTTAAAACTATCAATTTTTATGCACTTGACAATCCTTGACACAAAAAACACATGATAATAACCACACACACAAAAAAAAAAGTTGACAAAAAACCAATCTTAATAGTTTAAGGTTTTGAAAAATGTATTTTTCAAACACGCAGCAATCAAATCAATCAGCATGACCAATCAACCAACCCTATGTTCTTGTTTGGTTCTTTCTTCTTGTAATTGTGGATTCTTTGGAAGACTTTAAGACAAGGACTATAAGCCTCTCACAAAATCATCAAATTACAACAATATTTAAAACTTGGACAGTATGCCAGCTTTCCTTTGGAAGGGAGTTTTTGAAATGGTTAAGTGAAAGTGTAGAGCTTTCCTTTGGAAGGGAGCTCCTGATTATATAGAGGGAGCAAAAGTTAGATGGGACACCGTCTGTCCTCCTAAGAAGTTTGGAGGCCCTGGCATTCGAAGACTGGATCTGTGAAATCTTGCTTGTATTTTAAAGTGTCTGTGGAGTATTTTGTTGAGGTTGGTCTCTATATTTTGCCTGACTCTATAACTATCATCTTGACATAAACCAGATGCTACTTATGCTTGAATGAAGTTATTTAAAGTTGGGAATTTTTTAAAATCCTGCATTCGATATATACTGGGTAATGGAGGTGATATTTCTCTTAGTATAATTTGTGACACCATGTTGGGATCTCGCTGGAATCATTTCTCAAGGAGAATAACTTACGAATCTTCTCTTCCTCTGCAGGCCAAAGTATCCGCTGTAATTCGTAACTCTCATTGGAAGTGGCCCGCTGCTAGGTCCAGAGAGTTGGTTTCCACCCAAGCATCTGTTTGTGGCGTGAATTTTCCTAATTCCTCAGCTGCAAAGAATGTTGTATGCCCAGCTTCCTCAACTGATTGCCTTAACTCTACCGCTTGGGAAATTGTCAGAAACAAGAATGCTGATGTTGACTGCCACAGACTTGTGTGGTTCCCCCTTAATTTGCCAAGATTGGGCTTTAATTCTTTGTTAGTAATACATGATAAACTACCTACTTTTGAGAGGATTAACAGTTGGTCTGTTGGGAGAGAAAGATCTCTCTACTTGTTCGGTAATCTAAGCATTAAATCTCGCTCTCATCTAATTTTCAAGTGTAGTTTCTCTAATGAAGTACAGAGGAAGGTCTTAATTCTATCAAACTAATCATTGAATCTCGCTGTCATCTAATTCTCGATGTTTAATGTAGTCAACATTATCGAGTTCTCTGTGAAGCATAGTTTTGAGTATTGCCTTGGTCCTAAAATAAGATTGGCACCCATAAACATTGTAGGTTGTGTCTTGCTTGAAATCTAAGTTTGTGAAAACTATCCAGCTAGAGTAAGGTTTGTTTGAGATTGTGCTTACTATCGTTTTTTGGTGTGTAATGATGCATGTTTTGCTTTGAAAACTATCCGGTAATGGTAGACGGATGTCAATTTCAACCCTCTTCTTTTCGGGTCCAATTTTTATGAGGTCTAGTTACTAACCTTTGCATTTCTCCAGATAGTTATCGGACGAAGAAGCACAATCGATGAGAAGGAGTTGTTATAAGATTAAAAAGAGAGATATTTATTGACCGAGATTCAAATAGAGCCTTTACAACTTTTTTTTTTTTTTTTTGCATTCATGGTAATTTGACTTGGTTACGTTCGTAGGAAATTCAACCTCTAAATTCGGACTTTCTCTTGTGGTTATTTGCCATAATATCATCATCATTTCAAAAAAGAAATTATTTGGAATGGTCGACTTGTGCTTCGGGCTTACTTTTAAAAGCAAGTTTGCTAATGAAGGCCTCTTCCAAGAAGCAGCCCTAGCCATTGATAAGAATATCCAACTTATGAAGTCTTGTCTCCTTTGCCGATTTCTCTAGGACCATTGATGGTCATTGTTGTTGAGGGAGTCTTATAAGCAATCGATGGACTTCTGTAAACTTATTTACCATCACATCAGTCAAGCAAAGTAATTTATGTTAATGAACTACAGCTACCCAACTTCATCGGAATCTTCCAGTCTTAACATTATTCAAAACATATTGTGATTGTTGTTAATTTATGGAATTGACATAAGAAGTTCTCACCTTGCCTTGAGCGATTTTTCACTTTCGATAATTATAAAGTCCCTGATATGGATGGGTGATGTCTCTAGTTTCGAAATAAGATGGAGCGTAGTGATTTAACCGCTCATGCTTCAAGCAATTGATTTTCTACTGCATCATTGTACTTCTACGATATGTTATTCGCTCCAGTTTCGATGAAGACACCGAACAGATGTTCAGAATTCAGAGCTAGACTTCTTTTTGCGTTTGCAGGTTTTTGCTTTCAAGGAATCTACAGGTAAATTAGCATCTCTGAATGAAAGCTGATCGGTATTAAAGCGGGTGACTTCTGGTGAGGCGAATGTTATTTACGTTCTGGCTTTGTCTTGGGCACTTGTTCATGAAAATCCAAACTTTTTAGCTGCTCCATTTCAGCTACGTGAAGGAAGGACTAGTTTTTAGGGCAGCTCTTGGGAAATAGATTTACAGCCACAGTGGCGTAGGAATGATGTCGCCTTTATATTCGGTTGCATTGAACCTTTCAAAGTATAAAATTGGAACCTAAAAATTAAAACATATACTGAGATAATTCCCTAAATGCAATCTTAAATTAAACGGGATTAAAACTATTCCTAAGATGCACCGACCTAAATGCAATTTCCGTTCGTTATATTTTGCATTTTCCTTTTTTGCTTTCGATTTCTTTTTTAATTTTTTTAGAATTTTAATGACCAACTCGCGGCCGATAGAATGAGGGGTGATATTTTTACAATCTCAAAGCATGAATGGCAAGTTGAGAAGATGTCAACGTGATGCAGTGAAGATTTAGCTCAAAATACTCACTTCTTTACCTCGCAGAAAGCAACTTTCATTATGCATACTATTGTCCAATATGAGAAAAAGTTGACAGCAACACTCACAGGAGACCCAACAAGAAGCGCCAGAAGCTACTTCAACAGAACGAAGACCCCACCAATCACAAATGCAAGTATTTCATCCAAATTAGATAAAAACAAATCCTCATTCACTGCACAAATACATACGGACAGCAAGCTCGTAGGACATTTTAAGCCCGTTTTGAGCATAAGAATGTGATAATCCAACATGAAATCGATACAAGTCCAAAGCGCCGGTTTCTTACGTGGATATACATGCTGAGGAGGTCCAAGTAACGCATAAGGAACACCAAACAACAACCAACTTTACTTGACTCTAATCTGGGTAATATGGAATCCTATCATTTTTTATGTGTTTCGAGCCTTGAAACGCTCAAATTTGATGGAAAGCACATGTAACATCAACGTGGCATCTCTCTATATGTTCACATGACTAGAACACTATCAAAATGAGATCGAAATCCGCACATTCCACATATGAACAAAAGCGACCAGCAAACACCCGCGTTATGTTCAAGGCTTGAAATGATTAAAATTCGATGACATATCAAAATCCAGAAAGCTTACGATTTGGAGTCGGACATTCTGTCGAACAGGTTGTGGGCGAGTGGCATGAAGCACTCGGTAAACAGAAAAGCGTACAATTTTGGAGAACCATGTGACGTAGGATCCTCAGCTAGACAATGGCAGAGACAAAACCTGAGTTCCAACGACAGGCGACAATCGAAACAACAATTTGAAGCTCTCGGCAAAAGGCGATGCAGAACAACCACATGATCGAGTCTCAGTGAATATCGACCGTACACTACATTACGAAGGTATATCCTCAAGTTATTGAAACACGGGTGCATCCGCTAGAGCTGCAAAACATCACCATCGGGCCACGTATCAAAACTCCGAGATGGGCATTGTCCGATTGAAATGCTTCGAAGAGGCTTGATTTGAGGCCAGCACTTCCTTTTTCTCGGGACACGTATCAAAACTCCATCCACGTTGACGGAGAATATCTCGGGATTGACCCAGTGGCAGACTCCAGTGGTTTATGCTTATGAAGAGCCAGTCAAAAGGGATGGAGGAAGGAGGAGGAGGACAATGAACAAACCAAGGATTGGACTCCCGAAAATATTTTTTGTTAAAAGTTATGTTGATCAGAATATCATGCAAAAATATTTCTTGTTCTAAAATATCTACTTACGCAAAATGAGAAATAAGTCTAGCTTACCGGAAAATGTAAAAAAAATTTTCAAGCAATTACTGAAGCAAAGGCAGGCCTACGCACGAGCGTCCGATTAGATGGCTATACATAAAGATCATTAGAAATGTTTTAACATGAAATTGATGGTTATAGGTGTAATACAAGGGTGCTTTAGGAAATATGATGCAAGATAAATGCCACTTTTCACTCGTCAATTACCTGAAATTGGGGGTCGTCTATTATAGATGTAATGCGAGGATCGCTTTGGAATTGGGAAATCTCACTTTTGGCTCAAATGTAAGGATTTTTGTTTTTTTCTTTTTCGGTCAGCCTTACACAAAGTGAAAGGATCTGCTCTACTTGGACTCCTTCATTTTCGTACTTAACTTAGGCTTTCGATTTTCCTCTTTACTTGAGCCCACGTTACTGAGCTTATAGGCAAATAGGCACTGTTAGATGCTCGAAGCATCTTTTTCGATGTTTTTCATCGTTGAACAATGTTTTCTAAGTAACTTCACAGACGTTTTTATGGTTATTCTTGACGATCATTACAAATATGATCATTGCATTTTCTGATTTCCTCTCGAAACAAGTAAATAAACTCGTTCAATAAAGCGATATCATATGGTTGTGCAAGAGGGGACCCTATATATCTAGCTGGGGTTTCCTATCTTATGTGTTTCACTTCAGTTGCTAAGGGGACTTGCTCCTCACGTATGTACACAGTATGCTAGGACCTGCATCAAAAAGCCATGCTGAGGTTTTCTTTGGTTCAGAACCATAATTTTTGCTCTGTTATTCATCATAAGGCAGGTTGTGGTGTGGGGACATAGTACATCACCTAGAACATGATGATGAGAATGGGGCAGGGGAAGTCGTTTCGGCATGTGGAAATGGTGACTCTTCTGATGCCTATGATCGCTTTCCTTTGGATGAAACATCTTAAATGGATTTTCCGGTGGAAGGTCATCCTCTTGTTAATGTCAGAGCCAAGTCATTTCCCGTTCATAACTGTCCGCCAAAACGCAGCCTTTCTAATGTCCCATAATGTCCCATAAAGCAAGGAACCTTACTAGGGACGAAAATCAGCAAATATTTTTTGTGATGCTTCTGTGCATATAATTTTCATTTAAATTATCGAAAGGAGTGGCATAAAAGGTTCAGTTTTGGCCACTGTTGCTGCCATTGCTAACATGATGCTGAAATTTAAAATAATGGCTCTTGAATTTTTTTACAGGCTTTGACTTCAGAGGAAATTGCTTTGGGTAGATATTCAGTCGGATGATATTGTCCTTCCATGCCTGTGTAAGGGAAGACTTGCATGGTCCAACTTGCATTGTGAGTTCTGGGGAGTGTAAGAAGCAGAATACTCTCAACTTCTGTTACATCCAACGTCGTCTATCCTTTTCCGTGCAGTTCAAGAGAAATATACCCAAAAATATGTGTTAGACATATATCATGATTTGGCAAGGTGGCCAGGTGTTTCTTAGGAAGACAATGAGCATATCGTTCAATGCATTTTGTTTGAATCCGATTATTTGTGGCAATTAAGTGTGAAAATTCAAAATTCAAGGGACCCAAGGACTTGCGGCTTACACCCTCCCCCCAATAACGACTTGATAAAAGCTGCATACATTGCAATCCCTAGCCTGGGAGAAGATGGTGAAGTTCCCATGTGAACCCCAAGTTCCTGCTGCTCCGTTGGACTTTCAGAAACACGTTTAGGATGGTCGTGTGATTTATAGCCAGATACGAGGATGGTCCTTTTAGCTCGAGTGGACTTGGGAGACCTAAAGTAATGGCGAAAATGAAATTGCATAGCGATTGCTGACATTTATTTTTCCACAAGAGAAAATTGGTGATGATAGTGAGGAAAAAGATGCTTCTAAAGAGAACTTGGGTAGGGACAATAAGGGTAAAGTCTCTTCTATAAAAGCTTCATACATTGCAATCCCTAGCCTGGGAGAAGATGGTGAAGTTCCCATGTGACTTCGAGAAAATATTGGGTGGAGCTTTGATTCGAACGTGACATCATATGAGTCCACTCACTGGGCGACAGTGTCGCCTGGCGCCATGTTGGAATTGGACTCCCCTCGCAAAATATTCGACTCTCTCTCCTCTGTCGGGCCCCATCAGAAAACTTTCCCTCCCCATCAATTTGAAAAATTCGTCTCTCTCTCGCTTTCTCTCTCTGTCCAAGAAAACATTAGCTGGGCCCCACAACAGTGAAAGCGCTAGTATGAACACCTAGAGGGAGATGAATAGATGTAAGACAATTTTCGCAAAATGCAATAAGAATATTTTGCTTTTGAAACTGAGTCCGATGAACAACAGACTTTGAAAGAGTTTAGACTTTAACTATTAAATTGAAATACGAATAAAGTAAAGAAGTTCAGGGAAGAGAAAATGAACACATAATTTATAGTGGTTCGGCTTAGATTAAGCCTACGTCTACTCTCTCACGCTGATGGCCTTCGCTAATTTCCACTATGAATCAAAAGAGAATTTACAGTCTTGTAATTTTGACTTCTTAGTGAAGAGTCTATACTACTATTTCAAAGTCACAGAATAAGTCTATCTCTCTTTTGAGTATAAATTTGAGTACAGTATAAGGAATAACAAGTAAATGAGAAGTTTCATCCTCTGGAATTATTCTTTTACGCACTTTATCGAATGATTGGATAGGTCTCCTTATATACTTCTTCATGCCTTTTTGACCTTTGGCACTTTTCAAATGAATTGTTTCAATCAACCTGTTGGACATAATCAATCAAAGAGATATCGAGCCGTTTGAAAATTGTGATGAAAGTCCATCAATCATGTTCACCCAGGTGATAATTCCAACCAGAAAGCCATATATATCCTGTTCGAACTGAACTCTTGAAGAAAGAAAGATAAACCCGAGTCTGGTTAAGTCTTCATCCTTCACTTGCGTTAAGTCTGGAACTTTGTCAGAGTTGGTAGACTTCTGTTGTAAGATAGACTTTGACACAAAAGTCTGGCAATCTTCATAATAGACTTTAGATAAGTTTTGTTTGCTTCAAAACGTTATAGGAGTTTTCTCTAACAAACAAATCTTTCTTTCCCATGAATAATTTGAATGAAGCATGGGACTTTCTCTCTCTCCCCATTTTTTCGTTCGACTCTCACCCAGCCTCTCTCCCTTCGCTCTCTCCGACAGATGATGGAGCTTGCCGTCCGACAGACGACGGAGCCCTTGCCTCTTCCGCATCTGCCTCATTAGCCGCCATTGCATCCGAGCTGTAGCTAATATTTTCTTGTTCGCTTTGCCCCTTCGATGCGCTGCTTCCTTTCTGATGGACGACGGAATCCGCCGCCGCTCTTCAAAAGGCGAAGGTGGAGGCGGCATGCTTCGTTGGTCGGCGATGGCATGGTTCGTCGGGTAGTCCCTTGAGTTTCCGAGTGAAAAGTGGCAAACTCATGGGCAGTGGTTTTTGGACTTGCCTCACTAGCACAACAAAACCAAATAAGCAAAATGGATTAATCTTCCAATGCTCGCTGCCGCACGCACGAAATCAAGTCCTTTCCGCATATGGATGCCTCGCTCTCTATCATTAGCCTTCCATCTCTCAATGAATTAAACTTTGGAGGTTGTGATGAGGGGGTGTTGAAGAATTTACTAAACCTGACAGCTTTAACCACTTTTGCCATAGATGATGTTGTTGAACTAACTTGCTTAAATCATGCATTTACAAGCTCCTTGATCAAGTTGAAAAAGTTGGAGATGGAAGGGTGTTCAAAGTTAATGTGCTTGTGGCTAGATAGAGATGCAACCCAAAATCTAGCTTGTTCGAAGAGTTTACATGTTATTTATAATCCAAAACTCGTATTTTTTGTGGCTGGAAAAGGAGATATGGAGTTGCCTAGAATCTTGACACTATCGAATTGGAAGGGTGCTTCATTTACGGAAGCTCCCAAGCAATATGCACAACCTCTCCTCTTTTAGAGGCTTGACCGTCAAGTTTTGTCCAAAATTCGAGTCCTTTCCCGACACAGGAATACCAACATTAGTGATATCATTAACCGTTGAAGATTGCAAGATGTTGCAATCTTTGCACATAAGATTAAGTACTCATCCAAATGAACCAAGCAGTAGCAGCAGCAATACCTACGACAACACAAAGTTTTGTCTGCAAAAAATTGACATTAAGGAGTGCAAGAATTTGAGAAACTTACCCCATTGCCTGCAAGTTCTGTCCTATCTCACTACCTTGAAATCACACAACTGTCTTGCTCTGGAGCTGGAGTGCTTCCCTCCTCTTCCTCCCAGCATCTCAAAATTTGTACTTACGAACTATCCAAAGATAAAATCCCTACCTAATCAGTTGCATCAACTTACGTGTCTCCGTGTTCTGACAATAGCTGGGTGTGAAGAGTATTACGCTCTTCCCTGATGGAGGATTGCCGCCCCAGCTACAGGAACCTAGGGTATATGAATACGGGAATACGAAGCAGCCGATGAGGGAGTGGCTTTGCCCCCCCTCACCTCCCTCGAAGTTCTAGCGTTCGACAGCAGAGCTGGTCAAGTGGGAGAGGAGGAGGAGGATCCTCTGATTCCGCTCCCTTCCTCTCTGCTTCATCTTTCTGTCAAGGACGTTTTCCCCAGCGGCAGTGAAAGGTGGTCCGTAATCGGCCTCCCTGTCTCCGGACCAAGGATTATACGATTGGCCCCTCATCCGCAACATCGCTCTATTTATATATTAAATGGTATAATTATCGGAGCCGTGGCTCTTTGAAAAGGGGTCTTGTATTTTAGATCCAATAATTATTATTATTTTACTTTAAAAAGTTTGTTCTTAATTTTAGCGGATGATTAGCAAGTTGAAGTTTCCGGGCGTTCTCCTCCCCCTAGTCGTCTGCACGTCAATCGCCTATGCTTCTTCGCCTCTCCACCCCGTCGTCCTCACCTCGATCATCGTCTCCATCTCATGAAGATTTCTGTGCCTTGATATATTTCATTAAAATCAGGTGTTGATCTTTGCCATTCACTCTTCTGCTCTAGTCTTCTATCAACAACTAGATTTGGCATCATGTTGCCCCTGTTCATTGAATTGCTTCGCATGGTTTAACCGATCCAGCAAAAAGATGTTGTGAAAATCTGGGATGTTGTTGAAGGCCCGTTGCCCTCGAATCTGTATCCTCAGCTTATGTTTGCATTCTGAACAGTTCTCTGCACTCCCTCATCCGATTCTTTAGTCATCGCTTTGGTCTGTGTCATTCGCCAGGATTCTCTCAATCTTGCTCGCAGGCTACATTGGAATTCCCATTGGTGAAGTTTGCCGGTGCTAAGTCTAGGAGGAGAAAATGCTGCTGGAGTGGGGGACCCTCGGATGCGAGATTGCTCCTCATTGTAGAGACGAAGGGGAGATGCCACTGCAGGCTTTGTTCTAAAGATCTTGACTTCTGTGGAAACTCTTTCCATGATTAGTTGCTTCTCAGATTACTCACCAGGATAGGTCTGTTTATGTTCTCTTGCCCTGTTCAATAAGTGTCTGGTTTTCCCCTGATGTTTCAATCCACTACATGAATCTAAAGTCTGGACATAATTAATATGATAAATGTATAGCAAACACAAGTTTGAAAATGTTCGAAAGTTGCATCACATCGAAAAAGTGTAGCTCAGGACTTCAGATGGATGGAGCAAGTTCATGTCATGTCGATGGCAGTTACGTGCTTTAAATCCTCTTACCTGTTTTAGTCTGGAAACTCCAATTGAACACAGTTACTAAGTTGTGGAGTGTACCTGACTAATTTGCCTTATATCTCTGATTCTGAAATGCAAAAATTACTTCTGCAGCATTCACCAGAAGAGGAAAGTGTGGCTTGGCATTAACCGTCTGTTTGCATTTACCCATAAAATTTGCTTATTCCCACACATGCCATCTTCTCATTTCTGAGCATACTACGACGCACATCAAAATCTATGGGCGAAACAGATTTATTGCGCCTCAATCCTTCCATTCCATCGTTTTACTCACCATCCAAGATTAAGGAATGGTTCAGTCAGATTGAGTACAGACACAAATGAAGGCATTTCATGGACTAGATGGCACTCAGTGAAATCTTTGCCCATTGCTCATTTTGATAACTATTCATATTCTGCTTCATGGAATCAAAGAAGCATTGCCCTACGGTAGTTGGTTGGCAAAGTTTAAAGGGTGGGTAGATTTGTTTCTGCTATATCTTTTGACAGGATGTTTGAAAGACATGGCTAATGATCATGGGTATAATCAGAATCTAGAAAGAATCTCTTCTGGAGGATAAGCAAATGGTCCACATTCTACTTGTTTTGTTAAATTTCCAACAGATTGTCCACTTTTTACTTGTTCATTTCTAACATTGTACTGAAGCACATGCAATGGTCCAAATTTTTTTGCCTATTACGTTGTTTGTTCTCCTGTTCCACAGTTATCTCATTGACATAATTATGTCCACATTTTGTCCTATGTATCTAAGGGATAGATTCTACACAAGGGGGAGTGTCAAGTCATAAACTACGTATACATTGGTTGGCGTGTTTCCTAACAGTTAAGCTTTTAGGAAATACATTTATCTAGCATGCAGCAATCAAATCCAAACAACATGACCGATCAGCCAACCCTATGCTCTTGTTTAGTTGGTTCTTCGAGTAATATAGGATTGTCTGGAAGACTTCCAGGCAAGGATTGTAGGCCTCTCATAAAATGATTGAATTACAAAAGGATTTAAAGCTTGAATAGCTAACAAACTCTCATGTCCTGGCTGACTTCAGCTTATTAAATCTATTGTTAATAGTCTGGTTAACTATTGGTGTCAACCCTTTTTGTTGCCTAGGAAAGTTATTAAAATGATTGAGCAAAAGTGTAGAGCTTTCCTTTGGAAGGGAGGTCTCGATGCTAAAGAGGGATCGAAAGTGAGGCGGGACCCTGTCTGCCTTCCTAAGCAATTTGGAGGCCGTGGCGTTTGAAGACTGGCTTTGTGAAATCTTGCTTGTTTGTTGAAGTGTCTGGATTATTTTGTCGAGTTGTGGGTTTCTATTTTCGCCTGGCTCTGTAGCTATCGCTTTGACTTTAAGCCAGATGCTACTTGTGCTTGGAAGAAGTTATTAAAAGTCAGGAATACATTGAAACCCCACACCAGAAATATGGTGGGTAATAGAGATAATTTGGAAAGATTTGTGGCACCGTGCTGAATTCTTGCCAGAATCATTCTTAAGGTGAAGAATTGATGACCCTTCTCTTCCTCTGCAGGCCAAAGTATCTGCTGGAATTCGTGACTGTCACTAAAAGTGGCCCGCTGCTAGGTCTGAAGAATTTATTTCTTTACAAGGTACAAGGTGCAGTTTGTGGAATGAATTTTCCTAATTCCTCAGCTGCAGACGAAGTTGTATGGAAAGCTTCTTCAAATGGTTGCTTTAACTCTTTTATTGCTTGGGACATTGTCAGAAACAAGAGTGCTTATGTTGACTGGCACAAACTTGTGTGGTTCTCCCCTGATGTGCCAAGAGCTGGTTAGTTAACAATACGTGATAAGCTCCCCACTTTTTAGAGGATTTACAGTTGGTCTGTTGGGAGTACTAGATCTTTCTGATTGTTCTGTAATATAAGCATTGAATCTCGCTCTCATCTATTTACTGAATGCAGTTTTTCTAATCAAGCATGGAGCAAGGTGCTGCAGCTTCGTTGGATTCATAAACTCCTAGAGTTTGGATTACAAATTTGGTTGGATAACACAAGCTACTCTATTGGAGTTTATATGGAACCACTGTATCTGTTATATCTTGAGTCCATGTATAGTTTGTCATATACAGGTGGTTCCTTGGATGTTAATGTAATAAAAGATATCAAGCTCTTTGTTATGCATAGTTTTTAGAATTTCCTTGGTCTCAAAATAAGATTGGCATTGGAAGCATTATAGGCCGTGTCTTGCTTGGAATCTAAGTTTACGAAAACTATCCAGCTAAAGTAAGGTTTGTTTGAAGTTCTGCTTATTGTTGTTTTTTGGTGTGTAGAGTTGCATGTTTTTTCTCTATGTCATCTCTATGCTTGTGATTGTAGACAGATGTCAACTTCAATCTCTTGTATGGGTTCCAATCTTGATGTGGTCCAATTTCTATATTACTGGCATTCTCATTTTTGTACTTATTGACTGCAGGTCTCATAGAGAGACTTTACAACATTTTAGTCGTTCTGTTTTTTCGGTTCATAGTAATTTAAGTCGGTTGCATCTACTAGAAATTCTACCTTTGAATTCAACCTTTTGCTTGTAGTTCTTCATCATAATATCGTCATCATTTTAATGAAGAAATTAATTTGGAATCGTTGATGGCGTTTGTGCTTGTGCATACTTTTATCTAATAGAATGCAAGTTTGCCGATGAAGACCTTCCAAGAACTCCCACATCTTTGACAAGAAAATCCCACTTAGGAAGCATTTGCCCACTCGAAACTCGGGGCCTTTATATTATTAAAAAATTATAAAAGATAAATAAAGTGGGAAATAACTTGACAAATTGGTTATATTTAATATAATTCTAAGATATGTTATATGGTGATAACATGGTTAAATTGGTAGTCTCATGGTGTGGTACTGGGAAGACGTTACTTGCGGTCATTGTGTTTGCGAAATCTATATAATGACTTATATTAGCAGACCCTAATGATAAATACAACACATTATTTCAAATAATTTTTTCTTGGTTTGTTGGTATTTTATTTTGTTGCAAGATCTTTGTATGATAAAGTATTGTTGCGAGAAATGAAAGAGCAATAGAAGGAATGGCAAAATTTTGCTTATAGTTCAATTGATGTGCAGGAAAAAGAAGCCACGAATATAAAGAAAAAGAAAAGAAGTATTGCGGGAGAATTTGAAGCTAAAAGTTGACAGAAGTGCTAACAACTGCTGGTCGCATAAGGCTGGAGATTCTCAGTCGTGACTTTATTTGGCATCTCGATAAGTCTTAATTATTAATAGATGTTACAAATATCACGATTACCCCTATTCACATGGATGAATGATTGTGATGACTGAGATATTAATTATGAAATTACATGACACAAATAAGGATAAAGGAACTCATTTCACTCGAGAAGTACAAAAAAAACCCGTTAGACCTCCCCTGTAGGAAAGTTTATTAACCATATTTAAAAATGTCTGAAATTTTGCATATACCTTCTAGACAGAAACCCTCTTGTGGGGGCAAAATTCAGCGCCCAAAAGAACTTTTGAGTACACTCCTTCAAGATTCGTTGATTCTGACTCTCTCATGGGGTAGTGTTTGCTTATATACGATCTCACCAAGATTACTTTGCCTCGATATTTCATTAAAATTAGGTACGATCTTGCCATTTACTTTTCTTACTCTATTCTTCTACTTGTCATTTCCCTACTCGGATTCGGCATCAATTCCCTTGTTCTCTCAAATGCTTCACGCGGTTTCAACGAACCAGCGAAAATGTCAATGAATCTGAGATCTCTTCAACGGATGGTCACGTTTGAATTATGGGTTTCTCAGCTTATTTTTGCATTCTAGCAATTGGTAGCATTCCCTCATCCAATTCTTGTGATACCCCTGTGCTCTGTCTCGTTCTCCATCTTGCTTGTCTTGCAGATTATGGTACGACCCAGCAACCTATGAAAGGCCTACGAGCCCTTTCCATCACCATCGCCTCACAGGTATTAAGTCTAGGAGAAGAAGCTGAAGGGGGACCCTGTTTACACTTGATGTGCAATCCACTAGACGAAATCTGAATTCCGCACTTAATACGTACGATAAATAAATAGCCAAGGCAAGTTTCTATAACATACCAACAAATTTGCTAATTTATTGGAAAAGAGGCGAAGTGCTCAGGTCTCCATACCCAACACCGGAGCTTTGTCATGCTAATATCAAAGTCCTTGATAGGTTGACCCAAGAAAACTGCGAGGCCACAGACAAAGTTCAAGCTTCAGCCACGTATGAGACAAATGAACGGCGAGAATTAGCAAGATATACATACATACATTGTACCATTGTTACCTCTTTGAATTCACGTGCATGAAAATTCCAAGGAAGCAGCAAAAGACAAAGCAAACGTGTATATCAGTATCTGTTCATTTCGTGGATGAAATTCCATTAACAAAGCAAACAAAGATACTTATCACAGCATTCAGGTAGCCAGTCGACTATGATGTATCACGCTCAAGTCCCTTAACTTCAGATTATGTCAACCTATAGGAAAAAAATTAAAAAGGAAGCATTCGTAAAGTCTAACCCAAGCTTTCAAGTAACATGGGGAACGACTGAAAAAAACTGAGTTCCATTGGAAAATCAGAGACAGCAATAACTATATTTAATTCAAGCAGCATTCGAGGAAACTGCAAAACCAATGATTCATATCGAAAACTTTAATTAGACAATTAAAGGAAAATTACCAAAAAGTCATAAATTTATTGCATTGGTACCAATTCAGTCCATCCGGCTAATTTTGGCCAATCGGGCGCTAACATAGACGTCGGCCGGTGGCCGGATGCCGATGTGGCAATTTTTATGATTTTTTTTAATAATTTATTCAATTTTTAAAATAATTTTTATTAATTTTTGTTTCTTTTCCTTTCTTTTTGCTTTCTTCTTCACGGTACCAAAGGCTCGCCGGCCACCGGGTGAGGGCCGTGAAGCCCTCGCCCGCCACTAGCGAGGGTCGCGGCCTCGCCTGGCCTCTCCCAGAGCTGCCGACGAGGCGGCTTCGCCCGGATCTGGGCGAGGCCAGCCTCGCCCGCAACTAGCGAGGCCATGGCGGCCATCACCAGGGTGGAGGCGAGGGCCGCGAAGCCCTTGCCAGCCACCGGCGAGGGTCGCGACCCTCGCTCGGCCTCGCCCAGGGCTGTAGGTGAGGCCAGCCTTGGAAGAAGGAGAGGAGGGTGTTGGGGCGGCGGGCTAGGGTTTCGGAGGCGAAGATCGGGTGAAGGAGTGGCAGCATGAGTCGCGGGAGGTGGGGGACCAGGGCCTCGAATTGGGATTTTGTTGAGGTGAGGGAGGCGGTGACGAGGTCGAGAAGCTCCGGGGTTGACAGCGGAGGAGGCGCCGGGCACTCAGCGACAAGGCCAGGGCGAGGCCGAGCAAGGGTCGCGACCCTCGCCTCCACCCTAGCGATGGCCGCCATGGCCTCGCCAGCCGCGGGCGAGGTTGGCCTCGCTTAGATCTGGGCGAAGCCGCCTCGCCGGCGACTCAAGGAGAGGCCGGGCGAGGGCCGCGACCCTCGCCGGTGGCAGGTGAGGGCTTCGCGGCCCTCGCCTAGTGGCTAGCGAGCCTCATCGTAGGCTCGCCGGCAACCACGAAGAAGAAAGTAGAAAAGAAAGGAAAAGAAAAGAAAAAGGAAAAAAAAAAAAATTAATTAAAAATCATAAAAACTGCCATGTCAACATCCAGCCACCGGCCAACATCCATGTCGGTCTGCTGCCAGCCAAAATTGGCCGAATTGACTGAATTGGTACTAATATTAAAAGGTTTAGGACTGAATTTGTCAAATTAAAAAGTTTATGACTGAATTGGTACCAATACAATAGGTTTATGACTTTTTTGGTACTTTTCCCGACAATTAAATAAAGTTCCACATGAGTCAATATATAGGAATGCCCCATGGTTGGGGAACTAATGATCAGCTTTGTCTACAAAGATGCTGTATTAATCTAAATCAGAATTGCAAGAAAGCGAAGAATCAATTATTTGCATCAATAACTTCGATCAGTTTTCACAGTGAACTCATCCCAACAACCTCCATGGCTACCATCCAGCATATCACGTCACTTACCAGAACAACACAGTTTCGAAGAAAAACAAACAAAAGAACAAACATGTCCGCAAAGGCCAATTCGACAAGACAACCACGTTTGAAAATTAGCTTCATTACCCGAAAGTTACCTTTGTTTTTTGGACCAAGTACTATGAATGAAACCAGCTAGTGTCCCAGTTCCGGCAAATGAAACCCTTAATATGGACTAAAGAGTATCAAAAGCACAAACGTCAAGAGAAGTTTCAAGCTTCCCGGAGCACAATTACAGATTCAACGAGACAGAGCCAGAATCGGAAAAAAATGAGACATTTCCGATGAGAAATCAATCCTGATCTTCACACAAACAACCCACTGTAGCCAGTGTCCACAATGACATCAAAGCATTACGATGCAGCATCAGCAACAGCGTCACCAATCGAATTCGAACACGTGAATGATGCCGAACTGAACGGAGTTGTCAAGCCGGAGAAAATCTCTGTCTGTCTGTCTGTCTGTCTGTCTCTGTCTCTGTCTCTCTCTCTCTCTCTCACTCATTTATGATGTTTGGAAGCTCCGGGTCCTTCTTGCGAGGTTTCCGGCGAGAAGGATGGCCTCTGCCTAAATTTTGACCAACGTGACAAAAGGGTCAAACGCTTTGATACGGGGATTTTAGCTGGGAACTCGAGTTCATCGCTTTAGTAAGCTCGTCCGACCAAAACATTACTCCGACCCAAAAAAAAAAGGACGAACCATCCAAGAAAATCACCTGATGATGGCAGGAAGAGTAAGCGATCGAGAAATTCCCTTCGCAGCCGCGTCATTCTGGACGCCCGAAACAGCACGACAGACAAGAACGAACAACTCCAGAAAGCAGAGAAATTCCTTCGCAGCCGCGTCATTCTTGTGTTGTTACACGGATTAAGCATGGCATATGTGTTGAATTCTCACATTTACTTATTTTAGCTCTCTCCATTATATATTTGTCTTCTGTGGAATGAGTACCATTGGTATAATTGTCAACATAATCAAACGGATGTGAGTTTTGGTTTTAATCCCTCTGATAAGATTTTTAAAGTGTTATTTCTTTTTATTTTTAACTTATTGCAGCCTCAATTAGCTAGTTAATAAATTTAAATGCCCATATACCCATTCGAATTGCTGGAATTACCATTTGACTTTACCAAAAAAAGGGCACAAGCTTATGCATTTTTCAAAAAAAAAAAAAAAAACGAAAAAAGAAAAAGACATGAGTAAAATCTAAATTTAATAGGCAGTATCCACGAAAAACTTTTAACTCACTGGAAAAGTGAGGAAAAAACTTCAATGTCAATGAGCTACGGTTATATTAAGTTAGATTTGTAATTTACATCATCTTACTCAAAATTTTAATCATCACATTCAATTTATTGCAATATTATGTTTGCACTAAATATAAGGCATAATTGAAATTTAGATGGATTATTACCTTTAAAAGTAGGATCTCCCTTTCATTGTAGTAATATGAACAGACCATGATACTCAATATATGATGGATAAATTATCTCTTCCTGAATTTATTGTCCCCTCTGTTCCCTTTGGCCATCCAACTCGGGCAATTAAACTTAATCTATCCTTAAGAGCATTAGACCATGAAAGATTGATGACTATGTGGGCCTCTCAAATGCTGGTTTTGCACTTAATTCTTACATAAATGGTACTAATTAAGGTGAAAATTGGTAAAATTATTGAGCCGGTATGTAGATACACAAATTGGTGTCCGCTTGGTCAAGACAATGAGAGCGTTTGTGTTTTTCTAAAGACTAAAAAGGAGATTATATATACTCAAGAAACTGCGTCTCTTGATAATCTGTAACTAGTGTTGACTTTAATCTCGTTTTGTTTTATTAATGAATTGTTTCATCACGGGCATGGCAAGCGGTATTACACTTTTGGCGAGAGCACAAATATGCTTGGATGACTCAACCCTATCTTGAGTTTCATGCTCTCTAGTGAATTATCTGAAGTTCATGTTTTCACATTAGAGATGACTTATAAAATATAAGGAATAAAAACAGAGTAAGTCTTATCCATTACGAGAGTTACAGGCGTACGAGAGTTACAGGTGACATATGGACGTAACATCAAACATTTAGCAATTGACCTTAGCAATTGACCTGTCGTTGACCCCATCAAAGGACATGTTTAAACGTTACAAAAAAAAATCAGGTCTTCCGATTGTAATGATAATCTCAAGTTAACACGTATAAATGTAATGTGAAGTCCCATTATATCTTGGTGCTTTTTGCCCCTCCAAGCGCCTTATTATAACTTGTGGATCTCTAATTCCACATTTAAGTATTCCTTGGTTGGGTTGAACCTAAATCCAAACCAAGAGATTCCGCATATAATCTGATCAATATCTCACTCTCAATTTAAATATAGTCCAGTAAAAAGTAAAAGAAAAGTATGGTGAAGTGATTGGATTAGACGTCCAACCAACATTTGCAAATTGATCAAAATACAATGATTTTGATCCGAACACTCTGCAGGAAGGGCGTTTAGCGTAAATGATCCAACCAACATTTGCAAATTGATCTGAATACAATGGTTTTGGTCCAAACACTCTGTTCCATGTTATGGGTTTCTGGCAACTACAAAAATCATCAGGATTCAGTATTTTAAGATAATCAAAGGTAACACATGAAGAAGAAGCACTTGGTCCATGAGACAGAGTGGCACATGATTGCAACTGGATAGCTTTTGAAAAATGTATATATCTCCAGGATTTGATTAAATGTTTCATTTATTATATTGTTCAAATTTAAATCAGAAAACGATGAGAAGGCTGTTGCTGCAGTATCCATGAATTAATTTTCTTTCCGCCCTCTTTTTTTGGAGATTCATCACTGATTAAAGAGTTGCGACCAATCTGTAAATGTATGCTACATTACATATGTTGGCGAGATAGGAAAGGTACTGAAGTTCTAAGCTGGAGCGAAATGGAGCCGGCATTTGGTGGACTAAACATATTAGGAATAGGGGAACTAGAAAGAACGAACAGATTTCAAGTATTTAAAGGACTTGCTGAGGATAATCTCCGAGTTGTGGTATTATGATTACCCTCCTTACGCCCTTCAAAATCCACAATAGAGGATACAGAAATCAACTCTATGCAATTGCACGGAAACAATGTTGATCAGGCCTGAACTTCGCCGGCAAAACTGACGCGCATTTTCGTGGAAAATCATCTCAGGGATCGAATTCTTCCTCAATGGCGAAATCTGACTCGTTTCATCTCATCCTGTGTTCATTCTCTCTGCCTAGCGTCCTTTGCATTTCGAATTAGGGACGTCGAAGTTTCAAGACCTTGTTGGGTCCGGCGACTAAAAATTTCACCAATGAAGGCCCAGAGGCTGGTCAAACGTCAATTGGCCCAGTTTGATCTTTATGGATTAAAAGGAGAAGAACAGGACGAGCTCGGTCCGGGAAAAACCCGGCTTTGATGGATCTGTTGCTTCATTATTTTTATTTTTTATTCATTTTTCATCATTATTATTTATTATTGTATTTTTATTCTTTTTACATGTTTGGCTTGTTGGCAAAAATTCACATGTCTACACCGCCATAACGCAGATGAGCCTTTCTCAAAATATTATGAATAATCAAACGGGATAGTACCATTTTAGTTGATCCAAATTTGATGAGATTGACAAGTGTCAACATAATATAAACTTAGAACTCTCTTCCATAAGTTGACAGTTATGGAAAACTTATGTAAAGTGAGTCTTTGGGTAATGTGATAGAATAATTGATTAAAGTGTAGAAGCTATATGAACATTTGTGTTTCTTTAGCAAGATCTACAGTAGAATCTAAATATTCTTGAAATGTGATTATCTTGATCTAGTAGGTGTAATTTATGCAATGTCCACTCATACAGTTGTGCCTATATGTTCGATGTGCTTTTCATGTAGTTGTATCGGTTGAACACTCGCGGTCTCGAGACTAAAAGAATGTCAAACACCAAATTGCATTTGTTTGAGTGTTGTCATCATCATCATTATTCTTACTCTCTATTTTAGTATTTTGCTGCGGAAGAATCGGAGGAAGCAATGGCAATCAAAACATAACAGATCTATTGGACCTTGGCGCATATGGTCAACTTAAGACCAAGCCTTGCTTTTCTTCTTCCCATGATAAAATACATAGCTTAACTCGCAAGTAGCATTGCTTGAGTTGGTTCCCAGTTGGATGGTAAATTAAGTCATGCAATGGACATGGCCAATGAATGCGTCACGGTACGTTGAATCTTAGCAATTTTTTTTTTTTTATAGATATGTGATCTAGGGATGGACTGCATGGCCTTTAGTCAATCCAACAAAGTATGGAATGATTTCAAGACTCAAAAGATTGGAAAATGTGGCTTTTGGCAAAATAGGACATGCCAGTGCCCAATATGAGTTGTCAATGACAAGGACACTAAAATTATTGGTGAAAGAGTTTGTAACACTCCAAATCTCACATAAAATGGTAAAGAACTTGAGATGTAAGTTGAAATCCAATCCCAAGAATCACCACCTATATACTTTTCTAGGGAAAACGGCTGTCGCGACCAATTTTTCGGGGTGTGTTTTACCTAGGGTTTGGCTAATGGATTGCTAAGCCTAGACTTAACTCGAGCTCTCCCAAGCCCATACCAATTCGCGACTTAGGTTCAAGTTCTTAACATTCTATTGATTTTCAATTAGGAGTCGCCACTAATCTATTTTTGGTGGGTCAATTAGAAACCCAAGTAAAGTAATGGGTGATTTACTTTACTCTTACGAACTAGAGATTTATGAATTCGGGGACTTGGTTATGCTAAATTTCTCTAACGCCCTTTCAGTACATTTCTCTTTTATTTTGAAAAATGTTTGGTAAGCAGTTTGAATTAATTTTAAGAACATGTGATGCGATCATGCGGGTGCACAAACCACCAATTTAACACCCAAGGAAAGCAATGACTAAATTGCAGAACTTACCTCATAGCAACGGAAGCATCTGCATTGTTAGATCAGAATTCACATCATCAACCCTAGATATGATTTCTAATTAACACGCAATTTCTTTTTTTACTTTCACTTTATTTAATGAGAATCAAGTAATATGCAAATGCAGTATTAACTAAATAACCTAATTCTAATGACATGCAATTTCTAATTAAATAAACCTAGCAACCATCACTAAATGACGTTCATTTCATGAATCTAACTCTATATGATGTGCACATGATTTTTTATTTTTTTAATAAGAACATGCAATCTATCTAGGGAAATTATTTAAACCTATAATTAATAAACATGTAATCCTAACATGCAATCACGTGCAAAGAATGCCCTAATTCCACATGACATGTGCATGATGATTTTTTTGTTATTTTTTTTATTAATTTTCGAAATTAATAATTGCCAAATAATTAAACATCCAACTTAAATTAAACAAAAACTAACATCCTAAATGAATTCCTAAATGAATGCATTTTTTTTGGATTTTTTTATTTAACAAAATAAAATTGATTCAACCAACATGATAGCAAATCAAATGAGATAAGATCGATACCCACAAATTGGCGAATCATATTTTGCGCATGAGATCGGGTTGGCCAATTTTTAAATAAATCGCGAATCGAATCTCGGGCGGGAGATCGGATTGGCGATTTTTCAAACAATTGTGATTGCGAGTCGGATTTCGAGCGCGAAAATTGGATTGTCAATCTGAAATTTCATAAGCAATTTCATGTCGGGCAATCTCAATCTTACATTAAGGAATAATTATACTAAAAAGAACAAGTAAAATAAAATAAAATAAAATAAATAGAAAACTACCTAATGTGATTTTCCTTTTTTTCGTTTTTGCTTTCCAACCCAGGCTTGGCAGCTCGTGGGGCTCCAAGGGTAGCAGGTTGTGGTGGTAGGTCACCTAAGGGCTCTGGTGAGGGTGATGGGCACGGTCGTCGGAGCTTCGGCAAGGTCCGACGAAGGTAGACCTGCAACAAAACAAGGGATCACTCGGGCAGTAGCTGATGGCACACCGAGGACAGCAGTAGACTCGGATCAGGGGTAGCGGCTCGTTGCTCGGGCGGCAGGTTGTCGCGGATCGGCACGATAGGGCGGTGGTGCGAGCTCGTGGGGCAAGGGAACCCTGGCAGTGGAATCGCGAGCAGGTCACGGCTTGGCGGAGCTTCAGGTCGGGAATCTCGGCGGCACGGCGAGCGGACCCACAGACGTCGGCGACAGGGCTGGGTTGTAGATCACAGTGGTGCGACGTGCGAGTGCGGCGGCGGTCACGGTGAGGGGCGGCTTCGGTGCTGTAGTGACGATGATGGATGCGAGGGGCGTGGCGCGGCAGTGGAGGCGAGCAGTGGAGATGTTGTGCAGGGGATCGTCACGGCAGCGGAGCTTCGGACGGCTACCGAGCAGTGCAGGCGCCGGTGTGGTGAGACGACAACATCCGGCGACCAGAGGGCGAAACGCAAGTGGACGGCAGCAAGCACCACCGGAGAAGAAGAAGTCTTCTTCTACTTTAATTCTTTCTCTTTCCTCCAATCTGCCTCACTTTTTCTTTTCTGACCTAGTCTCTTTTCCTTCTGCCCTACCGCACGTACGTCCACTCTCTCTGCAGAAGCAAAGACTTTTCTCCTCTTCCCCAAAAAGCTTTCTTTTTTCAAAGGAACGAACGGAAGCTTCTCCTCTTCGTGTTGAAAATTTTTTTACCTAAAACTAGAGAGAAACCCCCTTAATGTGGCCGTGTATTCAATGTTTGGCCGTATGTAACAATTGTGTGACCTCCCTCAAAACCCTACGCGTATTAATCTATTTATAGGCCTCGGATTAGGGGTTTTAATTTTCCAAAACCATATCCACAAAAATTTCTTTTCCAAACGTAATATTTTTCTTTCCAAACGCAATATTTACTTTTGAATTGAAATCTCACAAAAATAAATCTGTAAAATCTCTCCAGGGATATGGGCTTAGGCCAATTTGCTCTCTTCGTGGGCTTAGCCTGACTCATCAAATTAAATTTTTTGAAGCATTAATTCGAACCCATCTTTCACCGGCCAATGTAAATGCTAATTAAAATAAATGTACCTAAAACTATGTGCTATGCAATTAATTAATTAACTAATATTTTTTTAGGGGTTAAAATTAATCCCTAATTTTTAATGCAATAAATGATTAAACAGGTCGTCAAAATTTAGGTGTCAACAACGGCCGACGTTAAATCTTCCAAGTCATTACATGTGCTTCAGATTGAGTAAATTTGTGTCACCGTGTAACATTTAACGGAGCAAAATAATGATAAGAAATTACCTAAAGCTAATCCTAATATAGTGCCTCAAAAGTTAGTTCTAGACCCAATCATTAAAGGATCCAGTTTGAATGTGGACCGACTAGTACTATTTTTAAAGTGGCAAATCCGACCCGCAAACCTCTCAACCTTAAAGTCAGTGAGCAGGTCAATCCCTAATAATAGGAGCGACATGTTAAATAGAATTGCAAACTCATTGTCTTAAAGAGCACGAGAAACATTGTCACGACCCGATCCTCAAGCGCGTGCTCATTTTTTGATGGTCGAATAAATTGCAACATCCCAGGATGTGTCGCCGACCCATTCAATTTAATATGCATGCGGAAGCGAATAAATAAATCCCTAGACAGCACAAAGATGTGATAGAAAAGTAGGGCCACAATTTTGAAAATCACAACAAACCTTTATACACAGCAGACTAGATTATTCAATACTAATATATATTCACAAGTCTACAAAAGGTTAGTCCTCAAAACAAAGATGTCCTATGATCAGCTAGTCGGACTCATTCGTCAACTCTTCAGTCTCCATAGGCACCGGGTGTGTCGGGTCTTCCACCACACCATCTGGAGGGTCAATACCACTTTCCCCTAAAGTGGCATTGATTATCCCGGCAGGAATTTCAAAACACCTAAGAGGACCCACCCGGAAACCATTGGGTCCGTAGCGGAACCAAACTCTGACTCGATGAGGGAACACATAACGAGGACGCTCTTTGACCTAGATAGCAGTTACCACTAGCTCATAGACCCAGAAGCTTCAAGGATCAAGATAGGTATAAACTCGCTCACAACCCTTATGGGATGACCATGACGCTTAGGAGGATTTGCCATCTAAAGACCTGAAAATATTGAGCCCATAATGGGGTGAGACAATGTCTCAATAAGTTCACCCCCTAAACTCCGACTAAGAAGGAAATACACCTAAAGGCTGCCTATGCACACTCACAAGATAGAGGACTTACCTTGCCTTAGTTCCCTCCTGCACGTCAGCATAGTTTATAAATCTCAATCAAACAATCATTCAATACCAACAATCGTTCCAACCAACGATCAATCGATCTAAACAATACTATCTATCAATTCAATACTATCTATCCGATACCGTCAACACAAACCATGCTCACACAAGCTAAAAATGATAGGTAATAGCTCATACAAGTTGATATAGATAGATAATAGCTCACACAAGCTAATATACATATCGTTGCTCTCACAAGCTGATAAACGATCATTGCTCACACAAGCTGAATAAGTACACTGCTCTCACAAGCTAACATATCAAGCACTTATAAGCGGATATAGTATACTGCTCACACAAGCTGAAATCACAATACTCACATAAGCTGAACTACGATAAATTAATCCCGGTCAAGGATCTTGTACTTTGCACTCCAATTCATCAATTAAATCACGAACTTGACCTAATTTCATCATGTTAAAATATACCCTATAAAAATAATTGTGTGGGTACATAATCAGCCCGAGCCAAAAATACAATATCTTTCTTTTGAAAAATCCCACTATTTATATAGTGTCTAAAAACATTTTCAACATTAAAAACTGATGCATCAGTATTTTCTAATTAAATACTGAAATTACTAAATTTTGGGATAAATACCCAAAATTACAAATAACACTCAATTTGCAAAAATAAGCATTCAATTAAATAAATCAAGCATACCATTACAATTAGCATGAAATTCCGATCACCGGCTATCCCGGTTAAATTTTTGGAAAATAATAAATAATTATATAATTACCAAAATTAATTAAATAAATACAATTAAATACCATAAATAGAAACTTAGGCCGAAATTGCCTAATTAAATACTGAAACGGGCCTGAAAAATTTCCGAACCAATCTAGATAAATAATACAACTTATCTAGTCTTTAATTACACTACTCTAACCACTTAACATGCAAAATTAAATAATTAAATTGATAATCTATTCTAACCGACCACATAATCTGTAATTAACTTAATCAAAACACTCCTTAAGCATAATTAACTCCATAAGCAAAGTTTAGCGAGTAAACTCACCGGTTTTGAAATTTGATGAGTCCATGGCAACGGCGAGGCGGAGATGGGCAATAAAATCTAAAGCGGCAACACCAAGTGGGGCCGGGATGAGCTTGAAAACAGGCCCAACAGTCACGACTGGGCTAAGGCTTCTCAATTCTGATCTTGGGCCAAGGTTGAGCTAGAATGGCCAAGGCGGATTGGCGGACAGCTACAATGGCGAGCATGGGCCACAGTGGCTACTCCAGCGAGCTGGATGGCGACTCACGGTGGCTAGCGAAACTGGACAGGGGCTTGGGAGGGGCGGAACGACGACGGAACAAGCAGGACGATGCAGTAGGGGTGGAGTGACGCGTGTGGGAGAGCTGGCACGAACGGTGGCGTATGGTGGCTCTAGCGGCTCGAGGGGCTTGAAATGGGCTAGGGGAGTGGTTGCTCAGTTTCCTCTGCAACTTAGGAGAACCAAAGTGTTTGAAAATGGAGAAAGCATACTGAGTTGGAGAAGAAAGGGGACAACAACCCTTGGAGGGTCCCTCCAAGCTTCTTTCCTATCCCTTTGTCCCCAAGACAAGGTCCCACATGTTCAGCTCTATCCTTAGCTAATTTTGTGCACACAAATCCCCCTAGAACAAGTCCCAAGTGGTCCAAAAGGTGGTGCACCATGGGAGTTACGAATTTGCACTTAATTTTCCTCAAATTGAACCAATTTCTCTCCAATTGAACTTCGACCGGTCTCTATAAATTCCACCAAGGTATCCTCGACCTAATTGACATTTTTCTTCACCAATAGAATCAATTTGCATCCCAACAACACTATAAAAAATGGTCCTTTGAATTTTTCGGACAAAAACGACCATATAGTGAATTTTCGCCAAAAATCTCGATTTGCAGAAAAATCTTCGGAGGATGAGTCGACGGTTCTAAAATGAATCGTGACATGATAGAACTTTTAATATGAAATTGGATTCAAATTCGCGATTAATTTTAATCTGGCGCGATTTTAGAGTAACCTAATCTACCAGGTAGCTTTCTTGAATTTTTAGTGCAATTGACCCGTGATCAATTTATTTCGAGTCACAATGTACTTCTTCGACACATTGGCGACTCTCGGTTGTCGTGAAATCTCAAGATTTCAAATATGGACACATGGTATCCAAAATGATAGAAAAATCGGTCTAGTGTTGATCGACGAGAATTTTAAAATCAGGTGAAACCACCAACTCTTTGATCACATATCTTAGTTGAATCGACCTACCTCTGATCTCTGATCAATTTTGATAATGCCGTAATGATCCATTGTAAACTGCACGGTCGAGCAATTGATTCCTAATCGAATTCTCAAGTCTATTGCGTTTAAATCCCTTAACGGCTTCACCTGATAGGCTAGTTATCTCGTGAGTGGCCAACTTAGAGAAAAGAACTATAGGCACGCCGATGAAAAGCCCAATTTGTCCAAACGAAAACAGAGGCTGAAAATCAAGATGTCACAACTCTTCGCCTCTTATAAAAATTTCGTTCTTGAAATTTAAACCTTTACAAATCTTTAAACAAACAGGTGGGGGTATCGTCGTCTCATCGAGTTTTCACTTTCCTATGTTGCTTCTTCAATCTCGTGGTGTTGTCAGACCACTTTGACCAAATGGACCATCTTGGTGCATAGAATCTGTTATTCCTGATTTACAATTTGAACCGGACTTCTCACATACGACACTTGGTCGTTCACGTCTAATTCTTCAAGCTTTAGCATGGGGGTCAAGTTAGGCTCATACGTACTCAATATCAACACGTGAAGGATGTCATGCACTTGCGCCAAATTCAACGGCAATGCAAGACGATACACTAGGATCCCAATTCTTTCCAGAATCTCAAAGAGACCTACGTACCTTGGACTCAGCTTTATCCTTCCTGCCAAAGCGTGAAGTACCTCTCATTGGTGACACCTTCAAATAACGTGATCACCAACTTGAAACTCCAAAGGCCTTCGACGCTTATCTGCGTAGTTTTCCTGGCAGCTCTGAGTGGTCTTTAATCTTTCTTTGATGTCGACAACTACATCCACTGATTGCTAAACTAACCCTGGGTCTGTGATCTTTTGTTCTCCGACCTCATCCCAACACACTGGCATTTTGCACGCTTTGCCACACAATACTTCGAAAAGAGCCATTTGAATGTTCTGCTGGTAGTTGTAAACCTAGGGGCTCAGTCTGATGTAATTGCCATTGACATTCCACACAGATGAACAATCTGACGCACATACCACTTTGCATGCCTGTCCAAAATCCATCGTGATGCGTTACCATTTCCATTTGGGAATTTCGAGAGGTTGCAGAAGTCCTCCTGACTTACAGTACTGTGCCTTACTTTCTGACACGTCAGACATTTGGTGACATGTGTGGCAATATCCGCCTTCATACCAGACCATTAATAATGTTGACGCAAATTCGAATACATTTTCATACTACCATGATGAATGCTGTAACTGCTACGATGAGCTTCTGATAAGATTTCTTCTTTAAGCTCTGTATCATCAGGTACACACAATCGTCCTTGGAACCTTAGTGTTCCATCTTCAGAAATCTAAAAATCAACCTTTGTCTTGTCGGTATTCTCTTGTAGAATCTTTTGAACATCCGAGTCTATCAATTGAAGCGTCTTGATTCTAATTTGCACCTCTGGCTCAATTTTGAGGATGGCCATAAGATTCGAAAGGTGGCCTACCTCAAATTTGAAAATCGAACTCGACCTTTCTCAAGTAAAGTCTATTCCTTGACCATCATGTATGCAACTAAAGACTTCCGACTTAAGGCGTCTGCAACCCTATTTGCCTTCCCAGGGTGATACAAGATATCACAACCATAGTCCTTCAGGAATTCCATCTAGCGGCGATATCTCATATTCAACTCATTCTGAGATAATAGATACTTGAGACTTTGATGGTCAATGAAGATCTGAAATCTTTCTCCATACAAATAATGTCTCCAAATCTTCAGAGCGAAAATGATTGCTATGAGTTCTAAGTCATGCGTTGGGTAATTCAGTCCATGGGGTCTCAATTGACGAGACGCGTATGCAACAACTCCTAAATGACCCGTCACTATAGATCTCGAATCCTCTAGGACCAGATGGAATAATCAGCACAGGTGTGGTAGTTAGCTTTTGCTTACGCTCTTGGAAACTATACTTGCACTTGTTTGTCCACACAAATTTCTCTTCCTACTTCAGAAGTCGAGTCGACGGTGACACTAACGCTGAAAACCTTTCCACGAACCTTTTGTAGTAACCTGCCAAATCCAAAAAAGCTTCAGATCTCTATCACTGATGTCAGTCTTGGCCAGTTGATAACTGCTTCAATCTTAGTAAGGTCCACGGAGATTCTTTCGCCTGAAATCACGTGATCTTTCTTAAATGACTCCCGTGCTCCTTAACACTTCTCGAATACACTAGAATATCATCGACGAACACCATCACAAACTGATCCCGATATTCTTTAAACACTCGGTTCATAAGATCCATAAAAGCAGCTAGAGAGTTCGTCAAACCAAACGGCATTACAGTGAATTCATAATAGCTATATCGAGTACGAAACACCAACTTCAGTATGTCTTCCTCTCAAATCCTCAATTGATGATACCCTGTCCTCAAGTCGATCTTCGAAAGCATCGACGCTCCTTGTAACTAGTCAAACAGGTTTTCGATCCTTAGAAGCAAGTACTTATTCTTTATCGTCACCTGATTTAATTGACGATAGTCAATGCACAAGAGCAACGAATCATCTTTCTTTTTCACAAATAGAACTGGTGCTCCCCAAGGTGATGCATTAGAACGTATGAATCCCTTATCCAACAATTCTCGCCTCTGCACTTCTAGTTTTTTCAACTCAGACAACAACATCCGATAAGGAGCCTTAGAGATTAGTTCTGTCCCGGGTGCTAACCCGATCACAAGCTCAATCTGTCTTTCTAGCGATAAGCCCGACAGATACTTTGGAAACATCTCAGAATACTTCCGTACCACGACTATGATCTCCATACTTGGTTCCTCAACTAACGCATCTATTATAGTTGCTAAGTAAATTTAGCAACCTTCATCCAGCACCCAATTGCCTTAAGTGATGAAATAAAAAGGGATCGAGGATCCTCCTCGACTCTCAATAAATTCAAAACTTATACATGCTAACGGATCAAACTGTATTATATTATGGCCACAATTCATTGTAATCAAAGCTCCTTGAGCCAAACCCTTCATAAATATAACATTAAAGTTATGCATAAGCAAACTAGTCAAGTACAATTATAGTCAATGATTCTTCTTTCTATTACTTTATTACAATAACGAAAATTTTACAACCTTCTCCAAAATTTCACAGTGTTACTTGACAAAATTACCCCAAAAACATCATTCCCCAGATTGGTACATGGTTCGGTTCAATTTGTCCCTTTCGCCACCCTAGTGGCGTCTTAATTGCGGTAGAAGTGCTTGTGCTCTCCTAAACCTACGAGGACATTTCCTTGCCTGATGGCCGTGCTGGCCACATTCATAGCACACTCCTGTTATACCGGGGCATGGGATTGGTCCATGCTTCCTTCTACAAATTCGGCATCTGTCTGGTGAGTCCTCTGCCCCTTGTCTGGTGACAGCATGCACCATTCCTTGTACTGGAGGCCTGTTTCAAGTACCCCATTGAATGTCCTGTAGCGCATTCCCTCTATTCTGTTCCATCGGTGGTAGCGGAAGAAGCAACTGTGGTCCCATTTGCCTGTGCGGACAATCCTTGATCAGGTGGCCATATTGGAGACACTTGTAACAAGTCCTTTCCCTTTTACAGCACAGGGTAGATCCATGTCTTTTCCTACAAACATGACACACGGCATCCGAGTCGAGCGTTGGTTTTCCAATCCTACTCTTCCAGTTGGGTGGAATGGAAGATCCTTCTTCTAACATCGGTATCTTTTCCAGTTGATTATCATCTCTGTTGGAACCAAAACTTGACTCAGATGAGGTAGCTTGCTCCCCGATCACAACACCAGGTTAGGCCTCAACAGGTGCGGCAACAATAGTGGTTACGGCACTTGCGGCGGTAGTGATAGTGGCAATAGTAGCTAGTCGATCCTGACCTTGTTGGCCTAACAAGTTCTCAAGAGTCACCAACGCCTGAACGATTCCGTCGAACCTAGGATCGCTCGATGCTGCTACACTAGTATTAGCCTGCGGTGGTACTCTCTCACTCACGCTGGCCTAAGCTAGTGCTCTACCACCACCATGACCTCTTCGGGCACCGACCCTTATCGACGTCCTACCTCGAGTAACAGGTCCGATGGTACACCTTTTAAGACTCCTCTGCTCCTCATCACTCATTTCGCAGGATCTTTAAAGAAACCTGCTTTCCAATTCCGCACAGAATTAGAATCTAAGTGACCTCAACAAACAATTATACCAAACAACTATCATAGACATGCACCAGCATGAAATAAAGGTTATTCCTACTAACTATTCCATAAACTTATCGCATCGTTGTTGACACCTAAATTTTACCTAGTCATTTAGTAATTAATTGCATAAAAAAATAATAAAAAATAATAAAAATAGTAAAATTGCATTTCATGTAGTCGCATTTGCATCGGTACTAAAAGGGCAACAAGACGCAGCGGCTCGTGGTCGCTAATATTCACAAAAGGATGGTCTCTCTCTCCACCGATTTGAACGCGCATTGAAGAAAGTTCGAAGAAAGTTCCTACACGTCCATTGTCTCTCTCATTAATGCATGCATTAATTCGGCGGACGTGCGGACGTGGTAGGGGCCCTCGAGCGAAAGGTGGTTTCTCTCTTGCTGGTATGAAAACACACAATGAAAGTCAAAAAATAGAAGAAAGATGAGTGCTTAACATGCATTTTTTTCTCCCTCATTAATGTAACCACATGCACGCATTAATGGGGGACGTGAAAATTCTCCTGCAAGAAGATGGACTAACGATCGGTGGCCATCATATTTGGAAGAAAAAGAGCCGAACGTGAACAACAAGGAAAGGTTACGGCTGCCCTTTTTCACCTGTTCACATTAATGTCATTTGTTGCCTATAAATAAGCAAGGATCGTTGGCTTAAAGGAGGGGGGCATTTTCACTAGAGAGGTTTTGCGAGAGATTAAAAGAGAGAGTCCGTAGGGAAAGGGGGAGGAGATTAAAAAAGAAGGGAAAAGCAGAGAGAGACTGCAGAGAGTGAGACGTGAGAGAGAGGAGATTAAAAAAGAAAAAAAAAAGCAAAGACAAGACCCCTACTGTTCATCTTCTCCAGGAGTTCTTCGCTGCAAAATTTCCACCGATTTGTGCTACTCCTCCCGCATCCGCGCAGCTGCGCCTCGCCCGAGCACCGGTGCCACAGCAGCTCGCCGAACTCTCTCGCCACTGCAGCCCACACCACCGCGCTAGTTCCGAGCCGGCCACCGCTCCCTCCGCCCGAGATTCAGTCGCTCCGCCGTCCACAGCACCCTCAGCCGGTCTCCGAGCACCACTGCCCGCGCCACCTCCGTAGCCTGCGCCTCGCCCTCTGTTCGAGCACCCGCAAGAAGCTCGCTCGCCGGTCACAGCGCCTCTGTTCGCGCCTCCGCTTCTGCGGACGTCGCTTGCCGCCGCCGTACCTCCGTCCGAGCGCCACTCAGCCCGCCGCGGGTACCAGTGAAGCCGTACGCCCCGAACTCGACGACGGTGCCGGCTCGCACCGCCCCGTCGCCGACCTGCAGCACCGGAGTCCCAGCGCCCCGCTCTCCTCCGCCCCAACGCCGCCCCTGCTCAGCCCGCGCTGACCCACAACGACCAGGTGCCCCTGCAGCTGCTACCGCCTCGCCTTGGCCGCTCGCCAGCCCCGCGTCCACAACGCCCAGCGCCCGTGCTCCGCCACCCGCCGCCCTTGCCGGACCAGCTACCCCCCGGACTGACAACCTGCTTCCCTTCGGAGACCCCCGAGCGCAAGCCGTGCGTGGGAAAAGAAAAAGAAGAAAACAAAAAAGGAAAAACAAAAGGGGAGCATTAGGTAGTTTATTATTATTATTATTATTATTATTATTATTATTATTATTATTATTATTATTATTATTATTTTATCCCTTTTTTATATAGTTTATAGTTTGTTTTTATATAGTTTCTTAGTGTGATTATTCATTAATGCATGATTGAAATTCCAATGTGAAATAACCCCTCAAATTAGGGATTATGAGTCCGATTTTCGCGCCCGAAATCCGACTCACGATCTCTTGCAAAAATCGACAATCCAATCTCATACCCGAGATTCGATTCGCGATTTAATTTAAAATTGACCAACTCGATCTCATGCGCGAGATATGGTTCGTCAATTTTGGGTATTAATCTTATCTTGATTGGATTGAATATCGGGTTCTTTGAATTAACTTTTGTTTTTGCATAAAAAAATTTCAAAAAAATGCGAGTTAGATTAGGGCTAGGGTTAGCGTATTTAGTTTTTTCGTTTTTGTAAAAAATAACAAAAATCCAAAAAAAGTGCATTCAGGACATTAGTTTTTTTTAAGAATTGCACGTGTCAATTTAGAATAGGATTTTTTATTTTAAATTTTTACAAAAAAAAATCCCAAGAAAAATTAGTTAATTTAGGATGCTAGTTTTTTTGTAGGTTGCATAATAGGTTTTTTTAATGCATGCTTTAGAAGAGATAACGTGTCCCTTTAATTTTCACTCTAGTAGTTTTTTTAGTGTTTTTTTTAATTACGAATTTCCATAAAAAATCATCATGCATTTTAGAATAGAATTACATGTCTCATTTTAAGATTAGATCGGTTTGCATCTTAGGTTAGAAATTGATAGATTAGAATAACGTCTTGGTTTAAATTAGGATTTAGCATGACTTGATCCTAGGTTTAAATTGGATGGAATTTTAATTTGGCTAGGTATTTTTTGCATTTTTCTTAATTTCGAATATCATGAAAAATACAAAAAAATTGTCTTTAGATAAATTAGTTTCAATTTTCAGGATGAATTGCATTCTTAGGAATAGAAATATCATGTGCACGTCATGTAGAATTAGGCTCATATAATTAAAAAATTGCCCGTCATTATAATTAGGTCATTTTGATTTGCATATTTGATTATTGCATGTTCATTAAGAAAACACAAAAAAAAAAAAAATATTTTACTCATGCCATGTGGTTTAGAACACATTGTCATGCCATTTCATGTTAGATTAGATGCACTGCATGGTTCTCATTGAATAAGTGAAAACAAAATTGAGAAATTACATTGTTAAGTAGAAATCATATCAAGGATTGCGGATGTGAATTCTAATTTAACACTGCGGATGCTTTCGTTGCCATGAGGTAAATCCTACATTTTTCTTACTTGCTTTCTTGAGTGCTAAATTGGTAGATTGCGCACCCGCAGGATCACTTCACATGTTAGGAAAGTGAATTAAAATCAATCCAAGCTGCCTGCAAAACATGTTTTTTTTTAAAAGAGAAAGGTACCGAAAGGGCGAATAGATTAGTGGCGACTCCATGATAAACATCATTTGCATATCAAGAACTTAAACCATAAGTCGCGAATTGGTATGGGCTTGGGAGAGCCCGAGTTAAGTCTAGGCTTAACAATCCATTAGCCGAACCCTTAGGTGGTCCAAACCCGCCGGGAGGTCGCGACGCTTGGCGACTCCACTGGGAACTTGAGTTAAAACTCTTAGTGGACTTAGGCCAATTTTTCTTTTCTTTTGAAAAATGTTTTTGTTTGGCAGCGAGGATCCCATGTACGTCCCTAACATTTAAGGTGTTAAATGTTCTTGCAGAGTGGGAGGTATAAGGAGAAGTGTTTGCTGACATTTGTTTTGCAGGGAGGTGTAGGAATGTATGGTTTACTTTCACTTGTGAAGTGTTGCTTGATATAAATTGTCGTACATGCCTTGCATCTAGCACTACACTATTGCACACACAACCCGCCGCCGGACCTGGGCTGCATAGGATCATCTAGGATGGTATTGAGATGGATACCACTTCAACTGCATGCCCGCGGTACGAGTCGCCCATCTCAATCCCGAAGTTTCTTTTCTGGTGTCAAGAGTACCCACCTCGGTTCGCATGCTCGCAACCTAGGTCGGCTCTTTGACCAAGCCGAAGTCATGAGGACCCGACTTAGTTCGCACGCCCGCGGCTAGTCTGATCATTCTTGTGGCTTCACTTTGTTAAGCCTGATAGACTAGAAATCGAGCCACTTACCATGCGCATGTCTATGTGATTGCCCTTTGTTTATTGGTAAAGTAAGTCTTCTAAATTCGCACTCTTGCAATCTACTTACTTTATTATATCATTTTGTCGGTCCATGGCATTAGGATTGTCCTGAGTCTTGATCAATATACAATGGGAATACCAGACATTCGAATTATTCTCCCTCCAAAGGAAGAGCTTAGCGCATGGTGGGACAAGTTAGACCAAGCTGGCCGTCAATTTGTAGAGTCACACATTAGTCGACTATTTCCATTGCTGCGTATCAACATCCATGGCGGCCTCATCCAAGCACTTGCTCATTGTTGGTGCCCCGAGACTTCTACTTTCATCTTCGGCGGTAAGCATGAACTCACGCCCACCTTGGAAGAATATAGCATTGCCATAGGAAAATCTTTGAAAGCTGAATTAATTAATCCACCTATCGAATAGACCCCGTTGTGGCCTTATCCGATTTTCTGAGAATTAAGGAGGATAATGTAAGAAAGGTTTTAAAGCTCACCGCAATACATGTCATTTATCTTTTCTAAAAGAATGTTTTGAAAATGGCAATTCATTTCAAATGAGAAGGGTTTTCCTTTTAGCTTTCTTTGGGTTTATACTTTTTCCTCATTGCAAGAATGCTATTAACCCTTTGATGGCTCACTTAATTGAACAAGTGTTGGGAGAAAAAAATTTCGTAAACACTATCTTGGCTGAAACCTTTCTTTCCCTCTCTCGATTTAAAGGAAGCGGTGATAAGACATTCCATTCCTCTCCTGAGCTTTTACAAATTTGGTTTCTTTCTCATATAAAAGGGTTTGGTGGTTCAATGACTATACTTGATGTTAATAACTCTAATCACCCTATTATGAGATTTGAGAACAACCAAAAACATGCACCAGATTACCATTATTCTAGATGGCTAGCTTTCATGAAAAAACCAACTTCCAAGGGTTTCCTATGGCATGCTAAGTGGTTCCAAGTTCGTGTGGCGAGACTTTCATGTGGAGGTGTTGGCCCAGTCCCTCTATTGGGATTCACTGGAGCAACGGAATACTATCCAACTAGAGTGACCCGTCAGTAGCAAGTTGTGCAAGAGCTTCCCCCGGCATTGCAAGCAGATCCATTCCGAGCCAACTTCGTTGATGGAGACCGAGGCCATGAAGATTCCATTCTCACAATTAAATCAATGTGGGATATGTGCCAGCCACGAAAACTCAAGTGGCCCGAGGAGGAGCTCAAGGGCAAAGAAATGAAGTACTATGCCTCAATTAAATACATTCAACAACACAAGATTCCAGAGGAGTTACTTCCGAAGATACCAGAGGCGCCACTGAAGATCACCAACCGCGCTGAAAATAAACGCCTCAAAAGGGTTGCTGAAAATGCTCAAGAGGAGAATAAGCGATTGCGCCGAGTGGTGTCCCGAGTGTATATTGATCAAGCTAGATGAAGTGTTTGAGTCAATCTTGTTGTTTTCATTTCTAGATTAATGTTTAGGAAGTTAAGTCATTTACTTTCCTAGTTTGTTTGTTTAGGGCATTTCGAGCTTCTATTTCATTAATGAAGTGCTTGAATCAATCTTGCTTCTATTTTGTTAGGATTGTCAAAAACTCCATTAATGAATAAAAGTTTTAGACCATTGCCATGGACCGGTGTATTTCATATGAGATACTTATTTTTGTTTGTTTCTTCACATTAGGTGATAACGGATCCTCCACGTTCGCCCATCATTACACGATCAAGAGCAAAAATGGCCGACCAAATCGAAATGCGTGATCGTATGACCGCTGTAGAAAATCAACTCCAGCAGTTGCTCACCTCCATGCAGCTTATGACGGATCAAATGCAATCCCTCCAAGTGCATCAGACTCTTGCACCCGCTCTCCCCGAGATAGTAGTCCCAAACGGACGAACAAGGCCCAAATAGGTGATGATGACATGCCGGAGCGGAGGATGACCCACTGTTCGTCACAGCTGAAAAGGCTAAGCCCGACAATGTCCCTAAGGCGGAGCAAGATGAACGCTTCGCCAAACTTGAAGAGAAACTGAAACAATTGCAAGAATCGCAGAATTCACTCCCATTCGACTTGTCAGTTTATGAGAAAGTCAAAGTGCCGAAGAAGTTTAAGATGCCGGAGTTCGAGAAATATAATGGTACTTCCTGCCCAAAAGCTCATTTGCAGATGTACCACGTACGCATGGCCCAATACGTCAAGAATGAGCCTCTCATGATCCAATCGTTTCATGCAAGCTTGACTGGGCCCGCACTCAACTGGTACATAATGAAAAATATAAACCTTCTCGACACCTGGAATGAAGTGGCTGACGCTTTCCTAAAGCAGTATAAGTTCAACATGGACATTGCACCTTCCCGAGAGGATCTTGAGCGGATGGAGAAGAAGAAAAGTGAGTCATTTAAGGAGTATGCTGTAAGGTGGCGAAACTTGGCAGCTCAAATCACTCCTGAGCCTACAAACAAGGAGTTGATGAAGTTGTTCGTCAAGACTCTCCCGTATGAGTTCCGTAACCGAATGGCTAGCACATACGTTGAGAACTTCAACCAGCTTATCCCAGTAGGTGAACAGATCGAGATGGGGCTAAGGGATGGATGGTTCAATGAACCGACTCATCAAGGCAAAAGGTTCACCATGAAGAAAGATAAAGAACCAACCACTGAAGTCAATGTTGCATATGTGCAACCAGCCCCTAGTAAGCCTCCGATGGTTCGTGTCCCCGGGAATCAGCAAGATGGAGGCCGAGTGCCTGCACAGCGGCAATTCACCAAAAGGCAATTCTCTCCTCTTCCTGGCCCTCTATCTCAGGTCTTACCGATACTCCGAAACAAGGGACTGATCTCCCACGAACCAAAGCAGCCTAATGCTGAAAAATTCTCCAACTATGATCCCTCCAAAAAATGTGAGTATCATATGGGAGAGGTCGGCCATTCAACTGATGAATGTTTGACTTTGAAACACAAGATTCAAAATTTATTGGATACTAAGGCATTTTCTTTCCGTACCGCCCAACCGAATGTCAAGAAGAATCCGTTGCCGGAACATCAGGGAAGCGTGAACGCAATTTTTGAGTTCAATGCTGGCAAAAGATGAACTTGAAGGTGTCTGTCAAAGATATCTATAGCGGATTAGTTAGAGTTGGTTACTATCCGACGGATGAGAATCCTCCCTTCCCTACCATGAAGGAAAGGGTTCAAGAAATGGTTAAGGCTGGCGTGATCGTGTATGCTGACCAAGCTGGAATAGTGTCAACTATCTCCGAAGTCGTCATCGATTGGGAGAAAGAATTTGCTAAGTTAAGTGCTGAAAAGAGTGAACCAGATTCATTGATCGAGGACATGCCCCCACTTTAGGACGCCTCCGGCCATGAAGGACTGATAGTGGAAGTGCCTTCAACTGATGAAGAAATAATTATTGAGATGCCCCAGCTGTATGAGTACACGGATAACAAAGCAGTTCCCTGGTCATATGAGCTAGATGTTGACCTGATTACAAGGTCTGGTCGGACCTATGCTCAAGCTAATACCCAACCTGCAAAGCCAGTTACTGATGAAGAGGCTAAAGAATTTCTGGCTATAATCAAAGCAAGTGAGTATAACGTGGTCGACCAATTGCGGAAATTGCCCGCTCAAATCTCTTTACTTGAACTCTTGCAAACGTCTCCCACACATCAAAAGTCTCTAATGAAGGTTTTGAGCGAAGTTCGTGTACCAGAGACGATCGATGAAAACAGGTTGGAAGAATTTGTAGGGTCGATTCTTCTTAAGGATTTAATAGCCTTTTCTGATGAAGAATTCCCTCTTGAGGGGAGGGGACATACTAAGGCGTTATATATATCTGTCAAGTGCAAGGCTTCCCATGTGGCTCGAGTACTCATTGATAATGGGTCTGCCTTGAATATTTGTCCATTGGCGACTCTTCACCGCCTTAAAATAGACCCTTCAAAAATAAATGCTGCAAAGACCTCCGTCCGAGCTTTTGATGGTACAAGAAAGGAGGTGATAGGGGAGACCCATCTAGATCTGCAAATAGGTCCGGTGATGTTCAACGTCCTTTTCCAGGTGATGGACATTCCTCGACATTCAATTTCCTATTAGGTCGCCCCAGATTCATCTTCTTGCTGGAGCTGTGCCATCAAGTCTCCACCAAAGCGTGAAATTTGTTGTCAAAGGAAAGCTAGTCATTGTTCATGGTGAGGAGGATCATCGAATCTTTCATGAGACGGCCATCCCCTACGTCGAGCCAGAACGTAGGGAGGAGTCAAGTTACCAATCATTCGAACTTGTATCCACTATTCATGCATCTCGAGGATCGACAGCACCCATCCCTGATGTGTCAAATGCAGCGGTTATGGTAGCAAGAGTGATGGTTGGAAATCGCTTTATTCCTGGCCGTGGACTTGGTAAAAAAGAGCAGGGTATCCGGAATCCTATTGAAACCCCTCGAAGGTCTCGTTCCGCTGGATTAGGGTACCATGGAAAAGGTGGAGGACATGAGCAAAAGAGGAAAAACTCATTACTCCTCGATATCCGCGAGACATTCCCTGGCCCTGCTAGAATGATGCATAATGAAGGAGGAGCGATCCCCACTAGAGGTATCGAGCCCGATGGATGGAGTAGCATGGATGGCTCGACAACTTCAAAGACAGAGGATCCAAATGATGGGATGGAAGGGATCACGACTCTATTCGATGATCTCCTCATAGGTGCCATTGATGAAGAACCATCGGAGGAAACGGGTGCTAGCCCGCAAGAGTAACACGTTTACTTTTCTGCACTCCCCTACGTGGGAATCTTATCTCTTTTAGGATTTGATGTTTTCTAGGGTTTGCTTATCGTATTCTGCATGTCGTTTGTCAGGAGTTGGTGTTTGCTAGGGTTTGATTGTTAGGGTTTCGTTTCACTTTGATTGCCGTACTTTTCAATCCAATAAATGTAATTTGGTTGATGAATATCAATTATGATTACAAGTTTTATTTTGAGGGCATGATGGGGTATACCAAACTAGCCCGTTGGTGATATTCAACCGTTGAAAGAAAAGAAAAATCCAAGGAGAATTTCGAGGCTGGGCTTCATCATGCTTCCTCGTGTCAAAAGTTTTTCCAAAATATTTTGCCAAAATTTTTTAAATAAAATAAAAATTTGAAAAAAAATAATCAAAAAATTCAAAAGGAAGGAAAATTCGAAAAAAATAGAAAAGAAATTCATGCCTTTTAGCCCTGTTTGTCTTTTTGAACTATCCATTTTATGTTTCAGGAGCAGCCTTATGATAGGCAAAGAGGTGAAAATGGTCCAATCCAATGTCATGAGCGATGACGGTGATGACCCTGATGATCCAAATGGTGACTCCATTGGAGTACAACAAAGTTGGGAGCAACATGAAAAACCCAAAGTTCTCACCTCGAGCAAACCGTCACTATCAATCCGAGTGATGCCGAGGAGCCCAAAGAGATAAAGATTGGGGCAAATCTTCCCAAAGATGAGGCCGAGCACCTGACTCAATTGCTAAAAGAATATCAAGATATCTTTGCTTGGACATACGCTGATATGCCGGGTTTAGATCCGTCGATTGTGGAACATTGTTTGCCCACTAATCTAGACGTACATCCCAAGAAGCAGAAGCTTCGGAGGACTAAACCAGAGCTCTCGAAGAAGATAGAAGAGGAAGTAATGAAACTTCTCAAAGTGGGATTCATCGAAGTCTCACAATACCCTGAATGGGTGGCCAACATAGTACCGGTCATGAAGAAAGACGGTCGAGTCCGAGTGTGTGTTGATTACCGAGATTTGAACAAGGCCAGCCCAAAGGACGACTTCCCATTGCCACATATCGATGTTCTCGTGGATAGTACTGCCGGATTTGAATTATTCTCTTTCATGGATGGTTTTTCAGGCTACAACCAGATAAGAATGAAAGATGAAGACAAAGAGAAGACAGCATTTATCACCCCGTGGGGAACCTTTCATTATAAGGTCATGCCCTTTGGACTCAAAAATGCAGGGGCAACTTACCAGCGAGCCATGGTTACGTTGTTCCATGACATGATGCATGAAGAAATTGAGGTATATATTGATGATATGATTGCAAAAACCCGACCTGGGAGAAGTCATGTCAAAACCCTCATGAAGTTATTTGATCGACTCCGTGAATTCAAGCTCCGTTTAAACCCTGCCAAGTGCGTGTTCGGGGCAACGTCAGGTAAATTACTTGGGTTCATGGTGAGTAGCAAAGGGATCGAAATTGACCCATCTAAAGCTAAGGCAATATGCGAGTTGCAGCCTCCGTCGACAGTGAAGGAGGTCCGGAGTCTCCTAGGGAGACTGAATTACATTGCACGATTCATTTCCCAACTCTCTGAGACCGCTAAGCCATTCTTCAAACTCTTGAGGAAAAACGTACGAGTTGAGTGGAATGATGAATGTAGAGAGGCATTCGATAAGCTGAAGCAATATTTGATGAATCCACCAGTTCTTGTCCCACCAATATCGGGGCATCCTTTGATTTTGTACCTCACAATCCATAGTGAGTCACTTGGCGCGATGTTAGCTCAGAAAAGCCCCGTGGATCGAAGGAACGGGCCATTTATTACCTCAGTAAAAAGTTCACTTTGTCTCGGAGCTAAAGTATTCGATGCTGAAAAAACTTGTGCTGCGTTAGTATGGGTATTGCATAGACTGCAACAGTACACCTTGCATTACCAGACGTTTCTCGTGACTGAGAACGATCCCATCAAGTATTTATTTAATCAACCAGCTTTGGTGGGTAAACTAGCCAAATGGCAGGTCTTGATTTCAGAATTCGACGTGCAGTTCATGCCACAAAAATCAGTTAAGGGCTGAGTAATTGCTGATTTATTGGCTGAGAATCCTAGAACCTTCAATGATGATGATTGTCCTCCGGATGATCGTATTTTGGCCATAAATGAAGATGCATGGTCTATGTTCTTCGATGGAGCTGTGAACTTGTCCGGTTCTGGTACTGGGGCAGTACTGATATCCCCAGACGGACAACACCACCCAGTAACCGCAAAATTAATATTCCCATGCACTAACAATATAGCCGAATACGAAGCTTGTATTCTCGGACTTCAGGCCGCAATTGAAATGGGAGTGGCCAAATTGAAGGTATATGGAGATTCTGCACTAATCATACTCCAAACCGTAGGTGAATGGAAGACCAGGGATGCCAAATTACTGCCATATCATAAGTACCTCGAAGAGTTGGTGAAAGAGTTCGATGAAATTTCATTTGACTACTTGGCTAGATCTCATAATCAGTTCGCCGATGCCTTGGCAACGTTGTCATCTATGTTGCAAGCTACTGATGGTTTAGAAGTTGAGCCTTTGAAAATTGAGGTTCTAGCCAAACCTTCTTATTGCATGGCCGTGAATGAAGAGCTTGATGAGAAGCCATGGTATTATGACATCATGAACTATATTCAAAAGTAGGAATTTCCTGAAGGGAGCACTCCAGCCGATAGAAAATACATAATGAAGATGGCCTCAAAGTTCTTCGTCAGTGGTAAGAATTTATACAAGAGATCTTATGATTCAGTTCTATTGAGGTGCGTAGATGAAGCAGAAGCTACCCAAATCATGCATGAAGTGCATGAAGGAGTTTGTGGCCCACACATGAATGGGCACATGTTGGCCAAGAAGATTATGAGACCGGGTTACTATTGGCTTGCGCTGGAAAGTGACTGCATACAACATGTTAGAAGTTGCCATCGTTGCCAAATTCATGGAGATAAAATAAATGTTCCTCCAACGGAGTTGCATCAACTATCTGAGCCATGGCCTTTCTCAATGTGGGGGATCGATGTGATTGGCCCAATAAATCCCAAAGCTTCAAATGGGCACCGATTCATATTGGTGGCAATAGATTATTTTGCAAAGTGGATTGAAGCCACATCATATGCTAATGTCACGGCCCGAAATGTTGTGAAGTTTATCAGGCGTGACATAATCGCCCGTTATGGTGTCCCCGAAGCAATTGTCACTGACAATGGGACAAATCTGAATAACAAGTTCGTTGATGAGTTGTTCAGTGAGTTCAAAATCAGGCATTTGAATTCATCACCATACCGCCCACAAATGAATGGAGCTGTTGAGGCAGCTAATAAGAACATCAAGAAGATCCTGGCTAAGACAGCCGAGAATTATCGAGATTGGCATGACAGGTTACCCTTTGCTCTAATGGCGTATCGGACATCGATCCGAACATCTACCGGGGCAACCCCTTTCTCCTTAGTTTATGGCATGGAGGCAGTCTTGCCTGTGGAAGTAGAAATCCCCTCTTTGAGAGTCTTATCCCAAGTGGAATTGTCCGAGGCAGAATGGACACAACAAAGGTTCGAGCAGTTGAACCTGATTGATGAGAAAAGATTAAAAGCTCTTTGCCATGGTCAAACGTATCAACAAAGAGTAGCCAAGTCTTTCAATCGGAAGGTACGGCCGAGACACTTCGAAGTGAATGATCTAGTTCTAAGAAAGGTGTTGCCGATTTTTCCTGATCCTGGAGGCAACTTTGCTCCAAATTATAGCGGCCCGTATATGGTGAAGAGGGTACTCCTTGGAGGTGCCTTAATCCTTACAGAAATGGATGGTCGTGAGTTTTCTAATCCTGTTAACTCTGATGCTGTGAAGAAGTATTACCCTTGAAAAATTTGTTTGTTGAATTGTGTGGGAATGGATTGAATGAGATGAGAAGTAGGCCATGTTTCATACACATATCGAATTCATTTGATTCAGTATATTAGACGTGTTGACCCAGTGTCAGTTCAATTAAATAAAAAAAGAAATGCCCTAAGGACACCACCAGCGCCTCGGCCTGGTGGCACGGGGAATGAAAAGGTCCGAAAGAGACCAGGGTTCGATCCCTGGAAACGGCAACAAGTTTGCCAAAAAAAAAAAAAAAACAAAAAACAAAAAAACAAAAAAAAAACAATTTTTTTTTTTACCACCCCTTTTTTTTTTTCTTTTTGAGCTGCAAACTCTTTGTGTTCAAAGCTGATGAGTTCATGGAGTAATTGTGACCTTTCAAAGGAGAATTTTGCATGATAGTACTACCTGTTTAAATTACCAATTTCACTGAGGATCATCACCATCGATCAAGTTAATGAATAATGTGGAATGAATTGAACATGCTAAATGAGACATGTCAGGAAAAGAAAGGCAAGCCTTATCCTATACACAGTCCCTTGCTCATATACTGGTGAGATGAGTGTAGAAGTTCCATGTTTCTAAGGAAAAGAGTTTTATCGCGAAAGGTACGATGATCGAAATGATGAGAGACGGTTCATTCTCTATCTCCAACACTACGTGATCATCCATTGTTTAAACCCTTTTGAGCCCACACACGTGGATAATTTTTAAATTACCCCTGTCAAGAACCACCCCACATTGGGGCAAGTTGGAAGTAAGACGACATCATGAGGTGAGGAATTTGATAGGAATATTCTTGCTCTCACTTGCATCAATCTTCAGGTATTGCTATTACATTGAATTCATACAATAATTCAAAGTGCCTTAGGATGATGAAGAGCAGTTCTTTCTCTATCCTACACACTTTATCCATTGCGTAGCCCCTTGAGCCTGTAAATTCGTTTAATTTAAACCCAATTGGTGATCATCTCCCACACCGGGGCAAGGCAAAAGGCAAATGTTCAAGCAGCAAAATCCCGAGTGCTGACAAAAAATGAAAACTCCTCAAGAACCCAAATGTTAAAGCATTACGTGGTTATTCAAAAAAAGAAAAAACAAAACAAAAGAGGCATGAAAAAGCAGTGTGCCTGGTAAAAGTAAGGCCAATGCCCATATAAAAAAAAAATGAAAGAAAGAGTCAAGATAAATGATTATCAATTGAGTGGTACATGAAGAACTCAAATGTCAAGTTTTTATAGTACTTATGAGGAAAATCCCAATGGTGAAGAAGAAGACCGGTGACAATGCCAAGATGATTACCAATTCTCATCCCCCTATACACATTTTGAGCCTAATGATCCATTCACTTTTTAACCCATGAACTTAACCTACGTTACGTCCCTTACAAAGTCTCTTCAGATTAGGGCACTGAAATTAACGTAGGAATTCATATGCTTAAAAGCATCACTTGAAGAAGTGCGAGCAAGACCATTTCTATCTCATTTCGCAGGTTTTTTGATTTGTAAACCTGGAGATGATTGCGAAGTATTGTTCTCTCATTAGCCTTGACTCGAAGAGTCCCACTTTGTTAAGCCATTGACCAAGCCTACATTGCAGTCCCGATAAAGACCTCTCAGATTGATAAGGTCGTACCATTTGCGAGACTACTCGAACCCTTGTTGACATGATGAAAGTAAGATGGAGTGATTCCTGTGATCCCACATTAATGGATGGGACAAAATAGCCTTCTTAATGAGAGTGAGTGAAAGTCCTTTCTAACTGAAAGTCTCTCATTTGGTAGTCTTGAAAATCCATGTTACGAGTGAAAATTGTCTTAAACGATGATTCTCCCCAGTGGAAATTTGGTAGTGCAAATATGGTAAAACCATCATGCATAAATCTTGATTGAATGGGTAGGAGCTTCAGTGGACTTTCGAGTGTGCTGAATTGCTTACTTCTTTGGCGAATGCATGTATTTTTGCTCTAATCATGTCTGATAGGTAATGTTTCCTTGAAGACCCAAGAGCTCCTGACATTTATGTTGCCTTTCAGAATCCTCGAGGTGAGAAACCTCCATGAATATTTGAAGTACATCCTCGATGTCCCAAAACTTCTTTCTACCAAGAGGTAAGTAACCTTCACAAATATCCCAGGTTTGTCCTAGGTATTCCCAAATTCTTGATATAAGTTCCAAAACTCTTCGTCAAGCATTTCACTCTGGATGTGAATGTTTTTCGATCTTTCTTGTCATACCTTAGTCTGGATGTAGGTATTTCAAACCCTCTTAATCCAATATTCATCTCACCTAACATTGAGTGTTTATTGGTTAAGTTCACAAATTCTCGACATCTCAGTCTGGATCTGGATGTCTCAAAAATCTTCGTTAAGCATTTCATTCTGGATATGAATGCTTTTCCATCTTTTTCGTTATGCCTTAGTCTGGATCTAGGTATTTTGAATTGTCTTAATCCAATATTCATCTCACCTAACATTGAGTGCTTATTGGTTAAGTTCACAAATTTTTGACATCTCAATCTGGATCTGGATGTCTCAAAACTATTCATTAAGCATTTCATTTTGGATATGAATGCTTTCCAATCTTTTTCGTTATACCTTAGTTTGGATCTAGGTATTTCGAATTGTCTTAATCCAATATTCATCTCACCTAACATTGAGTGTCTATTGGTTAAGTCCCCAATTTCTTAACATCTCAGTCTGGATCTAGATGTCCCAAATCTCATTGATCTTACTTGCTATACCTTAGTGTGAACCTAGGTATTTCGAGTCATCTGAATTCAACAAGGCATCTCACCTAACATTGAGTGTCTATTGGATAAATTCATTGTGGACTCTTCAAGGAACCTGAAATGAAAACTGGACACTTGTCGAGCAGATGAAAATTCGTCCCGATGCTCTGACTGGTAAGTAATTACAGGTATGCTCTCCTTTTCAATATCTCACATTTGCATTACCATTTTCATGACATCACATAAAAAAAAATAAAGAAAAGAAAAATAGTCCCGCCAAAGTATCATCCATTGCATGTTCATGGTCAAAATTTAGGTATCATATTGTCTTTGAATGCAACCTCTGCGAGCTCACCTTCAAAGAGGGGCAGCTGTTGACACCTAAATTTTACCTAGTCATTTAGTAATTAATTGCATAAAAAAATAATAAAAAAATAATAAAAATAGTAAAATTGCATTTCATGTAGTCGCATTTGCATCGGTACTAAAAGGGCAACAAGACGCAGCGGCTCGTGGTCGCTAATATTCACAAAAGGATGGTCTCTCTCTCTCCACTGATTTGAACGCGCATTGAAGAAAGTTCGAAGAAAGTTCCTACACGTCCATTGTCTCTCTCTCATTAATGCATGCATTAATTCGGCGGACGTGCGGACGTGGTAGGGGCCCTCGAGCGAAAGGTGGTTTCTCTCTTGCTGGTATGAAAACACACAATGAAAGTCAAAAAATAGAAGAAAGATGAGTGCTTAACATGCATTTTTTTCTCCCTCATTAATGTAACCACATGCACGCATTAATGGGGGACGTGAAAATTCTCCTGCAAGAAGATGGACTAACGATCGGTGGCCATCATATTTGGAAGAAAAAGAGCCGAACGTGAACAACAAGGAAAGGTTACGGCTGCCCTTTTTTCACCTGTTCACATTAATGTCATTTGTTGCCTATAAATAAGCAAGGATCGTTGGCTTAAAGGAGGGGGGGGCATTTTCACTAGAGAGGTTTTGCGAGAGATTAAAAAGAGAGAGTCCGTAGGGAAAGGGGGAGGAGATTAAAAAAAGAAGGGAAAAAGCAGAGAGAGAGACTGCAGAGAGTGAGACGTGAGAGAGAGGAGATTAAAAAAGAAAAAAAAAAGCAAAGACAAGACCCCTACTGTTCATCTTCTCCAGGAGTTCTTCGCTGCAAAATTTCCACCGGTTTGTGCTACTCCTCCCGCATCCGCGCAGCTGCGCCGCCCGAGCACCGGTGCCACGGCAGCTCGCCGAACTCTCTCGCCACCGCAGCCCACACCACCGCGCCAGTTCCGAGCCGGCCACCGCTCCCTCCGCCCGAGATTCGGTCGCTCCGCCGTCCACAACACCCTCAGCCCGGTCTCCGAGCACCCCGCCCGCGCCACCTCTGCAGCCACCTGCGCCTCGCCCTCTGTTCGAGCACCCGCAGCAGCTCGCTCGCGGTCACAGCGCCTCTGTTCGCGCCTCCGCTTCTGCAGAGACGTCGCTTGCCGCCGCCCGTACCTCCGTCCAGCGCCACTCGGCCGCCACGCCGTACCCAGCGAATCCGTACGCCCCGAACTCTAACGACAGCGGTGCCTGAAGCTCGCACCGCCCGTCGCCGACCTGCAGCACCGGAGTCCCGGCGCCCCGCTCTCCTCCGCCCCAACGCGCCCCTGCTCGGCCGCGGCCGGCCGCGACGACCAGGTGCCCCGCAGCTGCTACCGCCTCGCCTTGGCCGCTCGCCAGCCCGCGTCCACAACGCCCGCCGCGCCGTGCTCCGCCGCCCGCCGCCCTTGCCGGACTAGCTACCCCCCGGACTGACAACCTGCTTCCCTTCGGAGACCCCCGAGCGCAAGCCGTGTGTGGGAAAAGAAAAAGAAGAAAACAAAAAAGGAAAAACAAAAGGGGAGCATTAGGTAGTTTATTATTATTATTATTATTATTATTATTATTATTATTATTATTATTATTATTATTATTATTATTATTATTATTATTATTATTATTATTATTATTATTATTATTATTATTATTATTATTTTATCCCTTTTTTATATAGTTTATAGTTTGTTTTTATATAGTTTCTTAGTGTGATTATTCATTAATGCATGATTGAAATTCCAATGTGAAATAACCCCTCAAATTAGGGATTATGAGTCCGATTTTCGCGCCCGAAATCCGACTCACGATCTCTTGCAAAAATCGACAATCCAATCTCATACCCGAGATTCGATTCGCGATTTAATTTAAAATTGACCAACTCGATCTCATGCGCGAGATATGGTTCGTCAATTTTGGGTATTAATCTTATCTTGATTGGATTGAATATCGGGTTCTTTGAATTAACTTTTGTTTTTGCATAAAAAAATTTCAAAAAAATGCGAGTTAGATTAGGGCTAGGGTTAGCGTATTTAGTTTTTCGTTTTTGTAAAAAATAACAAAAATCCAAAAAAAGTGCATTCAGGACATTAGTTTTTTTAAGAATTGCACGTGTCAATTTAGAATAGGATTTTTTATTTTAAATTTTTACAAAAAAAAATCCCAAGAAAAATTAGTTAATTTAGGATGCTAGTTTTTTTGTAGGTTGCATAATAGATTTTTTTAATGCATGCTTTAGAAGAGATAACGTGTCCCTTTAATTTTCACTCTAGTAGTTTTTTTTTTTTTTTTTTTAATTACGAATTTCCATAAAAAATCATCATGCATTTTAGAATAGAATTACATGTCTCATTTTAAGATTAGATCAGTTTGCATCTTAGGTTAGAAATTGATAGATTAGAATAACGTCTTGGTTTAAATTAGGATTTAGCATGACTTAATCCTAGGTTTAAATTGGATGGAATTTTAATTTGGCTAGGTATTTTGCATTTTTCTTAATTTCGAATATCATGAAAATACAAAAAAAATTGTCTTTAGATAAATTAGTTTCAATTTTCAGGATGAATTGCATTCTTAGGAATAGAAATATCATGTGCACGTCATGTAGAACTAGGCTCATATAATTAAAAAATTGCCCGTCATTATAATTAGGTCATTTTGATTTGCATATTTGATTATTGCATGTTCATTAAGAAAACACACAAAAAAAATATTTTACTCATGCCATGTGGTTTAGAACACATTGTCATGCCATTTCATGTTAGATTAGATGCACTGCATGGTTCTCATTGAATAAGTGAAAACAAAATTGAGAAATTACATTGTTAAGTAGAAATCATATCAAGGATTGCGGATGTGAATTCTAATTTAACACTGCGGATGCTTTCGTTGCCATGAGGTAAATCCTACATTTTTCTTACTTGCTTTCTTGAGTGCTAAATTGGTGGATTGCGCACCCGCAGGATCACTTCACATGTTAGGAAAGTGAATTAAAATCAATCCAAGCTGCCTGCAAAACATGTTTTTTTTAAAAGAGAAAGGTACCGAAAGGGCGTTAGAGAAATCTAGCGTAACCAAGTCCCCGAACTCACAATCTCTGGTTCGTAGGAGTGAAGTAATTCTCCCGTTACTTTACTTGGGTTTCTAATCGACCCACCCAAAATAGATTAGTGAAGTCTAGGCTTAACAATCCATTAGCCGAACCCTTAGGTGGTCCAAACCCGCTTCGGGGAGGTCGCGACAATCGTATCACTACAACTGTTGACTAGCTTTGATACCACTATAGGCGGGGATGTCACGACCTGATTCTCAAGCGCGTGCCCATCCCTTGATGGTCGAATAAATTGCGACGTCCTCGGACGCGTTGCCAACCCAGTCAATTTAATACGCATGCGAAAGCGAATAAATAAATCCCTAGACAACACAAAGATAGAATAGAAAAGCAGGGCCACAATTTTGAAAATCACAACAAACCTTTATACACATCAGACTAGATTATTTACGATATTAATCTATATTCACAAGTCTACAAAAGGTCAGTCCTCAAAACAAAGCTGTTCTATGACCAGTTACTCGGACTCATTCGTCGACTCTTCAGTCTCCATATTTGCCGGGCACATCGGGTCTTCCACCACACCATCTGGAGGGTCAATACCACTTTCCCCTAAAGTGGCATTGACTATCCCAGCGGGAATTTCAAAACACCTGAGAGGACCCACCCGGAAACCATTGAGTTCGTAGCGGAACCAAACTCTAACTCGATGAGGGAACACATAACGAGGACGCTCTTTGACCTAGATAGTAGTTACCACTAGCTCATAGACCCAAAAGCTTCCAAGATCGGGATAGGTATAAACTCACTCAATAACCCTTATGGGATGACCATGACGCTTAGCAGGATTCGCCATCTAATGACCTAAAAATATTGAGCTCACAACGGGGTGGAATAATGTCTTAGCAAGTTCACCCCCTAAACTCTGACTAGGAAGGAAATATACCTAAAGGCTACCTATGCACACTCACAAGATAGATGACTTACCTTGCCTCAGTTCCCTTCTGCACATCAACACAGTTTATAAATCTCAATCAAACAATCATTCAATACCAACAATCGCTCCAACCAATGACTAGTTGATCTAAACAATACTATCTATCAATTCAATACTATCTATTCGGTACCGTCAAGATAGACCATACTCACACAAGCTGAAAAGAATAGATAGTAGCTCGCGGAAGTTGATATACAAATCGTTGCTCTTACAAGCTAATAAATGATCATTACTCACACAAGCTGAATAAGGATACTGCTCTCACAAGCTGACATATCAGGCACTTAGAGGCTGATATAGTATATTGCTCACACAAGCTAAAATCACAATGTTCACACAAGCTGAACTACGATAAATTAATCATGGCCAAGAACCTTGTGCTTTGCACTCTAACTCCTCAATTAAATCATGAAGTTGGCATAATTTCATCGTGTTAAAATATACCCGATAAAAATAATAGTGAATTGGTACACGATTGGCCTGAGTCAAATATACAATATATTTCTTTTCGAAAATCCCACTATTTATATAGTGTCTAAAAACATTTTCAGCGTTAAAAATTGACACTTCGCTATTTTTTAATTAAATACCGAAATTACTAAATTTTGCGATAAATACCCAAAATTACAAATAACACTAAATTTGCAAAATTAAGCATTCAATTAAATAAACCAAGCATACCATTGCAATCAGCACAAAATTCGGTCACTAGCTATCCCGGTATAATTTTGGAAAATAATAAATAATTAAATAATTACCAAAATTAATTAAACAAATACAATTAAATACCATAAATAGAAACGTATGCCGGAAATGCCTAATTAAATACCGAAATAGACCCAAAATTTCTGAATCAATCTAGATAAATAATACAACTTATCTAGTCTCTAATTACACTACTCTAACTACCTAACATGCAACTAATCTATTCTAACTAACCACCTAATCCATACTTAACTTAATCTAAACACCCTTAAGCATAATTAACTCCATAAGTAGAGTTTAGCAAGTAAACTCACCGGTTTTGAAATCCGATGAGTCCATGGCGACGGCATGGTGGAGATGGGCAACAAACTCCAAAGTGGCGACACCAAACAGGGCTAGGACGGGCCTAAAAATGGGCCCAACAGTAATGGCTAGGTTGAGGCTTCTCGGTTTTGATATTGGGCCGAAAGGCTAAGTTGGAATGGCTAAGGCGGACTGGTGGACGGCTGCAGCGGCTAGTAGGGGCAACGGTGGCTGCTCCGGCGAGTTGGACGGCAACTCACGGTGGCTGGCAAAACTAGACAGGGGCTCGGGAGGGGCGGCATGGCGACGAAACGAGCGGGATGGCGTAGCAAGGGCGAAGCGACGCACGCGGGCGAGCTAGCGCGAATGGCGGCATGCGGTGGCTTCGGCGACTTGGGGGGCTTGCGACAGGCTAGGGGAGTGGCTACCCGGTTTCCTCTGCAACTTAAGAGCTCCAAAGTGTCTGAAAATGGAGAAAGCATACTGAGTTGGAGAAGAAAGGGGACAGCAGCCCTTGGATGGTCCCTCCAAGATTCTATCCTATCCCTTTGTCCCTAAGACAAGGTCCCACATGTTCAACTCTATCCTCAACCAATTTTATGCACACAATTCCCCCTATAACAAGTCCTAAGTGGTCCAAAAGGTGGTGCACCATGGGGGCTACAAATTTGCACTTAATTTCCCCCAAATTGAACAAATTTCTCTCCAATTGAACTTAGACCGGTCTCTATAAATTCCACTAAGGTATCCTCGAATTAATAACATTTTTCCTCACCAATAAAACCAACTTGCATCCTAAAAAAACGATAAAAAAATGGTCCCCTAAATTTTTCGGACAAAAACGGCCCTATATTGAATTTTCGGCAAAAATCTCGATTTGCAGAAAAATCTTCGGAGGATGAGTCAACGATCCTAAATTAAATCATGACATAATAGAACTTTCAATTTTTGAAATCGGATTTAAATTTGCGTTTAATTTGAATCTAGCACGGTTTTAGCATGACTTAGCTTACTGGGTAGCTTTGCGAAATTTTTAGTGCAATTGATCTGTGATTGATTTATTTCGAGTCACAATGTATATCTTCAACACATTGGCGACTCTCAGTTATCGTGAAAATCTTAATATTTCAAATACGGACACAAGGTACCTAAAACGACAGAAAAATCGATCTAGTGACGATCAATGAAAATTTTAAAATCAAGTGGAACCATTCACTCTTTGATCACATATCTCAGTCGAATTGACCTATCTTTGATTTCTGATCGATTTTGATAATGCCGCAATGATCCCTTACAAACTGGCACGATCGAGCAGTCGATTCCTAGTCAAATTCTCAAGTCTATTACGTTTAAATCCCTTAACGGCTTCACCTGATAGGCTAGTTATCTCATGAGTGGCCAATTCAGAGTAAAGAACTATAGGCGCACCGATGAAAAGCCTAACTTGTCCAAACGAAAACAGAGCCTGAAAATCAGGATGTCATAAACATCGCACCAAACTGCAATTATAATTATTCATTTCCCACAGGCAATGTCTTTCTTTGGCCTCCTATGAAGTAGTTCGCATCATTATCTACTAGTGAGTAGTAGATATTTAGAAGGTTGTTTATAGAGTGTTTTTCTATACAAGTTTGGTGAATAATTCAACTTCAAAACGCGAGACCATGCATAAGTTCATGAATTATGTTCAGAGTGAATCAATCATTGAGTGTTTGATAGTTGTGCAACCACCCAAGTGTTCGATAGTTGTGAAAATCTTCATAGGATTTATGTAATTTCTTTGTGAGATTTAGTTGTTGTTTCATAAGGAATTGTATGGGCTAAATATTGCATGAAATATGGATGTATTTGAGGGCCAAGGAAACCATTGAAAGTGTTTGACTAACTTGAAAGTGATTATAAGATAACCTCCATTATATCACTTGATCAAAAGTGAAGTCTTGTACTACTTCTCTTTGTGGAGTAGGTCCCATCGACCGAGCCAAGAAATATGGTGTCCGCTTACATTTTTGTATGATTTATTATTGCTTGATTTTTGTGGTTTTTTCTGTTTTATTTGTAGCAATAATCAAGATAGAAGTAAGGCCATGTAGATTCTTTTCTTACAAGTTTGACTTATATGCATTTTCTTATCTTGGTCGGTTTTTCTGACTACCTAATATAATGAAATTTATAACATATTTAAAGAATTTTCAAATGATCTTTTCTACAATAATGAAATTTAAAAATGCATGTGTTGAGGTGTAAACTTCAAATAATCCGAGCAACCGCACGGGACAGATTTTAGTTGTTTAAAAAATGACAACAACTATGCAGTCCATGTGCTTTTACGCTTTACTTAATAATGAAATATCCATTTTCAAAAAATTGGCCATACATGTTCAAGGGAAAATTAGCACAATAAAACTTTTGTTAATTGATTAATAAGCACCCTAATAGTAATTCCTTCGAATTACAAGCCGTAGTTACTTTCATCGACAAAAGCCATGGTTATTAGTACAACATGGGAAAAATGCCTCTTTTTCAGCTGCAGATAATTCTTGAAATCAGCGTCACTTTGGAAAAACAACAAAAGGAGGAGAGATTATTGTCCTCTGAGGACCTTAGGGTATTGTGGACCTTACGGGGCCACGTGAACCATGCCATGTCTTCAGCTACAAATCATTCGCGATGTCAATGTTACTTTGAAAAAAAAGAGCAAAAAGACAATGAGACATTATTATCCTCTAAGTACATGTAGTGGATGGAGGACCTTATAACTGAGTCTTTGACGCTTCATGTCCAAATAAAACAACAAATGGACATGCAAGATGCGAAAAGACCAAAATGGTCCTAGTTTCACAAAAGTTCATCCAATCAAACGAAGCATGGCAATGTGAAACGTCCCATGTTTCAAGATGCGAATAATTTGTGACATTAGGGTTACTCTAGAAAAAAAAAAAACAAAACAAAACAAAAGGAGAAGCAGGCATTATCATCCCCCAAAGACTTGTAGTGGACTATAGACCTTATTTGTGTCCAAATAAAGCATATGTTTTTGGGGAATATGTTCTTGATACTTATGGTCACTTCAAGACCAAACCTTTCTTCTTCTTCTTTTTATTCCCGTGATGGTAATAAATAGTTTAACTTAAGCCTGTCAGCTCCTAGTTAGATAGCAGGTTAATCCATGCAACGAACATGGACAATAAATGCGTTGTGCCACAATGAATCTTAGCAAGATTCTTTTTGGTAGATCTGTGATTTGGAAATGGATCGGATGTCTAATCCAATAAGGTGGCGAATGATGGCCATAATATGTAAGCTTGAAAAACATAATAGGAAATGTGACTGCCCAACATGAGTTGACAATTATGAGGACACTAGCATTATAAGTGGGAGAGTTAGTGATACACCAAATTGCACATAGAATAGAAAAGAACTTAAGATGTAAGTTGAAATCCACCCAAAAAATTCACCACCTAAAATCTTTTTCTGGGGAGTTTGACCCACGTTGAATGTGTTGAGTCATTACATTTGTTCATTCAGATTGAGTAAATTTGTGTCACCATGTAATATTTGATGGAGTAAGATAACGATAAAAAATTACCTAAAGCTAATCCTAATGTAGCGCCTTGGAAAGTAAATTCTAGAGCCAATTAATAAAGGATCCAATCTAAATGTGGACCAACTAGTACTAATTTTAAAGTGGCAAGCCTGACCAGCAAGCCTCTCAACCTTAAAGTCAATGAGCAGGTCAATCCCCATTCCACGCTAATGTTCAAAGAAGGGAATAATAGGAGCGACATGTTAATTAGAATTGCAAACTTATTGTCCTAAAGAGCACGAGAACCATCGCACCAAACTGCAATTAGAATTATTCAATTGCCAAGGGCAATGTCTTTCTTTGGGCTTCTATAAAGTAGTTCGCATCATTATCTACTAGTGAGTAGTAGATAATTCTATTTCATTTGCAACCATCATATCTTTCACTTCTAGAAAATGCTGTTTCTAGAGTGCTTTTCTATACAACTTTAGTGAATAATTCGACTTCAACATGCAAGACCGTGCATAAGTTCATGAATTATGTTCAAAGGGAATTAATCATTGAGTGTTTGATAGTTGCGCAATCACCAAGGGTTTGATAGTTCTGCAAATCTTCAGAGGATTTATGTCATTTCTTTGTGAGATTTAATTGTTATTTCACAAGGAATTGTATGGGCTAAACATTACATGAAATATGGATATATTTGACGGTTGAGGAAACCATCGAAAGTGTTTGAATAACTTGAACGTGATTAGAATCCCCATTATGTCACTTGATCAAAAGTGGAGCCTTGCACTGCTCTCTTTATGGAGTAGGTCCCTTCGACTAAGCCATTGTGACATCTTGAAATTTCAGTTCAATTTTCAATTAAATAAATCGGGTCTTTCATCGAAGTGTCTATAATGATATTCTCTGAGCTGATCACTCATGAAATAACTAGTTTATCTAAGAAAGCCGTTAAGGGATTTTAATGTAATAGACTTAAGAATTTAATCAGAAACTGACTGCTCGACCGTACTAGTCTGCAAAGGTCATTACAACACAGTTAAAAATCGAGCAGAGATTAGATATATGTCGATTCGACTGAGATACGTGATTAAGTATGGGTGATTCCACCAAATTGCAAAATTATCGTCGATCGGCACTAAACTGATTTTTCTGTCGTTTTGGTACCCTATGTCTACATTTGAAATCTTGAGATTTTCATGATAACCGAGAGCCGCCAATATGTTGAAGATGTACAATGTGGCTCGAAAATAATCGATCATGGGTCAATTGCACTAAAAATTTTTATAAGCTACCCAAGAGGCTAGATCATGCTAAATTCGCGCTAGATTGAAATTAACCGCAAATTTGAACCTGATTTCAAAAATTGAAAGTTCTGTCATGTCACAATTATTTTAGGACCGTCGATTCATTCTCCGAAAATTTTTCTGCAAACCGAAATTTTTGGCAAAAATTCAAATTAGAGCCGTTTTTGTCTGGAAAATTCAGGGGACCGTTTTTTAATCGTGTTTTTGGGATGCAAGTTGGTTCTATTGGCGGGGAAAAATGTCAATTGAATTAATTCAAGGGGAAATTGAAATGGATTTGGGGGAAATACTTTAAAATTCATAGCTCATTGGTCCTCAACCTTTTTACCTCCTCAATGACTTCCTAAGGAAGCTTTGTGGTCTGCAATTGAGTTGAGGAAGCCAGCAAACTAGTGGGGCCTTGGTCATGGGGACAAAGGGATAGATTGAGCTAAGGTAGCCCCCTCCAAGCTTGTGTTGTCCCCTATCTTCTTCCTTTAGCTGCTTTATCCATTGTTGTCTAAAATTAAAGCTCTAAAACCAGAGAGAAACTAGAGGAGAGTCCCCCTAGCTGTTGCACGTCTGCTTGAAGTCGCCGGAGCCACCGCACACCATTGCTCGCGCCTGCTCACCTGCACTCATCGCTCCGCCCCTTCTGCGTCTAGTCACTCATCCCACAAGCCTAGCCTGTTCCCCGAGCCATCCCTGTCACGCCTCGATCTTCGGGCATGCACACATCCTTCTACTTTGTCGATTTTATAATGCGATATCCCAGGACTAAGTATCGTCGACCCTTTTGTTTTCAATATATACATGCAAAAGCAATTATAAATCCCCAAACAATAACATAATGGGATAGAAAAGCAATGACATATTTTTCATATTAAAATCCACAACCAAACATTTATGCATGGCATAACTCAAAGTCTATTCATAAGACTATTCATAACATTCTAGTCACGTTATTCACATTTAGACATGATTCACAAAAGAGAATGAGATCTTAGTCCTCATCCGGGTCATGCTCGGGATCATCTTGATCCTCTTCCAACTCTTCTTCCCTAAACTTGTTTCCCTCAAACTCTTCATCTTTTGCTGCCTCATTATCCTCTTTTGGTTCTTCCTCCTTGGCTCATCTACAGGCCTGAAATGTTGTCCCACAACCGGGATGAGACTACGTTCCAGCAAATTCTACCCCACTAAAACTCAATTAGGAAACCAATACGCTAATCGGACTGCCTATGCACACACGGGTCAGAGGACTTACCTTGGCCTTAGTTCCTTCCTGCAAGTTAACATAATTCAATAGGCACCCTAGCAATCACATCACAAATCGATATCTTGATCAATCGACCTAGTTGATTTCATGTCAATCAGACTATTCAGCAGTCATTTACATTCAATCAATCAATTCACAACATCATATCAAGCAATGATCAATCGACCTAATCGATTACATACCAACGAAACCACTTCCAGTCATTTCAATTATTTCAACTCAATTCCCAAATATGAATCATGGTCCTTAGGACACAACTTATTTATAGGTGGTAATTACGGCCCCACTAAGCAACTTTCTTAGATTTAGTGGCTTTACGATCTCACTCGACCTTCTCAAGATTCAATGGCTTTATGATCCCACCCGACCTTTCCAAGATTTAATGGCTTTACAGTCCCACCCAACCCTCTCAAGATTTAGTGGCTTTATGGTCCCACCCGATCCTCTTAAGATTTAGTGGCTTTATGGTCCCACCCAACCCTTTCAAGATCTAGTGGCTTTATGGTCCCACCTGACCCTTTTTACGATGCCATACTCTGTCACCGAGCCACGTGCATTCTCTAGGAAGACATACCGAGTTTGCAAGCCACGTGCATTCTCTAAGGCTACCTTTTCACCAATGTGACATATCCAATCATCGAGCCTCGTGTCCTTCCTAGGTGACACTCCAATTCACCGGGTCACGTGCATTTTCCAAGTGATTTACCAACTCACTTTCGATGCTGACAACCGATACTTGACCAATCCTCAATCACATAGCCAAAATTGCATTATTTAAGAACATAACTTAAAAATGTATCATTAAATCAATTTGACACAAATTAAAGCTCAAATAAATAAATGGATTGCTCCACGACAAGCATGAAATCCAGTCGTCGGCTATCCGCCTAATTTCCGGAAAATAAATAAATAATTAAATAATTCCGAAAATTAATAAATAAATACGATAAATCCAATTTAGGCCCGTAATGTCTAATTGGAAGCCAAATCGAATCAGGAAAAATCCCGAGATACATTCAATAAATAGTATAGGCAGTTCTCTAGCTAAGTACGCTAACCACCTAACCAATATGCAATGCAATTAACTAATAATTACTAATCCATGCTAATCTAACCTCCTAATTGCACTTAATTAAATCTAATCAACCCTTAAGCATTATAGTTTACTAAGCAAGGACTAGTGAGATTACTCACTTGATTAAAAGTGGGGATCGGATCACCGCGACGGCGGCCGAAACCCGAACTTCCGGGCGGCGTCGACAGACACTCAGGCCGGGCCTACAAGCCTCGCAAGCCCACAGAAATTTCTGGGCTTAGACTGAACTTGGGCCTCAGCTTGGGTTGACTTGCTTCGCAGGCTTGGGCTGCAAAAACTTCTTGGGCTTCAAGTTGTGGGCTCACTTTGGATTGGGCTGCTTCTAACCAACTTGGGCTTCAAATCAATTGAAAATGGGCTGCCGACTCAAGAGCTGCTGGACTGGGCTGAGCTGACTTCGAGATGGGCTGCTTTCTCATGGGCTGAAATAATCTAAATTTAACTTGGGCTGCACGGGCTTGGAACTTCAAATGGGCTTCGGTGAGCTGGGCTTCTTCGAGGAGACTTGTTGGAGTCACGAACGAGCTGGGCTGCTGATGGGCCGAAGGTGCTGAAATTCACGGCTGGTTTCGCTAGCATCACGCACGGGAGGCACGAGCTGAGGAAGACGTAGGCGAAGAATGGAGTGGATTCAGGTTTTGCTCGGTTGAAGACACGTGCATGGAGGAGCTTCGCTCGGTGGGTCTGCTGGGTCAGCAAACCGTCTGAAGAGATGCAAGATGGACCGAAGTTTTGGTGGATTGGGATTCGATGGAGTGGCTTCGTGGAGATGGGCGGCTTCGTGTGGGGCTAGGAGCTCAACAAACCGAAATCAACTTCGGTGGGGTGTAGCTCGCGGATGAAGGGGCAGCTGGCAACGGTAGCTGGCTTCGGACGTTGATGCTGGACGAAGAAGGAGGTGGCCTTTGGTGGAGATGCCGCAGACGTGCGGCTTCGCTGGCTGGAACTCGGCTTCGCTGGGGCGAGCTTTGCTGGAGACGTGAAGCAGCTTCGGCTGCTGCTTGGACACGTGGAGGAAGCAACTCAACTGCTGCTGGGCTTGGCAGCTACTTCGGTGGCCACGACTTTAAGAGGTCAACGAAGGAGCTCCTGTGAGCTTGCTGTTGACCAGGGAGACACGCAGCTTGGAGGAAATCTCGGTGGGGTTGGGGTTTTGTGGTCAACAAGGAAGGATTCGAATGGTGAGTGTTGACTTGCAGGGGACAGAAGTTAGTGGAGGTGTGGGCTTCAGTTGTGGGGAATTCGGTGTAGAGGATTTCGTGGCAGCTGAAGGCACTGGCGTGAGAGAAATAAAACGGAGAGAGAGAGTCAGGGCGGCTTCACGCTTCGAGGGAAATGGAGACAGAACCGAAGCCACGAAGAGGAGGAATTGCTCGAGTAAGGGGGGAACGGCTGAACGTGTGGGAGAAGCCAGCTGAGATCCTCGGTAAAGTAAAAGCACAAAGAAGATAAGGACCGGCGGCTACTTGCTCGAGAAGATTGAGGGAGAGAGGGATTAAAGTCCAAAAAATCTATCTTCTCCATTGAATGCTTTGTCCCCTATATTACTTTCTTGAATAGATAATGCACAATTAATCCAAATTGAGGGATTAAAGTCCAAAAAATCTATCTTCTCCATTGAATGCTTTGTCCCCTATATTACTTTCTTGAATAGATAATGCACAATTAATCTAAATTGAGGTCTCATTTTTCAGCCCCATGCCTTATTCCGAATTTCACCAAACTAGCCTTAATTCCTCACTCAAATCTCCAAATAGAGGTCTAATTTCAACGAAGATAAATCCCGTACAATTTTCTGCAAGTTCTCAATACTCAAAGGTTCGGCTTGGAAGTCGGAATTTCCTTTAATTTGGTATATCCGAATTTCCATTGATTTTCCGCGACGTCCGAACCGATTTTCTGTAAAAATTCCGGAATCTCCGAAAAATCTTCTAAGACTGAGTCGACGTTCCTAAAATAGCTCGTGACACCATAGAACTTTCAATTTCTGAAATCGGGTTCGAATTCACGGTTAATTTCAATTCGACGTGTTTTTAGCATGACCTAGGCTACCGGGTAACTTTCAGCCATTTTTAAATGCAAATAACCCGTGGTCGATTTTCTTCGAGCCACTATGAACCCACTTGACTCATTGGTGACTTTTGATTGTCGTGAAAATCTCGAGGATCCAAATACAGACACAGGGTATCAAAACGATAGAGAAATTAAATTAGTGTCGGCCGACGAGAATTTTCCAATTTAGTGGTGTCACCCACGATTAGCCACACATCTCAATCAAACCAACCTAGATCTGATCTCAAATCAATTTATATCTGTGCCGTAATGATCTCGATAGATGAGCACGGTCGAGAAGCCGATTCCTAGTCGAGTTCTCAAGTCTATTTGTCTTAAAATCCTTAATGATTTCCCCAGATGGTCTAGTTATCTCTAGAATGATCAGTTCTAAGAATAGCCCTATAGACGCGTCAATGAAACGCCTGATTTATTTAGTAGAAAACATGACTGAAAATCTATGATGTCACAATCCCTGGTCGCCGTTAAGGCTCAGGCCATCGTCAAGGCTCAGGCCACCATCCAGCTCGCCTCCGCCACCGTGAAGCTCCGCCTAGCCCCACTGCACCGTCACCGTCCATCCTTGTTGCCCTTGGCCGCTCAAGCAGCCTCTCGGCCCATCAAGTAGAAACCGAACCCAACAAGCTACCGTGGGCTTCGAGGCCCACTTTGGACCGCTTCCAGATCTCGTAGTGCATCGCTGCTTTGGAGTTTGTCGCTCTTCTCCACCTTTCTGTCATCATGAACTCATTAGATTTTAAAACCGAAGAGTTTACTCACTAATCTCCGCTTATGGAGTTAATGATGCTTAAAGGTTGATTAGTTTAGGCTAATTAGGGATTAGGTGGTTAGTTAGAACGGATTGGCAACTTAATTATTCGTTATTGCATGTTAGGTGGTTATGGTAGTGTAATTAGCAACTAGATAGGTTGTATTATTTATCTAGATAGGTTTGGAAATTTTTCGGACCCGTTTCGGTATTTAATTAGGCTTTTCCGGCCTAAGTTTGCATTTATGGTATTTAATTTTATTTATTTAATTATTTATTATTTTTCGGAAATTATATCGAGATAGACGGTGACCGAATTTCGTGCTGATTGCAATGGTGTACTTGGTTTATATAATTAGATTCTAATTTGTGCTATTTGAGTGATATTTATAATTTTGGGAATTAATCCCAAAATTGAGTAATTTAAGTATTTAATTAGGAAATACTAGGCGTCGGTTTATAACGCCAAAAATATTTTCGTGGACTATATTAAATGGTGGGATTTTTAGAAAGGAAAAAAATATTATAATTTTGGCTAAGGCCGACCGTATACCCACACACGATTATTTTTATCGTGTATTATAAAAACGATGAATTATCAGTTGATGAGAACAATATACTATATTAACCTACATGCCTTGATATATTAGCTTAAAGTGATCAATATACTCTAGCGGCTTTGGTGAGCATTATTAGTATTGCACAGCTTTGGTGAGCAATATAGATATATAGCAGCTTCAGAGAGCATTTTTATATATCTATTAGCTTTGGTAAGCTATACCATATATTATCAGCTTAGAGTAAGCAATGCTTGAATCGATGGAATTTTATGGATGGTATTGATGGTATGTAATCAATTGATCGATGATTAGATTTGAATTGAAGTGATTGGTTGAGTATTTGAATTGTACTGACTTGCAGGAAGAAACTAAGGCAAAGGTAAGTCCTCTGTCTTGTGTGTGCATAGGTAGCCTTTAGGCGTATTTCCTTCCTAGTCGGAGTTTAGGGGGTGAACTTGTTGAGACATTGTCTCACCTCATTGTGGGTTAACATTTATAGGTCATTAGATGGTTGTACCTCCTAAGCATTTTGGCCAGCCAAAAAAGGTCACCGAACAACATTTTCAGATTCCCCTCCTTGGGTAGCCAAGGAGCCTAGGTCTACGAACTCGTGAAATTAATTGTCTGGGTTGATGCGGGTCTATCTCAGAAGGTACCCCATCAATTCAAATCGTGGTATCGTTACGGGTGAGATGGACCTAGAGAAGGCCCCCTTCCGAATCTGAGATTCTTAGGTCGATGCTGGAGATCGCTTTTGGCAAGGGCACAACTGACCCTCCTAGTGGTTCGGTGGTAAACCTGAGTCTTTCGGATTCAGAGTCCTCGGAGTATTCAGTTGAAGACTCGAATGCTTAGGGGATCTGTAGCCCTCTACCCCTTTTTGTAGACTTGTATATAGATCGGCTAGGAATGTATATGACTTAATCTGATGTGTATAAAGGTGTGACGTAGTTTTCGAAAATTGTGGTCCTACTTTTCTATCCCATTTTTTTTTGTTTGGGGATTTATTTATTCACTTCCGCATGCGCATTAAAACGAATGGGTCGGCGACGTGTTCTGGGACGTTGCATTTTTAGTCGACCACCGAGGGATAGACACATGCTCGAGGATCGAGCCGTGACAGCCACAACATATGGTATGCAATTTACATTTTTGTATGATGTATTATTGTTCGATTATGTTTTTTTTTTTTTTTTTTGGCAGCAATAATCAAGTTATATATGTAAGGCCATGTAGATTCTTTTCTTACAAGTTTGACTTATATGTATTTTCTTATGTTGGTCGGTTTTGTGACTTCCTACTATGATGAAATTCATAACATATTTAAATCATTTTCAAATTATATTTTCTACAATAATGAAATTTAAATTCTAGAAAGTAAAATGCATGTACTGAGTTGTAAACTTCAACCAATTCAAGCAACCTCACGGGATAGATTCTAGTTGTTTTGAAAGCAAGAGCAACTATACATTCCATGTGCTTTTACACTTTATTTAATAATGAAATATCCATTTAAAAAAATTGGCCATGCATGTTCAGGAAAAAATTAGCACAATGAAACTTTTATTAATTGATAAATAGGCACCTAAAGGTAATTCCATTGAAAAACAAGTCGTAGTTACTTCATTGACAAAAAGCCGTGGTTATTAGTACAATGTGGGAAAAACGCCTCCTTTTTAACTACAAATAATTCCTGACATTAGTGTTACTTTGAAAAAACGACAAAAGGAGGGGACATTATTGTTCGTTGAGGACCTTAGGGTTCTGTGGTCCTTGCATGGCTATGTGAACCACGCCCAGCTGCAAATCATTCGTGACTCAATGTTACTTTAGAGAAAAGGCAAAAAGACAAGGAGACTGTATTGTCCTCTAAGTACCTGTAGTGAATGGAGGACCTTATGATTGAGTCTTTGATGCTTCATGTCCTAACAAAACAACGAATGGACACACAAGACACAAAAAGACCAAGGTGATCCTAATTTCACAAAAGTTTATCCAATCAAACGAAGCATGGCAATGTGAAATGTGCCACGTTTCGAGATGCAAATGATTCGTGACATTAAGGTTACTCTAGAAGAAAAGCAAAAGGAGAAGCAAGCAATATTATCCTCTAAGGACCTGTCTTGGATTGTGGACCTTATTTGTGTCCAAATAAAGCCATATGTGATTTGGGAATATGATCTTGATACTTATGGTCACTTCTAGACCAAGCCTTTCTTCTTCTTTTTTTGTTCCCAAGCATAGTAATAAATAGGAGTTTGGGATACCTGGAGTGCCAAAACTTGGCATGGAGAGACACTTAAGTACCATAACTTCGGAAATATACACTTAAGTGCTAGTTTCGGAGTAAAGTGGAACACTTAAGTGTCACTTCGGCCAAAATTTGGCCAAATTACCAACGTGGCAATTTTCCGGTGAGTTGGGTGTAAAAACAATGTGGCGTTTTGCTTGCGATGTGGTGACAAATTGCAAAAACGACGTCGTTTTATGTTTGATGTGTAAATAAATATAAAAATTAATTAAATTAAATTTAAACTTATTTATTTAAAATATTTAAAATTAAAAAATTCCAAAAAATTAAAAAACTTAAAATTAAAAAACCTAAAAATAATAAAAAAAAAAACCTAATTTTTTTTAAAAAAAAAGGGGGGAGTTGAAGGGGGCGGGCGAGGGCCGAGCCCTGTCCGCCGCCTCCCCATCGCTAGGAAGGGCGGCGACGAAGGGAAGGGCCGGCGACCCCGGCCAAGGCCACCCGCCAATGCTCCCCCACCGTCGCCGACCCTTCCCGGTGATGGTGGGGAGGCGGGCAAGGGCCCGTGAGCCCTCGCTCGGATTTGCGGCGAGGGTCACGGCCCCTCGCCGCCGATCGGCCGAGCCGGCAACCCCGGCCGACCCTCCCCCTCTGTCGCCGGCCCTTCTTCCGGCGGCGCACGAGGGCTCGGCCCTCGGCCCGCCCCCTACGGCTCCCCCCTTTTTTTAAAATTTTTTTAGGTTTTTTTTTAGGTTTTTTATTTTAGGTTTTTAATTTTTTTTTTAATTTTTAGGTTTTTAATATTAATTTTTTAAAGTTTTTAGAATATTTTAAATAAAATTAAGTTTAAATTTAATTTAATTAATTTTATATTAATTATTTACACATCAAACACAAAACGACGTAGTTTTTGCAATTTGTCGCCACGTCAACGAGCAAAACGACGCCGTTTGCACCCAGCTCGCAAGAAAATTGCCACGTCGACAATTTGGCCGGATTTTGGTCGGAGTGGCACTTAAGTGTTCCACTTTATTTTGAAACTGGCACTTAAATATACCTTTTTAAAATTATAGCACTTAAGTGTCCCTCCATGCCAAGTTTTGGCACTTGGGCTGTTCTTTTTCCTAATAAATAGTTTAACTCAAGCCTGTCAACATAAGTTAATCCATGCAATGGACATGAGCAATAAATGCGTCATGCCACAATGAATCTTAGCATGAATCTTTTTTGTAGATGTATGATTTGGGAATGGGCTAGATGGCCAATCCAACAAAGTGGCGAATGACGGCCATAATGTGTAAGCTCAAAAAAGTGCAACTCTCCGAGAATAGGAAATATCACTGCTCTGTATGAGATGACAATTATGAGGACACTAGCATAGAGTTTGTGAAACTCCAAATCACACATAAAGTAGAAAAGAACTTAAGAAGTAAGTTGAAACCCACCCCAAAAATTCACCACCTAAAATCTTTTTATGGAAAGTTTGACCTACGTTAAGGAGGTAGGCTCGACCTGCAAGCCTCAAGTCATAGAGCAGGTCAATCCCTATTCCATTGGAGAGGGGACGATAGGAGACAACATGTTAATTAGAATTGCAAAATCATTGTCCCAAAGTGAAGATCACGAGAAATGTCAAGCCAAAATGAAATTAGAATTACTAATTGCATTGTTGCCCAATGCCACGTCTTTCTTGGGCTCCTACAAAGTAGCTTGGGTCATGACCTATGAGTAAGTAGTGAATGCTTCAACTTCATTTGTAATGATCATATTTGCCACTTCCAATTTTTTTTTTGGGCCCCGCCTAATTAGAGGGGAATGCTGTTTGTGGGGTGCCTTTTCGTACAAGTCCATTGAATACTTCAACTTCAACATGCAAGGCTATGCATAAATTCGTTAATTGTATTCAAATAGAATTAATCACTGAGTGTTTGATAGTTGTAAAAATCTTGGTCAGGCTTCTATAATTCCTTAGTGAGATTTAGTTATTGTTTTGCAAGGAATTGTGCAGGCAAATACCGTGTGAGTTATTTGATATAATTGGGATTGAAAAAACTTGAGAGTATTTGAATGACTCAAGTGTTGTTATAACCTTCATAATATCCGTTGGATTTATAGTGAAATTTAATGCTACTCTCCCCATGGATTGGATTATTGAACTGCATAAATTCAATTTCCAATTTACTTTTCTACTTTCTTTATTGTTATTATTATTTTTTTTTTTTTGGATACCTAGGAAACCCCGTACAGCCGGCAGCCGGCGGGTAAATCCTGGAGCGACGCTAGCGGAGGACCCACCACCCCGACATTGCCCTTAAGATCCCGTGCGACCCACGGGATTCGAACTCCTCCGTCCTAGGTAGACATCATGGGAGCGTTTATCCAATTGAGCTACCGCAGGCGGTGGTTTCTTTATTGTTATTATTCATTTGTTCTTTTGCAACAAAAATCAAGATAAATTTTATGACATATATTTTTAGTTTGACTTATATGTATTTCCTTGTATCACCAGATTTTTTTTTTTTTTTTTGTCTATCTAGTATTTACTAAGTAACCATGACATTTATAATATATTTCGTAAATGATATTTTCTACAATAATAAAAAAAAATCGAAAGAGCAAAATGTAAGTGTTGAAGTCTAAATTTTAATCAATTCCACACATCTGCACGGGTCAAATTCCAATTGTTTTGAACGCTAGGGCAATTATTAGGTCCATGTACATTTTCAATTTACTTAAAAATGAGATATCCATTTCCAAAAAGCTGGTCCTACATATTCAAGGGGAAAATCAGTACAATAAAACTTTCATTAATTGATTAGCGAGCACCCTAATGGCAGTTCCTTTAAAAGACGAGTTGGGGTTATTTTGGTTGAAATACATTGTAATTGTACTCAACTTCTTTGTGTCCAATCATACATTATATGACCGATGTTAGTGTCACTTTTGGAAAAAGCAAAAGCAAGTGGCATTATTGTCCTCTAGAGACCTGTGTAGGAGGATGGACCTTGTTAGTACAATTACTTTTCTTATTCACGTTCGATCAAATGTCATATTGCCATGTGAAACGCCCGTTACTTTAGAAAAACAGCAAAAGGGGAAGAGATTATTGTCGTGTCCTCTGTGGACCTGTGGTGGGGTATTACCTCTTATAGGTTATGTGTAAAACGGTGCCACTTTATTATCTGTAAAATGATTTGTGACATTAAAGTCACTTTGGAAAAACAGAAAATGGAAAAGCAGACGTTATAGTGGAGGGTGGACCTTATTATAGAGACTTTCACTACTTTTTTCTGAATAAAACAATGGATGAACATGCAAAGATGCGAAAAGACTAAGATAGTCCTAAATTCACAAAAGTTCATCCAATCAAATGTCGCGTGTCCATTTAAAACGCACCAAGTTTCTAGCTGGAAATGCTTCGTGATGTAAATGTCACTTTTGAAAGATAAAGCAAAAGGAAAAGAAAATATTATTGTCCTCTAAAAACCTATAATGGATCGTGGACCTTATTCGTGTTTGAATAAAAAGACAGATGGACATGTGAGGCGGAGAAAGACTCGGATGATCCTAAATTTGCAAAAGCTCATCCAAAAAAATTAGGATAGGAATGATATCATTGTCATAACTATTGTATGATGCCCACTTTAATGCTAAAATTGTTTCAAAGAAAAAATTACAGATTCATTTTTAAAGAAGGCTATTATATAGATTCCAATGTAATTCTAAATTTTTCAATTTTCCAAATGAATTTCTAAAGTTTTCTTTATAATTCTTTTGGTCAATTTTAGCCTAAATTTACTAATGTGATGGTCTAGTCATTGTCGACCATCCACGTAACACATCACCAATCTGACCTGAACAAATTTTGAGTAGGATTCATCACGAACTCGAATAGCATTTTCTTGTCGAGATTTGGATATATTAGATTACCAATATTATCAACCTAAGTTAAGAATAAAATGTCCGGTGAAAACAAGGTTAAAATGAAAAATTTAGATCACCATTGTGAATCACATTTAATCCTGCCCCATTTAAGTATAACAATTTTAAGAAATAATAAAGACTTTGAAAATATAACATTTAATATTCAAACTTCGAAAGAATTACGACATTTTACTGATGTTTCTATAATCAAGCCACCTTTCTGGACTCCTAATGTAAACTACCTTATAGAATAGCATTAGATTGAAGTGAAAATCTTATGAATTTTCTCATGTACCATTTTGCGTTTGAAGGATGATAGATCTTGCTATGCATTAACCCATGTCAAGAGCGCGATGAATATTTTAATGTCTAAACTACTTAAGCCATGGAAAAAAAAAATGCAGGAGTAGAGTATTAAATGGATCGGTAGTTAATGTTAGCTAGCACTCTCCATTTGTAGGGATGACTAAGATAGATAATGTTAAGAACGGTCAACTAGAGTGATATATCAAGTGATGCAACAAATTACAAAAGAACCTTTAAAAAAATGGATCATATGCAACAATTAAGAGAAGTTTGAAACATCGCATAATTCTTCAATTTAACAAATGAGTCTTAATACACAGTTTTTTTTTTTTTTTTCACTTTTTTGTTAGAAAAGTAATGTCATTTAGTGATCATCTAAAGAGCCATCCAAGAAGACATTATTTGTTGGAGAAATGGGTGGACCAGGTGACACTGGATCTTGGCCTTTGGGCCGAATCTCCCAAGGACAAGGGCCGAGAGGGTAGAGCAAAGCATCCATACTTTGCAATCATTTCGTTGATGATGTTTGGGAGCTCCAGATCCTTTTCGGAGGTTGTCAGCAAGAAGGATGGTCTCTGCTTCAATTTAGTTGAAAACTTATAGTGGACGTTCACCGATGGTTAAATTAATGGAAAAATCTCATCTTTATATCAAAATGCTCGTACTAGGCGGACTATATTTGTTGAACACCGCCGTCCGCCGCTGGTTGCTTTCGAGCTCGCCAAGCCACTAGCGAGGCTTGGCAAGCTTGCTAGTGGCTAGGTGGGTCTCCCCTTGCCACCGGCAAGCCTCGCTTGGCTGGGCGAGGCTTGGCCTAGCCATGGCTCGGCGAGGCTCAACCTTGCCTAGATCTAGCGAGGTTAAGCCATGCTAGTGGCTAGGCAAGCTCGGTCGACAAGGCACGGCCTCGCGACGGCCGGCGACTCTCCGGTGAGGTCGCCGGCCCTCGTCTGGCCTATCACGGTCTTGTGTCGACATCCCGGCCTCGCGAGGGCCGGCTACCTTGAAGAAGAAGAAGAAGAAGAAGAAGTCATCCCAAGAAGAAGAAGAAGAAGAAGAAGGGAAGAAAGAAAGAAAAAAATAAAATTATTTAAAAAAAAAAAAAATGATTTGAAGTAGTAATTGAAATTTTGCTATATATATATAGAATACATATTGAATTTTGTATTTTAATTTATTATTTAGTATTTATATTTATAGTTTATACTATAGTTTATTATTTACTATTTAATAAAAATTGATTAGTTAATATTTTTATTACTTAGTATAAATATAATTAATCAAATTTACACTTAACTAAAAAGGTAATTGAAAAAAAATCGGAATATAAATTTTATTTAGCTACCCAAACATTTCTGTTGTTTTTCTATTCTAAATTATAAATTTTGTGCAATTGTCAAATGCGTTTTTTTGCTTAGAAATTATTCCCAAAAACATAATGGTTACTAAACGTGCCCTAAGTGACTCAAGCGTGATTATAACCTCCATGGTATTGCTTGATCAATAGTGAAATGTTATCGTGCTCTCCCTATGGACTAGGTCATTGAATGATGTAAATCTGATTTCGAATTTACTTTTTTTTTTTTAGTTTATTATTGTTATTAGTTTGGTCTTATTCGATTTCCAATTTACTTTTTCGTTTTCTAGTTTAGTGTAACAACAAAAATCAAGATAAACGTAACGATGTATATTTTTAGTTTGACTTATATGTATTTCCTTGTACTGGCTGATTTTTTTTTTTTTTTTTTTGTCTATCTAGTGTTAATTAAGTAACCATTTATAACATATTTAAATATTTTGCAAATTAGATTTCCTACTATAGTAAAACAAATTTGAAAAAAAAAAATGCAAGTGTCAAGGTGTGAATTTCAGTTGATCCTGCACAATTGCTCGAGTCAAATTCTAGTTGTTTCGAAAGCGAGTGCGATTATTATGTTCATGAACATTTTCACTTTACTTAACAATGAGATATTCATTTCCAAAAAATTGGTCCTACGTATTTTGGGGAAAAATCAGTACAATAAAACTTTTATTAATTGACCACTAAGCACCCTGTTGGCAATTCTTTTAAAAGACAAGTCGTGGCTATTTTGATTGAAATACGCCGTGGTGACACTCAACGTTTTCGCGTCTAATCAAATGTTGCATGACCAATAGTGACATTAGTGTCACTCTTCGAAAAAGCAAAAGCAAAGGCCAACATTTATTACTCTTCTTTTTTGCGTTCAATCAAATGTCACATTGCCACGTGAATCGTGCCTTATTACTTTCGAAAAACAGCAAAGGGGAAGACATTATTGTCCTGTCCTCTATGGACATGTGGTGGAGTATTTACCTTCTTATGTGTGAAATGTTGCCACTTTATTAGCTGTAAAATGATTCTTGACATTGATGTTACTTTGGAAAAGTAGCAAAAGATAAAGCAAGATTATAATGGAGGGTGAACCTTATTATAGGGACTTACGCTACTTTGTGTTTGAATGAAACAATGGATGGACATGCAAAGAGGTAAAATGATCAAAATGGTCCTGAGTTCACAAAAATTCATCCAATTCAAAGCGTTGCATGTCCGTTTGAAATGCACCATGTTTCTAGCTGTGAATACTTCGCAACATAAATGTCACTTTTGAAATATAAAGCAAAAGTAAAGGTAGATATTATTGTCCTCTAAGGACCTATAGCGGATTGTGGACCTTATTCATGTTTGAATAAAACAATGGATGGACATGTGAGATGGGAAAAGACCAAGATGATCCTAAATTTGCAAAAGTTCATCCAAAAAAATAAAGATAAGAACGACATCAATATCATAACTATTGTATGATGTCCACTTTAGTGCTAAAACTTTTCCAAAGAAAAAATTACCAATTCGGTTTTAAAGAGTGTTATTGTAAATATTCCAATGTAATCCTTATTTTTTCAATTTTCCTAATGTACTTCTAAAGTTTTTATTATAGTCATTTCAGTCAATTTTCACCTAAAATTACTGATGTGACAATTTAGTCATTGTCAACCATTCTACTTGACATATTGACAATTTGACCTGAACAAATTTTGAGTACGATTCATCATGAACTCGAATAGCATTTTCTTGTCAAGAATTGGATTTATCGGATTACCAATATTGTCAATCTAAGTTAAGAATAAAATGTCCGGTGAAAACAAGGATAAAATGAAAGATTGAGATCACCATTGTGAATCACATTTAATCCTACCCCATTTAAGTAAAAAAATTTTAAGAAATGATAAAGACTTTGAAGATATAACATTTGACATTGAAACTTTGAAAGAATGGAACAGATGTTTCTATAATCAAGCCACCTTTCCGAACTCAATCTTGGCCTTTCTTGGAGTTAGAGGAAATCATAGAAAAGGGGCTCAATCTCCCAAGGACAAGGTGCGAGAGGGTAGAGCAAAGCATCCATGTCTAACTTTGCAATCATTTTCACTGATGATGTTTGGGAGCTCCACGTCCCTTTTCTGAGGTTGTCAGCGAGCAGGATGACCTCTGCTTCAATTTAGTTGGGAACTTATAGTGGACATTCACCAGTGGTTAAATTGATGGAAAAATCTCATCTCTATATCAAAATGCTCGTACTAGACGGATTGTAGTTAGGTAATCCCACTATTCTCCTGATGAAACATAAGCCTATTATTTGACCTTGTGGCGTTGAAATTTCATTTATAAGACCTCGAGACATATTGTAGTTGTTTCGAAAGCAAGAGCTACTATACGTTTCATGTGCATTTACACATTACTTAATAATGAAATAGCCATTTCAAAAAATCAGCCATACATGTTCGGGGAAATTAGCACAATTAAACTTTTATTAATTGATTAATAAGTGCCCTAAAGGTAATTCTTTTGAAAAACAAGTCGTAGTTACTTTCATTGGCAAAAAGCAGTGGTTATTAGTACAACACGGGAAAAACGCCTCCTTTTCAGCTGCTGCAGATGATTCTTTGGAAAAAACAACAAAAGGAGGAGACATTATTGTTCTCCGAGGACCTTAGGGTACTATAGACTTTACATGGCCATGTGAACCATGCCATGTCTTTAGCTGCAAATCATTCATGACGTCAATGTTACTTTGGAAAATAAACATAAGGATAAGGAGACATTATTGTCCTCTAAGTACCTATAGCGGATGGAGGACCTTATAATTGAGTCTTTCATGCTTCATGTTTGAATAAAACAAATGATGGACATGCAAGATGCGAAAAGATCAAGATGGTCCTAATTTTACAAATGTTCATCCAATCAAACGAAGCATGGCAACGTGAAACGTGCCACGTTTCGAGATGCAAACGATTTGCGACATTAGGGTTACTTTGGAAAAAAGGCAAAAGGAGAGCACGCATTACTATCCTCTGAGGACCTATAGTGGATTGTGGACCTTATTGGTGTCCAAATAAGGCCATATGTGATTTGGGAATATGATCTTGATACTTATGGTCACTCCAAGACCAAACCATTCTTTTTTTTTTCTATTCCCATGATAGTAATAAATAGTTTAACTCAACCTTGTCGACTCCTAATTAGATAGTAGGTTAATCCATGCAACGAACATGAACAATAAATGCATCGTGCTACAATGAATCTTAGCAAGATTGCTTTTGGTAGATCTGTGATTTTGGAATGGACTGGATAGCTAATCTAACAAAGTGGCGAATGATGGCCATAATGTGCAAGCTTGAAAAAGTGCAACACTTTGCAAAATAGGAAAAAAAAAAAAAAAGAATCGTGTGAGATTTATTGATGGCCATAATGTAACAAAGTGGCGAATGATGGCCATAATGTGGCCATAATGTGTAAGCTATAAAGATCTTGGTGAGACTTCTATAATTCCTTTGTGAGATTTATTGATTGTTTCACAAGGAATCGTGTGAGATTTCGTAATTTTTTCACAAGGAATTGTGTAAACAAATACTGTATGAGTTATTTGATATAATTGGGGGCTGAAAAAATTTGAGAGAATTTGAGTGACAAAAGTATCGCTTGATCAATAGTGAAATATTATGTTGCTTTTCTTGTGGACTTTGTCATTGAATTACGTAAATCCAATTTCCAACTTACTTTTTTGTTTTCTAGTTTATTGTTGTTATTCGTTTGTTCTTTCGCAACAAAAATCAAGATAAACGTAATGACGTATATTTTTAGTTTGACTTATATGTATTTCCTTGTATTGGTTGATTTTATTTTATTTGTGTATCTAGTATTAACTAAGTAACCATGACGTTTTAAAACATAATTAAATATTTTGCAAATTATGCTTCCCACAATAATAAAACATATTTGAAAAAAACAAAATGCAAGTGTCAAGGTGTAAATTTCAATCGATCTCACACAATTGCACAAGTCAAATTCTAGTTGTTTTGAAAGCTAGGGCAATTATTAGGTTCATGTAGGGCAATTATTAGGTTCATGTACATTTTCACTTCAGGGGGATGGGGTGAAGACGCGTAAGTTTCGGGAGTGGGTTTCGACTCACGCCCGCAAGAGGCGGGACAAAAGTCGAGAGTGAGTGTAGAGTAACAATGGGATATTTAATTGACCAAAAAAAAAAAAAATGGGATATTCACTTCCAAAAATTTGGTCCTACATATTATGGGGAAAAAAGTCAGTATAATAAAACTTTTATTAATTGATTAATAAGCACCATAATGGCAATTCCGTTAAAAGACAAGTTGTGGTTATTTTGATTGAAATATGCCCATGATTACCCTCAACTTTTTCACGTCAAATCAAACGTTGCATGACCAGTAATGAGATTAGTTTCCCTTTTAGAAAAAGCAAAAGCAAAAGGTGACATTAATACAAAGGAAAAAGCAACCAAAAATCCCCGACTTTACCTGAAGTGACAGATTTACCTTGAACTTTGTTTTGTGACGTGAAAAATCTCGAAGTTTGTTAATTGTGACATATTTACCCCAAATTTTTATGTGTGACACAGAAAACCTTGAACTTTTATTTATGTAACACATTTACCCTAAATCATAAGGGTATTTTGGTCTTTTTACTTTAAAACTTTTTTTTTTTATTTCTTCTTCTTTCTTCCCTCCGCCGGCTATGGCGGAGCCGGCGGAGGGAAGGAAGCAAGGGCGCCCGGCAAGGGCACCCTCGCGATGCCGAGGGCACCCTCAGGCGGTCCGACAAGGGCACCCCTCGACAGGCCCTTGCCCGACGTAGGCGAGGGTGGCCCTCGTTGACATCGGATGAGGGCCTCCCTCGCCAAATTTGGGGAGGGCACCCTCGCCGACGCCAGCGAGGGCACCCCTCGCCAAGCCCTCGCCGGCGAGGGCAGCCCTTGCCGACGCGGCTTCCCTCCGCTGGCTCCGCCATAGCCGGCGGAGGGAAGAGAGAAGAAGAAAAAAAATAAAAAATAAAAAAGGAAAAGAAAAAACATAAACAATAAGACAAAAATACCCTTAATGGGGTAAATGTGTCACAATTAGCAAATTTCGGGGTTTTTCATGTCACAAAACAAAGTTCCGGGTAAATTTGTCACTCCAAAAAAAGTTAGGGGTTTTTTGGTGGCTTTTTCCCTTAACACAATTACTCTTCTTTTTCACGTTCGGTCAAATGTCACGTTGCCATGTTGAAAGGTGCCTGGTTACTTTGGAAAAACAACAAAAGGGGAAGACATTAGTGTCCTGTCCCCTATGGACATGTGGTAGAGTATTGTCTTTTTATGGCCATGTGAACTTTGTTAGCTGTAAAATTATTCGTGACATTAACGTCACTTAGGAAAAACAGCAAAAGCAGACATTACAGCAGAGGGTGGAATTTATAGACTTTCCCTACTTTGTGTCCAAATAAAACAACACACGGACATGCAAAGACGTGAAAAGACTAAGATGGCCCTACATTCACAAAAGTTCCTCCAATCAAACGTCACATGTCCATTTGAAACCCACCACTTTTCTAATTACAAATGCTTCGCAATATAAATGTCACTTTTGATATATAAAGCAAAAGAAAAAGTAGATATTATTGTCCTCCAAGGACCTATAATGGATTTTGGACCTTATTTGTGTTTGAATAAAACAAAGGATGGACATGTGAGATGGGAAAAGACCAAGATGATCTTAAATTTGCAAAAGCTCATCCAAAAGAATCAGGATAAGAACAATATCAATGTCATAACTATTGTATGATTACAAATTTAGTGCTAAAACTTCAAATAAAAGATTACAAATTCAGTTTCAAAGAGGGCTATTGTATAGATGCCAATGTAATCCTAAATTTTTCAATTTTCCTAATGTGTTTATGAAGTTTTCATTGTAGTCCTTGCCATCAATTTTTGCCTAAAATTACTAACGTGATGGTCCAGTCATTTTTGCCTAAAATTACTAACGTGATGGTCCAGTCATCGTCAACCATCCATATGACACATTGATAATCTAACATGAATAAATTTCAAGAATAAAATGTCTGATGAAAACAAAGATAAAATGAAAGATTTAGATCACCATTGTGAATCACATTTAATCCTACCTTGTTTAAGCGTAAAAAATTTAAGAAATGATAAAGACTTTGAAGGTGTAACATTTAATATTGAAACTTTGAAAGAATGGAACCGATGTTTCTATAATCAAGCCACCTTTTCGAACTCCCAATTTAAATTACCTCAACTTCTATCGTGGTGTTTGGTCGCATTAATAAATTAATGTCTTATAGAATAGCATTTGATTGAAGTGAAAATCTTATGAATTTTCTCATGTTCAATTTTGTACTTGAAGGATGATAGATCTTGCTATGCACTATCCCACTTCAAGAGCGCAATGAATATTTTAATGTACAAACTACTTAAGCTAGGAAAAAAAATGGATTAGAGTACTAAATCGATCGGTAGTCAATGTTAGCCAACGTTTTCCATTTGTAGAGGTGACTAAGATAGATAATGTTAAGAACAGTCAACTAGAGTGATATATCAAGTGATATAAATAACTGCAAAAAGACCTTTAAATAAATGGATCAAATGCAATAATTAAGAGAAGTTTTAAACCAACCTCGCATGATTCTTTAATGTAATAAATGAGTCTTAATATAGAATTTCATTTTTTTTTCTTTTTCTTTTTTTGTTAGAAAAGTAATGTCATTTGACGATCATCTAAAGAGCCGTCCAAGAAGACATTATTTGTTGGAGAAATCGGAGGACCAGGTTACACTCAATCTTGGCCTCTCTTGGAGTTAAAGGAGAACATGGAAAAGGGGCTCAATCTCCCAAGGACAAGGTGCGGAGGGCAGAGCAAAGCATCCATGTCCTAACTTTGCAATCGTTTTCATTCATGATGTTTGGGGGCTTCAGATTGTTTTTTTTTAGGTTGTCAGCGGGAAGGATGGCCTCTGCTTCAATTTAGTTGGGAACTTATAGTGGACATTCTCCAATGGTTATATTAATGGAAAAATCTCACGTCCATTTTAAAACGTTCGTACTGACTGTAATTAGGTAATCCCACCATTCTCCTAATGAAACATAAGCCTATCTTATTTGGTCTTGTGGCCTTGAAATTTCATTTATTTGATCTCGAGACCAATGAACTATTTATATTATTTTTTTCTTCTTTTTCACCAAGCAATCAAGTGGTATCCGAACTAGTGCTCGCACACTTCAACTAGTCCACCTCCTTAGGCCATTTTAAGAGCGTAATCCTCCATATTGGCCCTTTTTTCACCATATGATGTCATAGTGATTCAATCGATGTGCAGGAAAAAAATCAACAAACAAAAGAAAATTTATTGTGGATTGTGGGAGAGTTCAGAGCTAAAAATTATTGACGGTGTGGTAATAACCAACAAGCGCTGGCTGCTTGAAGTTAGAGATCCTCTGTCGCGCATGATCTCAATTGAAATATATTCAGACACAAGTATTATGATTAGCCCTATTCACATGGATTAGTGGTTGCGATGAATGAGATATTAATGTCACAGGGACACAAACAGAGAAAAAGGATCTCATCCCCCATGAGAAGTGCACAAAAATCCCAGAAGACCTACCGGAAGGAAAATTTTATAAGTCCGATTCTAAGCTAATTCGTTAGAAAGGGATTAGTTGAACAATTGATTGGCCATAGATGAGGGAAAGTAGTCTTCTAATGCCGCTCTTGCCTTTTCCCACTCCCACCTTCAACCTTTTTTTCCTAAATTTTACGTAATTGTCTGAATAAACTGTAAACTTTTATGTACTTGGCTATCCTTGGCGCAAAAAAAAAAAAAAAGAAAAAAGAAAAAAAACATGATATTTAATAATAAAAAAATCTCGACGCAAAACCTACGTATTCATGTTCACATTAATCATACGTGGCTATAAATAGATATATTTTCATTTTAATTTCATATTTAATATGATATAAAAACACTTGGTTGATACCCATCCACACATGGTTGCGCTGGTTGAGGACTGGCCTCCTGACCACTAGGTCAAGGGTTCGACTCCCAGAAGTCCGCCACAACTTCCAGAGTAGTTCCGTGACTTAAGTGGGGGCCCCGGCTGATGGAGCCCTTCAAGGACAGCCTTTTCTAGCTCCCGTATGTACTCTCGTAAGGTGAGCTAGGCCGGATCCTCGGCATAAAAAAAAAAAAAAAAAAAGAGTCATATCGGCCGTTAATAAAAATTTGTCACCTCACTTGGTTGATCTACAACTAGAATTAATAAAGACAGTCATATCTGCCGTTACTAAAAATTTGTTGCCTCACTTGGTGGTAGTATCCTGGCATTATCTACATTGTTTCTCTTTATTTTTGTTGGGTTCATTGTGCTGATCACCTTACCCCAGAGGGCTAATTTCTAGTTTGAATCCTGTTTAATACCCACCGTCCTTTTCAAAAGATTTAGAGATGTTCAAATTTCTATGCATACCTGCTCAACCACAATGCTCGTGGCCTCATCAGTGAATCACCAAGAACATCTGTTTATTTGTCACAATTTTTTTTTTTTTTTGGCTCGAAAAGATTTATCATGGTAGAGAAAGGACCATTAAGTCAAAGTTTTGAAGTGTGCCATGCGCAATGCCAACCAGGAAGTTCCCGAGAAACCGCCGCGTGCCTTCTATGGTCAGGTTTTGGGACGCTCCTCCTAAGAAGAAAATTCGGACTTAAACAGCAACAGTTCACAATTTTCCAATAAAAAAAGTCGCTAAAAGTTATTATTATTATTATTATTATTTTGGTGAAAAAGCTAAAAGTTATTATTAATTACTTTCATCCTCAGTAATTTCTAAAATCCTCGTTCTCTACATTATTTTAGATGGTGGATGGAAAGTACCGAGTTTTCCAAATCTCAACACTTAAATTCTATAATACTATTATAACAACAAATGCAAAGTATAAATTTATAATCAATAGGACGGAAAGTGTAATTAAAGGAAATTTAGAGGACAAAATTTTTTACCCCTAATAAATTTTATCATACCTCTCACCAGTCTAAGGGGAAAAAAATGAATATTTGCTAGCATGAATGATTCTTTTTTTCTTGACAGTGAGAAAGCTACCTCATTTAGGTAAATCTTATATTCATGAACTACCCTAAAAAGTAAAAGGCAATATTTCCCGTGATCTTTTTAAGCATCGAGGCGACGAAGACTGGTAGGAAAGTTCAATGTAAATTCAAACATGAAGCTAACTGCTCTCCTTCGTTGACTTCTCCAATACCTGTGTTGTTCACGCAAATATTCATAATATGCGTTGTTTTCATATACATAAGCTTGATCTTTAAGGAATGGGCGCTTGATTTGAATGAGAGCCAAACGGATGCACTTACCATAAAAAGTATGCAACTTACTGTGGAGAGGGTGCACTTCGCCCTAAGATAGGTATGCACCTTCTCGCGGATAGAAATGCATTTCAAGAGGAACCTATAATCGCTTTATAACAAATATTTTTTCAAACCCTGTTTTATAGGGCATAATTGATTAAATTTATTGATTTGTCCATGTTGAAAAAATAGACAAATTAGCTGGTGGGCAAAGTTAGGTGCTAAACCCACTATTCTCCTAATTAAGCATAAGCACATTTTATTTGACATCGCCGCCTTGAAATTTCAAATTTTATTTGATTTTGAGATCTATGAATTATTTATGATTTTTTTTTTTTTTTTGTATTCAACGATTAAGTTAAATGGTGTCCGAATTAACTTTTACACGCTTCAACTGGCCCACCTTCCTAAGCCATCTTAATAGCACACTCCCACTTCTTTATTTTTTGAGCCTGTGGTGGCTTTAATGATGACAAGACTTGATCCCGCCTCCAACCAACTTGCTTCAGAGAAATTGAGTCAACAGAAATGAAATTAAATCAAGAGATAAAATGCAACGGTAGCTTCTTCCGAGAAAGAAAGAGCACCTAAGTGCTTAAAGTCTTTTGATTCACTCCATCATTTGATGCTGTTGTCCCGAACGGAAGAACTTCTATTGCCTCTCCGCTCTCTACACTTTGTTTCAACCCTTTCGGACACTCTCGTCTAATCCTCGCTCACGAACCAAGCCATGCCCATCGCAGAGCTCTTTCTTGGTGCCTTTCTTAAGGTGCTATTTGAAAGGTTGGCCTCTCAGGAGCTTCTTGAGTTTGTAAAGCACGAGGGGATCGGTACGCAGTTGCAGGAATGGAATAAGATACTGAAGAGTATCGAGGAATCGCTGGACAATGCAGAGGACCAGCAACTCAGTGACAGTCCCGGGGTGAAGTCGTGGTTCAAAGATCTCACGAACTTGGCCTACGACATCGAAGATTTGCTCGATGAGTTCACCACAGAATCCATTAAAAGCGAGTCCCAAGCAGAACCGAGCACTAGCAAGACACATTCCCTTCTTCCTAGTTGTTGCGTCGGATTGAGCCCGAGAGCAATGATGTTCGGCTACAAAATGAGAGTTGAGATAGAGAAGATGGATAAAAGATTACAGAAGATCAAAGCTCGTAAAGATATTCTGAGCCTGGGAGAGAACAAGGAGAAGCAACCAGCACACTGCCAGCCGGGTAAGCCTCTTCCCACAACGAATTTTCCTAAACCTTGGTTCGTTTGTAGGGAGGATGACAAAAGGGAGATCCTCCAATGGCTGACCCAAAAAGAAGACGGTGGAACATGTGCGGATCCAGAAGTGCTTGCCATCATAGGGATGGCGGGTGTTGGGAAGACGGCTCTCGTTCAGCAAGTCTTCAATGATGACAGAGTCGATGACCATTTCGATGTGAAAGCATGGGCTTGCATTTCCGATGATTTTGATGTGCTTGCTATTACAAAGAGCATCCTACGGAAAACTAACTTCACTTTGTCCAATGAAGATAATGACTTGGATTGGCTACAGAGTAAGCTCAAGGAAAAGCTTTCGGGGAAGAAGTTTCTTGTCGTTTTAGATGATAATTGGAATAAGGATCGCGAACGGTGGATGAGATTCTTGAGTCCTTTTCAAGGGGAAGCAAAGGGGAGCAAGATCATTGTCACAACTCGTGATACTCACGTTGCTAAAATATCCCTTGCTAATAAAGAGCATCATCTTGAAGAGTTGTCACAAGATGCTTGTATGACTTTGTTGGCATTTTATGCTTTTGGAGTCGGAAATTTTGATGGTCATCCCGATCTTAAAGAATGGGGTTGGAAAATTGCGGAAAAATGTAAAGGGTTGCCATTAGCTGCGACAACATTGGGCGGGTCACTATGCTATGATATCAGTCCCCATAGATGGGAAGCTATATTGAACAGCAAAATTTGGAACCCATCGATACAAAGTAAGGACATCCTTCCAGCTTTGAAACTTAGCTACCTCCGTCTCCCTTCCAATCTAAGGAGATGTTTTGCTTATTGTGCTATATTTCCCAAAGACTATGCAATCAAACGGGATGAGTTGATTCATTGGTGGTCTGCTGAGGGCTTGTTGGTGGGAGAAAAACAAAAGAGCCGTTGGAATACAGGTTTGGATTATTTCAATGACCTAGTATCTAGATCGTTATTTCAAAAGTCGAGTAGCGACGAGTCACAAGTTTTTATGCATGATCTTGTGAATGACTTGGCAAAGCTAGTTGCAAGTGCAACTTGTTTTGACTCAAGGGAGTTTGAGGGTGATCACAGTAATACATCTTCCCATCGTCACGCTTCGTTCACTCCCAATGAATACATTTTGCTAGAAAAATTCAAGATATATCATGGAATGAAGAGACTTAGGAGCTTCATATCATTAGATAAACTATCTAGAAATCACAGTTTGGTCTTTGTGTCCCAAAAAGTGCTATGTGAGTTGTTGTCGGCATTGAAGTACTTGAGGGTGCTTTCATTAAGTCACTACCAAATCATAGAGGTACCAGAATCCATTGGCAAACTAAGGCACCTAAGGCACCTTGATCTGTCGTATACTAATATTAAAACGGTTCCAAAGTCAATTGTCGCATTGTACAACCTAGAGGCTTTGATATTGCGAGGCTGTGAAAACCTTTTGGAATTACCAAAAGGTATAGAGACACTAATCAATCTGAGATTTCTTGACATTACCAACACTAGGAGCCTAGAAACAATGCCGTTGTATATAGGTAAGTTGGTGGATCTAGAGATGTTGTCGAAGTTTGTAGTGGGAGCGAAAGATGGCTCAAGGTTAAAGGAGTTACAAGACCTAAAGAACCTCAGAGGGGAATTGTGCATCTCTAATTTGCATATGGTTCGAAAAGCCACAGATGCTAGTGATGCTAACTTATGTGAGAAGAAGGGAATATGCCAGTTGACCCTGCAATGGAGCACAGATTTTGAAAATTCCCGAAATGAAGAGCTTGAAGAAGAGGTCCTTAAGTTTCTTCGCCCTCACGAAAACTTCAAAAATCTCACAATATCCCACTATGGTGGCCTAAAATTCCCATCATGGTTAGGAAGTCCCTCACATGATGACATAGTGCATTTATGTTTACATGACATGGTGCATTTACGTTTACACGGGTGTCAAAAGGTCAAAGCATTACCATCGCTCGGGCAGCTACCTTCATTGAAAGAACTGTACATCGAAGATTTAAATGCAATATGCACAGTAGGGTCTGAATTTTATGGAAGTAACAGTCCTTTTCCATCCTTAATAACTTTGGAATTCAAGGGCATGCCATTGTGGAAGGATTGGTCTCATTGTGTCGGCACTGAAGAAATAGGAGTTGTGTTCCCTTGTCTCAAGCATCTCATCATTTGTTGTTGTCCTATGTTGATCGGAAGATTGCCTAATCAACTAAGCTCCCTCATAAAGCTTGAAATCTGCTCTTGTCCGTGTATGGATGCCTTGTGTATGGATGCCTCACCCTCTGTCACAAGCCTTTCATCTCTCAATGAATTAGACTTCGAAGGTTGTAACGAGGGGGTGCTGAAGAGTTTGGTAATGCTGACATCTCTAACCTCTCTTGTCATAAACGATGTCCCCGAATTGACTTGCTTATATCATGAGTTTACAAGCTCCTTGAACAAGCTAGAGAAGCTGGAGATTCGAAACTGTAAAGAGTTAATGCACTTGTGGCAAGACGATGATGTTATTCGGGATCTTGCTCGTCTAAAGAGCTTGGTTGTCGAGAGCTGTGAGAAATTCATATATTTTATGGCTGGAGAAGGAGATATAGAGCTGCCCGGCAACCTTGAGAATATCGAATTGACAAATTGCTTCAATTTAAAGAAGCTCCCGAACAAGATGCACACCCTCTCCTCTCTTAGAAGATTATATATCCATGGCTGCAAAGAGTTGCGATCTTTACCCGAAGAATTAGGTATTTATCCGGATGAACCAAGCATCAGCACTAGCAGCAATACCCATAGTGACATGACCTCTTGTCAAGAAACCTTAAGAATCTATGAATGCAATCCTCTGCCGGCCTCTCCATTCAGCAAGGGTAGATTTTTACCTGCGACCCTCAAGAGACTTGAAATTAGAGGGTGCAAGAGAGTAGAGTCGCTCGTAGAGATAAATATAGACCGCCTTCAATCACTTCAAGAGATTCTAATATGGGATTGCGAGGATTTGAGAAGCTTACCTCAAGGCCTGGACACACTGTCTACGCTCACTTCCTTGGAATTGTTCAATTGTCCTGCTTTGGAGCTGGAGTGCTTCCCTCCTCTTCCTCGCCGCATCTTGAAGTTTTCTCTTAGGTCATGTCCGAATATAAAATCATTACCTAATCAGTTGCATCAACTTACATCTCTCCGTCATTTAGAAATTAGATGGTGCAAGAGTATTACGTGCTTCCCCAATGGAGGATTGCCGCCCCAACTACGGACGCTTGCTTTAGCGGAATGCAAGAATATAAAGCAGCCGGTGGGGGAGTGGCTTACCCATCTTACTTCCCTTAAATGGCTATTGATCTGCGGCAGCGTTGGAGGAGCGGGAGAGAAGAAGGATCTCGTGCTTCCGCTCCCTTCCTTTCTACTCGATCTCCGTATCTTTGATATGAAGAGAGTGAAAAGCCTGTCCGGCAATCTGCCCCCCTCTCTACGGAAGTTATTGATCCATGATTGCCCGAACCTGAGAGATTTGCCTCGGGATGGCCTCCCTCCCTCCCTTGAATATCTCCAGATCAAAGGATGTGAGAAGCTGATGGAGCGATGCAGGGAACCGAACGGCGACTATTGGCCCCGCATCTGCGAAATCCCATGCGTTGCATTAACGGGTATAATCATCTGAGCCTGGCTCTTTGAAAAGGAGTTCGTATTTTAGGCCCAAAAATTGTTATGTCACTTAGTGTGTTTTTAATTTTGGCAGAAGAGGCGGGTGATTATTCGGAATCCCCGCCTTTATCACCATCTGTGTCCTTTCCCCGTTGTTTTCCGCGCATGAGTTGCGCCCTTCATCATTAAAATCGAGGTATTAATCTCTACTCCTGCTCTACTATTCTGCTCGTAGTCACTTCTCTTCCTCGCATCACTTCCCCCTCTCCATCGATATGCTTCTTCGCGCGATCTCATCGATCCAGCCAAGATTGGATTTCTCAGCTTCTTCTTCTTCTTTCTTTTTTTTTTTTGTGGGCATTCTGAGCAGTTCTCCGTGCTCCCTCCACCGATTCTTTCGTTCTCGCTGTGCTCAGCCTCATTCTCCAAGATTCTCTCAATCTTGCTCGCCTTTCAGATCACACTGGAATTCCCATCGGTGAAGTTTGCTGGTACTAAGTCTAGGAGGAGAAGATGCCGCTGAAGGTAGGGAGCCTGGATGCGAGATTGCTTCTCATCGTAGAGACGAAGAGGGAGATGCCACTGCAGGTTCTGTTGCTCTTAAGACCTTTCACTTTTTGTGGAAACTCTCCGTGGTTAGAGTCGGTTCTCAAGTTACTCGCGGGGATAGAGGTATGTATATATGTTCTCTTTCCCTGTTCAATTAGTGTCTGTTTTTTCCCCTGATGTTTCAATCCACCAGACGAATCTCTAGTCTGGACTTAATTTATATGATAAATAGTTTCCCTTGTATCTCTGATACTGATATGCAAAAATTACTTTGCAGCATTCACCAGAAGTGGGAGGAACTCGGTATTGACTTTATGAGCATAATGTGACGCACGTCAAAATCTATGGGGGAAATGGATTTATTGCGCCTCAACCCTTCTGTTTTCCAGCTTTTTGCTCACCATCCAAGATTAAGAAATGGCTTAGTCGGTTTGAGTACGACACAAAGGCGTTAAGTGTCCCAGATAGCACTCAATGAAATCTTTTCCCGTTGTTCATTTTGGCAACTAATCAAATATTGCTTCATGGAATCAAAGATGCATAGTCCTGCAATCGCTGGTCGGCAAAGTTCAAAAGGTGAGTAGATTTGTTTCTTCTTTTTCATTTGACCGGCTGTTTGAAAGACACGGGTAATGATCATGGGGTATAATCAAAATTGAGAAAGAATCTGTTCTGAAGGATTAGCAAATGGTCCACCTTCTACTTGTTTTGTTAGAATTCCAGCAGATTGTCCACTTTTTACTTTTTCATATCTACCATTGTACCTAAGCACATGCAATGGTCCAAGATTTCTCGTTTATTATGTTGTTTGTTCTCCTGTTCCCTGGGTATCTCATTGACATAATTATGTCCACATTTTGTCGTGTGTGTCTGAGGGATAGGTTCTACTCGAGGTGGAGTTTTCAGTTAAAAAGTATGTATACATTGGTTGGCGTGTTTCCTAACAGTTAAGCTTTTAGGAAATGCATTTGTCTAACATGCAGCAATCAAATCCAATAGCATGACCAATCAGCCAACCCTATTTTCTTGTTTGGTTGGTTTGTCTAGTAATTTTGGATTGTTTGGAAAATTTTCAGACAAGGATTGTAGGCCTCTCATTAAATGATTGAATTACAAAAAGATTTAAATCTTTGACAGCTAAAAGAACTCTCATCTGCTGGCTGACTTCAGCTTATTAAATCTATTGCTCGTAGTTTGGTTAACTATTTGTGTATTGCCCAAGAAAGTTATTAAAATGAAAGAGCAAAATTGCAGAGCTTTCCTTTGGAAGGGAGATCCTGATGCTAAAGAGGGAACAAGAGTTAGATGGGACTGTCTGCCTTTCTAAGCAGTTTGGAGGCGTTGGCATTCAAAGACTGGCTTTGTGAAATCTTGCTTTGAAGTGTTTGTTGATTATTTTGTAGAGGTGTGGGTCTCTATTTTTCTCTGGCTCTGTAGCTATCGTTTTGACTGTAAACCAGATGCTACTTATGCTTGGAAGACATTATTAAAGGTCAGGGAATACATTGAAATGCTGCACCAGATATATGGTGGGTAATAGAGATAATTTGGTTTGATTTGTGGAATCATGCTGGTATCTTGCCAGAATCATTCTTTAGGTGAAGAATTTATGACCCTCCTCTTCCTCTGCAAGCCAAAGTATCTGCTGGAATTCATGACTCTCATTACAAGTGGCCCACTGGTAGGTCTGAAGAGTTGGTTTCCATCCAAGGTGCAGTTTGTGGTGTGAATTTTCCTAGTTCCTCAGCTGCAGATGAAGTTGTATGCAAAGCTTCTTCAAATGATTGCTTTAACTCTTTTGTCGCTCGGGAAATTGTCAGAAACATGAGTGCTAATGTCGATTGGCACAAACTTGTGTGGTTCTCCCCTGATGTGCCAAGAGCTGGCTTTATTTCTTGGCTAGTGATATGTGATAAACTCCCCACTTTTGAGAGGATTTACAATTGGTGAGTTGGGAGTACTAGATCTCTCTGATTGTTCACAGGTCACTTCTCTTCTCAGATTTGGCAACACTTCCCCCTCTCCTTTTTGAGATGCTTCTTCCCATGTTTTCATTGGTCCAGCCAAAATTTGGATTTCTCATCCCTTTTTTTTTTGGGCATTCTGAGGAGTTCTCTGCACTCCTCCACCAATTCTTTGGTTCTCGCTATGCTTTGCCTCATTCTCCAATATTCTCTCAATTTTGCTCGCCTTTCAGATTACATTGGAATTCCCATTGGTGAAGTTTGCCGTTATGACCCAGCGACCTGTGGAAAGGTCTATATTAAGTCTAGGAGGAGCAGAAGATGCTGAAGGGGGGGATCCTGGATGTGAGATTGCTCCTCATTGTAGAGACAAAGGGGAGATGCCACCGCAGGCTCTGCTGTTCTTAACATCTTGACTTTTTGTGGAAACTCTTTCCTATGATTAGTTGGTTCCTGGATTACTCGCGGGGGATAGAGGTATGTATATCTGTTCTCTTTCCCTGTTCAATAAAAGTGTCTGTTTTTCCCCTGATGTTTCAATATTCTAGTGGATGAATCTCTAGTCTGGGCATAACTTATATGATAAACAAATAGCAAAAGAAAAGTTTGAAAATGTTTGAAAGTTGCATCACAAGTTTGAAATTGTTTGTAGCTCAGAATTTTGGATGTCATGTTAATGGCAGTCAGGTGCTTTAAATCCTCTTTTCTGTTTTAGTCCGGAAGTTCAATTTGAACACATTTACTAAGTTGTGGAATGTGCCTGACTAATTTCTATTATATCTCTTATTCTAATATGCGAAAATTACTTTTGCAGCATTCACCAGAAGTGGAAGGAACTCGGTATTAACTTCCTCTCTGTATTTACCCATACAAAGTGCTTATTCCCACATACACAATCTTCTCATTTTTGAGCATAATGTGATGCACATTGATATCTATGGGGGAAATAGATTTATTGCACGTCAGCCCTTCCATTCCAGCAATGAAGGTGTTTCATGGACTGGATAGCAATCAATGAAAGCTTTACCCTTGTTCATTTTGATAACTATTCATATTCTGCTTCATGGAATCTCAGGTGCATAGCCCTGGACTCTAGAATCGCTGGTTGGCAAAGTTTAAAGGGTGAGTAGATTTGTTTTTGCTATTCCTTTTGACTGGCTGTTTAAAAGGTGGGTGATAATCATATATATTCAAAATCTAAAAAGAATTTCTCCTGAATGATTGGCATATGGTCTGCATTCTACTTGTTTATACATTTTATCAAAACGCATGTCAATGATTCAAAATTTCTCATATGTTATGTCATTTGTGATCATTTCCCTAGTTATCTCATTGACGTCATTATGTCCACATTCTGTTGTGCATGTGTAAGGAAATGGTTCTATGCAAGGGGAAGGAAATGGTTCTATGCAAGGGGAATGTTAAGTTATACTTTTTGTATGCATTGCTTGGCAAGTTTGTAATAGCTTGAGCTTTTAACAAATGTACTTGTCTAACATGCAGCGATCAAATCAAATAGCATGACCAATTAGCCAACCCTATCTTCTTGTTTGGTTTTTTTCTTCTAGTAATTGTGGAAGACTTTCAGACAGGAATTATAAGCTCCATCGAATTACAACAAGATTTAAAGCTTGGACAGTTAAAAGCCACTCATATGCCAACAAACTTCCGCTTATTAAATCTGTTATTCAGTGTGGTTAAGTATAAGTGTAAACTCTTTTCTTTGCCCAAGAAAGATTTTGAAATGGTTGGCAAAAGTGTAGAGCTTTTCTTTGGAAGGGAGATCTTGAAACTAAAGAGGGAGCAAAATTCAGATGAGACACTGTCTGTCCTCCTTAGAGTTTCGAGACCTTGGCATTTAAAGACTGGATTTGTGAAATCTTGCTTTTATTTTAAAGTGTCTGTGGAGTATTTTTTTTTAGGTGCGGTCTCTATGTTTTTCCTGGCTCTATAGATATTATCTTGACTGTAAACCAGATGCTATTTATGCTTTGAAGAAGTTATTAAGAGTCAGGAATATTTTGAACCCCCTTATTAGACATATAGTGGGCAATGGAGATAATATTTCTCTGGGCATGATTTTTGACACCATACCGGGATCTCACCAGAAATAATTTCTCAAGGAGAATATTAATCTTCTCTTCCTCCACAGGCCAAAGTATCTTCTGTAATTTGTAATACTCATTGGAAACATTATGTTACTTAACAAAGGGTGTTTTAATTTTTGCAGATAGCAATCGGGCAAAACTAGGGATGTGAAAAATGCCCCTTCCATCATTGTCTCCTTCTCCTTTGTTGTCTGCACCTTAAATACCTATGCTTCATCTCTCCATTCTATCATCCTCACCTCCATCACTGTCTCCATCTCATGAAGATTTCATTAAAATCAGGTATTGATCCTGCCATTTACTACTCCTCCTACTCTTCTTCTACTCGTAGTCACTTATCTTCTTAGATTTAGCATTAGTTCCCTATCCATTTAAACGCTTCGCATGATTTCTTCAATCCAGCAAAAATGAAATAAAAATCTGGAATGTTATTAACGGACTGTTGCATTTGAAGTTGGATTCTCGGCTTATTTTTTGCATTCTAGCGGTTTTCTGCACTCATCCAATTCTTTTGTCATCACTGTGCTCTGTCTCATTCTCCAAGATTCTCTAATTCTTGCTTGCCTTTCAGATTACGTTCCATTGGTGAAGTGTGTTGGTACGACCCAGCGACCTATAGAAAGGTCTATATACCCTTCCTTCACCATTGCCTCACTGGTATTAAGTCTAGGAGAAGAAGATGCTGAAGGGGACCCTGGAAGTGAGATTGCTCCTCATGGTAGAGACAAAGGGATTTGCCACTGCAAGCTCTGTTCTTAAGATCTTTGACTTCTGTGGAAACTTTTCCATGATTAGTTGGTTCTCAAATTACTCACGGTTATAGGTATGCATATATGTTCTCTCTCCCCCTTTAGTAAGTGTCAGTTTTACCCTGATGTTCAATCGACTAGATGAATCTAAAGTATGGACGTAATTTATAGGATAAGTTAATAGCAAAGACAAGTTTGAAAATGTTTGAAAGTTGCATCTCCTTGAAAAAGTGTGGCTCAGAACTTCAGATGCATAGAGCAAGTTTGTGTTATGTTAATGGCAGTTAGGTGCATTAAATCTTCCTTCCTGTTTTAGTCTGAAAACTCCATTTGAACACATCTACTAAGATGCAGAATGTACCTGACTAGTTTCCCTTATATCTATGATTCTTATATGTGGAAATTCCTTTTGCAACATTCACCATAATTGGAAGCAACTTGGTATTAGCTTTTTGTCTGCAATTTACTGATACAAAGTACTTATTCCCACACACGCAATCCTCTCATTGAATGGTTTAGTCAATTTGAGTACAGACACAAATGAAGGCATTTCATGTCCTGGATAGCACTCAATTAAATCTTTGGCCATTGTTCAGTTTGATAACTATTCATATTCTGCTTCATAGAATCAAAGATGCATATCCTTGCAGTCGCATGTTGGCAAAGTTTAGAGGGTGGGTAGATTTGCTTCTGCTATTTCTTTTGACAGGCCATTTGAAAGACATGGCTAATGATCATGGGGTATAATCAGAATCTAGAAAGAATCTCTTCTGAAGGATTAGCAAATTGTCTGCATTCCACTTGTTTATTTCTAGCATTGTGTCAAAGCATGTCAACAATTTAAAATTTCTAGTCTTTTATGTTTTTTGTTATCATTCCCTAGCTATCCCATTGACGTGATTACGTCCACATTCTTTTGTGCATGTCTGAGGGATCAGTTCTACACAAGGGGAGTGTTGAGTTATACATAATATATACATTTTTTTTGGTCGAATGCAAAATGCATACATTGCTTGGCACGTTTCTTAATAGCTTAAGGTGTTTTAAAAAGGAATTTGTCTAACATGCAGCAATCAAATCAAATAGCATGACCAATCAGCCAATCCTATGTTCTCGTTTGGTTCTTTCTTCCAGTAATTGTGGATTGTCTGGAAGACTTTCAGACAAGGATTATAAGCCTCTTATAAAATCATAAATTACAACAACATTTAGAGCTTAGACAGTTAAAAGCTGCTCATATGCCAGTGAACTTCAGCTTATTATTTCTGTTATTCATAGTCTGGTTAACTATTAGTGTCTGCTCTTTTTGTTTCTTGAGAAAGTTTTTGAAATGGTTGAGCAGAAGTGTAGAGCTTTCCTTTGGAATGGAGATCCTTATGCTAAAGAGAGATCAAAAGTTAGATGGGACACTGTCTGTCCTCCTAAGCAATTTGGAGGACTTGGCATTGGAAGACTGGATTTGTGAAATCTTCTTGTATTTTAAATTGTCTGTGGAGTAATTTGTTGAGTTGTGGTCTCTAAGTGTTTTGCCTGGCTCTATAGCTATCATCTTGACTGTAAACGAGATGCTACTTACGCTTGGAAGAATTTATTAAAAGTCAGGAACATTTTGAAACCCTGCATTACACAAATAGTGGATAATGGAGATAATATTTCTCTTTAGTATAAATTCTGGCACCATGCTGGAATCATTCTCAAGGGGAATAATTTATGACTCTTCTCTTCCTCTGCAGGTCAAAGGATCGGCTGTAATTCGTGACTATCATTGGAAATGGCCTGCTAGGTCTGAAGAGTTGGTTCCCATACAAGCTGCAGTTTGTGATGTGATTTTTCCTAGTTCCTCAGCTGCAGACAAAGTTGTTTTTTGCACAGCTTCTTCAAATGGTTGCCTTAACTTTTTTGTTGAATGGGCTATTGTCAGAAACAAGGATACTGATGTCGACGGGCACAAACTTGGGTGGTTCTCCCCTAATGTGCCAAGATTTGGCTTTATTTTTTGGTTTGTAATACATGATGAACTTCCCACTGCTGAGAGGATTAACAGTTGATCTGTTGGGAGTACTAGATCTCTCACTTGTTCTGTGATCTAAGCATTGAATATTGCTCTCTTCTATTTATTGAGTGTAGTTTCTCCGATCAAGTATGGGGAAAGCTGCTGCAGCTTTGTTTGATTCATCCGACTCCTGGAGTTTGTGATTGTAAATTCAGTTTAGATGAAACAAGTTGCTCAGGGAAAGATTTTCAGAAGTGTCTATCGCAGTTTATATGGAAACTACTGCATCTATTATATCGTGAAGTCCATGAATAATTTGCTGCCTTTTCAGGTGCCTCCTTGGATGTTTTAATGAAATCAAAATTATCAAGTCCTGTTAAGTATAGTTTTGAGAGTTGACTTGGTCTCAACATAAGATTGGCACTGATGAGCATCATAGGCTGTGTGTTGCTTGTAATCTGACTTTATGGGAACTATTTAGCCAGAGCAAAGGTTCTGACGTGGTGCTTATTGTTGCTCTTTGCTGTGTAGAGTTGCATGTCTTGCTCTATGTCATCTCTATGCTTGTGATGCAGATATTAACTTCAACCCTCTTGTTTGGGGTCCAATTCTTTATGAGGTCCCATGTCTATGTTACTGGCCTTCGCATTTCTTCAAGTAGTTCTTGGGGAAGAACCCTAATTCTTGAAAGGGAGTTGCTACAAGAGTAAGAAAGTAAATACTTAACTACAAGATTCTAAGAGAGAAATTACCACAATCTACTCTTTTCTTTTCCTTTTTTATTGGTTCATGGTAATTTCATTTAGTTATGTCTGCACGGAATTCGGCCTCTGAAATTTGACTTTCTACTTGTAGCCATTCGTCATCTCGTCCGCATGGAATCAGCAAGGGTGTTCGTGCTTGTGCTTACATTTTTTTTAATGAACAGCAAAGTTCGCCGATGAAGACCTGTTCCAAGAAATAGCTCTACTACGTCTTTGACAAGAAAAATCAACTTACTAGCAATTTGCACACTTCAAAGTTCAAGCTCGTGTCCTTTGAATTATGTCGAAAACAATAAATACAATTTGAAAAAAGGAGATTAGGTGCGAAACTTGGCCATATTTTAATATGATTTCAACATGGTGAATGGTATTCTCACAGCGTGGAATTGGGAAGACGTGTGTTTACTTGCGCTCGTTGTATCTTGCAAGATCTAGATAATTAGGACTTATGTTAGGGCTGTTTCTTAGATAAATCCTAATGATAAATTGGGTTTGTTTGGTTTTTTTTTTTTTCAATTGCCAGATCTTTGTATGATTAGGTATTATTGCGAGAAATGAAAGCAGAATAGAAATTATGAGAAAATTTTGTATATAGTTCAGTTGATGTGCGGGCAATAAGGCACAAATAAAAGAAAAAACTCTTGTGGGAGAATTTGAAGCTAAAATTTGAGGGCGAGCAACAACAACTAACAAGTGATGGTCACGTAAGATCGAAGATATTTTGTTGTACTCGAAGTCTATTGGCGTCTCGGTAACTCTAAGTGCTAATACATTAAGTCACAAATTTCACACGTATCCATACACATGAATTAGTGATTAAGATGAGTGAGATACTAATTATTAAATTATGGGGACACAAACGGGGATAAAGGATCTCATTCCCCCAACAAGCACACAAGAACCCTAGAAGACCGACCTACATGAAAACTTCGTAAACTCGATTCTCAACTAATACATTAAGATGGAATAGTTGACCAATCCGTTGATCATAAACAGGGGAAAGTAGCCCTCTAATGCTGCTTTTGCCTTTGCCCACTCCCACCTTCAAGCCTTTTTTTTCCTCATTTTTATGTAATTTTCTAAAAACTATGAACTTTTATGCACGTGGTAATCGTTGACACGAAAAAACGCAAGATAACAACAAAAATCTCAACAAAAAACCAATTTGTGTGTACATCCATATGTGTCAAAAATATTAAGATCATACATCAAATTTCTTAAGAACCACGTCCATGTGTCGCCACTTTCAACTGATCATTTGCATCCCTTCCAATAGCACATAAAATCTGACTTTGACAAATTCCTTTCAAGAAACAACCATCTAACCCCACAACTTGCCTACATCCACTAAGGAACCCTTTCTTACAAGCAGTAAAGCAAATATACATTCTTTCAAACAATGCCTTGGAGTGCATATCTGGCTTTTCAACCTTCAATGTAATAGTACTCCCATGATTTTTCTCCCTAAGCTCATCTGCATAATCCCACAGTTTTGCATATTCCTTCTTATAGTTTCCCATCAACACTTTATAAGCAAACAACTTAGCCTTCGTACATTGAGCTATGCTTACATCTAAACCCAATTGTTCCTTGATTCATTTTTGAAAGCAATAGTTTTAATAGTTGGCATTTCGTCACCCTCCTATTTTTGAAGCAAATGCTACAAGTATGCTCTGAATGTAAGGTTTTGACATGAAATGATCCGAACGAGCAATGAAAATCTTGACAACTCTCATTAACACATTTTGCTCTAACAAACTTCTTATCATTCTTTGTAAATTTTATCTCTCTACGTTCAGTCACTGAGTACTTTTTCAAAGTATCTTTGAATTGGCTACTACTATCAAATGTCATAGCCACAGTAAACACAGGCACATCACAATTAGGATTATATTTTGGAAACATACTTCTCTTTCTAGTAAAATCATCTTCTCCCTCTACATCAGACCCCAAATTGTCATAGGCATCTGTATCATAATACTCCATCTCGTAACCAGCTTCAGCATCAACTCCACTATTCACATCTAATGGTTGAGATTATACTAATACTGCGGATGGTTCCCCTATAATCAGATCCTTTGTAACCCTCCCACGAAACTCAATTATATTCTGTCTTGCTTCTAGAAGCTCTTCATTATCAATATCATCATCATCAGTCCAAAATCTTACATCGCCAAGAAAATTTGTCTCATCTATGTACGCTCATATTTCGCGTTTGTCCTATGTGCATACGCTATAATATTGATATGATATAAAAACAATTGGTTGATCTTCAAATGAAATTAATAAAGCGGGTCATATTCACTGCGAATGAAAATTGATCTCATCACTTTACCGATTTAGCAAACTAGTGGTAGGTCTCCTAGCATTATCCTATATTATTCCTCTCTATTTTTTATGGCTTCCTTATGCTAATCAACTTACCAGAGATGGCTGATCTCTAGCTTCATCTAGTCGATGCTTACAGTCTTTCTCAGAAGATTTAGAGATATTGAAACCCTTACACCTACCTACTCGATAAAATCCCTCTCGTCGAGGATGATTCAGGATCTGAAAAATGTAATGCGAGTGTATCTCAACTACAATGTTCGTGGCCTCGTTAATGAAACATAAGACTATTCACAGATTTATCACAATTCCTTTCTTCTTTCTTCTGGCACAAAAGACTTATCACCAAGGAAGAAATGGCCATTAAGTCAGATTTAAAGTGTACAGATGCAGGTAGCAGATCAGGAAGTTCTTCAGAAGTTGCCACGTGGCTTGAGTAGCTAGATTTTTGGGAAGCCTCTCCTAACAAGAAAATTCGAACGCTAGACATCAACAGTTCACATGACTTTAGTTAGAGCATGCAAAGTATTAAGTTTTTTAATATCTCTGGGCTTAAATTATAGAATACTGTAAATTATAAATTTTAAACGAGAGGGTGGAAAAGAGTGATTAAAGGGAACTTAAAACACACAAATTTTGAGATTTATCCCTAATGTATTTTATCATACCTCTCACCACTCTAAGAAACAATAAAATTATTTGCTAACATGAATGATATTTTTCTCTTGACAACGAGAAAACTACCTTCTCTAGGTAAAATCTAAATTTTATGAAGTACTCTACTATTCTTATGAGTTAGGTAACTATCTGATTAAAAGAAACTTGGTTGAATTACCTAATTAATCATAGAATTATTTGCATCCCCTGGTACAAAAAATTCAAATTACACAGACGTACAAAATTTCCCGTGTATCAATTATTTAATCCATTAAGCTAATCTGGCAGCTTAATCAATTTTGTCTGCTTTTCCTTCCCCCTGGGGCTGTTATTCTGGTAGGCTTCTAGAAAAAAAGGCTGTCTTTCCTGTGATCTTAAGCATCGAGGCGATGAAGATTGGGAAACTTCTATAAGAATTCAGACATAAAGCAACTGCCATCCATTGTTGACTTTTCCAATACATGCGTACCCAAATATCATTGTATGGCTCTTGTCAAGCAGACTAGTTCATAAAACCCCTAAATATTCAGGATGGATTTGGTTGCAAGAAAATGGGAGTCAACCAAAGCTGGCTACATGGACCGGCATTCGATTCGGATGCAGATAGATCCCGTCTTCGAATCCACTGGACATTAAGTGTCGGTTTCCCCCGGATGTTTAAATCCACTGGACATAATTTATATGATAAATAAATGGCAAAGGAAAGTCTTGAAAATGTTTGAAAGTTGCATCACATCGAAAAAGTGTAGCTCAGAACTTCAGATGGATAGAGCAATTTCATGTCATGTTAATGGTAGTTAGGTGCTTTAAATCCTCTTACCTATTTTAGTCTGGAATCTCCATTTGAACCCATTCACTAAGTTGTGGAATGTACCTGACTAATTTACCTTATATCTTTGATTCCGATATAAAAAAAATTTACTTCTGTAGCATTCACCAGAAGAAGGAGGAATCGGTCTACTTTTCCCGTTACAAAGTACTTTATTCCCACACACGCAATCTTCTCATTTTTTAGCATACTGTGACATATTGAAATCTGTGGGGAAATAAATTTATTGTGCCTCAACCCTTGTATTCCAGCATTTTACTGACCATCCAAAAAAAAGGGATGGTTTAGTCAATTTGAGTACAGACACAAATGAAACTGTATAGCACTCAATGAAATTTTTGCCCATTGTTCGTTTGATAACTATCCAAATTCTGCTTCATGGAATCAAAGATGTGTAACCCTGGACTCTAGAGTCGCTGGTTGGCAAAGTTTAAAGGGTGAATAGATTTGTTTCTGCTGCTTCTTTTGGCTGGCTATTTAAGAGGTGGGTAATTATCATGGGGTATAATCAGAATCTAGAAAGAATCTCTTCTGAAGGATTAGCATTCTACTTGTTTTGTTAAATTTCCAACATATTGTCTGCAGTATACTTGTTCACTTCTTAGCATTGGATCAAAGCACATGTCAGTGGTTTAAATCTCGTCTGTTATGTTCCTTGTTGTCATTTCCCGGTTATCTCATTGATATGATTACGTCCACATTCTGCTGTGCGTGTGCAAGGGCTCAGTTCTACGCAAGGAAGATGTTTGAGTTATACGTTACATATACATTGCTTGGCAAGTTTCCTAGCAGCTTAAGCTTTTAAAAAAATGTATTTCTCTACCACACTGTGATCAAATCAAACAGCATGACCAATCAACCAACCCTATGTTCTTGTTTGATTCTTTCTTCTTATAATTGTGAATTGTTTGGAAGACTTTAAGACAATGCCTATAAGTCTCTCATACAATCATCAAATTGCCACAATATTTAAAGCTTGGACAATTAAAAGCTGCTCACATGCCGGCGAACTTCAGCTTGTTATATTTGTTATTCATAGTCTGGTTAACTATTAGTGTCAACTCTTTTTGTTGCCCAAGAAAGTTTTTGACACGGTTGAGCGAAAGTGCATAGCTTTGCTTCGGAAGGGAGATCCTGATGATAAAGAGGGAGCAAAAGTTAGATGGGACACTGTCTGTCCTCCTAAGCAGTTTGGAGGCCTTGGCATTCGAAGACTGGATTGTGAAATCTTGCTTGTATTTTAAAGTGTCTGTGGAGTATTTTGTTGAGGTTGGTCTCTATGTTTTGCATGACTCTATAACCATCATCTTAACATAAACCAGATGCTACTTATGCTTGAACAAAGTTAGTAAAAGCCGGTAATATTTTGAAATCTGGCATTAGATATATAGTGGGTAACGGAGGTAACATTTCTCTTGGTATGATTTGTGACATCATGCTGGGATCTTGCCGGAATTATTTCTCAAGGACAATAACTTATGAATCTTCTCTTCCTTTGCAGGCCAAATTATCTGCTGTAATTCGTAACTCTCATTGGAAGTGGCCCGCTGCTAGGTCTAGAGATTTGGTTTCCATCCAAGCTGCTGTTTGTGGTGTGAATTTCCCTAATTCCTCAGCTGCAGAGAATATTGTATGAACAGCTTCCTCAACTGGTTGCCTTAATTCTTTTATTGCTCGGGAAATTGTAAGAAACAAGAATGCTGATGTTGACTAGCACAGACTTGTGTGGTTCTCCCCTAACGTGCCAAGATTGGGCTTTAATTCTTGGTTAGTAATACATGATAAACTCCCTACTTTTGAGAGGATTAACAGTTAGTTTGTTGGAAGAACAAGATCTCTATACTTGTTCAGTAATCTAAGCATTAAATCTTGCTCTCATCTAATTTTCTAGTGTAGTTTCTCTAATGAAGTACAAAGGAAGGTCTTAATTCTGTCAAACTAATCATTCAATCTCGTTGTCATCTAATTCTCAATGTTTAATGTAGTCAACATTATCGAGTTCTCTGTTAAGCATAGTTTTGAGTATTGTCTTGGTCTCAAAATAAGAATGGCACCGATAAGCATTGTAGGTTGTGTCTAGCTTGGAATCTAAGTTTGTGAAAACTATCCAGCTAGAGTAAGGTTTGTTTGAGATTGTGCTTACTATCGTTTTTTGGTGTGTAATGATGCATGTTTTGCTCTGAAAACTATCCCGTAACGGTAGACGGATGTCAATTTCAACCCTCTTCTTTTCGGGTCCAATTTTTATGAGGTCTAGTTACTAACCTTTGCATTTCTCCAGATAGATATCGGACGAAGAAGCACAATCCATTAGAAGGAGTTGTTATAAGATTAAAAGAGAGATATTTATTGACCGAGATTCAAATAGAGCCTTTACAACTTTTTTTTTTTTTTTTTTTTTTTGCATGCATGGTAATTTGACTCGGTTACGTCCATAGGAAATTCAACCTCTAAATTCGGACTTTCTCTTGGGGTTATTTGCTATAATATCATCATCATTTCAAAAAGAAATTAATTGGAATAGTCGATTTGTGCTTCGGGTTTACTTTAAAAAGCAAGTTTGCTAATGAAGGCCTCTTCCAAGAGGCAGCCCTAGCCTTTGATAAGAATATCCAATTTATGAAGTCTTTTCTCCTTTGCCTATTTCTGTAGGACCAGTGATGGTCGTTGTTGTCGAGGGAGTCTTATAAGCAATCGATGGACTTCAGTAAACTTATTTGCTGTTACATCAGTCAAGCAGAGTAATTTACGTTAATCAACTACAGCTACCCAACTTCATCGGAATCTTCCAGTCTTAACATTATTCAAAACATATTGTGATTGTCGTTAATTGATGGAATTGACATAAGAAGTTCTCACCTTGCCTTGAAAGATTTTTCACTTTCGATAATTACATAGTCCCTGATATGGATGGGCGATGTCTCTAGTTTCGAAATAAGATGGAGCGTAGTGATTTAACCGCTCATGCTTCAAGCAATTGATTCTCCTCTGCATCATTGTAGTTCTACGATATGTTACTCGCTCCAGTTTCGATGAAGACACCGAACGGATATTCAGAATTCAGAGCTAGATTTCTTTTTGCGTTTGCAGGTTTTTGCTTTCAAGGAATCAAAAGGTAAATTCACATCTCTGAATGAAAGCTGATCGGTATTAAAGCGGGTGACTTCTGTTGAGGCGAATGTTATTTACGTTCTGGCTTTGTCTTCAGCAATTGTTCATGAAAATCCAAACTTTTTAGAGGGTATATGACAAACCAGAATTTCTGTTTCAGAAACAATTTTTCTATTTTAGACCTATTTATGGAATAGAAACCGTTTGATAAACTTCTTCCGTTTTTTTCTATTTCTGGAATGGATTTCATTCCAGAAATAGGTTTGGAATAGAAATCAAAGTATAAATTTTTACTTCTCTATTTCTGGAATAGAAATGAGAAATAAAAATTTACGTTCTAGCTTTGTCTTTGGCACTTGTTCATGAAAATCCAAACTTTTTAGCTGCTCCATTTCAGCTACGTGAAGGAAGGACTAGTTTTTAGGGCAGCTCTGGGGAAATGGATTTACAGCCACAGTGGCGTAGGAATGATGTCGCCTTTATATGTGGTTGCATTGAACCTTTCATAGTATAAAATTGGAACCTAAAAATTAAAACATATACTAAGATAATTCCCTAAATGCAATCTTAAATCAAACGGGATTTAAACTATTCCTAAGATGCACCTACCTAAACGCGATTTCTGTTCTTTATATTTTGCATTTTCCTTTTTTGCTTTCGATTTCTTTTTTACTTTTTTTAGAATTTTAATGACCGACTCGCGGCCGATAGAACGAGGTTTTTACAATCTCAAAGCATGAACGGCAAGTTGAGAAGATGTCAACGTGATGCAGTGAAGATTTAGCTCAAAATACTCGCTTCTTTACCTCGCAGAAAGCCACTTTCATCTATGCATACTACTGTCCAATAAGAGAAAAAGTTGACAGCAACACTCACAGGAGACCCAACAAGAAGCGCCAGAAGCTACTTCAACAGAACGAAGACCCCACCAATCACAAATGCAAGTATTTCATCCAAATTACATAAAAACAAATCCTCATTCACTGCACAAATACATACGGACAGCAAGCTCGTAGGACATCTTAAGCCCGTTTCGAGCATAAGAATGTGATAATCAAACATGAAATCGATACAAGTCCAAAGCGCCGGTTTCTTACGTGGATATACATGCTGAGGAGGTCCAAGTAACGCATAAGGAACACCAAACAACAACCAACTTTACTTGGCTCAAATCTGGGTAATATGGAATCCTATCATTTTTTATGGGTTTCAAGCCTTGAAACGCTACAATTTGATGGAAAGCGAATGTAACATCAATGCAGCATCTCTCTATATGTTCACATGACTAGAACACTATCGATATGAGATCGAAATCCGCACATTCCACATATGAACAAAAGCGACCAGCAAACACCCGTGTTATGTTCAAGGCTTGAAATGATTAAAATTCGATGACATATCAAAATCCAGAATGCTTACGATTTGGAGTCGGGCAATCTGTCGAACAGGTTTTGGACGAGTGGCATGAAGCACTCGGTAAACAGAAAAGCTTACAATTTTGGAGAACCCTGTCACGTAGGATCCTCAGCTAGACAATGGCAGAGACAAAACCTGAGTTCCAACGACAGGCGACAATCGAAACAACAATTTGAAGCTCTCGGCAAAAGGCGATGCAGAACAACCACCTGATCGAGTCTCAGTGAATATCGATCGTACACTACATTATGAAGGTATATCCTCAAGTTATTGAAACATGGGTGGATCCGCTAGAGCTGCAAAACATCCCCATCGGGACACGGATCAAAACTCCGAGATGGGCCTTGAAAGGTGTCGATAAATATATTTATTAAAACTAAAATCATGGCCATTGTCCGATTGATATGCTTCGAAGAGGCTTGATTTGAGGCCAGCACTTATTTTTTCTCGGGACACGTATCAAAACTCCATCAACGTTGATGGAGAATATCTCGGGATTGACCCAGTTGCAGACTCCAATGGTCTATGCTTATGAAGAGCCAGTGAAAAGAGATGGAGGAAGGAGGAGGACAATGAACAAACTAAAGATTGGACTCCCGAAAATATTTTATGTTAAAGTTATGTTAATCACAATATCATGCAAAAATATTTCTTGTTCTAAAATATCTACTTACGCAAAATGCGAAATAAGTCTAGCATACCGGAAAATGTTAAAAATTTCTCAAGCAATTACTGAAGCAAAGGCAGGCCTACGCACGAGCGTCCGATTAGATGGCTATACATAAAGATCATTAAAAATGTTTTAACATGAAATGGATGGTTATAGGTGTAATACAGGGGTGCTTTAGGAAATATGATGCAAGATAAATGCCACTTTTCACTCCTCAATCACCTGAAATTGGGGGTTGTCTATTATAGATGTAATGCGAGGATCGCTTAGGAATTGGGAAATCTCACTTTTGGCTCAAATGTAAGGATTTTTTTCTTATTCTTTTTCAGTCAGCATTACGCAAAATGAAAGGATCTGCTCTTCTTGGACGCCTTCATTTTCGTACTTAACTTAGGCTTTTGATTTTCGTCTTTACTTGAGCCCACGTTACTGAGCTTATAGGCAAATAGGCGTTGTTAGACGCTCGAAGCATCTTTTCCGATGTTTTTTCATCGTTGAACAATGTTTTCTAAGTAACTTCACAGATGTTTTTATGGTTATTCTTGACGATCATTACAAATAAAATGATTGCATTTTCTGATTTCCTCTCAAAACAAGTAAATAAACTTATTCAATAAAGCGACATCATATGGTTGTGCAAGAGGGACCCTATATATCTAGCTGGGGTTTTCTACCTTATGTGTTTCGCTTCAGTTGCTAAGGGGACTTGCTCCTCGGGTATGTACACAGTATGCTAGGACCTACATCAAAAAGACATGTTGAGGTTTTCTTTGGTTCAGAACTATAATTTTTGCTCTGTTATTCATCATAAGGCAGGTTGTGGTGTCATCATAAGGCAGGTTGTGGTGTGGGGACATAGCACATCACCAAGAACATGATGATGAGAATGGGGCAGGGGAAGTCGTTTCGGCATGTGGAAATGGTGACTCCTCTGATGCCTATGATTGCTTTCCTTTGGATGAAACATCTTAAATGGATTTTCCGGTGGAAGGTCATCCTCTTGTTAATGTCAGAGCCAAGTCATTTCCCGTTCCTGACTGTCCGCCAATACGCAGCCTTTCTAATGTCCCGTAAAGCAAGGAACCTCACAAGGGACGAAAATCGGCAAATATTTTTTGTGGTGCTTCTGTGCATATGATTTTCATTTAAATAATCGAAAGGAGTGGCATAAAAGGTTCAGTTTTGGCCACTGTTGCTGCCACTGCTAACATGATGCTGAAATATGTAGCCGCACGCAAGATATACAAGATTTAAAATAATGGCTCTTGAATCTTTCACAGGATTTGACTTCAGAGGAAATTGCTTTGGGTAGATATTTGGTCGGATGATATTGTCCTTCCATGCCTGTGTAAGAGAAGACTTGCATAGTCCAACTTGCATTGTGAGTTCTGAGGAGTGTAAGAAGCAGAATACTCTCAACTTCTGTGACATCCAACGTCGTCTATCCTTTTCCGTGCCGTTCAAGAGAAATATACCCAAAAATATGTGTTAAGACATTTATCATGATTTGGCAAGGTGGCCAGGTGCTTCTTGGGAAGGCAATGAGCATATCGTTCAATGCATTTTGTTTGAATCCGATTATTTGTGGCACTTAAGTGTGAAAATTCAAAATCCAAGGGACCGAAGGACTTGCGGCTCACACCCTCCCCCCAATAACGACTTGATAAAAGCTGCATACATTGCGATCCCTAGCCTGGGAGAAGATGGTGAAGTTCCCATGTGAACCCTCAGACCACAAGTTATATGCTGTCCGAAGTGTATTTGGCTAATGATAGAACACTCCATGTAAGTGAAGCCAAGTTCCTGCTGCTCCGCTGGACTTTCAGAAACACGTTTAGGATGGTTGTGTGATTTATAGCCAGATACGAGGATGGCCCTTTTAGCTCGAGTGGACTTGGGAGACCTAAAGTTATGGCGAAAATGAAACGGCATAGCGATTGCTGACATTTATTTTTCCACAAGAGAAAATTGTTGATGATAGTGAGAAAAAAGAAGCTTCTTAAGAGAATTTGGCTAGGGACAATAAGGGTGAAGTTTCTTCTATATTTCTGGATACTCTTAACATTTGTTTGTCCTGTTTCTGAGCCTCATCCAGCAAATGTCTCTCGCAGGACTCCATCAGCTTGACACAGAGCGTGCACACAATGTCAAGTAAATTCCTTATTACTCTTTTATTGGCTAAACCTCTTAATACTTCCCAACTCAAGGTCTTCCTCACTACCTACAACATCCCATTTAAGGGCAGATGCTGTTCATTTGGCTACACACTAGTCCAGTTTATTATGGTATGTCATAGGGAATTCTCTATGACGAGTATGGCAGGAAATTATGGGCGGAATTTTCAGAAACCAATGGTAGATAAATGGTGTGTTCTGGCTTTTCCTGTTATTTTCTGCCCCCATCTTTCTCAAATATCTTGTTAGAGCGATATAAAAGTTCTGAGATTGTTTTCTCTCAAGAACATTGTTTTCTGCTGCTGCAGGAAGATGCTAAGATACAGAGATTATAGTGTACCGCTGGCTAAGACTGATTTAGACAAAATTACCCAATTCAAGCCTCTCGGGGTAGTTGATGGCAAGGACTTTGTCAATGGAAATGAAGACAAGAATCCATTCGATTCTGTGACCTCGTCTTCGTGTGAGAACAGTGGGAACGCTCTAGTAAATGTTGGTGAAGCTAGCATTCCTGACAGAGATGAATTTCATATTGTTAAAACTCATAAAAACACCAATCAAAACAGAAAAATTTCTGTTTTTGAGAGAGAGAAAAGATAAAAAAAACAGAGCACTTCATACGTCTTGTGCTTAAGGAAAAAAACTGTCGAGTACAACCACTAAATACAAAACAAAAACTGCTCACGTACGTGCAACATATAACTGCACACAAACGTGCTATTAACTTCCTAGAAAATAGCAAAAACACTAAATACGTAACTAAATGAACTTGGCTGTTTTTTAATAAAAAAACAGAGTAAAAAGAAAACTGAAAACAGCAGAAAACAGAGACATTATAATCCAACAAACTCCTCCTTGGATCAGTTGCTACTGCATACTCCAATTTTCTTTCTTAATACTTCAAATCTTCCAGCTTGAAGTGGTTTTGTGAACATGTCTGCAAGTTGATCTTCAGATCTGCAATAAACCAGCTTAACTTCGCCACTTTGTTGCACCTCACGTAGAAAGAAGAACTTAACCTTGAAATGCTTAGTTTTGCCATGAAAAACTGGATTATGAGATATTGCTAAAGCGGCCTGATTATCCACATTAATTTCAATGCAATCACTGGAATTCAACCACAAATCCTTCATTATCTTCTTCAGCCACAAAGCTTGATTTGCAGCTGCAGTAGCTGCTATAAATTCAGCCTCTGCAGTAGACTGAGCTACAATCTCTTGCTTTTTAGAACACCAGGAGAAACAAGCAGAATCAAGACTGAAACAATACCCAGACGTACTTTTCATGTCATCCACTGAACCAGCCCAGTCACTATTAGAAAATCCTTGCAAATTAAACTTCTGACCTTTTTTAAACTTCACACCAAAGAACAATGTTCCTTTGAGATATCTCAAGACCCTTTTTGCTGCAACCAAATGTAACTGACTAGGACTACTCATAAACCTGGATAAAATACTCACAGCAAATAAATATCTAGTCTGGTTGCTGTAAGATACATGAGACACCCAATCAGACTTCTATACATAGAAGCATCTACTGCATCTGTTCCATCATTCTTCTGCAGCTTCTCTTTAGCAGCCATAGGAGTGCTTACACTTCGACAATCTTCCATCTCAAACTTCTTTAGAATTTCCTTCATGTATTTTTTCTGACAGATGAAGATCTCATATGAAGCCTGTTTAACTTCCAGACCCAAAAATTAAGACATCTTTCCCAAGTCTGACATCTCAAAAACTGCAAATAGATCTTGTTTCATCTTCTCTCTCTCTCAAAAACTTGTATCAAGTCGTGCAACAAGAGCAAATGTTTTAGAATAGTCTACTCCCCATATTTGTGCATAGCCTTTCACCACCAGTCTAGCTTTGTATTTATTAACAGAACCATCAGGATTAAGTTTTGTTCTAAACACCCACTTAACCCCAATCACATTCTTATCATATGGTCTGTCAACAAGCTCCCATGTGTGATTTTTCTGGATCATTGAAATCTCCTCCTGCATTGCTACAATCCACCTCTAATCCTCCTTAGCTTCCATAAAGTTAGATGGTTCGAGCATTGCCACATTGCTTCTTTCATAGATTTCAGCAAGTGACCTTGTGCCTCCATTGGTAAATCATCCACACTGTCTTCCAATCCATCTATAACTTCATCAACTTCTACATCTGTTGCAAGTTGTTTTTCGAACTGTTGCTGTTCTGCACTCTTTTCTTCCATCCAATTACACTCATCTTCCTCTAGAAAAACAACATCTCTGCTTACAGTCACCTTCCCTGTCATAGGGTGAAAAATTCTGTAAGTCTTTGATTGGAGACTGTACCCAAT